>JAJHZJ010000560.1:7163941-7863941 GCA_023548195.1 Bettongia penicillata ogilbyi | reverse complement strand
AGGAATGTACCAGAGTGAGTAGGCTGTGATGATGGTACATAGTTCCAGGAGAGGAGACTCTTAAGTGCTGAGAGTTCCTGGATGAGCTAAGATGAAGTGAAACATGGCCCGGACTTTCCTGATAGTGTTCTTGGACAGGTTATCACCAGTCAAGACACCAAAACCCCCAGGCATGAGAAAACTATCGACTAGGTGTTCAGAAAATAGAGTGGGAGAGCCTAATATTTCTTTTCTCTTTCTCTATTGGATAGTCAAAAATCTTATCCTTTAAATCCCTTTAAAATTGGGAAGGGCCCAATTCCTTATGAAATTGATTTATCATGTATCCTAAGTGATGTCAGAGAATAAGACCACAAAGCTCTTTGAGAAAACTAGCTCTTTAGCATTTTATTGAACTGATAAGTGATTCAAAACTAAGGTCTCCATTGGCCATCCCTTTAACTCAGTTTTAGTGAACTCCTGACTAGTGGAGGTTGGCAGGTTTTGGCTTAAGCCATCAGACAGCCCAGAGCTTGGGGCATCATGGCCATACCGATTGCCTGAGTATATGCTGATAAAAAGAAGCCAAACCCTGACATTATGTGATATTTTATATGCACTGTTGGCCTCTGAAAAGTGATTATCTAAAAGAAGTGATTGTTTAGAGTCTCACATTGAATTCAGGCTCTCCTTTGGCCTTTGGGACTAACACTGCTCTCAGTGCCAAATCACTGCTATTTTAATACTTGAATTAAAAACAAGACCAGTCATTTGATCAGTGAAGGGTCTTAAACTGGAGCAGCTCCATGCCTAAGCCTGTGCAGCAGGGCATTCAAACTTATCCTCAGCTACCAGAGAGCACCACGTGGAGAGACCAAGGCATGAGCAGGAAGATATATTTCTTAGCTGAATTCCCATAACCTTCTTCTCCCCTTCCCCCTCCACATCCCCTTTCACTCCAGGCTGAGCTGACAGTGGGGTTGAGTGGGAGTTCAGCTCACACATTTGCAGTGTGGGATTTGGGTGAGGAATTCTTTGATATGGTAAAAAGTGAAAATCTATCTCTACTGATAAGGGAACTAGAGACAAATGACCCTGAAGTCCCCCACAGGGTAAGTAGTTTCTATTTTTAAGTTTCTATTCCTCTTCAATGCTTTTCTTTCTGTCTCCTGAGCAAACCTTTCCTCAATCCTCTACCCCTTTGGCCTGGCTGTGCTATGAATTTACCAAACACCCGAGTGTCATCAGAATGACTCTAAGGTCCCTTTCCTCTTTAGTCTGTCGTCACCTGCAAATGAGGATCTAGGGCTGGCTAGCAGAGGAGATAAAAGTTTGTTAAATTAAAAAAAACATTTGGAAAGGTACTATACCAAGTAGAGAGGAGGGAAAAATGTGGGGAGATTGGTTGCTGAAGCCTACAATTGTGCTTGCTCCTATGACAACGAGAACAAAACCTAACCTAAGAAAGTGTGACTTGCTGATTTAGAATCCAGTCCTACTTATAGACCTCTAAATTCTGCACTCTAAGATCTAGGCAACTAGGTGACACAGTGAGCAGAGTGCTGCATCTTGGGTTAGGAAAGCCTGAGTTCAAACCTGCTATCAGACATTTACTGTGTAACCCTGGGCAAGTTTCTTAAACTCTGTCTGAGTCAGTTTCCTTACCTATAAAATATGGATAATAATGCCACTTACTTTCTGGGGTTGTTGGGAAGATCAAATGAGATACTATTTATACAGAGCTTAGTATAGTGCCTGGCAATATAGGCACACAGTGTACTATGAGTACTGATCCTTATTATTAATTATTAGTATTATTCATGTATATGATTTTCCCCATGAAGCCCAAACTCTTCTAACAAGAAGAGGTAGATTAAGGGAAAATAAAGGTAATGGTTTGGGAGGAAGGAGTGGCAAGAGCCTCCTAATGATCACGCTCACCAAGTCCAGAAGGTTCAGGGCTTCCTTTTGACTGATTTTCTTCTCACTCATGGGTCAATGGTGCTTTGCTTTGGAATTCAAGAACTGGGGTGAGGTCAAGTATAATGTACAGTAAAGAGTTTGGAAAAGCATCCTTTAAAAAGTTTTAAGACAATTCAAAACTAAAGCTCTGTCCTGTTCTGCCTCTGGCACCAAGCTTTTATTTAGCCCCAAAAGGTTCTATCTTTGGATCCATTTCTGTGTCTCCTCTGTCTCTATATTTTATTCTGAAAACCTTGGAAAGTTGGTTCTCTTTACCCTAAATAAGTCTTCTAATGTGAACCTAAACACCAGAATGATTATCTTTGGCATTAATAATAACAACAATAAATAGCAATGCATTCATATTGTATAAACATAGCTTTATGGTTACCAAGCACTTTGTATTTGTATAGATGTGATATCATCTGATCCTCATGAAATCTTTTCTGCCAGATGGTGTGTTATTATTCCTATTTTGCTCTTATGGAAACTCTTTTCTAACTCAATAATTATTAGTCTAAACTTTCCTTAATGTTTACATAGTGGCAAATGTTTACATAGTGGCAAATGTTGTAGAAGATAAAAGTAATCAATGTTGGTGGCACTGTTGAAGGACAAGCCTATTAATGCACCATCATTGGAACTATGAATTGGTCTAACTATTCTGGAAAAAAATTTATAATAATGTTAGAAAAGTGACTAAATTGTCAATACTCTTTAAGTCATACCATTTCTGAACAAATACTCCAAGAAGGTCAAAGAGAAGAAATGATCCTATATATGAAGATGCTTATAGCAGTACTTTTTGTGATAGTAAAAACCTGGAAATAAAGTGAACTTCCTTTGATTTGGGAGTGCTAAAAAATATGTGTTTTATAAATGTAATAGAATATTATAATACCATAAGAAATAGGAACTATGAAGAGTTCCAAGAAACTGAGGAAGACTACCGAAGCCACAGGAGGCATGGAGAACCAAGAGAACAATAAGTTTATACACATCAGTCACCATAATGTTAATGAAAATTGCAACACAATATATCAGAATCTGGATCAATTCAGTGACCAATACTGACTCCAAAGGATTGACTGTGAAACATATTTCCCTCCTCTCAATAAAGTGGTGTGAGGACAATGGATGCAGAATGACACATATACATATGTTCAATGTGTTGGTTTCTTTTGCTCAACTACACTTCTTTCTTACAAAAGAGACCTCTATTTTGGGGGGAGGTGATTATCTGAAAAAGAAAGCTTAATAAAGCACTTGTTTTCCTTAAAAGAATAAAGTCAAATATGTATATGGTGTTCGTCTTTCATTGCCAAAGAGGACCGTGCCATCAGAGAAATGATGACATGACTTGCACTTGACTTTGTTTTGAGTGAGGGAGGGCTGTGCAGGTCACCAGCCTCACTTCTCCTCCAGAGCCATCTGAATCCAGTATATAGGCACAATGCAAAGGACCACAAATATATCATACAATAGTGGTAATGCCATCTTTCACCTAGGCTCGATTTTGGTATTTCAACACCTGGTTGGAACATTCAACTTCCCTACCCCCAATCACTCACTCCTGGTTTGAAGACTTGTTTCAGTGTGGTCCAAGCTGCCTGCCAGTTCACATGTTAATGGGACAGTCAACAAGCTCAAATTGTTGCCACACTATGCTAAGAAGCTATTAGAGTTCCTGAATATCTAACCTAGAGCAATGAAGGTACATAGCAACATGGATCAGATTTTCTATTCTATCAATGACAAGAGCAAAGGTAGAAGTAACATTGAATGGAAACGAGGATATGAGATAAAGTAATTGGATGAAAAGAATACTGGATTTGGACAGAAATTTGATTTCTAGCACTAACCCTGTAAATGTATAATTATTTGACTGTGAGGGAGTCATAACATTAAAATATAACCTTGAAGTGGAAACTATATCACTTTTGCTTTCATATCCCTAGACTTTATCACAGGACCTGTCAAATAATAAGCATTTAATAAATGCTTGTTGATTGGTCAATTTATATTAATATTCTGAACCTCAATTCCTCATTGGTTAAAGGAAGAGATTAAGCTAGTCAATACCCAGAGTTCTTTTCTACCTCCATGATTTGGTTGGATGAGCTGAGAAATAACTGTGCAGTTAGAGCCCTCAGAATGGCGGCTGAGAACATGGAGATTACCTTCCTACAGCTTGTTAACATACACTAACACACACTGTGGCATTGCCAGCTGAATGGAAACAAGGCAGGGAATGCATTCAGAAATAATGGCCCAAATAATGTCCTGTGAAGTGTAAATAGTGTACAACAGGGAGATGATGCTGAGAGCTCCTCATTCTTCAGCCACCTGAGCAATTTGTCTTTCTATTGGGAGAGGAAGTGCTCCTCAAAGCTTCAAAAGGAGGTTAGCATTTAAAATTCCAGCACCTCTCCCTGGGACCAAGTTCTCCCCCACCCCCACTCCCCCCAGTGCATTATCCCTCCCCACTGTCCATTTCCCTCTGGGATTCACTGACAGTTTGTTTATATTCTCCAGACCTTATGGTTAATTGATCAATTAAGCAATCAATGAAGATTTTATCAATGTTCTAATAGGTTTCAGGCTAGGGAGTAACACACATACACATTCACATACACACCCATTAAGTCTCTGCAACAAGTTAAATCAACAAGCATTTATTAAGTTCCTACTATGTTCTAGGCACTGGACAAAGTGTTAAGGGATGCAAAGTAAAGTAAAAACGATTCCTTCCCTGAAGGATCTCATTGTATTAGGGGAGACTTCATGCAAACACATTTGTACATGTAAGATATGAAGGGTAAATTGGAGGTAAATTTCAAAGTAAAGGCACTAGCAATGGTGGGGTCTGGAGAAGGCTTCTTGCAAAAGAATGGATTTTAACTGCCTTGAAGGAAGCTATGGGGAGCCATAAATCTATATATAATAAATATTAGACAATCAGGGCACAGGAGAAATAGGATTAGGAGTTAGAGAATTGACAGTCATTATGGTGGGGACCTAGCTATTTACATTTCCTTGGCTGGAGGTTCTAGTCTCATACCTGGCAAAGCCCCTCCTCGAGTATATTTGTTTTACTCCCTACCCCTACAGGTTTCCACAGTTTGACCTTTACTTTCATGTTAAGTTAGCCAAGCTCAGAGGTATGGATCTCACAATAGCAATTTCAATTTATATAGACAAAGCTTACAAAGCGCTTTTCTTAAAATAAGTCCTTTAAAAAATGTTGAATGTTGGAGGGGTGTGGGAAAACTGGGACATGAATACATTATTGGTGGATTTGTGAATTGATCCAACTACGCTGGGCAACAATTTGGAACTATACCAAGAGGACTATAAAACTGTGCATACCCTTTGATCTAGCAATACCACTGATAGGTCTATAACCCAAAGACATAAAAAAAGGAGCTATTCATACAAAAATATTTATAGTAGTTTTTTTTTGTTGTAGGTAAGAATTGGAAATTGAAAGGATGTTGAATGGCTAAACAAGTTCTGGTATATGATTGTAAAGGAACGTTATTGTGTTACAAGAAATGACAAGCAGGATGGTTTCAGAAAAACCTGCAAAGGCTTACATGAACTGATGCACAGTGAAATGAACAGAACCAGGAGAATATTGTACACAGTAATAGCAATATTGCTTGATGAAGAATTGTGAATGATTTAGGTATTCTCAGCAATACAATGATCTAAGACAATCCCAAATGACTAATGATGAAGTATACGTCTGCCTCCAGTGAAAGAAATGATATTGATTGAACACAGACTGAAGCATGCTATTTTTCACTTTCATTTTTTCTTTTGTTCAAGTTTTCTTGCACAAAATGACTAATATGGAAATGTTTTACATAATTGCACATGTATAATCTATATCTGATTGCTTACCATCTCAGGGAAAGAAGAGGAGAAAGAGGGATAGAATTTGGAACACAAAACTTTAAATAAAAATAATACATAATTTTTTAAAAAAACTTTCAAATAGAAATGCTAAAATATTTTTTAAAAACAAGTCCCTTAGGTCAATCATGTAAATGTTATTGATCCCATCTTGCAGATGGGAAAACTGAAGCTCAGAGGGAGTCAGTAACTTGTCCATAGTCAGATAGCAATGTTATGGCAGAGTACAAAATTAGATCCTCTGTCTCCTAGAACTTAATTCTGTTCTCTTATCTCTATATCACACTATACCACTTGCATCTACATATCTATGTGCTAGGCAAGGTGATACTTTGATTCAGCCTTCCATGTATACCCATAATGAATGACTAGTTTCCTTAATGAGACCTTACAATACCCCAATCATACCAATTGGGGTATACCAATCATAGGTAACAGAGATATTACACTAGAGGTTTACAAGACAAATTGCTTTTGTGTTTATTTGTTTTTATTCTTTTTAAATGTATCCTATATATTATTCTTATCCATGTGCTTGTGGTCTCTCCCATTAGCATGTAAACTCTTGAATTTGTTTCATTCTTTGTAATTTTATCCTTAGTACATACCACCATACCCGGCACAAAATCACACCATTTAACAAATAGAAATAAATTAATAGCTGTTTACAAAGCTCTCTACAAATAGCTCATTTTATTCTCCTAATAACTCTGTGTAGCAGATATTATTATACCCATTCTATAAAGGAAGAACTGAGGTGGACAAAGTGACTTGTCTAGGGTCACACAGATAGTAAGTGACTTAGATTTGATTTGAACTCAGATTTTCTTGACTCCAAGTCTATCCACTGTTTCGTTGATTGATTGGTAGTAAGTGTCATTTGAAGATTGAAGACAAAACCTCAGATGGATGGAACTTCTCTCCACCATTTATGTATGCTTCTGTGTATGCTTTGAATAGGTCATCTGCATATGTAACATCTCTACTATGCACATTACCCCTTCTAAAAAGTGAGGCATCCACTTTTTCAAGGATCATATGAGATTTCCTGTAAAAAACTGCATTACCTTTCTAAAACATGCAGACTGTGTTTGGCCTGGCCGTTTTTATCAAGATTTACTCTTTCAGTCACGGACAATTCATCTGATTTTATGTCATTGAAGGAAGATGCCAATCAGTGATCTGTAGCTCAAAGTTCAGAAACCCAAATAAGCAGCAGCATCCTTAACATCAGTGAAAGAGACAAAATTCCTTCAACATTCTGGACATGGTTACTTGACTGATTGACACCCTTCTTTCTATTCTTCTGGGGCTTAGCATGGTATGTTTATGTGGTTGTTGTGAGAATAAAATGATATACTTTTAGAGAGCTTTGTAAACCTTGCTTCTCTGTCCATAAAACTGAGTCAGGATTTAAATCCCACCTTATTTCCTGAAGAGATGTGCGACCCTGAGCAAGTAATGTAACTTTGTCACCTATAAAATAAAGGGATTGGACTTAATGGGTTCAAAGATCTTTTCCAGCTCTCTGACCAGTTATCAGTTATCATCTGATACAGTAGGAAAACTAATTTCCACAAAGTTAACTGGCTATCCGGCTATATTATCTGGTCCAAACCTCTTTTGTTTCCATTTCCCTAAATATTACTGCTATATTTTTTCCTCTTCATCAATGGAATTCCCAAGGAAATCCAACCATGGTTGGGAAAAGAATTAGAGAGGTAAGATGCTTTATCCTTTTAATGAATTTCTGCCTCTATTAAAATGCTCAAGGGTGTTTCCATAGGCAAGATGAGAAACAAATAGGAAAATGATATGATGCTGCCAAAGTTAAGAAGCAGTCAAAAAGTAGTAAAAGCTGTATAGATATTCGTTTTAGCTCTGGGAGAAGGGGAAAAAAATAGGCCTTTCTTTCCCTTTAAAGGGTCAAGGGAACAGACACAGAGCTACCCTTGCACTTTTAAACCTGTCATCTTAAAATTTATTTGGCATATTTTTTTATTTTAGCCTAGAGAGCTGGGAGATGAAAGGGACACATATATTTCTGTAATTGCAGTTAAATTATAGGTGGGAATTGCTAAGATTTGATTAAGCCTAGGTCTGGCATGGAGCAAAGAAAAGACATATGTCACAGCATCTTTGCTAAGGGGATCCTGGCTGAGGCAGACACTGAGAGATCCCCTAGGGGCATGAACATGACAGTTCTCTCTTCCCAGAGTTTTGTGTAATTAAAGAGTTCTGTAGTGTCCTTTCACTTGCTGCCCTTCATTCTCCTGGCGGCATGTTTTTAAAGCACTGGGGACAAGGTAATGTACTTCATGGAAAAAAAGCAGAGGAAACCGAAGTTAAGCCTCCAAAAGGGAAGAGCATTTCCCTTCCTTAGGTGGAACATCTTCAAACTCAAGAATATAATTTTATTCTCAAGAATGAAAATTAGATCTAATATATTTTTCCTCTTTTGAGATGCAATATCATAGAATGGATAGAAAACCAGTCTCAGAATCAGAAAGACCCTCCTTTGACAGATATAGGCTATAAGAGCCTGGCCTTAAGTCTCAGAACCTCCTACCAATTCTCTAAGACAAAAGTGGCAGAGTCAGGACTAGATTGTGGATCTCCATTGTCAGAGGGGGTGTCTTTTCTTGAAGCTCAACTCTCTACATTAATGAAATCATAGAAACTGATCTTCATTCTTCTCCCAGCTCCCTCTGCCCTCATCCCCAAAATGTCTCTTGGATCAAGGTGTATTTCCAGAAGCAGCTCCTTTTTGTCTATTGCTGGCTTTGGATGGTTGGGAACCTCGTACCCCAATGGATTCAAGGTTTTGAATTTGGAGAAACAGCGAGTCCATAGTAGGTTTTGCAGTTTTATGTAAAATAATATCAATAACCAAAAATCTCAAGTGTGGTTTTGCTTGAATTCAAGTACTGATTTGAGTAGTATTAGGTGCCCAGAATTGTTTTGCCTGCTTATAAGAGCAGCATGTATTCCTTATATACTTAGATCACCATAAGATCATGAATTTTGAGCTGAAAGGGCTATTTGAAATCATCTAACCTACCCTTTCATTTTACAGATGAGAAATCTCAGACCCAGAGGAGAGAGACTTGCCAAAGATTACATAGGGAATAAGTAGGAGAGCTGGGCTCTGAGCCTGGTCCTTTGTTTCCAAATCTAGCTCCTTCCCATTATACCAATCAACTGTTTTTTCTGAACACCAGGAGCCTTATTGTTCCCCTTTATAAAAGAAAGTTTTGCCAAAACCCATTAAACTCAAAAGTCCAGAAAGTTTAAATCTCCATCTGAACAGAAAATTCATAAGGTCAGAGACAAGGGTCTAAACTTTGGTGAATTCATACTCCCAGAGCTAATATAGTGAATAAATGCCTTTGTCATCAAGCTGCCTATCAACACATCAAAATGAAGGTAATAAGAGTTCATAAATACATTATTTAAATATTACATGTAATCCTGGCAATATATTTCCTTAGAACCGGTGAGAAAGTGAATGTGCAGGACAATTCCCCTAGCCCAGGGATCTATAACAGCATCTTAAGGGGAAAAAATAATATCCTTTACTGCTGTCCTTGAGTGACAAAGCTGATGAAAAATAAAGTCATAGATAACTTCAGCTGACAATATGAAGCGTCTTGCACCCATCTTCCAGGTTATTAACAGGTGTCAATCACAGGTGGAAATCTAATCAAATCCGGATGTTATTCCCTAGGAGACGGCAAGACCAAAATCGTCTGTGAAAAAACCACGACACTCTCAGGGCACTGTTTGTTTGGAGGGTGGATTTGAGGGGAGGACAGTGGGGGAGAGGAGAGTTCTTGCTGCAGAGGCACGGAAAAGTCACCTAAGATCCTTGTTTTCCTAGGCAGGTGGTGCTCCATGAGCTTAAAGAGAGCTCCAGATGGGCAGAAATGATGAAAGAATCATCCGAGTGAAACACTTCCCTCCTGGGTGTTAAATATTACATTTACCAAGGCCGGGGAGCTGTTGAAACCAATAGAACTAATTAGAGAGCTGGTATGTGAGAAAACTCATGCTAACTAACATTGGTGAGGAGTGCCAAAAGAAGAGGCCACAATGCCCTCTTTGAGCAGCACGTGATTGGGCGCTCTATTCTTGGAATGAAGCTCTCCTCCCTCATCAATTGAAAAAAAGGGGGGTTGCCCAGGGACGCTCAAGTTTTAATCTAAATCAAAGCAGAGAGACATATGGAACTAGAATAGACAAAGAAACTAACTACTGTGCCAGTGGAGAATTTTTTTTTCTTTTACTATTAGATTGTAAATGGCAAAAGAAAATTCTGTTAGGATTAGAGAACATTTGTGTGTTTCCCCACTCACACAGAATTAAGTAAGTTCCCTAGAATTGTTCACAGAAATCTATTTCCTAACAGGAGCAAAATGATTTAGAGGAAGGAAATCAGTGACCTGACCTTTGTTTCAATAATCAAACCTGTTTGGCTGATGTAGCATGGTTTTTCTTTAATTAATTCCAGTGTTCACTGTGTCCTCTACCCTTCACATTTCCTTCTTAGGCACAGTTGCGTTAATGTTCTGAAGTGAGGAGACTGTTGTCACAGATGTTTGAAACTAGGAGGGGGACTAGTGAGAAGGGAGAGAGAAAGAGAGCAAAGAAGGGGAGAGAGAAAGAGAGTGGAGAAGAGAGAGGTGGAGAGAGAGAGAGAGAGAGAGAGAGAGAGAGAGAGAGAGAGAGAGAAAGAGACAGAGAGAGAGAGAGGGAGGGAGGGAGGGAAGTAGGAAGGGAGGGAGGGAGAGAGGGAGGGAGAGAAAGAGAGAAGAGAAGGGAAGAGAGACAGACACAGAGACAGAGATACAGGAGGTAGACACAGAGACAGATACAGAAAAAAAGAGAGACATGTAGAGAAACTGAATATTGGAGAAGGTCCAAACTAGACCCTTACATTTACCTCCCCTTTGTCACATGCTCTGAAGCCTGGGACAAATCACTTTCTGCTTTTCTGCTATAGTTTTCCTGCAAGGCGAAGTTTGAGAAGAGGTTAAAGAGCTGCTATTAGGATCAGGTTTGAGAGATAATGCCATGGATATGTGGCAGACTGTTAACTTCCTTACATCTTTCTACTTCTCTTAGGAAACGGTGTACTTCGCTTGCTTGGTGTACAATGCTTGCTCAAGTTTCTAAGTATTGCTAAAAACCAGCACCTAATTTCTTGAGGCCCCACTGTTCCACAAACAAGATACTCCATCTCTAGGTTCCGGGTATTTTCTACATCTGTCTTCCATGCTTATAATGATTTCCCTTCTCTGTTCCAACTGTTGACCTCCCTGCCCTCCTTTAAAGTCTAACTAAAATCCCACCTTCTACAGGAAGCCTTCCCCAAACCCTCTCATTCCAATTTTCCTCTGTTAATTATTTATTTATCCTGAATGTAGTTCACTGTTTATATTTCTTTGTGTGTGTCTCTCCTCCGTTAGATTGTAAGCTCCATAAGGACAGGGACTATTCTTTTACCTCTTTGTTGAATCGCCATCATTTAGCACAGCACCTGGCACATAGTAGGTACTTAATAAATGTTTATTCATTGATTGAATGGAGGGCATTGGGTGCCACATGAGAGACATTGTGTCATGTTGGAAACAACACTGAACTTCTGAGTTCTGGTTCTGAATGGGATGTAAACAGTGTGACTAGGTAAATCACATAAACATATCTGAGTCTTAGCTTACTTATTTGTCAAATAAATATAATAGCATACTCTCTTCCCATGAGTTTGCCGTGACAAAGCATTCTGTAAACTACAAAACACTAACTAAATGTGATATATTAGGAGAGGAGTTGATTGTCCCCATGCTAACGGAGTATAAGTCTTCTGAACCAGGGCCCTTGCTCCCATTTTTGTAAATTTTGATGATGCTATCCCCATGGCATTGTATGTATCTATAAAGACATTTTAATTTATATTTGTAATATCACATTGGCAACTATGTGATTCCATTTTGTCTTTTGTCTCAGAGCTTGCTGAGGTCAGAATATCAGGATTTCTCATTCCTTTCTATCTCTTCATAATGCCCAATATGAATATTTAGCTAATACAGCTGAGAAACTAGTCTAGTTAATAATAATGTTGTTATTTATGACTAGTACACTTCATTCTTAGTAAAGAGAGTTTGCTTTCCACCACCCCTCTCCCCCGTTCAGAGTTTACTTTCCCCACAACATCACTGTGAGTTAAGTAGTACAATCTTATCACCTTATATCAAAAGCAAGGACACCTTGGTTCAGAGAGTTTAGGGCACTGGCCTAAGCCACATAGCTAGTAAATGGAAGAGATAGGACTCACACCCAAACAATTGAATCCAATTCCTGTACAGTACTGCTATCAGATTAGTATTACTAGACTGGTTCTTTCATAGCCACCTATCCACTAAATAACTGTGGGACTGATCTTTCATTCAACGATCAATCAATCAATATTTGAACACTTAGAGTAATAACTTCATGCTGGACAAAGGGAAAAAGAGGTGCTGTATTAATTTACAGCAAAGATCAACTCCCTAAGTCCACCTTAATAGTACCCACTGATTCTGCAATTGAGGAATAGACCCAGGCTGAAATGAAAGGCTCCCTCAAGCTTATTTCTTTGCTAATAAACCTTTGCCTTCATCTAAGGCAAACCCTCTCTAGTCACAAACAAAAAAAATTTAGTAGCTATGCCTTGATGAGCCCTGAAGTTTTACTTTAACCATCCTAATGAAAATGTGGAATTGTCTGCTGCATATCAATAACTACTCCAAGTCAGGGAAAGAGGTAATCAACCCAACCCACACCATCTGTGGTTATAGTAAGATTTGTGATATGTCTCCTTGAGCTAAGCACCCCACTCTGTCTCAAGCACTCTGAAAATCAGAAATTTTTAAAAAATTAAGACAAGTAAGCAACTATAAAAATTAGTTGATACAGAACATCTGTGTAGATTCTAATCCTTTATGTTAAGAGATCATCATTCTATTATAATGACATCTTTTCAGGAAAGCATTTTGTGCCAGTCAGTCAAAAATGAGCAAGCCAGTTAAAAAAAAGAACAATACAAAAATGGAAATTGAGGCATGAAGAATGTGTATTATTGTTTAGACCACGCATCTCTGACTGTTCAGAAGGGGATCTGAGCAATAATAACAAGAGAAGCATTCCAATTATGTATTGCTGTCTTGTCCATGTCAACAGGAGATCTTGCTCTGGTTGGGCTGACAGGTTGTCTGGATAAATAGTTAGGAAAAGAAATGTATACTTGTGGTGAGATGTTTTCTCTTGTAGCCAAGATTGGGAGCTTCTGAGGTACTGTCAAGGACATCCATTACTCTATAAATCAGCAGGGCATTTTTTGTCTCTTTGAAAAGCTTTATCTCAGAGCATATTCAGGCAAGATGGGAGGTTCCCTCACCCCTTCTCCTTATCAGAGAGCCACAGCTTTGAATGCAGCTAGATACCTGTAGTGCAAATGTAAACCAAAATTGTTGCTCTTCAGAAATGCCAACTAATAATTTACTTGCACGTGTCATGGCTTGACCACATCCATTATCTAAATGTCTTCCTTGACTGCATCACTAGACTGACTGGTGTTCTATATTATGTGCTCTTTGTAATTCTCTCCATTTTTTTATTGTAGAGGGGTAAGTATGAGTGAGTGGTGAAAGGAAATTTTTTTCAGGATCTGACACAGATAAAAAAATAATCTAAATGTTCTTTGCTTTGGTCTCCCAATCTGTTAAATGGGCTATGTCAGGACAGATTTCAAAAAGGTGAGATAAACATCAGGGCCTTTAAAACCTATCCTATAAACTTAATCCATAATGCCCTCAATCTTCTCTCTTGCATAGCAGGAAGCTGATTTTAAGGGATAGGGAGGAAAGAAGGGAGGTGAAAAGGGAGGAGGGAGATTTACTTGTGTACAGAGAACAGGCTGCACTCCTTTGAAACAAGTGCTAGATCTACATTTCGTATTTTTAGCCACTCCCTCCCCCAACCTTATCCAAAGCAGCTGATTTTGTCATGTGCTCCATTGTCCTGTCCTGGATGTGTCATTTGCTCTTATATTTGCTTTGCATTTTGCTTTTGAAGTGTCATTAGTTGCTTCCTCATCCTGGCTTTACCATCATCCCATTTGCCATCTGGATACAGGCATAACTATAACCATGGAAGTCCTATATATGCAATTGCATAGTTCCTTACACTGCTGTGGGGTTCATCATTTCTTTAGAAAAAAAAGGCTGTGATGGGCATAAAAGCTCCAACTCTACTTTCTCCATCTATGGAAATTGAGCAATTGCTTAAGAAGATTTCTGGTTTCCATCATCATTCTTATTATCAGAAAGCATTTATTATGCACCTGCACGATACTGAGTTTAGGACTAAGCTAGTATAATAAAAGATTACTGGATTTGAAATCAGAAACATCTGGCTTGACTCCTAGCTCTGCAGCTTTTTCATTATGTGACCTTGGGCAAATCATCTGACCTCTATAAAACTTATTCTCCTCATCTATAAAATGAGGAAAAAACACTGCATTGACAACCTTACAGACTTGTTGCAAAAAAAAAAAAACATTTTAAAAATAATAAAGTGCCATATTTTTTTTTCTGTTTCATAGAGTGTTAGATGTGCAAAATATATTGCAGGGATCATTTAATCTAAGAGTTCTAAACTTGGAGTCAATAGACTCCCAGTGGTTGGTGGATTGATTTCAGTAGATCCATAAACTTGGATGGGAAAATAATTGCATATTTTCACTAAACTCTAATTGAAACTTAGAATTTCCTCAATTATTTATTTTGAGAAGGGATCCATGACACCAGCAAAAGTAGAGGAAACTCTGATCTAATCCAAAACTTTTATTTCACAAGTGAGGAAACTAAAGCACAAAGTTCAATGATTTGCACTGGGTTATGGGAGTGGGGAGTATATGGACAAAATAGGATTCAAAACCAGGTGCATTGATCCCATATATAATGCATTTTCCAGTGAACCACATTGCCTTCCCAGTTATTCCAAGTTTATTAAATATGTGATTATTAAATATACAGTTTTGTCCTCTAGAACCTATAATTCCAATTCATTTAGCATAAACATTGATTAAAAAGGCCACTGTTGTACAAACCTTTAAACAAATGTTTCTTTCAAGTGATTTTTTGATTTGAAATAAATAGTATTGAGATAATGGTTGTACTAATATGAAAATGTGCATAACTTATAAGTTTGTTATATGAACTTTATATAATTGCTTATAATTGGGAAATCAAATGTAGTCAATAGCATAGGAAATACTATGCTGGATTAGACTCATGTGTTATCTAGACAAATAGTTTACCTCTGACACATTAGAACATAGATATGTAGATGCCAATAAATACATTGTTCTCCTTTTTTATGCTGACCAGCTGACTCTCCTATCTAACTTTTCCATTTGGTGCTGAGATACAACCCTTCTGGTTTCACAGTGTACAAACCTTAGAGTTTTCTCTGACCTTCCTCTTTCATCCCCTATATGTGATCAGTTGCATTATCCTATCATTTACTTCTTTAAGATGTATCTAAATTTGCTTTTTATGCTACATTCTTACTGTCCCCAACATAACTTCAACCCTCATCATTCATTTTCCAAATGAGTACACAAAGTTTCAGAGAGGTTAAGTGATTTGTTCATAGTCACACAGCTAGCAAGTGACAGAGGTTATGTGGCAAAAGCTGGGCTTCTGAAATAATATTTAGTTGATCATCAATATTACACTCCAACATATTTTGTATGTCAATATCTGTCTAATTTTCCTACAACACTTTCCATTATTGAGTTAAATGCAGTATATAACACACACATATATAGTATAGATGTATATATATGTGTGTATATATATTATATATAATTGAGAGAGATATATGACACATAATTTCCATAATAACAAAATTGCTTATGTTAATATGCTAAATGTTTACATCATTCTAGAACTGGATGAAATTGATTCCAAATTCTTCAATCATGGATTATATTCTCTTAAGGAAATGGAGGCACAGAATGGTAAAAATGAACAACTGATCCAAGGCAGATCCAAGATTAGAACCCAGATTTTGTTATTCCTACTCATGTACTCCTTCCACTACAAGACAGCCTTCTCCTGATTAACAAACTGGAATGCATCATATCTAAAGTGTTCTTCCTGTCTTTAAGGAATACTTCATAATTTGAGACTACTCCATGATAATACTCCACCATAATTTTTCACTATCTCTCACCATGTCTCTCACTCAAGATAAAACCTGTCCTTTAGACAAACGGGTAACTAAATAGACCATACTAATCTCCTCTTCTATGTCTCTGCTTATATTATCCCTAACTCCAGCCTGGCAATCTATAACATAACTTCAATTTATTAAAAAGCTATAGCTGTGTGTGGTAGAACGCATATATAGGAAACTGAAACTGATGAATTTCTTAAGCCCAGGAGATCCAGAGTTACAATGGACTAGGTTGATCAGTTTTCCACACTAATATTAATATGTGAAACCCCTGGGAGTGAGGATTGAATCAGCCTAGAGAATAAACAGAGAAGGTAAGGGCTATGTAATCTGATAAAAGCAAGAGGGTGCTGTAAGTAACCCATGTACTTTCAAACTGTGTGAAATGGGAAGGTATAGTCATTTTTTTTAAATTATTTTTTTAAAGAAAGGGTTTGTGTCTTTCAAGGACAAGATTAAGACTAGATGCCTCCAAAAAACAAAAACAAAATCAAACTTCCTCTAAAAGCCCACATTGACCATTCTCTTCTATGGAATCCTGTGGTATTTACCTAGCCTCCATTTATCCTGTCATTATCCTTACAGGTTACCTCAGTCTCTCCAGTAGTACGTACTTTCTTTGAATATAAGACTATCTGTTATATTTTTGTATTTTTCATACTGCTTGGCACAGTTCTGGGAATATAGTAGACTCAACATTCATATTGTACCTTTTTGATCCTCACAATAACCCTATGAGTGGGTGCTCATATTATGCCCATTTTATAGATGGATAAACTAAGACTTAGGTAAGTATCTTGTCTAGGTCACATAGCTAAATGTTTGAAGCTTGATTTAAACTCAGATTTTCCTGGCTCATTCTATCCATTTCATCCCCCTAGCTGACTTAAAAACATGTTTCACTTCCCCAACACAAAAAGAAAGGAATGTGATTGGAACAGGCACAATTTCTCTAAATAATCAATTATGAATCAATTATACATGACTTTAACAACAAATTTTGACCTACTCATTTTTGAGTCTCTACTGGCTCTTTTGGTCTAGACCTGTGATTTATTAATGTGGAAGTCCCTTCCACTGAGCAGCAACTGATCAGTAACATATTATAGTTGAAGAGAGTTGAATTGGATACTGAAGTATGTGTCAGTGGAAGGGTTTGAACCTATATTTCTTGAATTTTAGATCTATGTTTATATGCTACCTGTTATCAGGGCCATTGAGATGATACAGTGGACAGAGTGCCAGGGACTGAAGTATAATGAAAAAAAAAAAAAGACCTGAGTTCAAGGCCAGCTTTAGACACTTATTAGATGTGTAATCCTGGGCAAGTCACTTAATTTCTATTTACCATTTCTTCATCTGTAAGATGAAGATAATAGCTCCTGTCTCTCAGGGTGTGTATTGCCCAGGTAATATTCACAGCACTTCAAGTGGCTATGAATATGCTGGCATAGCTCTGAATTTCAAAGTGTAACAGATTCTCCATATAAAAACCAGAAGAAAAACATTTATTCAGACACCAGAAAGCCAAATCCCAGCACCAGAAATTTGTCATAGTAACCAAGAAGTCAATAGCCATTATCACTACAGGGGACAAAGTCATCCCCAAGCCTTCCCCTCCTTGCTGGGGTCTTCCCATAAGCAAACACTCATGAGCCTTGCTGTGCCTACCTGGCAGCATCCTCTCTTCTCCGCCCCCACCACTATCACCTACTTCCTCCCAGTTCTGCTCTACCCTTCCTGTTCTACCCATTCAACCAGCTCCTCCCACCACATGTGATTTAGGTTTCCAGGTGATTCCAGGTCACATAGGCCTATTAATAGGGAATGGGAAAGATCTTCCCATTTAAATTACCACTACAGGTTGTTTTAATGAACAAAGAAGACAATAACTGTAAAGTGCTTAGCACAATCCCTAGCACATAGTGCTATATAATGTTCACTATTGTGTTAGCTTTAATTAATTTTTTAATATGCATATTGGATGGAAAGAATTTTGTTGAAGAGCTATGTAATGCCACTCTCATTCCAATTCTCATGACCAAGTCCTCTACATCTCTTTCTTCAACATCCATTAAAGACATTTTTGGGCTCCTTTCACTCGAGACTCTACATAATAAAACCTGACAAAGATTGAACTTTAACTCAGATCTCAAACACATTTTGCTTTGAGTGTGTTCCAATAACAGGGGCATTCAGCATTCTGGCCATGTGTCTTTCATTACCATAGATACCAGTCAACTGATTTTCTAAAGAGATGGAGATTCAAAGTTCAATAACACCACCAGAGAGACCCTTTGGTGAGCAATACTGATTGGACAAATGCCAGAATGTATCAGAAACAACTCTAAGGAAATTACTGTTCATAATGTCCCCTCTATTTCCTAGGCCCAAAGAGGCCCACAAGAGCTTGCTATAAGTAGCTAAACATTTGGATGCTTCAGTGAACCAGACCCTGAACCCCTTGAAGTTTGTAGCAGGTTGGTCACATTCTAACAAATGGAAAGGGGTGAAATTTATGATGACTCTTCAGCACTCTGGACAGCTCCTGCTGTCTGCCTGTCGTAGAAAAGCTTCATCAACAGATTGTTAATTTCCCTCCTTTCCCCCTGAATAGCATTATGCCTTCTGGCAAGAGCAGTGTGTTGCATCCATCCATGTGTTCTCACCTGTGGACATGTGAAGTAGTCTAATAGGCTCCTGCTTTTTGCCCCACTGGGCTGTGACTGAGCAGAGAGACAGAGCTGCACAAGTTGCTAATTGTCTCAGCCTGTAACTCTTGAATGATGAAAAAGATTAAAAAGGAAAGAAAACAGCTATTATATCTCTTTCTTGAAAAAACTTGCACTGAGAAAGGCTCATTAACATCATTAGTGTTCCATTAACCTCTAGCCAGACAAATGAGCTGGAGGTAATTTCAGGGTATGGTTGGGTGGTGAGGGTGTGGGGGAGGGGCAATTTCTAAATTACCATGGTGTAGGTGACATTTTCCAGGACTTCGATTGAATAGTTGGACAGACACCAGAAACTTCTCTTGTTTTAATGCCAGCCTGACATTGGAGTAGAGCCAGAACCCTGGCTGCTAAGAAGGGCTGTAGGTAATAGTGAGTGGGGAGATTCATTGATTGGGACAAAATGGAATTCATTTTAACACAACAACATATGAAATCTTGAAAAGGAACACAGTGTGATACAATACAGGCTAAAAAAATTGTCTACTACAAAATTACATTCCATTGTTTGAATAAAAGGCCTTTTTACCTTATAATTTTACCTCCTCACATTTTATTTCTCTCTACTCCCACCCCCCATTGCCTGACCCTCCTCCTTTGATTCAGATTTATGCAATGTCTTTGACAAATGTGGAAGCAGAATTGTAAAACCATTCTTAAGGTCATTAGTCTTTACGTTTCCTAGTCTCCTATAGCTTGAAAGAAACTGTAAGACCTACTAGAGGGAGGGTACCCCTAGGGGTACCCTCTGTAGCTGCAGTACAACCTATAGAGTTCATTCTTGGTTTTGCCCTGACATGCAAAATGAATTCTATAACTCAGTTCCTTCTTCTATAAAGGGAAGATAATGATTGTAAAACACCTTGAGATCTTTCAATGAAAGTTATTGCACAAGTGCAAAGTTTTATATTTGAGTAGAGGAGGTAATAAAACTAGAGTTTCACACAAAAAACCTTAACATGAATATAAGCATATTATGAAACTAAATGTATTTGTAATAAAAATAAAAGTCTATGAAGCATGTATTTCACCTAGTTATGGTCCCCATATCACTATACCTAAAAAGAAATCTCTTCTGTGTGTATGTGTGTGTGTGTGTGTGTGTGTGTGTGTGTGTGTGTGTGTGTGTGTGTGTACGATTGAAAACAGAGTCTCAATTTGACAGAGATTCACATGAGAGATCCGATGCAGGTTGGGATCTTCTTTGCAAACTATGATCAGTGTACTGAGCAGTTAAATGACTTGCCCTGGGTCATGCAGTTAATGTTTAAACATGAATGAAAATCTTCCTGATTCAGGGTCAGCTCTTGATGTATCTATAGAGAGCTTTCTAGCTCTTTATAGTAAGCAATTAAGCCTTATGTCTAAATTAGAATATTTGTGTTCATGTCCAATTTTTCATATTCATTGAGTGCATTGACAAAGCCACCCAAGCTACCTTCAAACAGAAAATTTTCCATATCTGCCAGTGGCATCTTTGGCTGTTGCTATCTAAGGCTAAAGAAGGCTTCCTCCATCTTTATATTTTAATCTTGGAACTGCTTCTTATAGCCTCAGAATTCCTTTTCTATATCCCTTGTCCAGAATAGTGGGTTACCTGCACATCAAATACTGAGTTGCTTAGAATGGAAAATTACCGCTCTATATTGCATCTAGCTCAGTTCAGGTGACATATTCAGAGTAGATACTGCTTACTCCCTTGGTTGATCTACAATTCAATTTACCATTGATTCATGTAGAAATGTACTTTCTGATTCAACCTATTTCACATCCAGACCCGCTGGATCTTTTTACTCCAAGTTCCTGAGGATGGTTTACCATACAAAACTCCTTATTTCTGGTCAGAATTCTTTCTTTAAGGACCCAGCACCTCAGACTGATTGTTCTCTCCTCCCTTTAATTTCTATCTTTGTCCCTTCTATCTTTCTTATCCTCAAGACATTCTTGATCTCTACTCATGAGTTGACTCCTTAATGGCATCATACTTCCTGCTCTGTTGTTTTCCAGGAGTAAATTCTATCTCCTATTGCTAAAATTTACCCAAAGGAAATTATAATTCTAAAGCAACTATATTTTTATATTTATATTTAGATCACTTTGGTCTTATCTTTAAACTGATGGGGAGGGTGTGTATGCTTAAAAGACATAATTTTGGGCCAAGAACTATTTTTCTGTGTAAGTCTAGAGTGCTTCCTGTTCCCTGAATGGTTAATCTTAGAGTCCTTTGAATGCTGATCTAGTGAAACATTTCCTGGCACCCAAGCAACATTCACAAAAGAACAGTTAACTGAGCAATGTTCTAATGTTGAACCTAGCCTTAGCCAAAATGGGTAGGTCATCATCATCTGATAATACTAGTTAAGTGTCTCTTGGAAACATGGTGCTTCATACAATGGATAATTTCTGAAGTGTGAATACACATTTAAGCTATATCAACTGAACACTAGGAATTGGGATAAAAATGGGAAAATTCAATCAAATATCTGTTTTTTTTAAGTTCATACATTCAGATATTTGGAAGTACCTCAATAATTAATTAAAATGTTTACTTATTATCAGAATACCCTGCTTCACATTTAGTCTAGCAATTTAATATTTTCCACAATCTAGCATCCTCCTACCTTTTCTGTCTTATTTTATACTGCTCTCTTTCACGAGGCAGCCAGGTGGTACGGTGAATCAGGAAGACCTGAGCTCAAATCTGGCCTCAGATACTCACTAGCTGTGCGGTCTTAGGCAAGTTATTTAACCCTGTTTGATTCATTCTCTTCAACTGTAAAATGAGCTGGATGAAGAAAGGGGAAACAACTCTGGTATCTTTGCCAAGAAAATCCCAACTGGGGACACAGAGTCAGACGTGACTGAGATGACTGAATAACACCACGCCCTTTCATGCACTATACATTTCAGCCAAACTGGACTACTAGATGTTCTTGGACATTCCCCATCCTACTTCTGCATATTCACATATGTAATACTCCATACTAGAAATTAACACCCTCTTCAATTCTACTTTTCAGATTTCTCTTTTTTAACTTTTCTTTTCAGCTTTAAATCAGCTCAGATGTTATCTCCTTTACAAAGCCCTTTTTCTAAATGAAAGTGATCATGCCTGAAATTTTATTGCAGTTTGTCTGGATATCTTTGCTGCCATCACTTCTACCTTGTTTGGTGTGTCCCAAAAGTCTTAGATCAGTTTTAAATTTTGAAATGTGCAGAAAACTGCACTGAGACTTTTGGGATATTCTGTATTATTTTTATTGGTCTACGTGTAATACCTTCTCATCCCCCTCAACAATATAAGCCCCTTCTGTTTCATTGTTTCCCTTTTGTGATTCTAGAAATTAGCATAGAGCCTTGAACATAGTGGGGGTTTTTCAAATACTTGCTGAATTTCATATGTTAACATCATTATTGTCTTATCCCAGTATTCTCCTTGTACTTCAGTTTTCATGAAATTGGAATAAACTTTCCTAATTTAAACATCTGCTAGATTCTTTCTCGAAGATACTGCTGCTCCTTACTGATTCCCATGATCTCAAAAGAAATTTGAGGCAGGTGTGTGTGTGAGTGAAAGAAAATAGTTCATTCCAGAAGCCAATTCTTTAGTAAGTTGTCATTTGGTGTCATAGTACTCTCTTTTGTCATTCAAGAAACAATCTTTCACCAGATTTGGTGGTTTGAGTTTCCATCAAGGCAATTCCATTGATATAGAATAAAAAAAATTCTGCTCAGTAAACAAAGTTTCTGTGAAAGGTATCCCTATGTCATCTCTGCTTTCAGCACTGGTGATGATTCACTGTCACTGGTTTCATTTCACAGTGATGGAGTCCCTAAAAGGCTTCATGGTGTTTGGATGCACAAATATGCTGGAAAGGTCTACTATGACTACTTACATGGTGATAATGTTTAAATGGTTGTTTACTGATCTACTTGATTTGCATCTTGGAGTTGCTTCCATGCTTTAGGCTACTATGTGACTTCTGGCCTGTAGCAAAATGTCTTCACACAAATGCACTTAGTCCTCATCAGGTACCTCCTCTTAAGGGTGCCCTAGTAACTTTCCTTTTTGGCTTTATTAAAGCTTTAGTTTTTCATACAAAACACTTTTGATTTGAGATTCTCAATTTCAAGTAATTAGCAGTAATTCTCACATCATCCAGAACAGTTAGGTAATTAGAGCTGCACCCATATTAAAACAGTTCATCCAAAACTTAGATAAATAAAAGCAACTTAACAAAAAAAAATACAGACGTCAAACAGGGTTCCAGATTTCTGGCTCACAGAGTAGACCTAATAAAAAATAGGAAAAGCTAGTTTCTCTAGGTCCAGAATTTCCTCCCATTCCTGTGTTCCTGAAATTACTCTGGTCACACATTTTCACTTTAATTAGGGAGTTGGTCAGTGAAGCCTGTGTTTATTAAGTACCTACTTGACACAGAATTTTATTTTGGACATACTACTACTATCCTGTAACTTTCACTCTTAAAAATTTCCTAGGGATACCTATTGCCTACAGACCCAAACCTCATAGATTATCCCTTGAGCTCTTTCAACTGCTGGAAAAATATACTTATCCAGCCTTTATGACTAATTTTTTCCAAACAAAGGCCTTGACTCCATCCAAGTAAATGATAGATCATATGGCAAATACCATTTGACATAGAGTTAGAGGGGTCTGGTTTCAAGTTTAATCTTTGCCACTTAAAATCACAGCGTCTTAGAATTTCAGAACTGAAAGAGACTTCTGAGAACATCTATTTCAACCCTGATTCAAAACTTAAGTTCCATCTATGAAAAGCCTGACTGACAGACGATATCCTCTGAAAGTTTTAAAGTCACCAAGAATTCACTATCCAAATACCATGAAGCAAGTCATTCCATTTTTATACAACTCTAATGGTAATTTTATTTCCATTTATACTGAGACAAAAATTTGTCTCCTTAGAACTACCAACTGCTCCTTAGTTCCCTCTGGGACTAAGAATAATAAAATTTCTTCAGCTATTTGAAGACAGTTTTCAAATTCCTTTCCCTAAATTTTCTTTTGTGCATGTCAAAAATCTTTTGCTTCTTCAATCAATCCTTATATAACATGAACTCAAGACCCTCCATGCTGATGGTGATTCTCCTCTTCATGTTCTCTAGCTTATTAATTGTGTTTCCAAGAAAAAAAAAATGAAGTCCAGAAATTGACATTAAATTCCAGATGTGGCTTGACTAGGCTCCACACAGCAGGACAATCACTTCTCTTTCTAGAGTATGTACATACTTCTTTTGAAAATATTGATACCATTTTGGTTTTTATATAACCTTCATTTTCAAATATATGTACCTCTACTGTGCCTTACCCAAAGCACCATCTCTTCTAACAAATAATAAAATATTTCCATAAGCCAATGAAAACATCAGTCAAGTCCACTATTATATTCTATGTGCTATAATCCCCCAGCTCTTCAGAGAAAAAAAAGAAATTGAATTTTCTTATCTTTCTCAGAGGCCAAGTTTGGTCAGATGACTCTAGTATTCAATTTCATTTATTTTTATCCTTTTCCCATTTACATTGCTATAGTCACTGTATATTTTGCTTTCCTCGTTTTTCTTGCTTCACTGTGTATTGCTTTGTATGTCTTGCCATGTTTCTCTGATTTTTCATTTGTTTTTATATATTTGTAATATTATGTAACATTAATGTACTATAGTTTATTTAACCATTCTCCAATTGGTAAGTACCTAGTTTTTTGCCACTACAAATAGAGCCACTATCAATATTTTGGTGTATATGTCAACTTTTAAACATCGTTGACATCCTTCTGATAACAGGATAAGTAGCATGGCACGGTAGGTTTGTTATTGTCATTTAGTCATGTGCAACTCTTAGTGATCCCATCTGAGGTTTTCTTGGCAAAGATACTGAATGGTTTGCCATTTCTTTCTCCAGTTCATTTTACAGATAAGGAAATTAAGGCAAATATAATCCAATAACTTACCCCAGGTCACACAGTTAGTAAGTTGTCTATGGCCAGAGTTGAACTCAGGAAGATGTCTTCCTAACTCCAGGCCCAGATCTCTATCCATTGCATTATCCAACTGCCAAGAATTAGAGGATATTAGTTCACATTCTGGCTCTATCTCTTCCTTCCTAAAGTGTGACAGTGAGCAAGTTCTAATCTTCCTAGGCCTCAGTTTCTCAACTCTAAAATGAGGGAGCCATAATAAATTGCTTTTAAGATACCTTACCACTTAAAAATACTTTTATCATCATGGTTTATCCCTGGGCAAATGGAAACATTTATTGTAATTATTTGGTATATTGTTTTCTTTTCTGTGCTTACTCCACTCTGCATTAATTCATTTAGATATTTCCATGCTTCTCTGTAACACAATTTGTTTAGCCATTACCCAATCAATGGACATTTACTCTATTTCCAGTTTTTTGATATTACGCACACAAACAAATGTCACTAGAACTATTTCAGTGTATATGGTGATGTTTTTCTTAGCAATGGTTTCCTTGGGATATAAGTTCAGCAATGGAGTTTCTGGTTAAAAGCATATGGATATTTTATTTACTTTATTTGTACAATTTCAAATTGCTTTCCAAAGTGGTTCTGTTCCACAGATCCACCCATAATGTATTAATGTTTCTATCATTTAATAGCCTCTTTAGCATTGACAATTGCCATTTTTTTTCCATCTCTGCCAATTTGCGTGTTGTAAGGTTGAACCTCAGGTTTGCTTTGCTTTGCATTTCTCTTATTAGAAGTGATCTGGAACATTCTTTCATATAGTTGTGAATGCTTACCAATTCTTTTTTTTTCTGTTATTATTTTTAATTGGATTTTCTGCCAAGAATCACTCATCTTATTATTGTTATTAAAAACAGAAGTAGTACAAGCAAAAAAATAAACTGAAGTGATTATTTTGCTTTTGCTGCTTTTAGCTATAGTATCCTTCCTCATAATACCTTGGGTAGCATAGTTCAGTTCTTATCTCTAGAAATGTGGTTGGTCATTGTTTTGATCAGAGTTTCTAAGTCTTTCCAAGTTGGTTTGTTTTTTTTTTACTATTTTATTATCATTGTATAACTTCTTCTCCAAGTCCAAGTGTTCTATTCATTAGCTGGTGCAAGTTTTTCCAGGTTTCTCTGAAGCCTTCCCTTTTGTCATTTCTTATTGCATATATGTGTGAAATATATCCGGGAACAGCACAATTTTCTACTAAATATGACTTCCTCCCTATCTGAATTATCTCAGATCTGCATCAAAAGTTGCAAAGTGTCCCTTATTTTATTTTTTTCTAATATATACTTCATTTATTTATTTTCAGCTCTTAACATTCACTTCCACAAGAATCTGAATTCAAAATTTTCTCCCCATCTTTCCCCACCCCCACCCCAGCACAACATGCACCCCATCCACCCCTTCCTCCAGTGTGTCCTCCCTTCTATTACCCACCTTTCTTCCACTCCCCCTTCCCCTCTATTTTCCTGTAGGGAAGAATAAATTTCTATACTCCATTTCCTGTATATCTTAATTTCTAGTTGCAAGCTAAAATGATTTTGAACATTCATTTTTAAAACTTTGAATTCCATATTCTCTCCTTCCCTCCCACCCACCCTAATTGAAAAAACAAGCAATTCAACATAGTTCAAACATGTATAACACAATACAAAGCACTTCCATAATGTTTATGTTGTAAAAGGCTAACCACATTTCTCTCTGTCCTATCCTGCCCTTTGTTTATTCCATTCTCTCCCTTGACCTATCCTCCCACAATAGTTTTGCTTCTGATTATCCCTTTCCCTAATTTGCTGTCCCTTCTATTATCCACCCTCTGCTATCCCCTACCCCCTTGCCTTCCTGCAGGGTAAAATAGATTTCCATATCCAATAGAGTGTGTGCTATTCTCTCCTTTAAACCAAATCCCATGAGAGTAATGCTCAATTATTTCCTTTCATATCCCTCCTCTTCCTCTCCATTGTAAAAGTTCTTTCTTCCCTCTTTTATGTGACATAATTTGCTACATTATACCTCTCTCTTTTCCTCACTCCTAGTACATTCAATTCAACAGTAAATTTTATTTTTTTAGGTATTCTCCCTTCATATTCAGCTCACCGTGTGCCCTCTGTGTGTGTATACCCACCAACATATATGTATTCCCTCTAACTACCCTAATACTGAAAAAGGTCTCATGAGGTACAAATAACATCTTTCCATGTGGGAATGTGAACAGTCAACTTTAATGAGTTCCTTAAGGTTTCTCTTTCCTGCTTACCTTTTCATGTTTCTCTTGATTCTTATATTTGAAAGTCAAATTTTCTATTTGGCTCTGGTCTTTTCAACAAGAATGCTTGGAAGTCCTCTATTTCATTGAAATTCCATTTTTTCCCCTGAAGTGTTATACTCAGTTTTGCTGGGTGATTCTTGGTTTTAATCCTATCTCCTTTGACCTCTGGAATACCATATTCCAAACCCTTCATTCATTCTCTTAGTGTAGAAGCTGCTAAATCCTGTGTTATCCTGATTGTATTTCCACAATACATGAAGTGTTTCTTTCTGGCTGCTTTTAATATTTTCTCCTTGATCTGGGGATTCTAGAATTTGGCTACAATATTCCTAGGAGTTTTCCTTTTGGAATCTCTTTCAGGAGGTGATTGGTGAATTCTTTCAATTTCCATTTTATCCTCTGGTTCTAGAATATCAGGTCAGTTTTGCTGGATAATTTCTTGGAAGATGATATCTAGGCTCTTTTTTTGATCATGGTTTTTTAGGTAGACCAATAATTTTTAAATTATCTCTCCTGGATCTTTTTTCCAGGTCAGTTGTTTTTCCAGTGAGATATTTCACATTGCTATTTTTTCATTCTTTTTGTTTTGCTTTATAATTTCTTGGTTTCTCATAGTCATTAGCTTCCATCTGCTCGATTCTAATTTTTAAAGAGCTATTTTCTTCTGTGAGCTTTTGAACCTCCTTTTCCATTTGGCCTATTTTGCTTTTTAAAGCATTTTTATTCTCATTGACTTTTTGGACCTCTTTTGTCATTTGGGTTAATCTATTTTTAAAGGTGTTATTTTCTTCAGCATTTTTGAGGACTCCTTTAGCAAACTGTTGACTTGCTTTTCATGATTTTCTTGCATCGCTCTCATTTTTCTTCTCAATTTTTCCTGCACCTCTCTTACTTGATTTTCAAAATCCTTTTTGAGCTCTTCCATGGCCTGAGACCATTGCATATTTTTTTTGGAGGTTTCAGATGTAGAAGCCTTAACTTTGATATCTTCCTCTGATGGTATGCTTTATTCTTCCTTATCTGGAAGGATGGAAGAAAATACCTGTTCACCAAGAAAGCAACCTTCTATAGTCTTATTTTTTTACCCTTTTGGGGCATTTTCCCGGTCAATTACTTGACTTTTGAGTCCTCTGTCAAGTGGAGGGTATATAGTAGGGATTTGTAAGTTCTTAGTTCCTCCAAGGTGGCACAATCAAGGGAGAGGAGTTTACTCCCCTCCTGGCCTGCTCTCTGGTCTGTGAGTAACCACAAGCACTCTTTTCTGCCCAGAATCTGCAAGTAGGATTCCCTCTCCAGGGCCTTCACCAGCTCTACCACACCAGTGCTCCTCCTCACCCCAGGACTGCCACTCAGGACTGAGACCCAGATCAGTCACTTGATTCCCCCTGGGTCTTTCAGCTGATGGCTCCAAAAGTGGATGCTGCTGCCACAGTGCCTGCTGTCACCCTGAAGCCAGACTGGGCTCCCTTCTCACCCAGGTGAAAGAGATTTCTTACTGACTTTTGAAGTTATCTTTAGCATTTTAGGGTTGAGAAATGTGGGAACTACAGCTGCTACCCGTGATTCTGTGCCCTGAAGCCTGCTCCACTCCTACCATGTGACCAAGACTAAGCTGTACTCTGCTCTGAACCAGTGCAATAGACCTTTCCTGTCAGCCTTCCAGGCTGTCTTGGGCTGGAAATCTCCTTCACTCTGTCACTGTGTGGCTTTTGTTGCTCTAGGATTTGTTTGGAATCATTTTTTACATGTATTTTATGGGCTATGGGGGTAGAGCTAGAGCAGATCCATCATTCTACTCTGCCACCTTGGCTCTGTCCAACAATTCTTCTTTTGAGCATTGTTTCTTTAGACTCTTTGACAACTCATCAATTGGGGAATGACTATGTATGGATGTGTATATATGTTTGTATGTATGTTTGTGTTCATGCTTCATTGCCAAAGAAGACCATGCCATCAGAGAAATAATGACATGACTTGCACTTGACTTTGTTTTGAGTGAGGGAGGGCTGTGCAGATCACCAGCCTCACTTCTCCTTCAGAACCACCTGAATCCAGTGACCAGATATTCATCAGGATGACTAGATATGACCCAGGGTGAGGCAACTGGGGTTAAGTGACTTGCCCAAGGTCACACAGCTAGTGAGTGTCAAATGTCTGAGGTGAGATTTGATCCCAGGTCCTCCTGACTCCTGCAGTGGTGCTCTATCCACTGCACCGCCTAGCTGCCCCATGTAAGTACATTTGTATATTTTATAAGTATCTTGGATATCAAACCCTTATCTGAGAAATCTGAAACTGTTTTCCCATTTGACTACTTCCCTATTTTATTTTAGGTGCATTAATTTTGTGTAGAAACTTTTTGGTTTCATATGATCAAAGTAATTTATTTTATCTTTTGTGAATGCCTCTATCTTTTGTTTGGTGGAAAACATACCTCTTACTTAAAACTGATAAGTATATGATCTTTTTCTTTTATAATTTTTATAGTATGATTTTTTAATATTGAAGTCACATACCTATTTAGAATGCATGGAATATGGTGGAAAGTATTGGTTTAAGCCCAATTTCTTCTAGAGTTCTTTCCCAGTAATTTTTAATCAAATAAAAATTTCCCTAGATAATTTATGTATTCCATTTTATCAAACACTGGGATATTGTATTCCACTGTTTGATTCCCCCTTGTTTAGTCTGTTTCACTGATCAATTTTTTTATGTTTTTGATTACTTCTACTTTATAATATAAGCAGTTAGGTGGTTCTGTGGATTAAATACCAGACCAGGAAGATTTGAGCTCATATCCAGTTGCAGACATTTAGTAGCTATGTTACCCTAGGCAAGTCATTCAACCTCTGCTTTAATCCACTGGAGAATGAAATGGTGAATCACTCCAGCATCTTTGCCATGAAAACCCCATGGATGATATGATGTGTCACAGTTCATGGGATCATGAAGAGTAGAGTCAGACACAACTGAATTGACAACATTATATTTTGAGATGTAGAAATGCTATTTTCTCTTTACCACTGCTTATGTTCATCATTCCCCTTAGTTTTTTAAATCTTGTTTTTTCCCCAAATAAATTTTATTATTAGTTTATCAATTCAGTAAAATATTGCCTTAGTAATTTCATTGGCATAATATTTAATGTACAAATTATTTTAGATATTATTGCCATTTTGGTTACATTGGCATGGCCTAGCCATGAGTACTGAATATTTCCTTTAGTTAGTTGTCATTCTTTATTTCTTTAGGAGCACTTGGTAATCAAATTACCTAAAAGATTTTTAAAAGGTCCATGTTTGCCTGTACTTTGTAGGGTTTTTAACACAAAAAACACCCTGTAGTGTTCTGACAAACTTTTCTGCACCTATTGAGGTAATCATATTGTTCTAGATGTTTTAGGTTTTAATATAATTATTTGTGTTGATTGTTTTCTTAATGTTAAACCATCCTTGAATCTCTAGTGTAAATTCCATTTGGTCCCAATGAAAGATTTCTTGGAATTTCCGAAGCCTTTTTGACCATATTTTGTTTAAAAATTTGAGTCCATATTCATTAATAATATTGGGCCTACAGTTTTCCTTCTGTGTTTTATATTTCCCTGGTTTAGGTATTATGACTTTATCTATCTCATAAAAGGATTCTGGTAGGGTTTTTTCTGTCTAAAATTTTGAAAATGATTTGTGAAGTATTATTGCTAATTCTTCTCTAAAAGTCTGATAAAATTCTCATGTATTTTCTTCTCCTTTTGTAGCTCCTTGATAGCCAGATCTATTTCTTTTTCTGAGATTGGGTTATTGAAAATCTCTATAGGGTCTTCAGATAGTTTATATATTTTAGAGTTTTGAATGCGACATTCTTGAATATTGAAAGTACTGACAGATATTGTTTAGCTTTTTTGAATGTATTTGTTGCATTGTGTCCAAAAGGTCAGAACTAGGGCCAGTTGTTGGATATTGTAAAAAGACTAATTTAGGCTTGATGTTATGGGAAAAAAACAACAAAAATAAGAGCAGCTTTATGATAATTACATTGTCCAAAAGTAGAATGTACTGCTTCAAGAGGAAGTGACCTCCCTTTCCTTAGAAGTCTTTAAATAGTGATTAAGATGACCACTTCTAATTATGGTATGGTGAGAATTCTTTTAGAGTTATAGGTTGGACTAGATATTTACTAAAGAACCTTCCAATTCTTGGATTCTCTAAATTTTTTTTTTATGTATATGCCTGGCAGTAGGCTCTGTGGATCAAATGTTTAATAGAATAGAGCAAAGTACAGAGGCTACTGGCATTCCTCTACCAAACTCCTTCCAGGTTGACATTTTTTAATTGATCAACAATATTTTCGTATTTGAATATTTCAGAATCCAGTTAAGAATATTATCACCTAGTCAACATGTATTCATTTTATTCCTAAAGCTTTGCTGAAATACTTGTTTTCAAAATTCTTTCTGAAATTCAAATATAGTATTTTATATACTATACAAATATATACACTATATATAAATATAGTGTATGTCTGTGTGTGTGATCACATTTTTCCCAGACTGCTAGATGGTTGACACTACCAGAAAGGGAAATGAAGTGAGGAACAGTGCATATAATAATCAGATTTTATTTAGATATATTGTTAAGTTTTGCTTATTTTTCCTTATTTATACATTTTTAAAAATTATTGTAAGGAATGGTTTTCTGGAAGGCAGAGGAAGAGTCATATGCAGGAAAATGTAGGTTATGCAAACAGAAAATATATTAATAAAAATCTATTTTAGAAATTTAGAAAGCAAATTAAGTTAGTTGGCATGACTCATTTTTAAAAACAGATTTTATTGATTTTTTTTTGTTTTTACATCACCTAAATTTCCTTCTATATACCTCTCCCTCCTCCTACTAGACAGTCAACCCAGATAACACAATTATTTAAAAGAAATGAAAGAGAAAGAGGAATAAAAGATGTATCAAAACTGCTCAAGAGAGGCGTTCTTTTGTATCTCTGCTCTGGAGTTTAACTTATCCATTGCAGTTTTTCAATATTTATTTTCTATTATTTTGTGGTTGCTGTGATTTCCTTTTAGGTAGTTGTACTCCATGTATATTGCTTTCTTGGAACTGCTTACTTAATTTTGCATCAGGTCACTTAAGTCTTTCCATAATTCTTTGTATTCATTGAATTAGTAATTTCCTACAGCACAATACCATTATTTATTTATCTTGCCCTTCTCCAATTGATGGATATCTACTTTGTTTCCAGCACTTTGCTGAAATGAAAAAAAAATAAGTTCACCTGTGTCTGGTTGTCACCCTGTTTGAGATTTTCTTAGTAAAGATATGAGTGGTTTGCTATTTCTTTCTCCAGCTCAATTTACAGATGAGGAAACTGGGGCAAACAGGGTTAAGTGATTTGGCCAGTAGTACATAACTATTAAATGTTGGAGGCTAGATTAGAACTCAGGAAAATGAGTCTTCCTAACTTCAGGCTGGGCACTCTATCCATTGCACTACCTAGCTGCCCATTTCAAAATAAAAAGTACTGCTATGAATGTTTTGGTGTAAATGAAGTCTTTCTTTTTTGTTCGTTAACTCTTGGGGAATATACTAAGAAATAGAATATCTGGACAGAAGGGCATAGACATGTTATCAACTTTATTTTTGTAAGGAAAATTCCTTTTCAGGATGGTGGTATTAATAATCCACAGTGCAAGTAAAAATACATCGGTACACCTCTATCCACAAGTCCTCCAATATTGCCCATTCCCTTTTCATTTTATTGTATGGTTTAATTCATTCACATTTAAAGTTATGAGAGTAGGTTCATATCCCTTGCCCCCTTCTTGTGTCTTTAGCAATTTTTAAAATTGGGATTTATATTTTGTTTTCTTCTTTCAGTCAGTATGTTGTTCCTACAGTACATTTAGTTTAATCTACAATGATGAGAATTAGGTGGTGTGGTGCATTGGTTCTGATGTAAGAAAGATGGGAGTTCAAGGTCAGCCTCAGACCTTAATTAGCTTTGCAACTCTGGGCAAGTCTCTCAACCTGTATCTGCCTCAGCTTCTTCAATTGTAAAATATGGATCATAATAATGTCTACCTCGCAGAGTTGTTTTGAGGATCAACTAAGATAATATCCATACATCACACTAGCACAGGGTTTGGCACCTGGTAAATATTTAATAAATACTTTTTATTCTTCCCCCTTTTACAACAACTCTATTCCCTTAGACTGTTCTCTTCTCCTCAGACCCTCCTCCAACATTCTATATGTCAACTCTTAATCTAGTTTTGGAGTTTTATTTATGAATTTCTTTTTCTTTATTCCATTCATTTATTTACCTATTTATTTATTCATCAGTTTGCTTATTTAATGAATTTACTTTATAATTAATGCTCTTGTTTCCCCCTTTTCCCCTCTCTCAGTTAAATTGTTCACAATTTCTCCTCATTCCTTTCTTCATCGTTTTGCTATGATTTATTTGTTTGTTTGTCTTCCCCCTACCTTCCTTTTCAATCTCTTTTCTAAGAAGGGGGCCTACCTTGTTCTCTTCATTAGTCATGTTCCTTTCTGTTAATTCTACATCTTTATTCTTTAATTAATTTTCTGTATATGTATTTATTTCTTTATCCTTTTTGTCTTCCTGTTAGAATTAAAGATTCCAAAATATGAGTTCCTTCCTCTAACCATTTTTTGTATTATCTTATCAATCTTACATCCCTACCCTTTTTCCTCCCTATTGTGCCCCACTCTTAAAAAATCAATTAATGAGGACAGAAACATTACTATGTGGCAGAAATTTCCTCATGCCTCCCCCCCAGCCCTTCTCATAATCATATGCCCTTTTCATAATCATATGTTTTTTGGCAATCTTTGCATTGGGTTGATCCCCTGATAATCTTCTGGAATCTAGCTTCTAGGACCTCTAATTTCTCTTCATATGAGGTAGAATGTTGCCCAGGGAGGCACAACCCAACGGGAAAGTAATCTCTTTTTGCCCTAAATTCCTACTGATTAGAGTCATTATAAGACACGCCCCACTAGCTCCCAATATAGAATATATCTTCCCCCTCCATGGTACACCTCTTTAGTGTTACCCGTTCTCTCTGAACTGAATTTAGATGTTCCTCTTTCTTTCCCAATGTTACATTCCTTTTTCTACTTGTATTCCCCATTCTTTTTGAAAGTTTATAAGAGATATCTTCACTTCAATGTTTCCCCATGGACTTGGTCAGGACATCACACTTTTCCCCTTTATCCTCCATTTTCTCTCCCTTTTTATGTATCCTCCAATTTTTCAGTTTAGTTCCAGAAAACATATTGATTCAACTGAGGGAGGGTGTTACAAGAGTGTTTTAGTGCATGGTGTTTTAGTCATGCTTCTGTTTCATCTCTAAATTCTTTCTCTAAATTCTCCTTTCATCTTTAATCCCTTACATGCTTAAAAATCTCTCTGGATGTCCCTATTTTGTTCTCATGCCCCCCTCTCCACCAATGAGACTTTCTAGATTATTTTCCTTTTAATCATATTTAAAAATGAAGTAGTTTATTCCACTACTTTGCTTTCTTTGGTAGTTGTGTTTATTTATTTTTCTTGTGTTTCTTCTATTCTTTGGAGTGTTTGCAAAAAAAAATAAATAATCTGCTCACAGTTTTATTTTTCAAGAATTCTTCAAATTCCATCCATATTTTTTCATTGATGATTAGGCTCTAGTCTGGAATGCATTTCCTATATTAAGCTCCTTTGTTTGGCAGAGCATATAAATTCTATTCCCATTATAGATTCAAGTTTTTTTTTCTATTTTACTAATTATTTCTGCTGTGCAGGTTCTAAATTCTAACATTTGTTCATTTCTAACCTCTCAGTATTTGGATTTTTTTTATTTGAAATATTTTGGAACATTCTGCTGTGGTTCTGTGCTTTCTTGAGAATACACGGGATTCAGTTTGGTTGGTTCAGTTTTCTTGGTCTTGTAATCTTTGTTTAGAGCTGGTTTTACTGTTATGTCTCTTTGTATGCATCTTCCCTTCTAATTTTAGCAACTTCATTGTTAGTTTGATTGTTTGTGTTCTAAGTTTTGGACTGTTTTCTTCTGAGATCTTTGGTGGTTTTAATCATTTTTCTTTATATTCTCCTGTTACTCACTTTCTGACTCCTTACCTTTGGTCATGAGATTATCCTGGAAATTGAACTCAAAACTGTTTCAGCATCCTTCCACAATGAGAAATTTATTTTTCATTACCCTTCAGTCTCTGACATAAATAGCTTCTTGGGGGCAGGACTGACTTAAGCTGAATTATATAGTTCCCATTTCTTCAGACCAGATACAGCTGCACATCCTAACATCCTCTCTCAGTTCCCTTAACTTTTTATTTCCCTAGCTAGGATGAGTCAAGGTCTGCAACTTTTTGCAGGTTTAGGGGTAGGGCAAGGCAAATATTCCAGAAAAGTCTCTGTAGCCTTCAAGTTTATTGACCTAAGGGTTGCATCTGGTAGAAGGAAAATACAGTGAAACACCATCACTCCCTTCTCTCTCACAGGCACACAAATACTTCTCTCTCATAGTGGCTGAGCAGGGTTGAGGTTCCCTTGTTACAGCAAGTCACTGGGGTAAGGGCAAGGGGAGAGTGCATTGGTATGGATTTTAACAAGAAGGAAATCCATAATTTTTTTCCCAAGTCACAAATCCTAAAGGCTGGGGAGAGGGATGTTAAGTAAAAATGCTAAAGGTTAATGTTTTTCACTGTTAATTCATAAAGCTGTTAAATTGTTGGGTTTCTTGATTTGCTGTCCTGTGGGAAATAGCTATAATTGCTCTATCACTGGAACATAAAGTAAGAGAGAGAGAGAAAGAGAGAGAGAGAGATTGAGAGATTGTATGTTTTGAGGGTTAATGGGGATCTACTCCTTCATCTTTTTGGTCACATGATGGGGAACTCATTCTTGCCCTGACTTAATGAACTCATGCTGCTTCATGCTGATCACCTCTTCCTATTTGAAATCACCATGAATAATTACTTTAATCACTCACAGAATTTTATAAAGAATTGACATCACTGGGCTACAGTTCGGAAGTTGGAAAGAATGGAAGTTGAAGAGGACTAGAGATATAATTTAGCCCAGTCTTCTCACTTTTAAGGTGAAGAAACTAAAACTCAGAACATTGGAGTTATGTACATAAAAACACTCTGTGACCCAAAGTATCATAATGAATAAACTCAGCCTAATGCCTGTAACAGTCAAGGCTTGCCATACATGCTGAGAACCAAAAAAAGTTATTTGACTTTTATGCTGGAGAAAAGAGGAATGACCCTTACTTGGGATGGATGGGAACATTATAATCATGAAAGAGTGAAGGAAGAAATGCTCAACTTATTTGGTTTCTTTTTTCTCTACAAAGGAGAATGCCCTTCAGAATGAGTATAAAATATCAATGCCAAGAGCATGACAAAAATAATCAAAAATACCTGGCATTTATAGAGAGCTTAAATGTTTCTAGAGACCTTATATACTTTATTTAGATACTTCTAAAACAAGAAACTCTAAGCAAGTCTAGATAGTACAACTTGGATAGGTATATATTAGGTTATATCATAGTGCAAATGCCATCATCACTTCATTCCACAAATCTGATGCATATTCTTGGTGGGAAAAGGTATTGGAGCAAAGCAAGCATAGATTTGACCTAATACTCACAGACTCTTCCTCCACTCACAGAGCAAACCTTCAATTCACTCATCCAACACAATCAAATCGCAGCTGTTATCTGCATCCACCAAACCACTCGATGCCAGCTTCCTCCCTTGTCTTCAGCACCTCTAAATAGTCCAGTGGAAATTTTTATACCATCAACTTCTACTCCCCTCAGCTATTTCCTTTAGCATAGAGAATGTCTAAGGGGTCTCCTGCAAACTGAGCATGGCAGCAGCTGAATACTCTCACACTCCACCTCTCAGCCCCAGTGCATCCCAGTATCTTGATGCATTTTCTCATTTGATCACCAAAGGAATCCTGAGAGGCAAGTGACACGTGTAAATTTATTCTTATTGTATAATGGAGAAACCAAAGCTCAAAGTTGTTTTAATGTGCCTCATTCTGCTATTCAACAACTTTATATAGGTGTTTTCCCAATCAGATTTTAAGCACTGAGGAGAGGACAGTGTTATCTATCTTTTGTATTCCCTCAGATAATAAATGACAAGATATAAAATAAGTGTTAATATAATAAGAGGCAGGAATAATACTAATAAGGTAATGAAATCAACTTAAAAATATACAAGAATTTACACATCCAGGGGAGTATTATTGTGATAAAAGTAGGCACCACAATGGGAGGCTATACACTTATTCCAATAATGCTGCCTTGATAAAAATACTTTTGGAATTGATTTTATGGTCTTGGGTATATTTTTAAAATAAACTCAATGGTGTTAAATTTTACTTCTTTGAGGGTACGTGATGTTTCAAAATAGTGAGAACTGGAAGCAAGTCTAGTAAATAAAATATACTATCAAGCTGAGTAATACCATTTCAGTCAAAACTCAGGCCAGACTATAAAATAATATGACTGGCTTTCTTGTGAGCATCGTAAACTGGTTCTGCAAGCAATCACTAGAGAAGAATCTGAAAAAAAAATATTTTGAGTAGTTGCAGCATCTTTCTAGTATCCATTGACTTTTAAAAGTACAGGTAACTTTTTGGAAGGATAACATTCGATTGGAGGGCTGCCATTTGGAAGAGGATTGGGACTAGCTCTTCTTGACTCCAGAAGGCAGGGGCAGTAATGGAAGTAGCAGAGAAGCCAACTAAAGCTACAAGGCAGTAGAACCAAGCATGCCACGTGACTGTAGCATCGCACTGCACTGTCATTTGGCCTAATATGGGTATCACTAATTGGTCATGCCCATCATGCAGGGTTTTCTCTATCTAAAAACAACAACTCCATAATAGTACCCATATACTAAATAGCAAAATATTTAATCGGGACCAAATAGCCAAGTAATTAACAAGGGGACAGGAAATAAAAGAATTTCAAAGGCCTTTGAGTTGTGACTAAAACGATCTTCCAGCCAAAGACTCTCCTCCTCTAAAACTCTTTGAATGATCAAAAGACTCTTCTTCTCAGTTCTGATATACATCTACTCCCTGAGTCTTGCTGCACTGCTACAGCTAATCCCTCTTGAAGTTCTGCCCTCTATTCCTACCTTCCATCCTCTGCTACTGTTCTCTGTTCTTTGTTGCTCAGACACCATTTCTTTGCATTTACCGAAGGATTTATATATGATTTTACAGTGCGAGTAGCTTCATGGCAGTGACTATTTTATTTTGTCTTTATGTGCCCATTGCCTTGCATCATGCCTGGCACATAGTAAGGACTTGACATGTGCTTTTTCATTGACATCTGCTGAGGCTTTGGCGTTTTCTGCTGCTCCTTTCTGTTCCTTTCTGATAGTTTGAGGAAGTATAACTCATTCCTATAGCTTTACATATAGCTCATACACAAAATAACTTTTCAGATAGCTTTGCGACTTCTCAGGCTTGTCCCTGCCTGCATAAGGTCCACAATCATTAGTCTTAGCTAAGTTTGGGTATGGGAATTCTATTCACATTTTCCTTGTCTTGGGCTAGAACAATATGTTCCTCATATAAAAGGGTAATCATCTTCAGCTCAGACACTCTGAGCAATGTTCATGTACCTTACCCTCTTTCTATTCAACTCCTGCCATTTTCTACCATCCCTTTATCAGTACCCAACCATAAAAATGACTAGAAACACTGAAGGAGGAGGTCTAGAACAGAGGATCTCTGTCAAAAATTCTTACTATCTTGGTTTAAAAAAAGTACTTGTTCCTCTTTATGAAGAAATTTCTAAACAATTTTTGAGATATTGGGTTATGGAATAGCTTGTCCCAAAATCAACCTCCCATTCTCCCTGCCCCAGGAGGGGGTCTTCCTCACTAGAGAGCCTCAATCAAAGATTGGACTACTAATTGTTAGGGATGCTATGGGGGTAGGAATGGAATTCTTATTTGGGTTCAATTTGAACTACTTAGCTTCTGAAGTCATTCCCAATTGCAGTTCTATAATTTTGTATAAATTCTAGTATATTTATATATATGCAGGTATAAACACCTATGAATAAAGTCATTGTTGGAGACAATATATCAGCGTATCAACAATAACAGCAGCAACATATTAACAACAAGTAGGAGGTCTTGGGAAAAATAATCTAGAAAATGAGAGGATTGTCCTAGATTACTCTTATGTTTGATTCTAGCCCCAAAACCCTTTGTTCAGAAAAATAAATGCCCTCATTTTAGGTGAACAAAATTACATACTTAATTTATGATGATATATAATCTCACATTTATATAATGCTCTGAGTGGTGTGTATCATTAAAAAAAAAATATGAGCGGATCATGTATCAAAGATGAGAAAACCATGGATTACCTGTGAGCTCTGCTGGTATTCTCACGATCCTGTCCCAGCAAAATAGGTAGATATGTGCAAGGGTCTTACAGGAAAGTCAGGCATAGATGAATTTCAGTTTGTATTGTCGGAGGGAACATCTTCACAGATGAGGTCACAAATCCATTTAAGTGTCTGAGCATTTTTAAGCCTTACAAAGTATCTTCCTCACAACTCTAAAGTAATTAGTAAAAATGTTGCCGCCATTTTACAGATAAGGAAAACTGATAGAAAGAAAAAGTAATTTATTCATGGTCACATAGATAATAAATCTCAGAATGAAGATGTAATGCTAGTCTCTTTTCCTTTTGCACTACGTTGCTTCCATTGTGACATGATGTCTTGAAGTGTTTTGTCTACGTCCAGAGAGTAGCTTACCAAAAGGGGAGATCCAATTCATTAGGAAAAATCAGGTTATTAGTTCCATAGTATGGAAACTCAAAAAAGAATTTCATATCTTGAGACAAACCAAAAATGGATGGAAAAAAACACCATTGAGAAGAATCACCTTTGCCCAAATCGAAGTGAAAAAAAAAATGTTTCCATGTCAGAGTCCTGGCATGCAAAGGAGGGAGTGGGGAGATGGAGAAGGCAGTTGGTGGTTTTTTTTTTTTTTCCAAGAGAGATACTCACTTTTTATGGCAGATAAGAAAGTGAACTTGCCTCCTTTGGGGCTGTGCTCCTTCTCTATTTATATAATTTCCACATTTGTCAAATCCACACAGAAAGATGTTAAAGCATAAAAAGCTGATGTCCCTTGCAAACTTTTTCCTTTTTTTATTAAAGTACATCACATTTTATGTTCAGGCTTTTAAAATGGGGGAAAAATAATTACACCTTGAATTGAGAACATTGTTTGACTGTAATATCTCTTTTCAAGTAGATTCTACTAATTCCAGATTTAGAAAATGAAAATGTGTTCATAGAAATCAGCAGAGCAAGGCAGATGGAATAAGGCATTTGAAAATCTTAAAGCTGTATTTGAATTATCACCTTTGGATCTGCATACTTTAAATATATTCTAAGAAACTTTTCCCCCCAGAGAGTACTTTACATCATTTTCTGAGATAGACTGAAGAGGATGAGCCACTGCTCCTTGTCCACTGAGAGCTAAACAAGACAGAATGGATTTTAACTGCATAGGGAAGGCATTGGTTTAGATATTAGAAAGAATTGACAATCTGTAAGAAGCACTTGAACCATATGCCGAAGTATGTCTTGAAAATTCCCAATTAGAAAAAAAAATCTTCACATTGCTCTTCTTGAAAAATGTTTTTTTAAAAAATAATATACTTCTCTATGAAGGTTTAAGTTGATCCCAATCTAGACAGGAGCAAAGATTGAGTGACCACAGATTCCCTTTCATCTATATACAAATTTCTACTTGAGAATCATGATGGACTCAACACATTTCTGTAACTACTGCTTCCCTAGCCTGGAATACCCCAATTCTGAGCTCCTAAATCATCTATAAGCTATTCATCCTTCCAGGTCAAGTTCAAATCCCACTTAGGATTATAGAATTTAGATCTGGAAGAGGCTTTCACCATCATGGATTCCCTTAAAGCAGAAGAAGCAGTCTCACAGAGATTGAGTTAATCTTTCACATTCACGCAGGCATTTCATAGTAGAGGCAAGAGTCAAATTTAGGTATTTTAACTCCAAATCCAATGGCTTTTCAATGTCACCTTGGATCCTAGAAAGCCTTCCTTTCAATGAAACTCACATTTATGCTTCTCTAATTTCTTTTGTATTATGTTTGCACTGTACCTTTAACACATCATAATCTTTGATGTCCTTCCTTGAATTGTCAATAACATACAATTTAACACTTTAGTATATCTGCATTTAAAACATCATATATACAATATCAGCTGATTAATTGATTATTCCACATAAGCATGTCTTGACTCTTCAGGTAGAGCATAAGCTCCTTTTTGAAAGGATCCATCCATTTTTGGATTTATTTTATTGAGTATCCACAGGCTATGGACATTGTCATTCACTTTCTTACCTTCTTAAACATTGGCAGACACACTCAACTTCATTTCCTCTTCTCATTAATCTCTTTCCTTATCTCAATCAATAGCAACTATTTGTCTTACTTATTTTATTTTTTTGTCTTCTCCAAGAATGCTTCTCTTTTTCTTTCTGTTCCCGGCCCATCTTCACTTTTCCAAGATTCTTCAAATGACCTCCACAATTCTTTCTTTAACTCTAGTCATTTTCTTCCTATTCTTTCTCCCAAAAAAGCTTCTCCCATTATAAAGCTAGAAGTAGAATGATTTTATGCTTCTGATCCTTTTTTGAAAAATAAATATATTTTCTTTTACTTCCAAACTCAGGAATCTACAGGAAATAACAAGAATTCCAATATTTACTATCCAATTATGAAGTGGTTTTATAGGGCCAATTTGAATTACTCCTGCTGTCCTTTTCAACATTGTTTTTTTAAAAAATGGACAAAAAGAATATGAAAACTGATATTAAACTATGGATTAAAGCACAAACAAGTATGGATAATCAGATCAATAGATGATAAGTGAAGAAACAAGTTTCTTAGACTGAAGAAGAAAAAAGTTAGGAGGTGATAAAAATTGTAAGATAGCTTCAAGTATTTAAACAACTGTTTGAAAGAAAGAAATTTAAGAAAGAAATAAGGACAATGGGGGAAAGTTGTCAAGGAATAAATTTATTCTAGGCAAATTTAAGTAACTTCCTGATTAATAATTGAAGGTCCTCCAAAGTTGAATGTATTGTCTTGGGAGATACTGGTTTCTACCATATTAGTGATCTTAAGTCAAAAGCTAAACTATTAATTGTCTCATATGTTATAGATAGGTCTCTTGTTCAGAATTGAGTTTAGGTGACCTCTAAAATTCTGAAATTATGTTCAATCTCTATCATTTGCCAAGCACTACAATAGTCATAGGCTGGGGAGAGGGAGCTACAAAGAAATTTTTTAAAATGATCTTTACTTTCAAAGAGCTTACAATATCATTTTGAATACATATATATGTGAAAACTTAAATAACAGGATTTAAATAATTGTTCAAGGCAATAATAATGTACTCCCACATTGGTATAAATAACCAGTTGCCAAATAAAGTCTGTAAACAAAAACTACTGTGGAAGAGAGTGTTCACTTTTGACTGGAGATGCTAGAACTTCTTTTCAGTCACTAATGCCATCATTTAACCATCTTCATTGATAAAGAAATTCTTCTGTGAGTCGAATCTCATGCCTTTGTGATAAATACTAAAATTATTTTCCAGTTCATTTTCCATTAGTAGAAATAGAAGGTGGAAGGAGTTAAAAGTACTTTCAAAGTTAACAGAAGACTTGGTGTATGTCTATGTGTAGCATGAAGAGAAAGAGAAAAGAAGTGGAATACTTTAAAAGACTTCGTAAATGTTAGCCATAATGATGATAACTATGGTATAAGTATATTTAAAAATAGGCCCACATGCCTCAAAAGTTAAGATATTTTAGTTGCTGCCACCTGTGACATGAGAGCAATAGTTGGAGATCTCTCTCTATTAATAGTTGACTATCCCTGCTTTGAATCAAACACTTGTTTAAATTCTTTGGATAATATTCTCCCGCACGGTTCAGTTTATATCTTCTCTTTAAAAGCAGCAAATGCCAATGAATGTTATTTCAGACTATAAAGAGACACTACTGGAACAGAGATCTTGGTTGAAGAACAGAGGAGGACATAGTGCTGGAGAAGAAAGTTAGAATGAAGAGTGGAACTGCAAAGCCTGCAGAATCAGGGAGAGGCTCAGTCACCTCCTGACAAAAATTATAAATAGCTATCATTGCTTATGATATTATTGGCTGATAGGGAGAATTTGCCATTAAAAGGTATCTTGTAGGTGTGAGACAGAATTTCATGCTTTGGCATGCCTGGCGAGAGATGTGATAATTTGTTCAATAACTGAAGGAATGTGCTCTAGGGCTAGAGAAGAGATGGTTCAGGCACTAACAAGCCCTAGGAGGATCAGGAAGTGGCCCCTATTAAGATTAGAAATGCACACAGGCCAGAGTTGCCATCTGTACAAGATGAGGTCAGGGTAGGAAAGAAAAAAAAGGCTATTTCCTGGGAGAGGTCATCAATTTGTCATCTTGAAGACATCTTTCACAATAATGATTGGTAGAATTCTTAAAGATACAAGGGATAGACGAGATCCCACAAAATAACATAGAAAATTTGAGTTAACTGAAATTGAAAAGTTTTGGCACAATCAGAATCAATGCAACAAGAATAACAGGAAACTTCCAATTAGGGGAAACACTTAGAATCAAACATTTCCCAAAAAGATCTATAACAGGAGGCAGCAGCAGAGGCAGCATGGGACAGGGGCTCCCAAAGCAGGCAGGAGCTCAGATCCATTACTGAAGGCCTCCACATAAACCCCCTGAGGGAAATGAGCCCTGTGAGCTGCCCTGCCCCAACCTGAGCACCTGAACTTAATATCACATTGAATAGGAGCCCTGCCCCCCACTGAAAGCCCTGAGGCTGAGAAGCAGCATTTGAATCTCAGACCCCAAGCACTAGCTGGGCAGATCTGGAGGTGAGGTGGGTGTGGAAAGGAATCTCAGAACTCAAGGAACTGGCTGAGAAAATGCCCAGAAAAGGGGAAAAAAAAATAAGACCATAGAAGGTTACTTTCTCAGTGAACAGATAGTTTCTCCTTTCCTTTCTGATGAGGAAGAACAATGCTTACCATCAGTGGAAGACAAAGAAGTCAAGGCCTCTGTATCCCAAACATCCGAAATAGATATCCAATGGGCTCAGGCCATGGAAGAGCTCAAAAAGGATTCTGAAAATCAAGTTAGACAGGTGGAGGAAAAACTGGGAAAAGAAATGAGAGAGATTCAAGAAAAGCATGAAAAGTGGGTCAACACCCTGCTAAAGGAGACCCCAAAAAATGCTGAAGAAAGTAACACCTTGAAAAATAGGCTAACTCAATTGGCAAAAGAGGTTCAAAAAGCCAAGGAGGAGAAGAGTGCTTTCAAAAGCAGAATCAGCCAAATGGAAAAAGAGGTTAAAAGCTCACTGAAGAAAATAGTTCTTTAAAAATTGGAATGGAACAGATGGAGGCTAATGACTTTCTGAGAAACCAAGAAATCACAAAACAAAACCAAAAGAATGGAAAAAAAGGAAGATAATGTGAAATATCTCATTGGAAAAACAACTGACCTGGAGAGTAGATCTAGGAGAGACAATTTAAAAATTATGGGACTGCCTGAAAGCCATGATAAAAAAAAAAAGAGCCTACACATCATCTTTTATGAAATTATCAAGGAAAACTGCCCTGATACTCTATTTTTTAAAATTTTTTTAATTTTATTTTTTTTATAAATTTATTTATGAAACTTTTTACATTCTTTTTCACAAAATTTTGGGTTCCAAAATTTGTCCCCTCCCCCCACCTCAATACACCGAGCATTCTAATTGCCCCTATCACCCATCTGCCCTCTCTTCTGTCATCCCTCCCTTCTCTTGTCCCCATCTTCTCTTTTGCCCTGTTGGGCCAGATAACTTTCTCTTCCCCGTTACCTGTATTTCTTATTTCCTACTAGCAAGAACAATACTCAAAAGTTATTCCCAAAACTTTAAGTTCCAACTTCTTGCCATCCTTCCCTACCCCCCCCATTCCCTTTGGGAAGGCAAGCAATTCAATATATGCCATATCTGTGTAGTTTTGCAAATGACTTCGATAATAGCTGTGTTGTGTAAGACTAACTATATTTCCCTCCATCCTATCCTGCCCCCCATTGTTCTATTCTCTCTTTTGATCCTGTCCCTCCCAAAGAGTGTTGACTTCAAATTGCTCCCTCCACCCATTGTCCTCCCTTCCATCATCCCCACACCCTGCTTATCCCCTTCTCCCCCACTTTCCTGTATTGTAAGATAGGTCTTCATACCAAAATGAGTGTCCATTTTATTCCTTCCTTTGAGTTGAATGTGATGAGAGTAAACTTCATGTTTTTCTCTCAGCTCTCCTCTTTTTCTCTCCACTAAAAAATCTCCTGCTTGCCTCTTCTATGAGAGATAATTTGCCCCATTCCATTTCACCCTCTCTCCTCCCAATATATTTCTCTCTCACCGTTTAACTTCATTTTTTTAAGATATGGTCCCAACCTATTCAATTCACTCTGTGTTCTGTGTGTGTGTGTGTGTATGTGTGTGTGTGTGTGTGTGTGTGTGTGTGTGTGTGTGTGTAAAATCCCATCAACTACTCAGATACTGAAAAGTTTCAAGAGTTACAAATATTGTCTTTCCATGTAGGAATGTAAACAGTTCAACTTTAGTAAATCCCTTATGACTTCTCTTTGCTGTTTACTTTTTCATGCTTCTTCTCATTCTTGTGTTTGAAAGTCAAATTTTCTTTTCAGCTCTGGTCTTTTCATCAAGAATACTTGAAAGTCCTCCATTTCATTGAAAGACCATTTTTTCCCCTGAAGTATGATACTCAGTTTTGCTGGGTAGGTGATTCTTGGTTTTAGTCCTAGTTCCTTTGACTTCTGGAATATCCTATTCCATGCCCTTCAATCCCTTAATGTAGAAATTGCTAGATCTTGTGTTATTCTGATTGTATTTCCACAATACTGGAATTGTTTCTTTCTAGGTGCTTGCAATATTTTCTCCTTGACCTGGGAATTCTGGAATTTGGCCACAATGTTCCTAGGAGTTTCTCTTTTTGGATTTCTTTCAGGTGATGATCGGTGGATTCCTTGAATACTTATTTTGCCCTCTGGTTCTAGACTATCAGGGCAGTTTTCCTTGATAATTTCATGACAGGGGATAATAATATTAAAATAAAAAATTCTAATTTTTAAAGAACTATTTTCTTCAGTGAGCTTTTGAACCTCTTTTTCCATTTGGCTAATTCTGCTTTTGAAAGCATTCTTCTCCTCATTGGCTTTTTGAACCTCTTTTGCCAATTGAGTTAGCCTATTTTTCAAGGTGTTATTTTCTTCAGCATTTTTTTGGGTCTCCTTCAGCAAGGTATTGACCCATTTTTCATGCTTTTCTTGCATCTCTCTCATTTCTCTTCCCAGTTTTTCCTCCACCTGTCTAACTTGATTTTCAAAATCCTTTTTGAGCTCTTCCATGGCCTGAGCCCAATGGATATCTATTTTGGATGTTTGAGATACAGAGGCCTTGACTTCTATGTCTGTCCCTGATGGTAAACATCGTTCTTCCTCATCAGAAAGGAAAGGAGGAACTATCTATCTGTTCACTGAGAAAGTAACCTTCTATGGTCTTATTTTTTTCCCCTTTTCTGGGCATTTTCCCAGCCAGTTACTTGACTTATGAGATTCCTCTCCACCCCTGCCTCACCTCCAGATCTGCCCAGCTAGTGCTTGGGGTCTGAGATTCAAATGCTGCTTCTCAGCCTCAGGGCTTTCAGCGGGAGGTGGGGCTGCTATTCAATGTGAGAGATTAAATTCAGGTGCTCAGGTGGGGGCAGGGCCACTGCCCAGGCTCTGTTCCCTCAGGGAGTTTATGCAGAGACCTTCAACAATGGATCTGAGCTCCTGCATGCTTTGGGAGCCTGGGTCTGCTGCTGCCTCCCGATGGTGCCTGAGTTATGGATACACCCCACTCCCCTCTTGGCCAGCCCAGAAGACTCTCTCACTGACCTCTGCGCCTGGGGGAGGGACCTTGAAGCCCCGGAGATTTCCCCCCTGAAGCCTGCTCAGATCTGCTCTTCTCAGTGCCGTGTGGCTAGGGCAGGGCTGGGCTCTGCTCCGGATCTGGTGTGCGACGGACCTTTGGTGTTAGTTTTTCAGGGCTCTCTGGAACAGAAATCTCCTCCACTCCATTGCTGCACAGCTTTCACTGCTCCAAAATTTGTTGGGAGTTCTTTTTACAGGTAATTTATGGGCTGTGGGTTTGGATGTAGCATATGTGAATCTTTCTACTCCACCATCTTGGCTCCTCCCCCCGTAAACATCCTGCCCTGATATTCTAGAACAAGAGGGCAAAATAAGTATTCAAGGAATCCACTGATCACCTCCTGAAATAAATCCAAAAAGAGAAGCTCCTAGGAACATTGTGGCCAAATTCCAGAATTCCCAGGTCAAGGAGAAAATATTGCAAGCACCTAGAAAGAAACAATTCCAGTATTGTGGAAATACAATCAGAATAACACAAGATCTAACAGCTTCTACATTAAGGGATTGAAGGGCATGGAATAGGATATTCCAGAAGTCAAAGGAACTAGGACTAAAACCAAGAATCACCTACCCAGCAAAACTGAGTATCATACTTCAGGGGAAAAAATGGTCTTTCAATGAAATGGAGGACTTTCAAGTATTCTTGATGAAAAGACCAGAGCTGAAAAGAAAATTTGACTTTCAAACACAAGAATGAGAAGAAGCATGAAAAAGTAAACAGCAAAGAGAAGTCATAAGGGATTTACTAAAGTTGAACTGTTTACATTCCTACATGGAAAGACAATATTTGTAACTCTTGAAACTTTTCAGTATCTGAGTAGTTGATGGGATTTTACACACACACACACACACACACACACACACACACATACACACACACACACACAGAACACAGAGTGAATTGAATAGGTTGGGACCATATCTTAAAAAAATGAAGTTAAACGGTGAGAGAGAAATATATTGGGAGGAGAGAGGGTGAAATGGAATGGGGCAAATTATCTCTCATAGAAGAGGCAAGCAGGAGATTTTTTTAGTGGAGGGAAAAAGAGGAGAGCTGAGAGAAAAACATGAAGTTTACTCTCATCACATTCAACTCAAAGGAAGGAATAAAATGGACACTCATTTTGGTATGAAGACCTATCTTACAATACAGGAAAGTGGGGGAGAAGGGGATAAGCAGGGTGTGGGGATGATGGAAGGGAGGACAATGGGTGGAGGGAGCAATCTGTAATCAACACTCTTTGGGAGGGAGAGGATCAAAAGAGAGAACAGAAACAATGGGGGGCAGGATAGGATGGAGGGAAATATAGTTAGTCTTACACAACACTATTATGGAAGTCATTTGCACAACTACACAGGTATGGCCTGTATTGAATTGCCTGCCTCCCCAAAGGAAATGAGTGGGGAGGGAGGGATGGGGAGAAGTTGAAATTCATAGTTTTAGGAACAACTTTTGAGTATTATTCTGGCTACTAGGAAATAAGTAATACAGGTATTGGGGAATAGAAAGTTATCTGGCCCTACAGGGCAGAAGGGAAGATGGGGACAAGGGAAGGGAGAGATGATAGAAGAGATGGCAGATTAGTGATAGGGGCAATTAGAATGCTCGGTGTATTGGGGTGGGGGGAGGGGACAAATGGGGAGAAATTTTGGAACCCAAAATTTTGTGAAAATGAATGTAAAAAGTTAAATAAGTAAATTTATTTTAAACAAAAGAAAATACAAAGAGAAATTACAAGCAGAAATTTCAAACAGAAAGACCAACACACAAGGTTTCCAGCTATATGACCACAGATAATACATACATTATTACCAAAAAGAGAAGTACTAACAATGGATTTTCAAAGGTGGGGAGAGGGTGCTCCTTAACACCTACCCAGAGTCTCTGCGAGCCTAATCACACAAACACTCTTCCAGCAACTTTTCACAGCTGGAGGACACAACCCTCATGACCCAGGGCCTCATTAGCAGTTAATAAAAGGTGTGGGCCTTCATACAAAACAAGCCTCCACTAGTGAAACTTTTTTAATAGCCCCACCTGAGGTCTATTAATGAGCAGGGAAGATTTTTAGTTCCCATCACAAGTTATATAGGGAATTAGGGGCAGCTAGGTGGTGCAGAGGATAGTGCAGCAGCCAGTAGGACCTGAGTTCAAATCTCACCTCAGACACTTGACACTCAATAGCTGTGTGACCTTGGGCAAGTCACTTAACCCAAGCTGCCTCATCCTGGGTCATCTCCAGTCATCCTGATGAATATCTGGTCACTGGATTCAGATGGCTGTGGAGGAGAAGTGAGGCTGGTGGCCTGCACAGCCCTCCCTCACTCAGAACAAAGTCAAGTGCAAGTCATGTCATTATTTCTCTGATGGCATGGTCTTCTTTGGCAACAAAGGATGAACACACATAGGGAATTAAGATGTGGTGTATGTCCAAGAACCATTTCTCAATGAATAAGTAGTCAATGGGTATAAACAGTCATCAAGGGAAGAACCATAAACTACTAACAACTCTGTGAAAAATTTCTCCAAATCACTGATAAGAGAAAAATAAATGAAAATATCTCTGAACTTTTTCCCCATAGATGACAAAAGTGGTGAAAGATGGAAACAGTATTAAAGGGCATAAGGGAGACCTCACACTAATACATTTTTTGATCTTCACATTGGTCTAAAGATCTGCAAAGCAGGGTGCTATTATGTAGAAAGAAAGTTATAGAAAAATCCATATTTTTTCACCCAGATATTCCACCAGTAGGCAAATGACCCAAGGAGGAAAAGACAGGAAGATCCTGTATATACCAGAATATTGCTAGAAATAATTTTTGAAGGAGCAGAGTACTGGAAACAAAATAAATACCCATCTTTTGAGAAATAGATAATGTGATGATGAATGTCAGAATACGTGTGGCCTAAAATGTCAGAGAAACACAAGATGACATAAATGCCTTAATGCAGAATGAAGTAAGCAGAATATGGAAAACCATGATGACCACAGCAATATAAACAGAATGGATAACAAGATGAAACCAAATGCCACAAGCCAACGGATCCTCAAAAAGAGAGAAGAAAAGGCACCTCCTACTTTTCATCAGAATGGTGAAGTACTATAGGTGTAGATTACTGAAAATGCTGTCAGACTCAATGGATATGTTTTAGTTTTACTTTACTGGTTTTGGTTTTATTTTCATAAAGAAAGTTTGTTGAGCAGGTTATAGAAAGATTGCTTAGAAGTAAATGTTATATAAAACAAAAGGCATCAATAAGACTTTTAAAAATGTCATCTCATCCTCCTTTGCTATATCTTAGTCCTTTTCTGTTCTCCTTAAGAGAGGTTTTCAGTGCTTATAATATAAAGTGCTGTAGCAATTTGTACTTCTGCTCTGGGTGATGCAATTTTGATTCTTGGATCTCTCTTACTTCAACAGCAACTCAAGTAGTTTATTGAGAATTTTGTTGGGGAGTACTCACCAAAGGTTGTAATTGGCTTCGGATTCCATGGGCATCATCAACTGTGGGCACTGATTCCTGTGGCCTGTTTCCCTATCTGTGAAATGAGCTTGTATATAACAATTGCAAAATGAAAATTAATCCCTGTTGAAATGTTTTGTCAAGAGGTTCTGTATCTTTCAAAGTCATTTCTGCTTAGTTAAAAGTGAGATGGTTAGGAAGAATCAAGCCCTTTTTCATATCTTTAGTGCCCTACAGAAGGAATATCCTCAGGGGGACCTTGTAATATCTGGAAGTTCCTTACCTTCTGTCATGGAGATTTTCTTTCAGTCCCCTGAGTCACCGTATTATGTTATTTTCAGGAGAGTCACTGATCGCTTCTAGTCTTGCTCATGTGAAAAAAATTATCTCAAATGAGATAATAAGATAATAGATGTGAAAATTATTTGAAAAACCAAGTTCAAAATAAATGTAACATTTTATCATGAAAATGTATATTATTGGTAATAATTTCATTATATCACTACTTATCCATTATATCAATGGTTTCCAAAGTAATAATGATACTCCCACAAAACATGACTGTTCTCTCATCCTCTCTATATCAATTCACAGTACTCCAACAATCATCTTAGTCATTTCAGATCAAAATTTTAGTCATCATTGAATCTTCTGTCATTCTGAATCCCACATATTCAAATAACTGTCAGGCATACTCTTATCTCTAGTGTCAAATAAATCCTCTAGCATTTAAAGACCTTTTCAGTCTGGCTCCAACCTTGCCTTCTACATACATCATGTACTGTTCCCCATCTCACACTCTGCATTCCAGACAAACTGCCCTACTTGTTGATGCTTTTATACAACACTACTCTCCCATCTCTGTGGTTTGGTTGCCTCATATACCTGGGATGCATTCCTTTCGTACTTTTACCACTCAACTTCCTTTATAGATCAACTCAAGTGTCCTACATGAAGTCTATCCTGGCCCCAAGATTCTTATTATTATTATTTTCTTTCAGTGGCTAGTGCCCTCCCCAACCTTGACATTATTTTATTTTATGTTGTATATTATTTACCTGTGTACATGTTGTTTTATGCTGACAGACTGTGAATTCCTTCAAGAAATGTATTGTTTTGTTTTTGTCTTTGTTATCTCTACTGCCTAGGAAAGTGTCAGGTAGTAGGTGTTTAATAAATGTTCATTGTACATTCTATCTCCAAAGTACGTCTCCCATGCCACTTTTTACTCCCATTCTAAGCACACCTCCATCCTACTTTCAACCCTCTTTCATGTTCCCTCATTTGGACTGAAACCTTCTGGTCCATGTTATAGTCAGGGTCTCTTAACTGTTCTTCCCTCCTCCAGGTTCTTAGTTTCCAAACCTTCCTTCCAACTGTTACCTGAGAAATTTCCCTAATGCCCCTGACCATGAGACTTCACTGCTCAAAATTCAATGGCTTCTAATTGCCTAACATTAAACTACAAGCAGCTTTGGCCAGGCACTCAAAGAATTTCACACTCTGGTCCCAACTATCTTTTCTAGCTTCACTTCATAATAGCCACCTTCATTCTATTTTCCAACTAAACTGAAATTGTCAGTCTCCCATTTTCTTCATCTCCTCTTCTATTCTTTGTTCATGCTGTCATCCATCAACTGGAAGAGACTACTGACACTTCTTTTGCACAATTATTGGAATCTCTCCTTTCCTTCAAGTTCCTGCTCAAGTACCACCTTCTTCATGATGCCTCCATGATGCCTCCTGATTTCTCTCTTCATATCTCCTATAGTACTTTTTAGGGGCCTCTGTCTTGTGCTTGTCACACTAATTTCTTCTACTATCCAATTTACCAAACATTTATTATGGACTTGCTGAGTACTAGACATTATGTTAGATGCCAGGGATAAGAAGATAAAGAAAACTGTGCCTGCCCTGAAAGAGCTTACATCCTAAGGGAGATGGAGGATACAACATTAACTCAGATAAGTAAATACAAGGTACCATGAGGAAGTAAAGAGGGAAGTCTAGGAAATGCTTCACACCTGAGCTGAACCTTGAAAGAAAATGAAATTTCTGACCAGTAGAGATTAGGTATGGATATATTTCAGGCTCATGGTATAAGATAAAGCATATAAATTTGGAAACCTTAAAGTGCTATCTGGATGCTAGTTTCTATTGTTGTTATTCATCTTATTGTCATTGCATGGAGGTGGGAAATAGAATGTCAGGTTGGCGAAATCATCATCTAGTCTTTCTGGGCAGAGAATGCACAAGTGCAATCCAATTCAAAAACCACTTATTAAACTCTTGTCATGTGTGAAGCATTATACTAGATGCTGAGGATATAAAGATCAAAATTCAAAAGTAGTACCTGCCTTTTTAAATTCTACTGGAGGATATAATGGATTAGGCAGACAGAGGTCTGTGCACGATCATTTTAGGAGAAAGAGAACACTAACAGTTTGGGGGATCCAGACAAACTTCCCATATGTAGGAGATGGCACATGAGCTAAGCCTTGAAAGTAGTCAAAGATTCAAAGAGCTTCAAGGTGACGAAGGCATATAGGAATGGGGAACATTCCAAAGTGAAGGCAGAGGATGAGATACTGAATAGAGAAGGCATTTTGACTGAAACATGTGTGACAGAGAGATGTGAAATAAGCATAGAAATACAGATGAGTCATACTGTGAAGGGCGAAGTAACTTGGCTTCTTTAAGCATCAGTTTCATTTGTATAATCAGGGTGTTGAAATAAGAGAACCTTAAGATCCCTTTCAACCCTAAAACTATGATCCTATGAGAATTTTGGAGGCAGTTTGATATGTAGAAAGCATTGTGTGTTTGGAGACTGAAGACCTTGGTCCTCCAACCTGGTCAACTACAATCTCTGACACTTAAGACATTTGAGGTCTTAGGCAAGTAACTTAACCTTTTTGAAGATATCAGAGATTAATAGAATCATGGATTTACAACTGGAAGGGACTTTATAGACCACCTAATTAAAACTCCTCACTTTGTGTATGAGTGAACTGTGAACCAAGTTAAAATTCAATGATTTTAATAAGGTGAAGCAGGTAATGAAGGCAAATTCAAACCCTGGTCCTCTGACTCCAAAATCAGTATTGTTTCCATTGCACTATCTATATAGAGTTTTATAGGGGTTAAATTGAGTAAAAGAGGGTAATGTGGAATACAGCTAGAAATAGATTAGAGTCAGATTGTGGAAGACTTCAAATGCCAGGATGAAGAGTATGTATGTATTCAATCCTAGAAACAATAGGGAGACATTCAAGGTTTTTGAGTAGTGGAATGGTTATGTTAGACCTATTGTTTTGGTAGTTCTATGAAGAATGGATCAGAGCTCAGAAAAACTGGAGAACAATGAATTATTATAGTCATCCACATGAAAGGTAATGAGGAAGAACCTGAAGTAGAGTTGTGGTCATAGGAAGAGAAAGAAAGAAATGGCAGGTAAGATGGTGGGGAGGTACTAGGCAATGGAGTGGATGAGTGTTGTTCATCACTGTAATGTTCATCATATGTATATTGTTCATCAGTTAACAATTGCTCTGTATTTACTAAGAACTTTACAAAAATTATCTTCCTTTGTAACTCTAAGAGTATAACTTTGTTGTTAAGAGAAAAGTAGGAAGCATATGGGACATTTTCAAGTTGTCCAAATGACTGAAAGTAACAGTCAAATAAACTAATCTTTAGTTTTAGCTAAAACAGCAGCTTTGAGGATTTCTCTGCCATCTCTGGGGAAATTACTCAAGTTGGATCTGGATTGATAGTGCTCAACTCATCCATTCTTTGGAGAAATACATTTCAGGACATAAATATAAAATTCTGGTCCTGCAAATGTCTCTGAGAGAGTTTTTAGTACATACCTCTGTCCTCAGGCAGTATTATACATAAACTGAATCAGAAACATGAGAATCCATGTCATTTGAAAAACCTTTAGGCAAAGAAATTCTACAAATACTTCCCATTTCAAGTTTTCTACCACTATATTTTTAAGAAGGACCAAACTTTATAATTTCTGGAGGGGGGGGATAGAGTTTAAGGAAACTTGGCGTGGTATTTTACATGAATGTGATCTATAGGATATTATGTGTTTTTTATTTCATGGACTCTTCTTGATTCCTTAATGTAGCAACTAGATATATTTGTGAATTTCAACTTCATGAAAAGCTATAGTTGGTTTCATTCATTTAAAAAGGAAAGACTCTGTCCCTCCAATGAATTGCTTTCCCTTTTTCCTTCTGTGATTCTGCTCTGCTCCCAGTTCATTGGTGACTGATGAGATCTGACACTACCAGCAAGTTATCCCTCCTCCTGCTGAATGAATTTTTAAAAGCTGTTTTGCTAACATTCTTGAAGTTCAAAAAGCATCCCTGATGAGCTCAGAGGGTTTGTGTGTGTGTGTGTGTGTGTGTATGTGTGTGTGTGTGTGTGGTAAGGAGGGAGAGAGAGGTGGCTTAGACTTTTTGACTTTATAGGAGAAACATCAGCATTCTGACTTCAATCTTTATCCTCAAGGAGTCAAAAGATCAAGTCAACAATTTGGTTTGTGGTCTAGAAATTTTACTGCTACTTCTTTAAGACTGGTGCTTCCTCCTGTTTCTCTAATAGATTCCCCTAAGAAGACTTCTCCCCAGGGTTGTCACAGCCTAGACTATTACCACCCCCAGGTCACCTAAGAGGATTTGGCTTAATACTTTCTTCTCAGTCCATCTATAAAAGGTAATTTATTGCAGGGTGTGTTCTGAGATCTCAAAGTGATTTGACCCTTCCTATATCACTCCCATAGGTCTCATTCCTGCCACAAAACCACTGCTGCCATAAATTTATATTCTGACCTTTGAATACAAAGTTGATGTTATAGATCTGCCATCAGGAAGACACATCCTTTCAGACATACTTTGAGATGTGTGTGTGTGTGTGTGTATATTTATTTTTAGATAGTAGAAGGGACAGGTTTGAACTGAAGCATCTATACTCTCTTGCTGAGTTCTCCTTATGACCAATGGTATACCTTTGTGAAATAGCTATCTAGAGTTATCTGACAGAGTTTACAGCAAGAGGATCAAGTTTCCTCTATTATGTAATACCAATTTGTCCAAGTCCCTTCCTCTGACCCAACAGATATGGAATAGATGGTCATTCCATGAAAAGGTATGAGAAGCCCTAGGTTAAAGTAAGAAACATAGTCCTTTCCCTGTTCTAGCAGAGAAAAAACAACAAGGAATTTCTTCCTGCTAGTACGCCCACGTCTCTTTCATCCTCCAAACGTTCGTATTTAATCTGATCCATCAATTTCTGATACAATAGTCTTACATATCTCCTGGAATATTGAAGGCATTTAGTAAATGTGTGTTGACTGACTGACTTCATCATTAATTGAAACAACTTTCTCTAGAGTTACCGATGATTTCTTAATTGTCAAATTGAATGGCCTTTTCTGAATCTTAGTCCTTCTTGATCTCTGTTCAGCCTTGAAAACTATTGATTAACCCCTTCTTTTTGATACTGTCGTTTTGCCTGGTTTTCATCCTGGCTCACCTCCTATGTGTCTGACCATGCTCTCTCAGTCTTTTTTGCTGAATATTCATCTAAGCCCACTAACTGCGAATGTTTTCTTCTGGGCCCTCATCTCCATCTATACTATTCTACTTTGTGATCCCATGAGCTCCCATGGATTTATCTCTATGCAGATGATTTTTAGATCTACCTATCTAGCCCTAAACTCTTTTTTGATGTCCAGTCAACCATTTTCAAATGCTTTTGGACATTTAGAATTAATTCATTATCTTTTGCACAAAGCCACAAAGCCTTCTCTGGTTCATAACTTCCCAGCGGATACTGAGAGTACCACTATCCTCCCAGTCACACAGGCTGGCAACCTAGGTGTCACCCTTTTTCTTCACTCCCTCATCCCTCACATGCAATCAATTGCTAAGTCCTGTTCTTTTGACTTTTGTAACATCTCTTGTATGCACTGCCTTCTCTCCTTTAACAGTGCTACCACCCTCTTAAATCCTCCTACATACCACCTTATGCCTGCACTATTATAATGGCCTACTGTTTGCTCTCCCTGCCTTAAGTCTCTCCCCATTTAAGTACATCCTCCACTCAGCTATCAAATCGATCATCCTAAAAGGCAAGTCTGACCAATAAACTCCACTAGCTCTTTATTACCTTCAGGATGAAATATAAAATCCTCTATTTGGTTTTAAAGCTCTTCACAACCTGGTCCCTTCCTATCTTTTCAGTCTTCTTACACATTACTCCCATCCATGTACTCTGTGATCCAGGGACATTAGTCTACTGATGTTTATTATATAAGACATTCAATATCCTAATTCTGTAAATTTTTTCCTGGATAACCTCTAAGTCTTGAATTCTCTCCTTTTTTCATCTGTGTCCTGTCTTCCCTTAATTCTTTTAAGTATTAGCTAAAATCCAACCTTCTATAAGAAGGCTCTCCCAGGCTCTATTTAATACTAAGGTTTTCTTTTAAAATCATCTCCAATGTTCCCATATTGTCTCTCCTGTTAGAATATGAAGTCCTTGAGAGCAAGGACTTTAAAAAAATTACCTTTTGTTGCCTTCCCATCATTAAGTGCCTCAGTGCCCTATAACACAATGCCTGACACATGATGGGCATTTAAATCATGGTTGACTTGATAACTTCATGCTCAAATAACCTGACATGCTCCAGTTTCAAATCCTGCTCATTTATGTACATACATATATGCATGCTGTTTTTCAGTTATGTAAATCTCTTAAGTTTTCTTGGCCAAGACACTGGAGTGGTTTGCCATTTCCTTTTGTCATCTTATCTTACAGATGAAGAAATTGAGGCAACCAAGGGTGACTTGCCCAGGAACACACAGCTAGCAGTTGTCTCAGGCCAGAGTTGAACTCATGAAGATGAGTTTTCCTCAAGTCCAGTGTTCAATCCACTATACTACCACACACACACACACACACCACATATACATATACACATACATACACACATACACATACACACATGCACACACATATACACATGCACACACATATACACACACACCCAAAATAGGAGCATTTGTCATTCATTATTTATTCAAAATGTATTCAGCCCTACTAGGTTTCATATTTTGGGACAATACAGAGAAACATGACATAGTGAATCACAGAAAAACTTTAGTGATAATTTAGTTTAGCCTCTCCACTTTATTAATAAGGACATTAAACTTATTAAAGTGAAATAATTTCCCAAGGTCATACGGTTGTAAGTGGCAAAGCTTATATTGATACCCTAAATCTAGTGCCCTTTCCAGAACACCTCTCTCTTTGTATCTACTACCCACCATAAATATCACCGCAATAGTCTAAGGTTTGTATTCTGAAACAGTGAGATGACAGAAATAGAGAGGAGAGCAAGAAAGACACCTCGCTCTGAAAGTAAGATGTTTAATGTTTGTGCTTGGTTATGTGGCCCAGGATTGCTAAAATCCACGGGCATGGAGCACCCTCTTGTGTCTTACCTGGGACAGCACAGCTTTGTAGGAGTCAGCATTGTGGAGCTGGGAGGGAATCTTGAGGCATCTTAGAAAATATCAGAGCTGAAGAGACACTTTTTTGCCTTGTCAAACTCTTCCTGGTTAAAATCTTCCTGGATAAACCCATCAAAGGTCAGAGCTAGTGAGTGAATTACCAAAGGTCATAGAGTGGACTATACATATATGTGTGTGAATATATGTGTGTATATATCTATCCATACACATACATGTGTGCATGTATTTATACATATATGTGTGTGCATATTCATAGTGTTTAGTGGATTTTTCCTAGGCAGGTGAATATCTAAACCATTGAGTGCAGAAGGGTAAAGTCCTGAGCTTCAGGAATTCTTAAGAATCCTGTGATCCACAGAACTGCACAGCCCTGCAAGAGCACATTTGGGGAGGATGGTCCAGTGAAAAGAGAACCAGATCTTTAGTTGGAGCACTTGGATTCAAAGCTGGCTTTTGACATTTGTTACCTATATGACCTTGGGACTTGATTTCCTCATTTGTAAAATGAGGCAGTTGGACTAAATGGTCTCTGAGTTTCCCTCCTGCTCAAATATATGATCTTCTGACCTCTATTTAGGTTGCTATTTTCAGTATTTTTGTTTTACAGAAATAAATGGGGTAAATGCCTGTTGTGGAGCTCAGTATGTTCCCTCCACCCCATCCATATATCTGAGTGCACTTCTCTTATGGAATTTTAAGTATACTGAGCCTTGCCCAGTGGTATCTAAAATACTCCATGTGACATCTACCATGCAAGAATGGTACTAGAGCTAATACTTTTCCTAGGAAGCAAGGGAACAAAGAGCATAGACTGAGTTTCTCAAGGTGGCACCAGTGTCTAGCAGTTAATTGGGATACATAATTAGAGTTTTGCAGTATTGTTTTTTCTCACAGTTCTTTTGTGAACTTGATATGTAATCCTTGATAAGTATTCTGTCGCACAACCCGTTTGGGAGAAATGGTTTGTATTCTCAACTCTACTACTTCCTTTTTGACTTTGGTGAGCAATTTAACCTCTTGAGACTCAGTTTCCTCATCTGTGAAATGAACTGTCTATAGGGCTGAGTTTAAGTCAGCCTCGTTAAACCACTGGGAATAAGGAGAGACTTATTACCAGTGAAGTAGGCAAGCCACTTCACTGGGTCTCAGTTCTCTTTATATGCATGTATGTGTATATATACAATAATATTTGTATAATAATATATACATGTATATACAATAATACTCATATAAACCAAACTTTCAGGGTTATTGTGAGGATGAAATGAGAAAAGGTATGTAGGGTGTTGTAAATCTTAGTGATATTAGTATTTGTGGTTGGTGGCAAGGATCATTATCCATAAGGTTTAACATTAGGTGATTCTAAGTCACTTCTTGGCCCAAGACTTCAGTTTCTCTTCCAAGTCAGATAATACTCTCTTTTTTTGATGTAATAGGATCATAGATTTAAACCTGGAAGTAACCCTCAAGGCCATCTAATCCAAACCCTACATTTTACATTTAGAGAAATAGATCCAGAGACATGAAGTGCCTTGTCCTAAATCACAGATACTAATTGCCAGAACTGAGATTCAAATCCATTTCTTCTGACCCTAAATACAATAATTCCTTCTACTATACCATACTGTTCCTCAATGATAAGAGAGAAGGAACAGGGTAGAGATAGTGAGAAATATGACATGGAAATCATAACTTTTTTATATTCAAATGAATCATGTCTACATAGTATATAGCAAAGAATTGCAAATTACTATTTGTTTATGAACTATATAGACAATTTGTCAGAGTACATGAAAGCAATTCCTGTCCTTAATGGCCTTTCAAATTCAAATGTGTGGTGTTTTGTGCATATGTGTATGTGTATTAATTCTATGGGTGACAATGTCAGTGCAGAGCTGGTTAGAGGTAATAAAGTTGCTTGCCTTATGGTGCTAGATTTGACTTGTTCTAGTATTTGTGTCTAGTTCATCTTTCATCTCATTAAATCAGTCCTGGTTTATAGAGGAATCCAACTCATTGGGAAATACTAAATGTTGCGTGTGGAACCCAATGTATTTTGCTGGATTTTAAGTTACATCTTTCCATGCATGATTGCCAATAGATGGATGGATGTATTTGGAGGCTTAGGGTAAAGTGAGCAAATTCAAGGGCTCTCATGGTTTCAAAGATAGGGTCAGGGTCACAGTCATCTCTGAAGGACTCTGTTCTTGGCTAATGCCATTGTGGGCTGGGGGCAATGTTGCCTGTGCTTGTCTTCAAGATATCTTTACTGACTTCTGAGGAAGATGATTCATGACTTCCTTAGTCAATGATGTTTCCGTAGGAATTGTGTGGTATAAACTTTAAAAAGTGGTTCCTCTCAGTTAAAAAAAGACAAACATATGCACAAACAAGAAGAGTTCCATGATCCAGGGCAATCCAACCTAAGGGCAAAGGGGAGTGAAGTGAATTACATGCCAAACCCTGTCACTGAGCCTTGACATAGTTTCACTCATAGTTCAACTCTAAGCTTTCTACGCCTTTCACCAGAGCCCCTCAAAGCCCTTTGAAAATAAGTCATCCTATCTCCATGAAGGGGCTCAGAGAGTAAAGACATCTAGGGGCTATATAACCAACTTAAGGTCATTGACTTCATTAGAGGAAAGTTCTGAGAGCTGATTTCCTCTTTCACATTACCAGCCATCAGCCAGCTTGACTTCTCTATGACCAGGTAATGAAACACTGAGAAAGTGGAAAGGATGTACCAGGTTCTCAAACCAATCTTGACAATGTCATGAAATTATTGATCCTGCAGTCACCTCGAATATCCATCAGTGTCAATATTTTACACCTTTGCAGGGGCTTTTTAAAAAATAATAAAAGAGGAGTCAGCCATGCCACATTGCTCTGACAGCACAAAGCCCAGGACTAGCATGGTTTACTAGAAAGCATAGCAATTATACCATGGCTTTTAGTTTTAGCTCAAGTACTAACTAGCTTTGTGACCTCAATCATGTCATTTAACCTTTCTAAAAATCAGTTTCCTCACATGTAAAGTGCGGGACTGGGGACTAGATGATCTCTAAAGGTATCTTTCACCTTCAATAACCACCTAACCACATCATTCTCTGGCTCAAGAAACTCCTATGGTTCCCTTTGGCCTCTAGGATAAAACACAAACTCCTTTGGTATTTAAAATTCCTCACAATAGGATATCTTGACTAACTGCATAATACTAGTTATCCTACCCCATAGAAAATATCCTATCTCCCATCTTGGTGCCTTTGCACAGACTCTCCCTTACCTTAAAGAAGCCCTAGTTTCCTTCAAGGCTTAATTCAAGTCTACCTGCTATATAGGGACTATCACAATTACCCTACACACCTTTACTCCCCTATCAGAAATCATTTTGCATATATTTTGTATCTACTTTGTGTTCATTTTATATTCACTTAATGTTATACTTAGTTTTTTTTTTTTCTTCTTAGTAGAATGAAAGTTCCTTGAGGTCAGGGACTGTTTTATCTTTGTCTGCATCCCTAGCACTTGGCATGTAGGAGATTTTGAATAAATGTCTGTTTAATGAATAAATATATGAATGATTCAACCTGCTCATCTGGCAGTTTTTCATGTTGCTCCTACCATAGTACTTCAGTAGTTGGTCACTAGACGTTTGATGCTTGAAATTATGGCCTTCAAATCTCACCAAGAGTTTAATAAGTACATGATGGCCTGATGTATAAGACTAGGTATGAGAAGAGGAAGGGCACATGTGTGTATGTGTGTGTGTGTGTGTGCGCACGTGTGAAAGAGAGACAGAGACATAAACAGAGACAAAGAGAGGAGAAAGATAGAGTCAGACACAGAGAAACAGAAAAACAATATATATATACATATGAGTGTGTATATATATATACACATATATATAAAAGCATATTATATATATATGTATATATGCATTACACACACACACACATACACACACACACGCACATGGAGAAAAAGATAGCCAGAGAGCTATAAATTTCAGTCCTTAATTTTGTCCATCTATTTCCTACAACCTATCTTTTATAATTATGTATCCCTCTTAAAACCATTTCCAATACCTATTGCTTCCACATGAGTGGACTGGATCAGAGACAAAGTATTTTAATGAATAAATATTGCCCAGAGGAAGCACAGTGAGACCTTGAATTGGTCCCCATACTTTTGTGACTCATCTTCCCTAAATGCCAAATGGCTCATTTGAGTACTGTCATCATCAATCCCTATATCAAAAATGCTTAGAAACCTCATGTTGGATGGAGATAGACAAAGATGATTAATTGTGACCTTAGTAATTCTCATTACTGATTCAGGAAGAGAAAGAAATTTTTAAAAATTATTCTCATGTACAAAACCTACTACCATCACTTATAGTCTATCTATATGTATCAGGTTAATAAAAACCAGGTGCATAGTCTTAAATTAGGTTTATCCAATGATCTCTGTTATTCACAATGTTCCTCTGGGCTAGAAGTTCTAAACCTTTTTTGTGTCATGGACCTCTGACAATCTGATGAAGCTGATGGACCCTTTCTTAAAAATCATTGAAGGAAATTCTAAATTTCACTTAGAGGGTAATGAAAATAAAAATGAACTTTTTTTCCTATTCAAGCTCATGGACTCTCTCACATCCATCTACAGGGGTGGACCCTACTTTGATAACCTCTCGTTAGAGTTCTCTTCCCCAATAGAAAAAGGAAGCTAGAATGCTCAGGGTCAGAGTCACATTTCAATGACTTTCTTCTTCTTTGTATATATGCATATAACCTGGCAGTTCTGAGTCTCAGTGAGAATTAAGGCACCTGTCACTTGATGGCTTTCACTTTAAGTGACTCCCTTTTACTTGCATCACGCAGTATAAATAGTCCTGACCATACTTGGCACTTAATAATTATACTTTGATTATCTCCTCGCTGTAAACCTTATTTAAATTCAACACTGTTAGAGATACAAAGAAGAACAAGAAATAGCCCCGAATGTTAAAGATTTTGCTAGAGGAGGATACTAGAGGAGCTATGGCATGCACAAAAATAGCCATAATATAAAAAACAAAATGTGATAATGGCATAGGAGAAGTACCATACTATGAGAAATTTGAGGAGGGAGGTATAACTTCTATTAGGGAAAGGAGAGGCATTAAGGAAAGTCTTATGGAGGGGTAACGTTGACATTGGACTTGAGAATTAGGTAGGATTTTGAGGAACAAAAGTGGTCTAGAGGATGGTGGCCAGTGAAATGAAGGTTTGGGAGTGTGCCTAGTAAAATGATGGTAGGAAGAACCTGAATGAAAACAGGAAAGTTCCAAGTGAGTTCAAAGCATAATAAGACAACTAAATGGTGCACTGAGCCCAGAGTTAGGAAGTTCTTAGATCAAACACTTACTAGCTGTGTGACCCTGGACAATTCACTTCACCTCTGTTTGCTTCAGTTTCCTCAACTATAAAATGGGGATAATAACTACACCTACCTTAAAGGATTGCTGTTAGGCTGAAATGAAATAGTACAGTGCCTGGCACATAGTAGGTGATGTAATTTTCTCCCTCTTGATGAATGATACCAGGCTGAACAAGCAAGTGGAGCCAGATTGCAAGAGGCCTTGAATGCTAGGCTAGTGAGCCCAAAATGCATTTGGAGGAAGTACACTGAGAGTTTTTTGAGCAATGATAATGAAGAGATATAATGAGAATTGCCCTTTAAAAAGCCCAAAGAAAAGCAGGTATTGGATAACAGTCTCTAAAAATTCAAAGAGGCTGACTTGTAGGGGGCAAAAATTAGACCTGTTCCCCTTGACCCAAGAAGGCAAAACTGAAAGCCACCAGGGAAGGTTGCAAAGAAAAGAAACCATTTTGTTTCAATATAAGAAAAAAAATTACTTCCTACTTTAAGGCTATGCAAAAATAGAATGAGATGCCTTGGGAGGGATGTGAAATGTTGCTTCACAGTAAAGGTCTTTGAACAGAGGATGGACCATTCCCTGGGGATACTGAAGGGAAGAAACCTGCTTACTTATGGATTGAGCTAGATGGTCTATAAGGTCTATTTCAACATTAAAATCCTGTGACTCTGTAACCTCACTCCTCTCCAAGCCAGTCCATTGCATCTTCTCAAATATTTGAAAAGAGTCCTCTGCATTTTTTTCTTTTTCAGGCTGGCTCTCCTCTTTTCTTTCATTGCCGGGGACCTCCTTCTGAAACTGAACTTCAGTCACTTGGACATTACTTAGCAAAGTGGCTTAGAATCTCTGATCTGTGGTCCTGGTTATATCAAATGACAGACTATGCAAGAAGTCTTCTTCTGCAGTGTGACAGTGAAAGGAACACTGGATTTGGTGTCAGAGGGCCTGGGTTTTGATTCAACCCTACTACTTCCTTACCCATATGACTTTAGGCAAGTCATTTAACCTCTCTTAGAGAGGCTTCAGTCTCTTCATCTGTAAAATGAGGGGGTTGGAGTGGGTGGTCCCTGTGATCCTTTTAGCACAAGAGCTATTTTCCTAAGATCCTTCTCTATTTACTCCAGCCTTCCACAAGCAGTGCCCTTTACAAACTTTTAGTGAAAATACACAGTCAGCACTGTAAGTTTAGCTCTTAATTGTTCTTTAACTAATAGCAATATCTTACACTTGTCTAAAAGGTGAGTTTTCTTATCTTTTATCTCAACTGGTACTGATCACAACAGAAACAGACAAAGCAGTTTTTCTTGTCATCCTCATACAGGCTCAGTACCTTGATTCCCTATCTAGTTCCAGAGCCACAATCAGAATTTAGTCATCTCTCTTTGCCCCAAATCCACAATTGTAGTGACTAAAGAATTGGATTTGAAGTAAAGAGAGCCCTCAGTCTTGATTCTAGTTCTGGCACTTAGGAGTTGTGGCCCTTGAAGGCAAGATCTGTCTAAATAGTTCCTTTGTGTTGCTCGCAACCACCAGACATGTCACAGGAAGTCAATACATTTCTTATTGGTTGATTGGGAGATACAGAGCTGTATGAATACTTGCTCTTTACATGTGTTTTCCTAGAGGTCCTATGACTATTCTTGTCTTGGGGTAAGTCAGCAAAGTCAATAAAAATAGTTGTTCAGAGCAAGCTCTTTCAGCCTCTGATTTGGTACCCATCACTTACAATGCCTAATGCAATGCCCATTACATAATATGTGGTTCTTTTTGATGGGCAGTCTTTTGTCCATTTAAAAGACAACTGGCATAAACTAGGTACTAGAAGGTACATAGGAACTTTAACAAATGACCCTAACCTTAAAAGAACACTCCTCTTGACTGTCAGAAAGAGAAAATGAACCCAGGATTTATGAGAATACTTGAGTAAGAAGAGCTCTGAAGTCAAATTCTGGCTCTAATGCTTGCTAGCTTTTAAGCTAGGGGCAAGTCATAACCTATTAGAAACTATTTTCCCTCAAATGAAATGAGATTCTTGAAAGCAGGTATCATTTTGTTTTTATCTTTGTATCCCTAGTACATAGGAGTGTGCTTTACTTAATAAATGTTTGGTGAGTTGAATTGCTTTCTCAGTCCCGTTAAAAACAGAATAGGTTAGGTGTAGCACTGGGAAACATTAAAAGAGGGCCACCAAATGTTGAAAAGCCTAAAGTTGAACCTCTCTGCCATTTACAAACTGGATTATCATGGACAGATCTCTTAAACATTTGGAGGCTCAGTTTCTTCATCTGGAAAAGTCTTGTACTTACTGCCTCTTGGAGCTGTAATGAGAAAAATCACTCGGTAAACTGTAAAGCCATATATAAAGAGTTACTATTTTTACTCCTTCTCTAGTTTTGTTTTCATGTAAACTGTTTCAGCTATCTCTGAGGGTGGGAAAGAGTCTGTCTTCTAGAAAAGAAAGGTTTGTTGAATCTGAGATAAACCAAGGGTGGCTGGCTTTGAGATTTCAGGGAAATGCTTGGGAATGAGGACATAGTCTGGGGAGCCTAGGCCAGGCTGAATTGAGAGCACATTTCCTGTATGGTGTGTCCAAAGCATCTTTTTGGTCCTGGGCCAATTCTCCCCACCCCCAAATTCAGCACACTCCCAGCTGCTTGCCCTCACCACCCAACCAATGTCGGCTCGGAGAATGGAGATTAATTTTAATATTAGCTTTGGCAAAGCATAATTATAAAGGTCATCCTGAAAAGAGAATGGATGAATCATAAGCATTCCGAAGCTCTCTAGAAATTATTTTAGGATTATTGTGCTTGGGAATGGTCCAGGTCATTGCTCTCTGCCATAGTATATAGAATTGAGAATTTAGAGTGACATAGCACTATGCCTTGCACCTCTTTAATGCACTGTTCATAAATTACTAAGCATTATAGGTCAAATAGGATTGCAGATGTACAGTCAGAAGGGACCTCAGAGGTATTCTAGACTATCTCTCTCATGTTTCTGAGGTGCAGATGGGGAAACTGAAATCCAGAGGAGTCAACTGACTTGCGCAAGATCTCACAGGTAGTTAAGTAGCTTATGTGGGGATTGAGCACAGATCTTATTAATCCATAGCCATGTTTTATCCCACTACTAGAGGAGAAGCCATATGAGTGGCAGCTTGATATAATGGAAACAGCAATGTATTTGGAGTCAAGAGACTGGGTTAAAATTCTGTCTCTGACACTATATACCTCTATGCAAGTTACTTAATCTAAGACTCAGTTTCCTCATATTCAAAAATGAAGATAACACTAGTTCTATATGACTCGCAGGACTGTCAAGGAAAGTGCTTTGTAAATATGAAAGTATTACAGAAATAAGAGTTTCATTCAGGAATATAGAGATCAGGGCTTTTCCAAAGTCTGTCTCATCCAGCACTTTGGACAGTGCTCTCCACACCATAAATTCCACAACGGAAGTCTACTTGAATTGGATTCATTGTAGTCTTTGTTTCCAGATTCCTGTTATTACCAGGAGAGAGATTTCTTCATTTTACACTGAATGGCAAACTCTAGTCCGGCTGAGTTTCTAGGACATGTATGCACATAACGGGAGAATTGAAGCCCCTCCTTCAAGAGGAAGTATATGAAGAGACTTAAGTCTAAAGCAGTTTCAAAGCAAGATCTTGAATAGAACAGTGAGTGGGAATATAGCAGCTAATAGAAGTAGGGCCAGTGGGGGGCTCCTGGCAGCTTAGATAGACTAGGGACAAGGCCCTTTGGAAATTGACATTGAAAGTTGCTGGTTTGAAAGACACGACAGCCTTTGCTTGCTGCAGAGCTAATTATTATGCAAATTTATGCTAATAAACTCTGCCTTGAATGTTGTTGAGAAGCTGCCTTTTCCCGTTAACATAGCAGTAATGAGAGGTAAATTTGTAATGCAGATGCCCGAGGTAATATATCCTAAATCACTTTATGGTGTAACGGACTCCTCCTTACCCCCACCCTCCCCAAATGTCAATTTAAATTAGTTTTAGCTTTGCATATTTATTGAAAATTTATTTATTGTTAATATGTACTAAGGGCAGCCACTAAACAATCCTGGCTTCTTATTACAAGTGGGATTTAGCAGGAGGAGAGGGACCTGCATTCGATCACTAGGTGATGGTAGGATTCTTTTCTTCTCTGTCAAAAAGTGGCAGCTTCAGCTTTGACAGGGCCAGTGTGGTTTCTGTCTGTACTCTACCTTGGAGCCTGCTATCAAATTTGTCTGTACAGTGAGAAAGTAGCTCCACCATGATAATTATCACGTGGCAGTAGCAGCCTTTCAAAGAGTTAATGATCTTTGTCACCTCCGTTTCCTGCTTCCAAGGCAGCTCAGGGAATGTGCTTCTACCCCAAGTAGGCTTGCTGTGGAGGCAACAATCATTTCTCCCTACCCACTCCTATGAACAAACATATACTAACATATATACACATGGACACACTTCTCTCTCATCTTACCCCCAAAAGATTCACCTAATCTTGCCCCAATCTTTCCTCTTGCACACACCAATGCACACATGTCCACCACACTTCTAAACCCACTTGTGTGCACTCCACTTATCCATGCATTGATTTTTCTGCATATGGCCTTGGGCAGACACATACTTATCTATACCTATACTCACATGTGATGCAAACCTGGAAAATTTGGACATACATATGTCTCTATATATACACAGTTTTGTTCATAGTTGGTTTGCACAGGAACAGAGAAATATATAGTTCCAAAAACCTGTGTGCAATGCATAAATGTATACATGCACTGCTGAATGAAGATTGGAGGTTACTTCTACTGGAGGCAGTAGAGTAGAAAGAATGCAGGTTTTAGAGCCAGAGGACTTGAGTTCAAATCCCTCCTCTGTTACTTACTATCTGTGTGACTTTAAGAAAATCACCTAGTCACTCTCGGTCTCAATTTCTTCATCTCTAAAATGATAGGATGAGATGCGATGGCCTTTAAGATCTCTTCCGGCTCTAAATCTGTCACCAGCACAATTGTGTTTTTTCTGTACTTGAACACCATGGAAATATGCCATGAGTTCCTATCTTCTTCCCCATTAACCCACTGTCCCATTAAGTTATCAATCATTCTTGCTTAGATTCTCCACTCTAAGTGGTGTGATAGAGGCAGGAGATGTTTGTCTAAGTCCTAGCTCTATCACTTATTAACTGTATGAATTTAGGCAATTCACTAAACCTCCCTGAGGCTCAGTTTTTGCATATGTAAAGTGCTTGTAATAATACTTCTATAACCTACTTATTAAGGCTGTCCTATAAATCAAAGGAAATGATACAGGTGTAGAACACTTGATAATTATAAAATATCATAAATTTAGAGTTGAATACATAAACGATGGGATTATAGATTAGAGTTAAAAGGATCCTCAGAGGTTATCTATTCACACACCCCTATTTTACAGATGAGGAAACTGAGACTGAAATAGGTCAAGACTTGGTCAAGGTTACAAAAATGGTTGCAGATATGGCCTTTGAACCAAGGGACTCTTGACTCCAAAGTCTTTTCACTGTATCATGATATGACTCCTATGTGTTTTCTTTGCAAAAATATGTGAATATGAAATGATAATATTAATAACCATTGATCACCACCTGCTTCCCCTCTTCCAGCTTCTTAGCTTATCTCTCACCATTCCTGATGTCATGGTTATCACTATCTTATATAGAGAAAGCGTAATACAGTACTACAAAAAGGCAGAGCAGACAGCTTCCTCTGCTTTTAGAAGAGTCAAGTATATCTCTAGCTTTTCCTATGTGATTTCTGAAAGTCCTACCTACCAGAGTATTCCTGAAGCTTTATATCCAGGAGACCTCTGTTAAACAAATGTATTTTCTGGGTGGGGACACACAACTCATTAGCACCCACTAGTGAACTGACATAGATTGATTTGTTTTTTATTTGGCTCATTTCCAAATGCAGGGGCCTTGTGAATTGGATTACAGGACAAATAGATTTTGATGGAGAAGAGAGGGTAGGGAATGTCTGAAACTCAAGTAATTCCCAAAAGAGCACCCTGAGATGATGTGTCATTGTTCAGGGAGGCAGTACCAAAGACAAACTTTGCCTCTAAGATTTTATCCCAGGCTGCCTTAATTTGGGCAGCTAGTTGGCCTAGTGGATAGAGCATTGCTTAGGGTCCTAAGGACCTGAACTCATATAACATTCCAGATATTCACCAGCTATATGGCCCTAGGAAAGTTTCTTAGTTTCCTCATCTATAAAATGGCAGGTAAAGATCAAACTGAGATATTATATATAAGATACTTTGAAAACATTAAATTTCTGTATAAATGTTTTTATTACTGCTGCTGCTGCTACAGTCAGGCAAAGAGAAGCCCAGTCCCTTAGAATTCTTGCTTTTCAGAATTTGTGTGTTGTAGAAACAATTTGAAACAATCTCTTTGTTTTATTTCTAGGGAAAATTGACCAAATTGAGCCTGAAACTTCCACATTTTATCTCATCTGTCTTCAAAATAATCCCCAAGGCTAGAAGGGACCTTAGAAGTAATCTAGTCCAACTCCTGTAATTTCCACCCTTTGGTCCTTGGTCTGCCCTCTGGGACCAAGTCCAATAAACCCAATCTCTGTTCCAGAAGAAGGAAGTGCATTCAGCTCTTATTCCTCATTATCATGATGCAAGTTGTTTTATGGGATCACTTTCACGAGGGACAATGAGCTATTTTGTTAAAAGGGAGCAAAAAATAACACTTCCTGATCACAGGACAAGGCAGAAAGCCTTGGGCAGGGCATGGAAGGGAGTGAAAGTAGGCTACAGAGGCTTTACAGTGAGGGTCCAGGAAGTAGCACACTGGTTGCAAAATTTTTAATATATCCAATTTTGCATCCATGAAGAAATGATCTACATAAAAGTGAAAAGTGATTCCCTTGACTCTTCTGCACTTAACACTCAGGTTGGACAAGGAAGCAAATTTCCCACTAGTCTAAGACTCTCTGAAGGGTTCGTGCTGGGCATTGCCATCATATATTCCAAAAGGCTGGCTAACCTTTATTTAAATTAATTGAGTAAAGGAGAGTTTATGGGTGATAAGAAAAGCTGAACAAACTAGGAGTGGAGTATTATTTGGCTCTAATGGGGTATAGGTGAACTCTTGCAACTATGAGAGAAAATAAAATATACCAAAGTTTGCTAACACTAATATCTTCTTTCTTCCTGTAAAATGGTGAGTTAGGTAAAGAAGAGGTCCCGTTGAGTTCTCTAGAATGGAAATCAATCATTGTTTATTATTTCCATTATGTTTGTCCTTCGTTGCCAAAGAAGACCATGCCATCAGAGAAATGATGACATGACTTGCACTTGACTTTGTTTTGAGTGAGGGAGGGCTGTGCAGGTCACCAGCCTCACTTCTCCTCCAGAGCCATCAGAATGCAGTGACTAGATATTCATCAGGATGACTGGAGATGACCCAGGATGCAATGGGAAACCTTGGTCCCTTTAGGCCAAGGTCTTTGCAGGTACTCACTTAGGGTGAGGCAACATCCATTCATTGAATTAGACTGTTTAAGAGGTAGCCGGGGCATAGCCCCTTTAGAGACCAAGAAAAAGAAAGACATCAGGTGGGGAGGGAAAACAGCAACAGTTACTATAGATAACCACTCTGAAGCTAGGAGTGTCCAGAAGAACCCTTAGGCAGGGGCCCATTGGTGTTCCAGCTTCAGAGAGGCAGCCTAGGGTAGTAAATAGAGAACTGGCCTCAAAGGAGGGAAGACCTGCCTTTTATATAGCAGGCAAGTCAATTAATCTCTCAATACTGTCAGAACACGCTCTAAGGCTATAAGTTCTAAAGCAGGTACCCATCTACATTGGGAAATGAAGTTTCTGCACTGGGTGGTCTGGGGGGTGGCGGGGGCGGACAACGAAATCATAGATGTCCAAAAAAAAATAGTCAGCATATGGTTCCTCTACTTAGCTCAATATGCTCAATCAGGTTGCTTTATGACTCTGGGTCTCGGTTTCTTCAGCTGTAGAAAGAGCATAATAATATTTGTACATTCTACCTCAAAGAGTGGTTGTGAAAAAAGCAATGTTTAAACCACAAAGTGCCCCCCAGTCAATTTTCTAAGACTATAATTTGCAGAATAGCTGCTGATCTGAATTGGTAGAATAGCTTTCTTTGCCAGCAGTTTTCCATATCAATGAAATCAACAGGTTATGTCCAAAAAGAAAAGGGCTGTAGAAATGTGAGTTGGCAGTGTTGATTGCCACCACATATTTGGACAGACAAAATCATCCTCCTGTGATGTGCTAGGAAACTCAGCCTCAGGAAAGGTAAATGGCTAATGGAGTTACTTAGTTTTCATGCAGCCTTTAGAATTCATATAATCTAATTAAAGGTATAATTTACCATCTAGATCTTGTTCAATTTTATGTATGTTTGTTTCATTTTGGAGGAGGCAATTGGAGTTAAGTGACTTGTCCAGGGTCCTACAGCTAGTAAGTGTATGAGGCAGGATCTGAACTCAGGTCCTCCTAACTCTAGGGTCAGTGCTTTATGCACTGTATCACCTAGCTGCCCCTACTTGAAGTATTTTTGAAAGAGTGAGAGGGTGTGTCAAAATCTAGAAGCAGTATTCAGAGCCTTGAGTAATCTTTCAACTTTAGTCCTTAACTTGTAGAATCATTTGCCTTCTCTGGGCCTTAGTTTGCCCATCTATACCAGGGAATACCAGAGGCTGATTAGATGTATGAGGAGTCGGGTAAACACCTAGTTATTTATCCTCCTTCTCCCTGTGAATATATCCATGGAAATGGGTATCATGAGGAATAATTCATAACAGGAACTCTGCTGGTTGTAGGCTAGTTTGAAAGCACAGCTCTCTTGGAATCTCTTTAGAAGCAAAGATATATCTGTCCCTGAAACTCCAACAATAAAGAGAGCTAGGTCCTATGGTGGACAGGAGGACTGAAGACATATAAAGTATTATCTCTGTGCCTGAATCAGAGCTCAAATGCAGTCTCAGACACTTAGTAGCTTTATGACTGTGGGCAAGTCACTTCACCTCTGTTTGCCTCAGTTTTCTCAAATGTAAAATGGGGTAATTATAGTACTTGATGACCAAGGTTGCTATGAGGATCAAATGAAATAGTGTCTGTAAAATGCTTAGCATGGTTAATGCTGATTTCCTTCTCTTCCCCTACTGTCTACAATAAACTGGAACTTCAGCTGGGGAGACAACATGGACACACATGAACCTACAAAAGTTTGAAACAATATTTGAGTCAGCACTAAAATGTGTAGTCTAGACAGATTGGTGCAGTGAAGAGAGTGATTCATAGGGAATTTTAGACCTGCATTCAAATCCTAGGTCTTTTACATTTTTTCTTTTTTGGTGATCTCAAGCAATTCATTTAAGTCTCTTTTTGACCTTGGTTTCTTCATCCTCTAAGTTCTATGGGAGTGAATGAGAATTGGGGTGAAGGGACAAAGGGCCTAGACAACCCAAGAAGGCAGCATGGAGGAGATGGGGTGTGAGCCAGGCTTTGAAAGAGTGGAATGGGCGGAAGAGGGAAGATAGAGGTGCAACGTGAATAAAGACATGTAAATAAGGAGTATATGGGATGTTCTGTTTGATCATAGCTTTCGGAGAGAGAGCTAATTCCATAGTCTAACCCTCTCATTTTATAAACGAAGAAAATGAAACCCAGATAGGTCATGAGACTTCCAAAAGCTCATAGTCCCAATAAGCAGAAAAACCAGAATCTGAACTCAGACTCCCAAGTCTAGTGTGCTTTGCACTGAACATAGTATGATCCTACGAATCAGCTGAGGAACGACTGAGCCGAAGGATGGTTTCCATCTCTCCTCTCCCTGCTTCTCTCCCCAGCCACATATGGTTGCTCTATTCATTCTATTTGTGGTAGGGGGAAGGGAGAGGAAATCAGGGTTAAATGACCTGCTCAGGGTCACACTGCTAGTGAGTGTCTAAGGTAGGATTTGAGCTTAGGTTCACCTGACTCCAGGGCTGGTACTCTATCCACCTTGCCACATAGCCGGCCCTTCTATTCTCTCTAAAAAGATGTCCTAGTGGGGAGCCTGAGAAGGGACTTTTAAGATTCTGGAGTAAAAAATGGGTTTTATGGACCATCTCTTTGGGGAAAAAAGAGGGACATAGGGTATAACTTGTATCAGGACCATCTTACCATCCACCTAAGTCTGTCTTTCTGTCTGTAAGTCTCTCTGTCTCTGTCTCTCTCTGTCTCTGTCTCTGTCTCTCTCTCTCTCTGTCTCTCTCTCTCTCTCTCTCTCTCTCTCTCTCTCTGTCTCTCTGTCTCTGTCTCTCTCTCTCTCTCATCTGAGGCTGGATTGGAACTGTGGTCCTCCTGATGCCAGGCCCAGAGATAACACCTTATATTTCTTCACTCCTCCCTCGCATTATAGTGCCTATCTTTCTTTACTGTTCTATTCCAGAGACAGATCTTTCTTTCTTTCTTTCTTTCTTTCTCTTTCTTTCTTTCTTTCTTTCTTTCTTTCTTTCTTTCTTTCTTTCTTTCTTTCTTTCTTTCTTTCTTTCTTTCTTCCTTTCTTCCTTTCTTCCTTCCTTTCTTCCTTTCTTCCTTCCTTTCTTTCTTTCTCTCTTTCTTCTTCTTCTTCTTCTTCTTCTTCTTCTTCTTCTTCTTCTTCTTCTTCTTCTTCTTCTTCTTCTTCTTCTTCTTCTTCTTCTTCTTCTTCTACAGAGAGACTGAATTTCATGATTACACTTGTGAGAGAAAATATGTACAAAATCTGACTTTTATTTGTCTCCCTGAAGTCTTGCTTCTAAAGGAATTATAATGCTGTCCATGGTGCTGAGAGGAGGCTTCTTCTTAGTCTACTTCCCCACCTTGATCAGGAGAAGGCCTAGCTAAATAGTGCCTGGTACCTCCCATCTCCATCTCATACCAAAGACAACATCCAGGGTCCCTCTGTGCCAGATTAGATGACATTCTCATCAGCCCAACTGGCCTGCTCTCAAATTCCACTTCTTATTCCTGCTTCAATAACTATGAAGGCAATGTATAAGCTGCTTTTAAAATGCAAACTAAGGATTTACCTCTCATCTTCCACTATTGACTGGATTTAGCAATGGGAGCCAGTCCACAGCTCAAACTATCTCCTTCAAGGGGCCTCCTGAGCCCTTAAAGAACCAGTATCCTATTTCTGAAAGAATTCCATATTTTTGAGAGGATTTTAAAAAATAAATCAGACCACTCCCCTTGCTTCCTCTGTTTCCCCTCTGATGCAGACAAACATTTTTTATTACCAGTCAGGGGATCTGTGGCTTACAAACTGTGCAATTCCCCTTGTGTGAACAGTGCCTGACTTTCTATTCCTTACTGACCAATTTTCAGAAAAAGGAACAATTTCAATGCCAGGATTAGGAAGGACCTAAGAAAAGATGAGTCCAAGGAGGTGATGATCTCTATATAATTTAATTGCAGTAGAGTCTCAACATCCCTTCAAGGAACCCAGGTAAAGAGAATAAGTATTCTATGTCTCCATGTGGAGAGTTCAGGGAAGGCATGGTTGCTGAATGAGAAGAACAGTGGATCTGGATCTGATGCTTATACAGTGTTCTACATCCATGGTTTCCTACCTCTGGAAAAAAAGGAAGAAAGTGCATTCTTATATATACCCTCTCTAGGATCGAGGTTAGGTTACATCAAAATCTCCTTCAGTGCAATGATCACATCTAATCTAAACTTTTTACCTCTAGCAGTACCAAGCATAACATCCAGCACACACTAAATGTTTAATAAATATTTTATGTATTTATTTATTTTATTTATAAATATCATTATCTTTGTGATTCTAAGCTGGATTTCTAGTTCCCTTATAATGAAAATTTGCCTTGAGTACTCAAAGTTTGGGCCAGTAGAATGCAGACTCTGGTAGATCCTACCAAGAAAGAAGCATTGAGTACAGACTTGGGAAGATACTACTTGCTAGTTGTCCAAGGACCACATTAGTTTTGTCTGGAGATGCTCCTCACCAAAAGGTTGGCCACCAGGTACTGACTTGATTTTGGTCATTGAAACTCATGAAACACTTACTATGTTGTGGAGAGTGTTGGCAGAGGGCATGTCAGCAGTGACAACATCTCAGATCCTTGAAGAATAGAAAAGTAGTACAAATTCAGTAACTTTTAAAACAATGCAGTAGGATTTTAAATAATCAGCATGGGAGACTCTATATGTCATATGGTACAATAAAACTTAAAGCATCCAGAAATTTTAGGTAATGAAATTGGTCTGGATAAGTGAGAGTTAAATGGAGAGAGGAAGAGCAGTGGAATGGACAGCATTCAAGGTTGATTTGAGGTGCAACTTCAACACTCCATAGCTCTGAGAACATATGAACAAAATATCACCTTCCTCATCAATAAAATGTCAATAGTAATAATTATATAAACACACATATGAATACATAAAATATAATTATATATGATATATAATTATTACTAATAATTAATATTAAAGTAATAATTATTATATTAGTGCCATATATGTACATATATATATACACACATGTGTATGGGGTTTGTGGTGAGGAAAGCACTTTGTATATTTAAAGTGAAAAACAAATCTAAGTTAAAAAGTTGGCTAAATTATTGGTGATAATGATTACAATGATGACAAAAGGCTGTCAATTTATTCACCTGCACTATAGTCCACAGAACCCTAACTAGAAGGAAATAATAGCAGGAAAACTATGCATCCTAAGACTATTTTTATCTGAAATCTTTTTAAAAAGGAATAAATAAATGATAATAACAATAGCAGCACCAAAAGAAATAAGCACCCAGAATGAACTTTCAGGAGTGTACCAGTCGTACAATTTGCAGTTCTTTATGGATAAATTGATCAGCCCAGTCCCAATGTGACAGAGCTGCTGACAGTTTCATTGACTGCATATATAATTACTAGAGAAGTAGAGATTTTTTTTCTTTTCTGGAATACTGAAAGGTTGACCCACAAATCATTTGGATAACTAGTATGGGTGTTTCTAAAGTGAACTGAGAAGGCTTTCCCTGTATAGGAAAGAGGAAAAAAAATCCCCATTTAGGCTTCATTCAGGAAATATGCAGTGTTGAAGTCTGGCCACATGATGGTGACAAATCTCCATGAATAAATTAGGGAAAACTAAATTAGTCTTCCTTGCACTTTTTCAGTTTCACAAGTAGTTTGGGTTTTTTTTTAATCTTACCATGCTCCTAATTCCTCATGTGTGTGTCTCTTGGCATCTTGGATTGTCACATCCTCTACTTCACTTTTTCTCAGTTTGTCTTACCCCTAATCCTATTTTCCTACCTTTAGTTAAGACTGGTTTTTTTGCTATGGGCAAAAGGCATCTCCCATCTTGACCCCCTGGCCTCCAAATGCAAGTCTTTTAACAATATCTTTAAAAAAAAATACAAGCAGATATTATGTCTGTCAAGCTCTATTAACAACTGGCAGAATCAAAAGAGTAAATCCCACTTATGGCCAGCCTTTCTTGACAATAATGTTCAAATGTTCAAGTAACTTTCCTTAATACAAAGACTGCTTTGAAGATTCTCTCTCTCTCTCTCTCTCTCTCTCTCTCTCTCTCTCTCTCTCTCTCTCTCTCTCTCTCTCTCTCTCTCTCTCTCTCTCCCTCTCTCTAATGAACACAAACTGCTCTGACAAATGACATTTTTCAAAAATGAAGCTGATCAAAACCTTGTAATACATAATTATTACCTTAGATCATTTCACAAATCTTAACATCATGAGTATTGGAACAGATGCACTCTTGACTACTAAGTCGTTATTGAAACATTTATGAACCAAAAGGCTCATAAAGGTTGTGTCTTTTTTCAGTAAGAGGGAATTTTTGAAACAAAAGTGATATTTTCTTTTTTCTAACATGGTAGATGGGATAGGAGTTGGTGTTTAACAAAAAAGAAGAAACTGAAAAGCAGAATTGGAGTCAAGAAAACCTTGGTTTAAGTACTACTTTTGACACATAATAACTATATGATCTTGGGCTATTAATTTTATCTTTTGGTGCCTAGGACAACATTCTATGGCTATCTATGTAGCTTACAGATGAATTGATAGTGTCTTTACATTGGGATTTTCTTGAATCAGTGGTTAAAATGGTCTTAGATACATTTGGCTACCTCATTCTGACTCATCCTTCCCATTCTACTCATTTTCCCCTGGTTTGATCTAAATGCCTCATCAAAAAGAGTGGGTGATATCAATGTTTTAGAATCTGCCAAAGATTATTCTTCTCAAACCTTACTTCCCTAGCCAGTCACTCTGGAAAGATAGGGTGGGATAAGTCAGTAAACAGCTTAGCCAATGTTTGTGGGGTTCAGTGAATTTCACAAATACTCTGCCCTCAATGGTTGGTCATTAGCAAAAATGCTTCTGGGAAGAGGCAGGACACTTTTTAGAAGACTGGATGAGAACTGAAGTGAAAAGAAAAGGAAAGAAGTCCTAGTTCTAGAAAGTGATCACATTAAACTGCTTCTATACATCAAACAGAAGTTGTCAGCCCTTGATAACAGAGGCACAGAAATCCAGATCATTTCTGGCATCTTTCATGCATGCTAGCTTTAATCCATAATCTTTCAAAATATATTTTCACCATGTATCTTTATAATGTAATCTATTGCAAAATAAAACAAAACAAAAACATGTCTTAAACACACACACACACACACAACAATGCCTTTATTTACCTTTTAGGTAGTTCAAAACACTTTTCTTCTCTTTGCATTTGGTATAGGCTGCAGGCTGAGATGTCCCTCTGCTGATGACAAAGCAACTAGGATAGTATATTTGAATACAAATTTGTGGGCGGTAGAGAATATCATTTGTCTTTGTGTTTATTGCTTGTAGGATTATATTCTATCCATAGATGTCTTCCTGTTGCCTATGGATGTCTTACTTTCCCAAGGTCAAAGAAGGGGGAACGCTTGTATGGATTGCCTCCCTTGGAATCTCTTTAGAATCTATCACCATGAGAATTTGCCTGTCTTTTTGAGTGGAGGTTGCCTTGGATCAGCTATTTGTAGATGACTGGACTGCCAGGACGATGCAGCATAGTAGATTTAAACATCCTTGGAGATGGGAAAGATGGGACGTACTGGCAAGAAGGTCATAGTCCCAGGACAGATAGATGCAAGAAGACTAGCCAGTTAGTCGATATCCTTATTTGTCTTTTTCATTTGGCCCACATTCAGAAAAACAAACTGGTCATTCTCTTGGCTAAGGCTAGTAGCTTCAGTCAAGGATGAAAGATTCTATCATCCATCATCGCTTTGTGGTTAAGGTTAAGTCTGCATAGGAAGACCAATGTGGTTACCATCTGGGAATCAAGCCATGCTTCCAGGCAGAAAAGCTGAGAATTCCCATTTGTTGAATTTTTTTGTTTCGCCTTGTAGGGTGTGTTTTTACAAACTTCACACAGCCCAATTTTCAAACCTGTTTGCTTCTATGCTATTGAAACCAGCACCCTGGTTCTGACTTCCCTGGACTACTTATAACTCAGACTAAAAAGAAGGGTGTGGATAACTGTTGAAAGTATTTCATTCCTGCCATTTTTATAGATAACCAAGTTATACCTTTCTCTCCTGTTGCACCTTCTACCCCACCTCACCAACCATAATAGGAAAGTGTTAATGTTGGATTGGGTAGGAAGAGCACTGTCTTAGGAGTCAGAGAGCCTGTGTGCAAATCTTACCTCTGGAACTGACGAGCTTTGTGATTAAGCAAAAAACACTTAACTTTGGATCATGGGATAATAGATTTAGAACTGGAAAGGATGTTAGAAACCCTCAAATGCAGCCTTCTCATTTTACAGTTAAAAAAAAACTAAGGTCTAGGGAAGTTAAGTGAAAGTAACTCTCTGAGTTAGGATTTGACCATATGACTTCCTGACTATAAATGCAGTACCCTACCCACCACGCCCTTTCCTTCTTAGGTCTCTTGTTCAGTCATTGTTCAGTCTCTTCCTGACCCCATTTAGGGTTTTCTTGGTAAAGATACTGGAATGGTTTGCCATTTCCTTCTGCAACTCATTATACAGATGAGGAAACTGAGGCAAGCAGTGTTAAGTAGCTTGCTACTAAGTGTCTGAAACCGGATTTGAACTCAGGGAGATGAGTCTTCTTGACTCCAAGCTCCACTCTATCCACTGTGCTGCCTAGCTGCCCCATTCCTTCTTAGGTACCTCATATTTAAAATGATTTATTTGAACTAGACAGCCTCTAAGGTTCCCTCCAGCTGTACATTCTGTCAGACTACGTGGCCAATCCAACCTATATTTGGTAGGCAGGAACCTCCCAACTTGATGTATTTTGACTTGACAGTGACTTTCCTCTTAAGGTTAGGAAACAGTTTGAAAACTCCCAGGGAAGATTGTCACTTTGTGAAGTTGAAGTGCACATTTTTACCTGGGGGACAATTGGTATTTTGCATATGTTAATATTCCAGCTATCTATAAATCTATGAATCATGGATATTTGGCCCACTTTGTAGTGCCCAACCTTCCTATGCCTTACTTCATGTGTTGCTACATCTAAAAACATTTCCCAGCGGCCATCTGATGATGAACTTTTCTGAATTCATAGTGGCTGAAGACCAAGACATTTGGATTCTCACTTGACCTGTGCTCAAACCCTCTCCAGCATGGTAGCCTCCTGAAAAAGCTCTCACCCTTCTGCCATAAACTTAGTTAGACTATTAGTGGAGGATCCGGTTCCATGTGTTTGATGAAATGTTCCTTTTATAAGGTGCTTTCCAACTCCTTTCCAAAACATTGAGCTTAACATGGATGTTATCTTTCCCTCCTGTCGCTAAACGAAACCCCCTGCTAGGACTCCTTCATCATTTCCCCTCTGTGCTCAGTGAAGGTTTAGATACATTAGCTCATATCCTCTAGGGCTTTATTAGAAGTTTTCAGAGGCTTTAAGGAACCTCTGCTTTTTATTTCCCATAACATTTATGTATATGCCCTGAATATCCAGAGAGAGAGAGAGAGAGTGACTATAGGATGGCAAGTAACCTGTCCAGTTTAACTCACCTGAAAGTTCCTTAGGAAGAGGTGAGAGGATTCCTTTTGCATAGTATATTAAAATAATTTATGGAGAACTTCTCCCTTTCAGCCGAGGAGGTGGTCAAGATGAGAGGATAAATCTTTAAAAGAATAATGTTTTCAAAATCAGGCTCCTTGTCCTCGGATCCTTTGATGTATGAGTGTAATAGTAGTTAAGACACATAGTGAAATATACATGAGATCTCCTGAGAAGAGAATAGCAGAGTGGAGAAAATATTAGTGTTTACATCAAAACTCAATTGGAACGCTCGTTTCAAGATGATAGTTTATTATGTTGAATGCAATTTAGTCCCTCAAGGATGTTTCCTTTCTGTCTCCAAGACACCCCCTCAACCTGTGCATGCGCACACATACAGACACAAACACATCCCTTCCTCAGGCATAGCTAGTTATGAATGAGAAAGCATAGCATATTTCCTTTCTGATTCATTTTATTTTTTTCTGTTCAATCAAAACCTTTGGTAATGGTCAAGGGAAGCATGGGGGAACAGATAGAGGATGTTAGATATAGAAAACTAATTGCCTGGTGCTTGGAAACCTTGTCATAAAATTCTACTGGGGGTAAAAACCAGTGGGGTTATTACTGCCTGATGGAGACAGCCCGAGAGAATCTCCACCTACACTGGGAGTTCTCTCCCTTCTGTGTGCTTCTTTTTCCTTCCTTTAGATTTCTCTCACCACACTTCACAGACTTAAAGGAAAATGTAGCCCCAGCAGCAGGTGGAGGCAAAGCCTAATCAATGGTGGTAAGAGAGGTAGGTAACCATGACTCCTGTGGTCCCTGGAGGAGGTTGTTTTTTCTCCCTAATGGAGACTCACATCTCCAGACTTCAGGTAGTCATCATCACAGCAAGTAGTAAGTTACTCAGTTAACAAGCACTTACTGTCTGACTGCTGTGTGCAGAATTTCTAGGCCTGAGCTCAGGGCTTGATGAGGCATGTTTTTCTAAATGTAATTAGGTTTTGTCAGCATCCTCTTCTGGGCTTTGAGCTTTAAATGGGGTGTTCTCCTGCCCAGCAGGGGACCTATTCTTTCTGCATATGACTGCTCTCAATAAATGTGCCATCATCTCCATGCAGCCTATTTACCAATTCCAACCTTAGAAGGGATGGATTGTTATGAATCCAGAAGAAATATCTTATGTCCTTCAGGCTAGCATTGGCTTTTCACTAGGAATATTTATTGATTATGCAAGAGTTGCAGAAGGTGGAGGTGAGTGTAGGCTAGCAGCCCTGGGAACCTACCTGTTTCCAAAATTCAAAGTTTCAATGGCAGTTATGGCAGAAGAGTAGTACCAGAGCATGGCCACTGGAGGGCAGCTGTAAGCTAGGGTCAGATGTGGAGCAAGTGATTATAGGAGGGGAACAAGTTATAATAAAGGTGTCCTGGGCTTAGGTCAGGTAAGAAACCAAGGTCAGGATCTAGTTTCTCTTAGCCAAAAGGAAGAGGAAAGTATCATCTGTGGATATGAAGTGAAGTCAACACGGAAATATTGGGAAAGGACAGCCAGGGAAATATGTCCTAGTCACAAGTTCAAGAAATCCTAGACTACAGCCAGAAACATACATTTCTTCCTAGAGCAGTGAAGAGCCTGAGTCAGCCTAGCCAGAGCCAGGGCTGGTGTGCAAAACCAAGGTCATGAGTAGCCAGCATGCCACAGTCAGATCCCAGGGAACGTCTTCGAAGCAGCAGTGGGAGCACATTGGTGGGGGATAGCTGGGGTTTAAAGGACCCCTCTCCAGGGGATGTGCAGAGCTCCAGGCACAAGTTTAACACAGGGACATAACCAAGTTTTTCAGGAACTCCCTCAACTCCTCTGTTCCATGACCCCAAATCTCTTTATATTTCCCCCTGGTATTTGCTAATTTTTATCTTTCTTCATAGAAACCATTATTTCCTTTAAGTTTCCAGTTTTGACTGGTTGGCCAATAATAGGTCACAGCCCAAGCCTCATTTGCTCATTGTTTGGGTTTTGATGGCTCAGATTAAATGTAAATAGTAACTGTTTCTATTCTGGCCAGAAATTCTGAAGGCCTTTGCCAGATGGATTCTTTAATAAAGGCAAACTATTGCCTCAATTCTTACCTATCCTTTAATCACTGAATGGGCATTACCTCAGACAAACTAAGGCCAAGGTCTCCCACTGCATCCTGGGCCATCACCAATCCTCTTGACCTATGTCTTGCCATGGAACCTAGGTGGCTGCTGAAGAGAGTGAGGCTGATGACTACCTTATTCAAATTCAATCTACTTGTAAGTGAAGACATCACCCTCCCAATAGCATAGTTCCTCTACGTGGATGAAGGAAAATGACGCGTGAGCGTTGCCCTCTGTATAAAGCCTCTCTCTCTTCCTTTATAAACCATCTTGTGCTAGTTTTGATTTTATTCTCTATATCCATATGGATGTTTGTGTTGTCATCTCTGATGGCATGTAAATTCATTTTTGTCTTCATATCCTTTACATCTGTCATAGGGTCTAGCACATAGTAAGCGAACAGTAAACTCTTGTTGATTTACTACTAATTAATTGATTTATTAAGCTCTCTCTAACTATCCTTTATCTCATCCTCTCTCATATCCTTTTTGTCCTCACCCCATCTTCTACTTTTCCTGTATCTTAAATTTCTTCCTTTCCACTCATTCCTTACTTTTCTACAAACATTCTCAGTCTCCCTATTGTAGAAACAATAATAAAAATGCCCTTAAAGCTGCCATTCCAGTCCTTTCCCCAATCTCCCTGAGCCATCGCTCTATACCTTTCTTCCCTTTATTGGCCAAACCACTAACAAGAGTAGTCCGTCCCCTGTGCCCCCATGTCCTCTTCACCAACTCGGTCACCCCTGTGCAGTCTGTCCTTAGTCCCACAAGTCTAATGAAAGTGTAATTGCAAAGATTATCCCCATATCCATTGGAGTTTTATCAGTTCTCATCTTTCTGGATGTCGTTGGGCATTGTTGATCACTGTGTCCTTGTTGATACTCTCCCTTCCCTTGGCATTTATGATACTCAGCTCACTTGATTTTCTTCATACACCCTCTCTGCCCTCCAGACACAGACACACTTTCTTCCTTTTCTCTTTTTTTGCTATCTCTTCCTCCCTCCTTTCCCCTTGATGTAATAATTCCCTGAGGCTCTATACTTGGCTCTTATATCCTTCTTCTCTCTGCATGTGTCTCTCTGTTTTTCTATCTCTATGTTCTTTTCTCTGTTGTTTTTTTGTTTCTGTCTCTATCTCTCTGTCTCTGTTCCTCTCTGTCTTTCTATGTGTCTCTGTCTCTCTCTCCTCCCCTTTCCTCTCTTTTTTTTCACAGATCTTGCCCAACTTCTCTGCTGAATTCTAATCACCTATTTTCAAGGTCCTGCTAGATATCTCTAGCTTGATTACCTGTTGATTCCACAAATCCAAATGTTCATAGCTAATTACATTTCCCCCTCAGATGTGTTCTTTTTTCCTTCCTTAGTTCTACTATTGGCATCATTATCTTCCTAGTTACCAACAGTCACAACTTTCCAGTCATTTTTTTATTTATTCCATTCTAACATTCCTCTTACTGCCTTGGCCTTCTACAATCAATTATCAAACCTTCAGGATTGTTTTTCATATCTTTCTTCTTTTCCATTGCCAGTATTCTAGTAAGAAACTCATTAGTTCTTACCTGGACTGTTGTAATAACCTCCAGTTATTTCAGTCTCTTGAATCTCAATCCTACATACTGTTGTCAAATTCATCTCCTTAATGAACAGCTCTGATTATTAAGAAACTCTTCCTTCGTACTCTTCTGTGCCTATCTGTAGCATGGCATTTAGCCTTTCTTCCTCATTCAAAATCTGATTCTTATTATTCACCTTTCATATCCAGTTACCTGATCTAATACATTCTCCACCTGTAGTTTCTGCCTTCCAATCTGTTCCCATGACCACCACCCCATTACGGAACATCCTCTTTAAGCATCAATTCTCTCTTTTTTTCCTACCCATCCTTCACATAGATGACAGATTTATGTTCCCTCTATATTGTTCTGGCCAAGTTATCCTTCTCTTCAAAATCCTTCAGTAACTCCCTACTGCTGACACTTCGGCAATTTTCTTTTACCCTCTCTCCCTGCTGCCCACCCTTATGTACACGTCAACCTCAGACCACAGCTCTGCATTCTCCAGCTCTAATAGATGAGGTTTTCCCTCATCATATCCACAGCCAGACCTTCGTGACACTTCCTGACCATATCCACCCCATGCTGCTACATGTACCCTTCTCCCATCTCTACCAAATGCTGGTGTTCACATCTCTCCATGTGCCTAGATGATCTCTGCCACTTGAGAATTATTGTCTATCTTTTAAGGCCCCACATACCACCTCCTCTAGGATGTAGTATAATAAAATATAATTTTATTTCTTCTCAATATATAATGGTCTCTTATCTGCATACTTCAAATATCACTGTATTTATAGTTATCTTACATGATGTATGACATCTGTAAGATAACTTCCAACTGCAATATATAGTAGTAGCTAATATTTATATGGTGTTTATTACATGCCAGGCACTATGTATGCTAAGTGCTTTACAATTACTGTCTTATTTTATCCTCATAACAATCCTGGGAGACAGGTGCTATTGTTATCCCCATTTTACATAAGAAGAAACTGAGGCAAACAAAGATCAAATGACTTGACCAGGGTCACACAGCAAGTAATTGAGATCAATTTGAACTCAGGTCTTCCTGACTTTAGACCTGGTGCTCTTTGCACTGTGCAAAGATGGTGAGGGAACTGGAGGTAGAGGAAAGAAAGGAAAGGAAGAGGAAGAGGGGAGAATGAAAAGGAAGGAGGCAAAAATGAGAGGAGAGGAGGGGGAGACAGAGAGACTGATAGACATGGGGGTGGGGAAAAGATAGAAAGAGAAGGAAGAAGGAAGACTGTGTGTGTGACCAAGACAGACACAGAAACACAGAGAGAAAGTCAGAGACAGAGAGATAGAGACAGAGAAAGGCAGAAAGATAGAGATGGAAACAGAGACAAAGAGATACAGAGATACAGAGAGACAGAGAAAGGCAGAAAGATACAGAGAGACAGACAGAGACAGAGTATGCTGTTCTCAAAGAGTACTAATGACATCAGAAAAGAGTTGTCTTGACTTGCAAGCAAACTGGATTTAAGCGAGGCAGATCTGTGCAAAGTCACCAGCTTCACGCTCTCCTCTGAAGTCATCTACATTCAATGGCAAGATTTAGAGCAAGATGACTGGAGATGACCCCAGATGCAGTGGGAGACCTTGGACTTTTCAAGCTAAAGACTTTTCTGGGGCTCAGGTTTGTCTGAGGCAGCTACCATTCTGTGCTTTAAGGCTAGGTAAGAAATGAGGCAAAAGATGACCTAGTCTGCCTACTCGAAAAAAAAATAAACTTGCCAGAATAGAAACATTTGCTATTTTACATTCACTCTGAGCCATCACAATCCAAACAATCACCAAGCGAGGTTTGGGCTCAGATCTACTTTTGGACAATCAGTAAAAGCCAGAGTGATTTGGATTTAAGACATGGTCAAGTAGTTCCATTTGAATCCCAGTGGACTTTATTAAAGTCTGTTTCTCCAGAGCTCTATTTCAAGAAATTATGAATGAAACTACATTAGACAAAGAGGTTAATTGTCCCATTTTTAAAATGATAGAATAAATAAGTAGGGAAGAAAAAAAGTCTAGCTCCCAAACCCCAAGATATCTTGTGAGGTTTCAGTGACCAAAATTTATATTCCTTTGGGTAGAGCACCCACATATAAGGATAAGATTTCCCATGTGGACAGTGCAAGAGGAGAGAGAGAGAGGGAGGAAAGGGGAGGGAGGAAGGAGAGAAAAGAAGGAAGGAAAGGAAAAGAAAGGTGGGGAGAAGAGGGGAAGGGAGGGGAGGGGAGGGGAGGAGTGGCCAATTGGGTCCCTAGTGGGGCAGATACTACTTCTCACAGATAGTTGGTTGGCTTTCATTCTCAAAGTGTTTTCTAGTGGAAAGACAGATGCTATGTCAGTAAAGTGAATATCCCTCCCCATTCCTTTCAGAAGCTCTGAAATCTGAACAGGACTGCCAGTGTAGGCCTCCTCTGACCAGTCATAAAGGAAATGTTCCAAGGTTCATGGCAGAGGGAACACTAGCAGAAGAAACCACACCTTCTGAGATAGTTTATGTCTTCAACTGAACTAAAAATCCTCAAGGGCAGGAAGTACCTATACTACATCTGTTGATCCCACTTAACAGCCGTTTAGTAGCCAGTGCTTCTGACCAATTGACTGCAATACACAGGAAGCAAGGGAAAGTGGAATGAGCCAAGAGATCTGGCTTCTACTCTCCAACCTAGAATTCACTATCTGTGTTTCCACGGGCAAATTATTTCACTAAAATGAGTCTCGGTTCCCTTATCTAGAAAATGAAATACTTTCCATTGCTGTGTCCCAGGATTGTTGCAAAGAGAGGGTTTGGGAATAATTAAAATAGAAGTTGTTGTTGCTGTTTGAAGGGAAGTATAGCTCCTATTGAACAGCTGTAGTTTGCCTTTCTTTATATTCCCAGCACTCAACATAAGGTCTGTGAAATAGTAGGTGCTTAATAAATGCTTAATGACTTGAATGCTGAATCCTGTGACCTAGTTCTATGATTGGCAGTATTCTTAAATTGTGTGTGTCCTCTTAAAAATATGACATAACATAGCATAACATGATATATACAGTGTAATATAGTATAAGGCAGTATAACATAATGGAACAAAATGTCATCTAGAATAATACAGTTTGATATAATGTGACAGATATGATTTGATATAATATAATGGAATATAGGGTAGGTAGATGGCATCCTGGATAGAGTATTAGGACTACAGTCAGGAAGATTAATCTCCCTGAGTTCAAATCTGGCCACAGGCACTTAGTAGTTGTGTGACCCTGGGCAAGTCATTTAACCCTGTTTGCCTCAGTTTCGTCATTCATAAAATGAGCTGGAGAAGGAAATCACAAACCACTGTAATATCTTTTCTAAGCAAACTACAGAGGGGTCAAGAGAAGTCAGACTCAATTAAAATGGATAATAACAATATAGTACAAGCATTGAACTAAAGCTGGAAGGATAGATAATCACTTTTGGGATAGGCCAAATAGTTCTGTTCTCTCATTCTTCAGACGGGTGAACTTAAGTAAATGGAAGTGAGGTATTTTGCCCAAGTTCATACAGATGGTAAGCATGAGGGCAAATGAACTCAGTTCCTTGACCCAGAACCAGTGCTTCCTCTCTTGAAAAGGTATTCAGAAAATAAAGAGACTTGATATCTTGTCTAGGCTCCACTGGTTACAACTTTTGTGACCTTCAATATGGTATTTCTGCCTGGGTCTCAGTTTCCTCATCTGTAAAATAAAGCTCTAAATGAGTGTTTTCTCTGAAATTCATATCTGATCCTTAATCTGCCTTCTACAGACTCAGAGAGTCATGGAATCACAGCCCAGAGCTCTTCTCATTCATCTTCCTAGTTGGGATTAGAATAGGATGACAAAATTAATCCCATAGTCTAAAATAATCTGGGTCTCCAATTCTTTTTCCTCTGTCTTTGGCTTGCCTAAGACTTCCAGACTTCCTTCTTGTCCTTGGCTGATTATATTTGTCAGAGGTTGCTAAATGAGAGTCTTTATCTTTACTCTCATACTTGGTTCATGGAGTGTTCTTGGTTTGCCATGCCTACATTCTTTGGGGTGGGGTATGAAAATGGGCAGTCAATCCTTCAGTTAATGGGAGTTATAAAGAATAATATGTCTTAGAGAATAGAGTGTTTTGTACATATTGGTCATTTAATAGATGTTGACTGGGTTTCGTTGAATGGAAATAATTGCTAGGCATTTGGAAAACATACCAATTCTACCAAAGATTTCATAACAATGGATGAGATTGATGACTCAAATGATTCTGGGACCTGGCCTTATCTTTACCACTTACTTGCCTTGTGCCTCATTTTCCTGAGTAAGGTTAGATGGCTACACCTGGAGGACCAGTTCATTTACCAGTGGAGAATAGCATGTTGCCTTTCTTCCCTGAGAATTATCTGGCAAATAATCAGTATGCCTTCCACTGATTCTTGACTGATGGGAATCCTAGACAGAGTCCCTAGAGGAAAATGTGATTTGCTTCACAGGAAGAGAATGATGGTTCCTGTAAAATGACTATACAAAGCATCTCAAACACACATACATACACACACACACACACACACACACACACACACACTCCCCACCTCTCCACAACTATTGCATTAGAAGAGGGAGAGACAAAGGAGCAGGAGAAGTAGAAGAATTACTAAATTAGGAAAGCTAGAAACATATCAGGGATTATTTTGTGGCTTGCCTTAGAACTACTGATTTCCTGATTTTATACAGTTCTGGAGGCAAAGTCTCTTTCTTTCCTAATATGAAATTGTTATTTATATCTATGCAAATGAAGAAACAACATGGGATTTGTTTCTCATTAAAATATCCAGCATCTAGCATCATTTGTTATATGTAGCACCCTATTTTGGAGGATTCTTGTTTCTTCTGTAACAAACACAGACTTGGGTCAGGTCAGATAGGAATGAACACTTAAACACTTCTGGCTCACTAGTTTCTGCAAGGAGATCTTTTCAAAGCTTTCCCATCCTCCCCTTGGCCAGGGGCAGTTCAGAAGAGGAAAAAGCTAAGATGGCATCACAGCCCAGCTTAGGTGAATCTTCAGAAAGTCAAGTCAAAAGGCAGAGTTTCCAGCATAGTCAGGCCACTGCGCCATGCTCCCCAAGTTCAAAAGCGTAAAACGTATAGGAAAGGCTAATCAGGAAATTCCAATGAATGGCTGAGGTAGCTCATAATTGTATGACTCGGCAGAGAAGGAAGGGCATTGGGTATCTCTGCTGAGATGTGAGGGTTTGAGGCAGGCTATCATCATAAAGCAAACAGATCAGGGTGATAATGAATAACTGTGGGTCAGTCACTCATTGACCTCTAACGTGCTTTGTAGTTTTGAATCTGTGGTCACGTAACATTGACCAAACCCACAATTACACTTTTCAAAGCATTTTATACACATTATTTCATTTATACATATATCTGTATATTCCCACAAAGCCCTGTAAGGTAGATGCTCTTAATATCAGTAGCCATATATTTTTACATTTTGCGTATAAGGAAACTAAAACCAAGCAAGATTAAGTGTCTTGTTCATAACTAGTAAATGTCAGAGATAAGACTCAAACTCAGATCTTTCTTGTCTCCCAATAGACCCCAAGGCACTCATTCTTTCTGTCATTGCAAACTCAGTACCTACCTGGTGCAAATTTTCTATTGAACACCAAGAAGGAGAGGAAAAAAATGGCCCTAACTATTCTCCCAGTCACCCTAGTTCAAGTCTTCCAAGATACTTTTGATTTCTCTCTTTCCTTCTCCATCTCTCTCTCCTCTACATCCAATTACCCATCAACTTCTATCATTTCTTTGTAATGAATATATCTCATAAAGATTTACTTCTTTCCAGTCTTACTTCCACCACCTGAATCAGGGTCTCATCTTTCTCTCTCTCTGTAGTATCATTGAAACAGTCTCCTAATTAGCCTCCATGGCACTGGGCTCTGCCCTCTGCAACCTAACCTATACATCCTGGTAGAGTAATCTTCTGATCACGACACTCCTCTGCTACAAAACCAAAATAAAAACTTGCAATAGCTCCCCATTGCCACATGAATAAATATTGAAAGATTCATAATAACAGAGCATCATATTCCTTCAGGGCAGGGACTGTCTTTTGCCTCTTTTTGTATCCGCAGTGCTTATCATAGCTCCAGGCACATAAAAGATTTTTAATAAATGTTTGATTGATTTTTCTACACTAACCTAGCTTTGTGCCTTTCTGCCCCTATAATAGCTAATGTTTATGTAATGCTTTAATGTTTGCAAAGGGCTTGACCCTCACAGCAATCCTGGGAGGTAGGTATTACTATGATCCCTATATATTGCAGATGAAAAAACTGAGGTAGGAGCTGATAGTAAAATCAGAGGTGGGATTGAAGCTCAGGTCTTCCTAATTCCAAAAACAACATTCTTTCTACTGTGCCAATGAGCTGTTCACACTGTTTCTCCAGTTAAATGTAGTACCCTTCCCTGTGATCCCTCAGTTCTACCTGTGCAATTATCTTTGACTCTACCATATCACTCCCTGTCTCCCACATCTAATAAATCATCACATTCTGCTATTTCTACCTACCTTTCTGAGCCTAGTGTATGTACCACAACCTCCTTCATGATGTCTTCCCTGAGAGTTCCATCCAGAAGAGATCTCTTCCTTTTCTGAACTCCCATAACATTATTTTTTTTTACTATCTTTATGACATTTTCACATTTTAACTAATGAAATAATTATTTGTGTTTATCTCTTATCTACTCTTCTACATTAGAAGTTCCTTAAGGGTATAGAATTATTTAAAGTAATAGCTCTGTATTTCACTTAAACTGATATTTCTTCTTCATATTTTATTTAGAATCTTAGTGTCCTCCAAGTGCCTAGCATATAGTGAGTATTTAGCAAATGTTCAACTAATTTGAATGAGTGAATGTGAATTTCTTAAAAAAACAAAACAAAACAAAACCTCAGCCTGATGCATAAGCACTTTCTGCTTGGGGAGAAAAATAAAAGAATGAAAGAATGTCTTGGCTTACAAGATTCTAGTACTCACTTTGGAATTTACTTAATGGAGTTGAAATGGTGTAACCTTTCCTCCCAGACCACATTCCATTCCCCTGTCTTAGAATTGGCATTGCAGAGGATGGCCAATGACTTATCTGTAGAAGCCTAGGAATTAAAGATAAAAAAAGTCCATGAGATCATCTAGCCCTTCTCCCCTCCCTTCGCCCCCATTAGCAAAATGCCAAATGGAAGATGATGTGGTACTTTATCTCGCCTGCCTTCCCCACTCCCCCCCCCCCCCCCCCCCCCCCCCCCCCGCCCTCTCTTTCTCTCTCATTACATTCAATGTTGGGAAAGTCATTGTTTAGTAAGGGAGAATACCTTAGGGCTTACACATAATTGTCAGAAAGTCTTTCTCTCTCTCTCTCTTCTGTACTCCCCTTGTCATTATTATCCTTCCTGTTACTACAATAATTAACCAACAGATTCTCCACTCATTGTAGGGTGTTCCATTCTAGTGCACTGGGTGTGGGGAGAGTGGGAGCCATCTAGTGTCCATCTGATTTGGTTCTTGCATTTCCTTTCCACATTCTTCCTTTCAGTGTCTCCTCTTGGAAGTCTTTCTTGTTTGCCTCAGTTACTCCAAAGTATTGCTAGAGTTCTTTGATCTCTCTCACCCATTCATTCCCTACTCTGAATAAATGTATTTATTCTCATGTTTTCCCTCTCCAGTGGAATGTAAGCCCTTTGAGGATTGGGTTTGTTTTGTCTTTGTTTCCACATCCTCAGGGCTTAACACTGTGACAGGCACATAGTCAATACCTAAATCAATGTATTTTGTTGAATTCTATTAACATTTGTTGAGTTGCATCCAGCATGGCTCTCCACATAAAGGATTCCTTTGGGAGGGGTTCAGATGAACAAAAGAAGCCAGGTCATAGTATCTAGCAAGCAGGCTGGTCATCCAGTTATGCTGGAGTAGCATCAGTTTCAGCAGGAAACACCTGCATTTTTAACTTCTTGTTCCTTGTCCAAGCCTCTAAGCCTTGTTCTGGAACTGCATCCCCAGAGCCACCTAGGTAAGTCATTCAAAGGATAGAGTGATGAGCTTGGAGTCAGGAAGACCTCGATTCAAATCCAGCCTCATGTAACTGCTCCCTGTGTGACTCTGGGAAACTCATTTGACTCCTGCCTCAGTTTCCTCAACTGTAAAATGGGGATAATAATAGGACCTACTTCTGATGAGAAATAAATGATATTTCTTAAGCACTTAACATAGTGCCTAACACATAGCAGCACTTAATAAATGCTTATTTCCTTCCTCTTACCTTTCTTCCTTCCTGTCTTTCTTTTCCCTCCTTCCTTTTCCCTCCCTCTTTCCTTTCTTTTCTTCCTTCCCTTCCTTTCCTCACTTCTTTCTTCCTTCTTTTCTTCCTTTCTTCTTTCCTTTCTTTTTTCCCCTCCCTCCCTACTTTACTTCCTTCCTTTTTCCTTTCCCCTTCCTTCTCTTTTTCCTATCTTCTTCCTCCTTCCTTCTATCTTTCCATCCATCCATTCATCATTCCTCCCTCTTTCCTTCCTTTCTACAAGGTAGCTAGAAAGAGAGGGTAAGTGACTTGCCTGAGATCTTACAGCTATTTTGGGGCATGACTCCACCTCTACCACCTTTTCCGTTTCCCCACAGTGTCTTTGCTATCCAAGCTCTTTATATGCAGGCATTGACTCGACCTCTGGAGTCAGTAAAGTACTTCAATTTTATTCTCCCTGTTTTTTCATAGCTAATCATCTAGCTACACTGGTTACAGAGTACCCTACTAGGAATATTGGGGCATCAATGATTATTTATTGATGCCAGGCAGTAGTTCCTGCCTTTAAAGGGTTTTCATCTAGGATGAGGAATGAAAAAAAATGTGCGTATGTGTCTGTGTATGTATATGTATATATGTATCTACATATATATTATAGATATATAAATATGTTATCTATTTATATGCATACATATATTTTATATATTTATATACACATCCATATATACATATTCATTTGTAATTTTATATATGTATATCCTGGAAAAAGACTGTACTCACTTCCAAAGCAATGTACAAAACATGTGCAAATGAATATAATACAGACTTGCTACTATATGTACGTAGTGTGTATTTGGCAAGGGAAGAGCGTGATCAGAGTTAGGTAAGATTGATCAGGAAACTATCCCTGGAGGACAAGAAAACACTAGGGTACAGTTTAACTCAGTTTAAAGGATGGAACTCCAACAGTAAGAAAAGACATTTCCTACTAGATGATTTAATATTTTTTGGGTCCCTGAAATAACAAGTTAATTTCACAGTAGATTTATTCTGTAAAATTTCCGGTTCATTTCCATTTTCACAGAAAGAGACATTCTCTCTGTTATTAGAGATTTACTGAATCCCAAGAGAGATTTAGCATTGATCTGGCTCACCCCATTGATTTCCAATTCTCCAGGGACTCTAAACAGGTATTGATTTAGATGTTTATGCAGCTAATCATCTTGTACTTGTCCTCCCACCATGCCTGGTGTTCTCGTTTACTTTTCTTATTAGTGCCACAAGTTAGTTTTATGACTTTGCGATCAATTTTCTATCAGATGCTCAGGAATGGCCCCTCATGGTTTTCTAGTAGATGATGCATGGGGAGAAAAAAATCATTTTAATGTCTTTCTCTACCTCTCCCAATTCTAATTCTTTCCTTTCTCTTATGTCCAAAAGTATCACACTTTTCCACATGGGATATGAATAAAAAAGTGTTTATCATTTTTTCTGTAATAGAATGAAAAAAAAATCAGTGCTTCATTCATTCAGTCCATCAGTCAATAAGTATCTATAATTTGCCTGCCATCTGCATTCACAAAAAAAAAAGGATGATATGGCCCCTGCCCTTATAGAGATTTTGACCTAGTAGAGAAAAATTTCTTGTTCCTGAGGAGTATGTTTCCCAGTTATTAGTCTAGAGACTATGGAATAAGGATGCACAGAGAATACTGAATGAACTTTCTAGATCATGAACATCAGGGAGCATGTTGTAGCGGCAAGAGTAGGAAATTAGAATTTAGAAGTCCCAACTTGTTTCTAGCTGAGGGACTCTGGTTAAGTCACTCAATCTCTGTCTATCCAAGTTTTTTCAACTCCAAAAAAGGGGATATAATATTTGCATTATCTATGACTCAGGGTTGTTATGAGGAAAATATTTTATAAATTGTAATGTGCTGAATCAGTGTGGACTATGATGCCATCATAAGGATGAGACACAGAGAATGGATGTGTGGCTCTACTTGAAGAAGCTGGTTCTGAAATTTCCAAGTCAACTGTTTTAAATTCTAGTCTAACCTTCATTGGATGGTTTTGTTGTAATTCACCCAAACTTTCATCTTTTTTTCTTCCCTTGAAAACTATTGCTGAAAGAATGTTGGCTTCAAAGTTCAATTCAGTAAACATTAATCAAGTATCTACTGGGTGCTAAGCACTGAGAGGAGCCCTACCGATGGAAGGGTCCTGTGGAAAACATGTTCATCTTCTTTTACTTGACCAGACTTCCATAGGCATCTCAGATAGACTGCCATATCTTTCCAGAATTAAGGATCCTCAAGGAATGAAATTCATCTACAACTCCTTTCATAATGTAGTGCATTCTAGTGCATATACAATTTGGAAGTAGTTCTTCCAAATATCTTACACATATCCCTTCTGTTACAATTTCCACCCATTTCTCATTCTATCATTAACAGATCTGAGTATAGCTGATCACTATGTTAACCCCCTCTCCATCCTCTGAAGCTCCTTATTCTTTTTCTATACTCTTCACTGCTCTACTTCATTTCAAGTTTCTTTTGGCATAATATGTCCAGTTGGTGATATAATCATCATAGCAGTATGTTTGATGTTACTCAATATAAAGGAGGAAAAATTCCACAGAGGTTCATAGAAACTCCTGCTTTTCTCTATACCATCCCCTGAGGGTCTGAACTTGACAATTTAGCCAGAAATGAAATCCCAACAAATTCTAATGAAACTTCTCCTTCCCAAACAGAGAGCCCCTGGAGGCTTATTTCTCCCCCAGCAACTCTGCAAGATGCAGAAAGACTCTAGGGAAAGACAGGTACATGACAAAAAGCTGTTCAGGGCATATTTATTTCTGCTGCTGGAGTGCCTCGAGTGGACAAGAACATCAGTGGCCTAAAACTGACTATAAATTTGTTATAGTTTGTGTTGTGTCTTAATGGGAATAGTCCCAATAATCCATGATTGCATAAATAGACTTTTTGGGGGGCGGGGTAAGAGAGGATGGTACCCAGCAAGCAAGTCAAGGAAGAGAGACAGGAGGAATTGCCTAGTCCTCCTCACTTTTGTGGTTTTTGTGACACAGACCAGAAGTGGCAGGGGTTAATTTGTATAGGAAACTTGAGGTGAGGAAACACTCTACCAAAGCTGATCTAAGCCTTCTTTTCAGATTCCTAAAGAGTTTTCTAGGACACTGAGAGGTTAAGTTGCTTGCTTAGGGTCATAGAACCAGCAGGTATCACAGGTGAGACTTGAGGCAAGGTCTTCCTGACTCTTGGGCTGATTCTCTACTGACTATTCCAGGCTGCCTCTTTTTCCATATAACATTCACGTTTATGAGATTTTCATTGACCTATACTTTAATACATATATATATATATATACATATATATATATGTATATAGTATTTTACTCATGTAGCCAGAGCCAATATGTATGTGTATGCAAGTGTGTGGGTGCATATATGTGTGTGCGTGCACACACATACTTGTGAGTTTGGGGTGGATTATGTTTTCCCATTATACCACTGTATTCATTACAACCCTGTAAAGCAGTTCGAGAAATAGTATTACCACTTTGCATATGAGAAAGCTGAGATTTAAAGAGTAATTTCTCAGCTAGGTGGCACAATGTACAGGTTTGTACTTTGAGTTTGAATGACTTTGAATTCAAACCTGAGTTTGAATTCTGACTCAGATATTTACTAGCTATGTGACCCTGAACAAATCATTTTAGGCTCTCTTAGTCTCAGCTCCCTTATCTGGAAAATGGGGTAGGGAAGTATAATAATAGCATCTAAATTACAGTGTTTCTGTAAAGAAGGAATGAGATAATATATATGAAGCCCTTTGCAAAGTTTAAAGTTCTATATGCATGCTATTAATAATAATAATAAATATAGGGGCCATGGTCTAATTTAGGTATTCTGACCCCATGTCCACTCTAGTACTTTTTCCAATGTAGCTCAGTGCCTCTCCAGACAGTGTAGGCAGTGTCTGTTCCAGTGTGCATTTGTAGGAGCAGCTGGCCATTCGCAGGATATATGTAATAGGCAAGACCTTTAATATGTTTACATAGGGAAGAGAAGTATGCTACATCACTTTATATTTATATATGGCTCAGCAGGGCATTAAAAGTATGATTTGTAGAGAGCCTGTATCTGAGGTGTTTATACAAAGTGTGCTTAGGGTGTGCATATGGACAAGATGAGCCTGGTGTGTGCATGCATGTAGGTTTATATAAAGAGAGGCTGGTACTGAGATGAATCTCTTCTAGCTGTGTGCAGAATGGTAAACATTTCCAAGAGAGAGAACACCTGTTGAGTGCCTTACAAGTTTAAGAAGAGAGATTGCTCTAAAGTCAGAAATGAAATTAATGTCAGGAACAAAACCAGAGGCTGATGTGAATAATTAAACCTCCTAATGAGAACATTAATATCTCCCCAATAGATTGATCTAGTGTTTCTTTCTCTGAGATCATTGCACAAACTAACCTGAATTCACCATCTATCTCTGGTGCTTGGGATAAATTACCCAGTTTTAAGTTCAGAATTTAAAGAGAAACCCCCTTCTCCCACCCATGAAGTTAGACTTCACAGCTCTGCAACACCACCTTATTTCTCGGTGAAATAAAGGAACACCATCATGTGCAGCTCACACTAAGGAGAACTCGACTCACAGAAGAAGAAAGTTAGATAGTGGCCAGGTTGGAGGGAACAGAAAGGAGGAAGACTAGTGATAGATCAGAGTATTTCTCCATCTACTATATTTTGCTCCATTCAGCAATCAAAGGAGGACCCCTCAACTTTAGACTTTCCTATCGATGGGTAGATTTCCTTCCTCTAATGGATCCTGGAATTTTATATCCTTCCAGTGACCTAAGTTTAGTTTTGTATTGCTAGTACCTTAAATGTACTGCTTGTTTTTGTTACCATTCTTTGCCCCCAGACTGCAAACATGCTCAGCCTTCCCTGCTTTTGTTCATACTGGAATAAATTTCCCATCATGTTTAACTGTTAAAATAGCTCCCATCCTTTAAGGTCCAGCTCAGGTACCATCCTCCTTCAAAGATTCCCTTATCTACTCAGATGAAAGGGACTACTTCCTCCTTTATTTCCTCATAGAGTTTTACTGGACTTTTCTTGTGTCTGTATCACATCCTGCCTTGGAGCATGGTTATTGGTGCACATGTCATCATATCTGTTAGGCTGCAAACAGTTGGAGGGCAGGGCCTCTGTTTTCTTTCATCTTTGTCTAGCATCATGCCTTGAACGTAATAAATATTTTTTGAGTTGAATTGCATTCAATCATCCTCAATTTAAGGATGAGGAAACATAGGTTTTGAAAGACTAAATGATACACTCATGGTCTAGAATAGAAGTTAGAGGATGATACACTCTTTTGGCTTTATGAGTCAAAAAGGGAGCACCTATGGGAAATATTTCTATAAGCCCTATGATAAATATTTATGATATACGTGTATGCACATATGTGTATGTAAATATATAAGTATGTGTGTATGCATTTATATGAATATACATGTGCGCATTATTTATGTACATGTATACACACATAAATATATGTTAATATCTACATGGATACATAATAGATAGGTACATATTTAGATATTCATACACATTATCATGTTTAGGGGTAAAGGCAAGGATTTTAAGCATGCTTACACATAGAGTGAAGGTATACACAAAGAGAGATGCCTAAATGATCAAGAGTCAATAGGTTCTTTTAACAAAGTGAACTTCAGCTCATGCTTTTATAAGGCTCATTTGGAGTGGGTCATCAAATAAAGTCTTCTAATGCTTCAATCTAGTGTGGTAGTGACCCTGACTATTTGAAGACTGAGCTCCACCAAGTTCTGCCAAGCTAAAATGTGCCCATTGGGATTCATTTCCAGAAGTTTTGTCAATGCAATGAATGCTTATCAGTTTGATTTCGTTGTTTCCGTCCATGGAAATTTATGAAGATTGGCTATGAAAACACTGAAGTAGTGTTGCATCAATTTGGTAAAGCAAGTTACAGTCAATGAAATGAATAGTCTATATAAAGTTAGGATTGTATGGAATCTTTTCCTCCTATGTAAAATGGGAGAGACAACATCATTTACCCTTCTGGGCTGTTGTGAATATCAGTTGAGACTGTAAAAAAAAAAACAAACTAAAATCTTAAAGTGCCATAGCATGTTAGCCACTGTTATCTAGTAGAACGAAAGTCCTTTGAAGGTGATGACTATTTTCATTTTCATATTTATGTCCCCAAAACCTAACATGGTACATGGCACATTAATTCATTAATTAACAATTATTGATGAAGGACCCACTATGTTCCAGTCACTGTGCTAGGTACTAGATATATACAATTGAATATGTAATATTCTTTGCTTTCAAGGAGCTAACATTCTAAGACCAAGTATTAGATGAAAATATATGCAAAATTAACCTAGAGAAGCTTTAACGAGTAAATGAAGTGATAGAGCTCTGCACCAAGAGTCAGGAAGAACTGAATTAAAATTGCTCACAGACATTTATTAGCTGTGTGACCCTGGTCAAGTCATTTAACCGCTGTTTAATTATTTTCCTCATTGATAAAATGGGGTAATAATAGTACCTACCTCCAGAGTTGTTGTGAAGATGAAATTAGATAATATTTTAAAGTTCTTTGCCAACCTTAAAACACTATATAACTGCTGGCTATTATTATAAAATGGCAGCCAGGTGGTTCGGTGGATAGAACTTTGGGCCTGGAGTCAGGAAGACCTGAGTTCAAATTTTGCCTCACACACTTACTAGCTGTGTAACCCTAGGCAAGTCACTTAACCCTATTTGCCTCAGTTTCCTCATCTGTAAAATGAGCTGGAGAAAAAAATGGCCAACTACTGTGGTATCTTTTCCAAGAAAACCTCAAAGGGGGACAGGACGAATCAGACACAACTGAAACAACTCAACAGCATTAATATAAAATGAATTAAAGTTAATTTGAGGGGAAAGGAAGGAATTGATAATTGAGGAATCAGGATAAGGCTAACTTAAAAGGTAGTTTTGACTCGAGTTTCAAAGAGGAAGAGGGAATATAAAAGGTGTAAAGGGATGAAAAGAGTACCTTCAGGGCATGACGTGGGACACAGAAGCAGAAAACAAAGTGTCATGTCCAAGAAGCAGCAAGATAGCCAGTTATCTGTTATTCTGGTATGTGAAAGGGACAAAAATACAAGGAAGTTTTAAAAAATGCATTGCTCACAATCAGCTAAGTTGGAGTGAGGTTGTGTGAAGGACTTCTATGCCAAATGGTGGAGCTTGTGCTTGACCCTAGAGATAATAGAGAGTTTATCAAGTAGAGAAGTGACATGGTCAGATGTGAGTTTTAGGAATATCCCTCTGACAGCTTGAGAAGAAAGAATGGATGTAGGAAGAGAGTTGAATTAGAAGCTTTGGGCAAAATTGTTAATAGCCTTTGTTGAATGAAGGAAACATTTAATCAGTAGGAGTTTGTCTGGTGGGGAGCATACTTTGGAGTCCCCGAACTGTGGCTTCTGAGTTCAGTCTCTCCGGGCCCCTCCAGCTTCCATGTATCAAAGCTTTTCTAGGGGCTGCTGGGGTGATAACTACACTTCTGCCTCACAAACCACAGGGGACATGAGAGATTCTGAGCAAGGACAAATGGAGGAACGCCCTCCCCCAATTCCATCCTGATAGCATGTGACAGCTTAGAGATTGAACACAGCTGACTTTCACGCTCGGCCCATAAGAGGCCTGGCTGATATATCCCAGGAGGTTCCTCACTTTAAAAATTCAGGAAAAATTGCGACTTTTTAATTAACAGAGCCCCAACAGCTCTGCTATCTATCTGATCAAGAACCAATTAACTCCCTCCCATCCTTCCCTTTCCTTTCCTCTCCTGCATTGGAGTTGTCATCCTTCTTGAAACCCTCTTCAGAGTGGGCGTGGTGGCATGATGACATTGGAAGGGATGCAGGCATTTGGGAGAGTGATAGATGGCCCCATGATCAATGGGCAACAGTTGTCCACCTTGACATTTACAACAGAGTATGCATCACTGCAGAGACCCTAATAACTGGAAAATCATCTGCAGACTTATTATTAAGGGTCTGGCAAAGCTCCCATGACAGAGGCAAGTGGAGTAAGTATTCAAGGAGGCATCCCAAATATGCTATTAATTTAAGTTTAATAAGACAGTTATTGAATAATAAATAACAACTGATTTGTGAAAACATATTCTTCAGGGGCTCCTGACTTGATAATGCAGTTGTGGCTCAGTGGGCTGTGATTCTTGCCATATTCCTACTCCTTGATGGTGGCAGCTCAGAGAGTTTGGAGATTAGCTCCCCAAGAACCTTCAGACCCTGTTTTGTCCCGCCAGCCCACCCAGACTTGCCCTAGATGTGGCCTGTGTTTTTCAATTAAATCTACTGACCCAGTTCTGCTGAGGAAAGGGATGTGTATTCCTCCCAGGCTAGAGGAAGAGAAGCCTGTTATCTTCCTTTGTTCTAGTCTGTGTCCTCCATAAGGTGTGTTATGTAAATGTAAGATCTGATCACCTTGTCTCCATCACAGGTTCAGATCTGACCTACAACTCCGTTTGCAGCTTTCTCAATTTCCAGAAAATAGTTTCTCTTCCCAGTTCCACTCCCAATGGAGTACTTTAAAATGGCTTTTGAAAAAAAAGCCACAACACTAAAGTTAAAAATATCCCCTTCCCCTCCCTTGCTCCTAACTTATTAGAACAACGCCTAAGGCAAGAGCGGTGTCATCGACAGTTCTATTTGTGATGGGTCTAGAGGAGTTGATATGTTTATGAATATTTACAACTCCAAAAGGAAAGGCTGCTGTTAAGTAGAATTTTTTTATTTTATTTTATTTTGTAAATCTCCTTTCATGGCATCCAAATGCTACTGCCTAGGAGATATGCTTTAGAAAGAATGTGAAGGGAGAGAAACAGTAAGGCATTGTGTGGGTGGCTGTGTATGTTGGTGGTGGGGGGAACCTAAAACCTTTCACTGTTCAGAAGCCCCTGGATGCCCAAGGATTAAAGGGGAAAGAAAGAATGTGATCTAGCTGTTAGTTATCAGAGGTATGGAGTGATGCCTTCTTCCCCCAGCTCCCCTTTTATATGATGGTTTCTGATCTTAGATGAAAAGGAATCTCACATCACAATCTATTAGTAGAGGACAAGGGAAAGAAGGCTATCACTCATTCAGGCAAGGGCAGTGTATGAGAGGCAGGAGGGGGTGGGAATCATAGTGGTTGCCAGTGGGGACATTAGGATATGGATGATATTCTTCAGAGAACTATCTCCCTTTCAAAATCAGTGACCTGTGGTTTTTCTCAGGCAGTCTATCAAATGGGAAACTTGTTGTTTTACTGGTTTCTGTTTCTATGGTACCTGCTTTGGAAGAACATTATAAATTTAAATGTAAAATAAATCACACCTATCTTCTTGAGGGACAAGTGATGCCATGGAATCTCTAATTTGATTGCACAGAAAGGCTAAGTGTCTTGCCTGAAAACAGCCAGCATGCCAGTGACTAAGATGGGCTGCAATCCCAGTTTCTAAGTTCAGTCCAGGGCTTGGTTCACTAGGTTGCATCTCCATGTCTGGTCGAAAGCAGAAAGACTGCTGCGAATGTCACATCCTCTGGGAGAGCAGGAGAACAATGATGTCTTACATTTACATAAACACCTTTCATCCAGCATTTCTGTAGAGTTTCCTGTTGGAGTACTGTTTCCAATGACAGTCAGTGTTTTGGTTCACCTCTTGCTTAGTTATAGGCGGCCATCTGAAGTGGATGACTATTGAGTCATTACTGTGTTCTAATTTACAAGGAACTTTGCAAAGAAGACTTTTCCCTTGGCAGGCTGTCTCACCATTATGAAGCTGTCTAGCTGGTTGCAGTTTCATGCACATCTCTCAACTAATTTAGAGAAACCCATAGCAAATCTAGCTGACATTTTCTAGAGGAATGAGGCAACAGAGATCAGCAAATAGATTGCATATTGATCAGCAAATCTGTATTTTCTGCCATTGGCACCTAAGGGTGAAGTTTCTCGTTGGACTTCCATGAGAGAAATGATATAATGTCAGCTTTCCCAAGACCTGCTTTTCTAAGCAGGGAGAAACAATTTCTGTCCAACCATCTTTTTGGTAACAATGAAGGGAGTGCAATGGCCAGCTAGGTGCTTTCAGTCTGGAGATCTTGGCTGCAGTCATAACTCTGAAACTAATTAGCTGTGAGACCTTGGGTAAATCAATCTACCTCTCTGAACCTCAGTTCTTCTCCCTTTCCCCTCTCCCTCTCTTTTTACCTTTCTCTCTACTGAATACATAGTCACTCTCAGTTGGAAGAATCAAAGTATGGATAAAAAGGTTTGCAAATAGATGGGTTAAATGCTGATTCTGTTTGTCAGAGTACAAACCATCAACTTTCACCCTCACCCTGGCCCCCATCAGGCACTGCTGATGCCCCTAAAGAAAAATCAGGATATGGCCAGAAATCTATTTTCCTCACTGTACACAGCTGTCATCTAACATTTTGGACAACAGTGAGTGGTTGAAGGCAGAAAGAGAATACTGGGCTAATTTAGGTGGTGTAGAGTGGGAAAGCATAGACAAAGGGGAGAAGGGGGCCCTGGGTCAGCTTCCTTTTCCTGAAGAAGGAGATAATGAGAAGAATAGGTCCTTAAGGATGCCATAGTGGGGATTCATATTTGTTCTGTCTCAATCAATTCCAAAGGAAATTTGCTCAAGTTTCAAGTCAAAATAGGATTTTTCTAACAGCCAGAGTTCCAACCTGCACCTGGACTCAGCAATTCCAGCTGTGCTCTCTCTGTCTCTTTCATCCTCACTGGTAATAAGGATTCTCAAATCAGAAGTGAGTTGATTTACAGGGCAGAAGACAATCCATCTGGGGCTTGCTTTCGATGCCTCTCCGCCAAAGGGGTCTGATGCTGTTCTGTTATACAAGCCAAGGGAAATGGTTCAAGTACAGGAGAGAAGCAGACGCCCCTGAGGGACAAGTCAGGGAAGGAATCTGGAGGAACTTTTGGGAGTGTCTTTTCAGTGTGGAACTTTGAAGGCACTTTCTTTTTTCATTTAATCTCATCCCTTAATTTTCTCTTGATAATTAAATTACAGTAATAGGTTGACTAAAAATAGCGGGGGCGTCTTGAATGGCTTCGAAATTAAATTCTTCCTACAACAGATATGCAGTTGGGCTTCCTGGGTACTTTCTGCCTCACCAACCTTCAAAGGAAACTGCATTGGCATCATTACGGTGAGGCACCCACCCTGTCAACATTTACTGTAGATAATTAGCCAAGGCTGATCTAAGTGATATCTTGCAGCAGAGCTGAACAACAGAGCTAGGATTAGGGATTTAGTGCTAGAAAGGACCCTCAAGGCCCTCTGGTTCAACCCCCTCATTTTATATAAGAAAAAACTGAGGTCCAGGGAAATTAAATGATTTCTCAAGGTCAAAAAAGCAATGTCAGTGGGAAGATTTGAACCCTCTGTCTTCCGACTCCTGAACTCTTGCCTTTTCTAACCCACAATGACTAGACCTGGGCTAAGGAATGGTCTGTTTGTCCTTTGGACAATCACACATCACAGAATCATTGTATTTAGAGACTTAGTCTGCCTCACATCATTTTTTCAAATGAGTAAACTTTGACTCGGCTAGACCTGGAGGCAGGAAGTCCTGAGTTCAAATCTAACTTCAGATACTTACTAACTATGGCACCCTGGGCAAGTCATAACTGCCTGCCTCAGTTTCCTCATTTGTAAAATGGGGATCATAATAACACCTACTTCATAGGATTATTTTGAGAATCTAATGAGAAAATGATTGTAAAGCATTCAGCACAGTGGCTGGCACTAGTAAGTACTAGAGTAATATTGGCAATGAGGATGAGGATGGTGATGAGGAGAAGGAGGAGGATGATGATGATATGACTTCCCTAAGGATAAAAAAATAGTATGCTATAGAGGCAGGATCTGAATCCAAAGTCTTTGTCTCCACATCTAGGCCCCTTGTCTTTCCACATCTTATTTCTTGTAGGCACACTGCAACTATGCTATTTCCATCTACCATTATTATGGAGGGGGAAAATGCCTTAAAATTATTTGTACTCTGGTGCTAGTGACTTGCTATGCTGTTCTATATAAGCATAGAGGTCTACAAATAGAAAGAGCACACTTGGAAATCACTTTCACCCATCTATTATAGATGAAGAAACTGAGATCCAGAGATCTTGCTCAACACTCTGCATTCCCTTAAATGGAAGAGATGGGGTCCATCTGGGTCTTCTCATTCTAAGCCTTCTTTCCACTGAAACTTCCTGCCTCTTTTCCAGGACTACTTGCATTTGAAAAGAAAACAGAAGGAAGAGAGTGATGCTTTATCCACAGGAATTACTTTCTAAACTCCATCCTCAGTCACTGAAATCTCAGTCCTGAGACACCTGGGAGTATTTGGGGTGAGCAGGATACCAAAGGGCTTTCTGCTGCCCCGAAAATCATGTCTTGCAGGTGATGGCCTAGTTTAACTCTGGGTAAGGCCAGCTCTGTTCTATTGGTTCCCAGAATGTTTTTGATTTGGTAGTTGAAAGGGTTACTCCACTTGGCAGGTGAGCAGTGGAGGGACAAGATGGATGGCCGGAGTGGGAACCCACATTGTCATTCCTTCAACATTGCCACCAAGATGGGCCCTGGGTACCCACTTGCATTAAACATGGAATTAAGTCTTCTATGCCTTTATTTTTCACATGTGATCAGGGGGGTCTAATGGTGGCTATTAGTCAGTGTCCAGTGAGGGAATAAGGGGGCTCCTAGCATCACTCCACCATAGCTCAGTGTGTTGAATGATGTATTCCACAAGGAGGATAGAAAGGTCATTAGCAGAAAGGACTGACTATTGATCCAAAGGGAGAGGAAACAGGGTTCAGAGGCAAATCTCTGCTCCATTCTGCAAGGCGTAAGCAAACCCTTCCAACTTGGAGGATGCTGATGAAAGATGGGAGCCTGGAGGGACCTAGGACCCTTCTCTTGCTGGGAAATTCAAAGGGCAACTCTTTGCTGAGTGTGAATCAGAAGGATTACAAACTGTGGTTGTTATAGATTTCTGCCCCAAACCTTTTGTAAAAATTATAGGGTCATGTAATGTTAAAGCTGGAAACTGAGATCCATAGAAAACTAAGTAATATCCTCGAGCAAAGTAATGGCCCAGCAAAAATGAGATAGAGCCTGGGTCTCCTGATTCCCAGTCCAGTGCTCCAGTAAACCATTGTGCCTTTTTGAGTGTCCTTTCTTTAAAGCGCTCCTTCCCCTCCTATCATCACCTGCAAATGATCCTTGCATCTCAGTCTTTCAGACCTTTCTGTTTGATATTTTCTATATAGGTAGGATCATAAGCTTATAGATTTAAGAGATGAAAGGAGCTTTAAGGTAAGTTTCCAACCCTCTCATTTAACAGAGAATCTTATCACTTTGCCTAAAGACACACAGATTGGAAGGAGCAGAATCTGGACTTGGGTTCTGTTCCTCTGATTCTAAATATAGTAACCTTTACAATATTCTACATTAGACATTTTAATTCTATTCTGTTCTTCTCTCCTCTCCTCTCTTTTCCATTCCTCTCCTCTCCTTCCTCCTCCTCTCTCCTCTCTTCTCTTTTTCTTCTTTTTTCTTTCTTATCTTCTCTCTCTGTCTCTTTCTGTCTCTCTCTTTCTCTGTCTCTCTTTCTCTCTGTCTCTCTCTCTGTTTCTCTCTGTCTCTGTCTCTCTGTCTGTCTCTGTCTTCTCTCTCTCTGTCTCTGTCTCTCTCTGTCTCTCTCTGTCTCTTTCTCTCTGTCTCTCTCTGTCTCTCTTTCTCTGTCTCTCTCTCTGTTTCTGTCTGTCTGTCTCTGTCTTCTCTCTCTCTCACTCTGTCTCTCTTTGTCTCTCTCTCTCTGTCTCTGTCTCTCTGTCTGTTGCTCTGTCTCTCTCTCTGTCTCTCTCTCTATCTGTTTCTCTCTCCCCCCTTTCCAAATATGTATGTAAATATATGCATATAATAAAATACACTGAATGTGTATATATAAAACAAAAAATATCTGAATATATATGCACATGTATATATAAATATACATACATACACACAAATGAAGACAACAGACTTGCCTTTTGAAAAAATCTGTGATGTTTCATTGGTGGTGAATATTTTGGTGGTCTCCAATATTTTGATCATAGAAACTTATAAAAAAAATAAAATTGAGAAATCACTCCCGATATATGTACATTTATTTATTTTAAAATTATATGTATTTTATGATGATGAATATTATGAAACTTATGCAAAAATAAATTTGAAAGGTTAGATAAAGATGAAGTAACATTTGATCCTTGAATCAGGAGGGAACTCTATGGTATAGGGGAGTGACATGATTGGACCTATATTTTAGGAAAATGAGCTTTGTAGCTTTATGGAATATGGATCAGAATAAGGCTATACTTGAGACAGAAAACTCAATTAATAGCACATTGACAATGTTTAGCCTTTTTTTGGTGGGTGGAGGGAGACTCAGTGTATTGATTAAGATATTTATGTGGCATAATGGATGGAGCATTGGGCCTGGACTCAGAAAGACCTGAACTCAAATTTGGTCTCAGATACTAGCCATGAGACCCTGGACAAGTCATTGAACTTTTGCCTCAGTGTCTGCAACTGTGAAATAGGGATGATAATATATTCCCAAGGTTGTTGTGAGAATGAAATTGAAAAGCATTTCATACAGTGTCTGGAATATATATTAGGAACTAAATAAATCCTTCTTTCCTTTCTTCATGGGCCCCCTTTGCCAGGCTGATAAAGCTTTCTCAGAATAATATGTTTTTTAATGCATAAAATGTAATACATAGGATTGCAAAGGAAACCAATTGTATTGAAACACAGTGGTCTAATTTTCTTTTTAAACACATGTTCATGGATCCAAAGTTAGAGAACCCCTGGAGATGTAAAGGGACAGATGTGAAAAATTTTATGGAGAAAGAAATGACAAGATTTGGCAACTGATTAAGATATATGGGAGGAGGAAGAGTAAGGAACCAAGTATAATAGCAAGGTTGTAATATAAACCTAAGTTCCTGAGACTATAGTGGTACTCTGGACAGTAGTATGGAAGTTTAGAACAGGGAGGGTTTGTGACCATGATTGCAGTCCATTCACGTGTGTTTATTCTGTATGAATCATTCTGTCTCACCAAAAATTAAAAGGGAGTAGGGTCCCACATTCCATCCTGGGCTGTCTCCAATCATCCTAATGAATATCAGGCCACTGGACCTAGATGGCTCAGGAGAAGAAAGTGAGGTTGGTGACTTTGCATAGCCCTCTCTCACTCAAATCAAAGTCAATTGCAAGTCATGTCATCACTGTGATGTCATTGTCGTCTTCAAGAATTAAGGACAAACATAACCTGTGAGTGAGGAGCAGCTCCTCCTCCCCTCCCCTCCTCCCTCCTGTCCTCTCCTTTCCTGCCTGGGTGCTCTTCCCAGAGGAAGGTACTCTTCCATGATCAAAAGCTACCTTCTTTCCTTTGGGCTTACTGGCTAGATTTCTTGCTCAAAGATCAAACCTTAAACTCAATTCACTCTGGAGCTCGTAGACTGGACAATAGGTCCCTGGGGCCCACCTAGCACAAAGTGAATATAAATACTAAATAGTAATTGTTTCTCTTTTACTCAATAATTGTTTCTCTTTTACCCAGGAACCTTGAGGTTCTTCCTCTTCAAGTTTGATTTTTTTGTTTGTTTTTTTATAAAAAAGGGCCATCCCTTGAGTAACTACTTAAAGAAACCTACTCATTTGAATGGGTGTATCTCATTCAAAGTGAGAATCTGATAAGACCTTAGCCTAAAATGGCCAGGGTCTCATATTGTATCCTGGGCCATTTCCAGTGGTCCTAATAAATATCAGGCCACTGGACCCAGATAACTCTGGAGGAGAAAGTAAGACTGGCAACCTTGCACAGCCCTCCCTCACTCAAATCAAAGTCAACTCCAAGTCATGTCACCATCTTGATGTCATGGTCCTCTTCAAGAATGAAGGACAAACACAAGTAATCTGAATTTTATCCTTTTAAACAAGAGGGAGTAGCTCAGTGTATTTGAGCAGGGAAAATGATAGAAAGAAGGCAGTGTTTTAGGAAGATTACCTCGGCAGTTCTGTGTATTGTATTGGAAAACCACTGGAATGAAGGTGAAGAATCAAGAGTCAATGGGAACTTCCAGTCTCAGTATGAGAGAATGTGAGACTGGTTCAAAAAGGAGGAAAAGTGAGGAATTTGATCCTACTCCTTTTCCAGCCACAGCCTACTACCTTGAGTGAGTTTCTTCTTCTCAGGCCTTGAGTTTCTTACTGTTGTAAAAATTAATTCATCCATTTTTAGTTTTCAACATTTACTTCCATAAGTTTTACATTTTTTCCTCCCTCCCCCCTTCCTTTCCCCCTTCCTCTCCAAGATGGCATGCAATCTTATATAGATTCTACATATACATTCCTATTAAATGTATTTTCACATTAGTTGTGTTGTACAGAAGAATTAGAATGAATGGAAGGAGCCATGAGAACGAAAAACAGACAAGAAAAGAAAATAGTCTGCTTCACTCTGTACTCAGATTCCACAGTTCTTTCTCTGGATATGGATGGCATTTTCCATCCTGAGTCCTTAGGAATTGTTTTAGATCCTTATATTGCTGAGAAGCAAGTTTCTCACTCTTAAAATGAGGAGTTTGGTTTCCATGCATTCTTAAAGCCACCCCGACCAACTCAAAAACCCTTTGATTTCATCACCTCATTCAGGGGTGTCAAACTTGTTAGCAGGAAAATTGCAGTCAGACTCAACACGTCCCTAATCCATCATTCAGAGCAGAGGAGGTAAAGAGAAGGGACCAACTGCTTTGGACATTTTCCATTTGTTTTATTGGCTGATGGAGCAACAAAGGGAGGGAAGCTCCCCCTTTCATGTGGTAGGCTCTCTTCCTATCTGTTACACCTCCAAGAGTGTTAAATGTCCTGTGATTGGATGTTTAATTATAGACGTATCCAAGGTGTCAGAGAGAAGAATGAGCACATTGACTGGGTTACTGGAGCTGATGAATTAAAGCTTTGTGGGTCCAAACTTGCCATACATTAGTTGGCGTGCGTGATAGGGTGGGAGTGGAGAGAGGAAATCATAATAATGCCCAGTTTGGCATTAGGTAGTCTTTTAAGTCCTCTCGCCTTTCTTGTCCTCAAAACCACCTCCTTTTTATCTTCTACATTTTCAAATGTCTGAGTAAAGGGACAGAGCTACTCAATATTTGCATATTTACTTTCTAGGCTTTGAGCAGTTCAGCTATAGTAGGAAAGAAATTGTTAGGGACCATGAAAGAAGTGAGTAGGAAAAAAAAAAACAGAATAGCACAGAAGAGGAATCCCCTGAGTCCCTATATATTTGAATCTTCTTCCATTTAGTTCATAGATACTTCCCAAAGATTTTCTTTTGTTTATTAAATTTTGTGTTGAATTAATTTTATAGCCCAAATAAACCTACACATGTAATCAGCTAACCATAACATTTTATTACATTTTCTGATTATATATTCATATATGAGCCAACTTAGATGGAAAAAAGATCAATAGTTCATTGGACAATTCAAAGAATTCAAATAATCAAACCTACAAAGAGGCTACATTATGATGTTTTAGGATAAGTGGTAACTCATTCAGTTAGATACAATTCATCATTGAATCACATACATAATTTTTGTGTTAGTGTATTTTATTATATTTATTATCATTACTACTGCTATTGTTAATACTATATTTTTCTCATTATTTAAAGCAACCTGTCAAGAGGTACTGTGTATTAAATGCATATCATATTTAACATTAAGGTGTATTTAATGTGTCCTTGGATAATTTTAGGGGTCTGAAAATTTTTGGCTATGAGAAGGAATGTCAAACCTGTTTCAAAAGCATCTCCTATAAAACATTATTGAAATTGCTGCTGCCTCTTTAAGACCATAAAAGCTACAAGTTACCTTTGTAACTGTCATTCCATGAGATGTATGTCCACAGGGAGTCAAGAGAAGGGCTTCTATCTTTGATCTATGAGGATCTACAAAATATACTAAGGAGAAGACATAGAGAAATAGATTGAGAAGAAGTTGTTTTGTGTTAGAACTGTCTTAACTATTATTTTATGAGGAAAAGTTATAAAGGTGTTTTGGAAGAGATACTATGTGAAAGGGAGAATCAAAAGATACTATTTCCTGCTGGAAAAGAGAGAAAAGTTAGAGAAGACATATAAAGAGGATAGGAAGGACTTCTTTCTTGATGGAAGCATCTTAACCTTTAACTTGCAAAGAGGTGACTAAACTACTAAATTATTATAAGTATATGAATGATTTTATATATGTATATATAAAATCATTCATATATATATATATATCTTTATTGGTTAATGGGATTTTCACACTGGGAGCTTCCCACATGGATGACATCATCGTTCTGGAACCCTTCCAAAAGTTTGTGGACACCCATACATGTGTATATTTTTATTTTTTTGGACATGTGAGTTTACTGTTATAAGACCTTCTTAGTGGGGGAACTCCTTTACTAATTACAATTAGCACATGCTCTGAGATTAAGCCTCTTAAAGAATTTCTGTCTCAATAAGAGTTTAAATGACTTGCCCAAGGTACCACAGTCAGTATATGTCAGAAGCAGATCTTGAACCAAGTTATTCTTGACTTCACTGTGACACTGATTCTGATATGTGTGTATACATATATATATACATATATGTGTTTATATACATATATGTACATATACATATGTGTATGTATATAGGCATGGTTATAAGTATATTATAAATTTAAATGTAAGTGTAGCTGTATAGGTATAGATGTTGGTATAAATGTATATAGAGGAGAGAGATATACATGTATACATATATTTTTATACATGTATATATTTTTATTGTTCAGCCATTTCAGTCTTGTACAACTCTGTGTCCCTATTTAAGGTTTTCTTGGCAAAGATCTTAGAGTGGTTTGCCATCTCCAAATCATTTTGCAGATGAGGAAACTGAGGCAAGCTATATGAAATGACTTGCCCAGGGTCACACAGCTAGTAACTGTCTCAGACCAGATTTGAAATTAGAAAGATGAGTCTCCTTGACTTCAGACTCAGCTGCACCACCTAGTTTACCCATATGCATATACATAGATATGTTTAACACAATTGTAGTCAGTAAATATTCAGAATTCATAGTTCCTTTTTTCTTTGTATTGTATCTTATAAGATTTTTTAATATTTACATTTTAGATTTTGTGGTTCTTTATGACATTACTGTACCTCTCTGCTTAACCATTTACCAACCATGAAGCATTTAGGTTGTTTCTGAGTTTTCCCAATAGTAATGACAGTAATAATAGTAGCTGTAAGTCAGTTTATATTGTGCTTTTAAACTATAGCATCTCATGTGATCCTCACAGTCACCTTGTAAGGTAAACAGAGAAAGAATTATTATATTCATTTTATACATGAAGAAGCCAGGGCTCAGAGATATTACATGACTTTCTTAATATCACATACCTAAAAAATAGCAGGGCTGGGATTTGAATCCAGGTACTATGAATACTATTCCCAGTAGCTTAGTTAATTATATATTGCATAGCTGAAGCATCCTTGTGGCAATAGGTTCTTTAAAAATAGACTCAGAGTTATTTGCTCACCTAGTTCTTTATGCAGTTGCGTGTGGTGGGAGTGGGTTGAAATAGAGAGAAGTCCAGCTATTTTTCTACTAATAGACAAACTATTTGATGTTACTCTCTGAAAGTGTGACTCCTTGGCTGTTAACTTCATTTGTATTTTTTAAGAACAAAAAAACCTACAAAAAGTGATGATCATGAGAAAATTTCCTTTTTATCTGTTTATGATCCCTCAATATCATCCTCTTCCCCATATGACCTCTCCTAATACTCTGTGTACTTGAAAGGGACCTCCACTTCTCACTACCAAAAAAAATATTTTGAAGTCCTAGAGGGAAAGGTGATGGGAGGGAGAGAGGGAAGAGGAGAAACTACCAGCAGGAAAGGTCAAGAAGAGAGATGGTAGCTTGGCTGCTAATTCCTTTGAAAGGAAAGAGCCAGGTGTTGGCCCTGCTGTTTTCTGGATCTGTCACAGAGGAGGAGCAGCATGAAAAGCAAGGAAGGCTTTGTGTCACTCATCCAGGTACCTTAGCAGGATCACAGAGACCTGGGAGAGGAGCTATGTCAACCACACGACAGTAGGAAGAGTCCCAAACATCTCTGTGACTTGGAGGCCGCAGTGGGAGTTCAAAGAAGAAGATGGCATTCAAACCTGATACCCGGACAGAAAAAGGATATGATGGGAGTGTGAGGGGAAAATGCTTACAACAGCACCACAACAATCACAAATTCACTGATTTTATTCCTGTTTAACAACAGTATAGCTTTTTATTTATGTTATACTTTTAAAAATACACTTATTATTATCTGCTTTGATCCTCCCAGCAACCCTAGAATTAGGGTTTTTCCCATTTTGTACACACACACACACACACGGATCCAATATCACTTAGCTTGTGGGCAGTAGACCATGTAACAAGCCTTTCTAAATCTGGTTAGTCTACACCCAAAGCCTTTCTGCCTTGATTGTCCCTACCAGATGAGAGATTACGTTCTGCTGGTATAGTAAGATGGAAGGATAGATAAATAGATAGATGATAGCTAGTAAGGTGGAAGGATAGGAAGGGAAGGGAAGGAAAAAGAAAGGATGGAAGGAAGGAAGGAAGGAAAGAAGGAAGGAAGGAAGGAAGGACGGAAGGAAGGAAGGAAGGACATTGTGTGTATTTGTGTATATATGCGTGTGTGTGTGTATTTCTGTAATCTGTGTGACTTTCTATATAAGGAGCAATTCTTAGAGCCAGAGTGACACATATTTTCTGTAGCCCTGGGGAAGTAACTTAGCCTCTCAGCACTCAAGGCATGAAATCTAAAATTACTTTTTCTGGTCATAAGTTTTTATAATTCCATCTTTCCATATGTTTCATTCTTTCTAACCTGATTCTTTGTCCTTCTTAGGACCTCTGCCCTCTCTACCCCTCACTTCTTTCCCAGGACATCTCCTATATTAGCTTTCCTCCCTTCCCCATTTCCATCCTGTGGTGAATCAGTTCAACTCTACACTATCCTTTACATGTAAAACTCTTAAACCTTGTCCTATCACTGATAATGCTTTGTCAAACGTCAGCCTTGAGTTACTCCTATCATCTACCTACTTCACTCCTATTCACATACAGATAAGCCAGGCTGGAGAAAATCAGGAAACTATGTTCCTTGGGAACAAAAAAAATCGATAACTTGTGATTTGACTGGATTCTCACTGCAGCAAGGCAATCCTTTCATATCTCTTTAATGACTTTACCATCTCCCCCATCACAGCAGTTAGCTATTCCAAACTTTCGTCCCTTCTCATCTATACTACATATATCATATGTATGTGATTATGTGCATGATTTCTTCCCTGTTACAATATGAGCTTCTTGATGGTAGTAGCCATATTTTTTGCCTTTTGTTATATTCTTATCACTTAGAACAATGCCTGGAATATTAGCACTTAGTAAATGCTTATTGACTAACCAACTCTAAAGACTCCAAGTTTCAGAAAAGAGGCCAACTTATATTTGCAGAGGGGCTTTCCTCATCTGCAAGTTCTTGTAGACTAGCAAAATCACAGGTCCAGTCTCCATTTTTTTAATGCACACACACATACACACATAAATGCTTGTATGAATATATTCACACATGCACACACAAACATAGGAATATATAACATATATTTGTATACACATTATTATATCCTATATATACATACATACATAAATCTATATATGTGCATAAACATGTACACAAGCAAGGCATAAATAAAACACACACATATATGTTTTATGTATGTCCATGTTTGTGTGTATGTGTGTGCTCGCGGGTATGTATGTGTGTGCGTGTGGTAGCTAGGTGATACAGTAGATACAGCATCAGGCCTGAAGTCAGGAAGATTTATTTTTTTTATTTCAAATCTACTCTCAGATACTTACTAGCTGTGTGTATCCCTGGGCAAGTCATTTAACCCTGTTTGCCTCGTTTTCTTCATCTGTAAAAGGAGCTGGAGAAGGAAATGGCAAACCACTCCAAGTATCTTTTTGCAAGAAAACCCTAAGTGGGATCACAGAGGAGAATTTGATATGAATGAAATAACTGAACAATAAAAATGTGTGTACAGATAGATACATATTTGTATAGATTTGTTTATGAGAGATAATGTATGGAATGAGTGCCTCTAGCACATCCTGGCTGTATGACTTTGTTCCTTGAGAACAAATAAAATAGATCATGTGTAATTTGACTGGACTTAGTCAAATGACCACAGAAAAGACAGCACCTCTCAGCACTGCAGGCAGTGCTCCAAGATCATGATTTACAGATGAGTTTCTAGTCTGTAACAATAGAGAGAAGATTAGAGCTCAAGTCCTTATTCTTGTCCTAGAACAAGTCCCATTTCATCGCTTTTTCCCACTCTATCATATTTTCTTATGATCTGTCATATAGGCATCAGAAATACATAAACAGGGTCGGCAATTTCCAATTTTTAAGAATACTCACTCTGGAAATATTTCAGAACTGAGAGTAATATAAATACAATCTATCCTATTCTGTTTGCTAGTTTGTGGATGCCCAATGTACAAGAGGAATTACATATCCCTAATTCTAAATCATTTTCAACCACCTAGTGCAAAAGTTCAAGGAGACAACCAGATTTGAGCTAGAGAAGGGGGAAATTGGTGCAATAGAGGGAGACTGTGTAGAAAAGCTTGACCTAAAATTGACAAAAAGTGCTGAGAATTGTGAAGGAGGTCAGTTAGATCTATCAGGGGGCGTCTTAATCCGAACAGATTCCAGATATTGCAAACACTTGGCCCTTTGCTTCTACTCCTGTTCCTTTTATGCAGGATGGCAGAGATCACAGATTTGTTTTCATTAGAAGATAGCATTCATTTCAGGGTGATTGGGACCTGGGTGGGGGGTGGGGGGAGAGCTGAATCAAAAAAAAACTACTGGGTTCCCTTCTTACTCTTTCCTACTGAACAGCTGTGGCAGAGCCCAAAAATGACACGAGCTAAATATCAACTTGCCCCTTTGCGCTAGCATAGAGATGCTTGAGCTCTCTGTTCTAGCCTAACCCTGAATGAAACTCAAAAGAGCTGGTTTCCAATGATAGAGACCTAGTGTCGTAAAACATTTCAGCTGGCATCTAGTCTAGCTACATGTTCAATGAAGGAATCTTTTCCATAACATCCCAATGCAGGGTCATCCAGATTCTACAGATACACTTCCAGTGATGGTAACTACCTCAGATGGCATCCCATTCCACATACAAATATACCTGTATATTTATAATTTACTTACTCCAATGGGGAACTAACTCAAAGGACTATCTAAAGTGCATGTCATAATCTTTACCATAGTCAATTTTTCATATTCTGGACTTTTGCTTTGTGGGTAGCTAGGTCTTCCTCTTCTGTGTCACCATGATCTCCTTGAGAAGACCCTGTAGTGCTTGGAGTCTGATGCAATCAGTACATTAGCCACAAAGAAGGGTACTGTTGGAGACTATCAACAGGGAATCCCACTACTATTTGCAGTTATTTTCTGAGACATCCCTTTATCTCTGGGGACTACCTTAAATGAATCGATGTCTCAACAGATTGTTGAAAAAATAGCTCTATGTTTTCATTTAGTGGTAGAATTTTGAATGACTTTAACATACAATATGGCTGAGAACTATCTTATTCAAGGATAATGTTTATGGCTGCATATTGTTGTCTTGATACAAAAGTTTCTTTGAAGTCAACGAATCTTCTATTTGCTACATCTCTTAGTCTTAATGACTACAAAAAATAAAGTTTATTTTATATAATTGTGTCAATGAATCTACTTTTTCCCTTTTTTTGTTTTCATCAAGGATACCTTTAAGAAATATATTGACCATACAGAATGATAGTTACTTGTGTTAGAAGACTTTTGAGTAATAGTATAAATTTCTATCTTTTCTATTTATTTTTAATCTTTTCCACCTTGAAATATCATGAATATTGTTCCTTAAACATTTTTTTGAAAAGAATATGTTGCCTTCATCAATTTTTCCTACGTATATTTAGTTACTTCCAAATGGCTTTTCCCAACTTTCACATGGCAGGGGCTTAATAAGAGAACATTGAATGACGTGTATTACTTAGTTCTTCTAATTGTTGGTCTGATAAGATAGTTCAACTCCTTCATTGGCAACTATTCATTTCTTACCTGTTAAGATATAGTTTATCTCATTTTATGTGAGTGTAAAATCATTATTATTATTCATCAATTTAATTATTTGTTATTATTTGTTATTGTCCAGCAGCTTCTGACACTTATGGAAGGTTTTTTGTTTATTTCTTTGTTTTTTATGATAAACAGGTGTGAAGTTTCTAAATAATCCACAGGCACTTTTTGGTTTCTTTTGCTTTTTGATCTAGAATCATATTTTCCAAAATTTTGTTTGCTATTCTCTTCTGTGCCCACTTTCCCATTGCAGGCATAAGTAAACAAGTTATATATTGACTCAATTTGGGGAATTACTTTCATAGAATTGTTTTCTTTCTTCATAGTCCACTATAGATATTGTATCAGTTTTTTCATTCTCCAATTCATCCTCCACATAGCTACAAAACCGATAAACTTAAAACACTTACCTTGCCACTATCCTGCCCAATAAATTACAGCAGGTTTCCATTACATAGGGGATCAAATACAGACTCCTCTGTTTGACATCTAAATCCTTGTACAATATGCCTCCAACCTACCTTTCCACAATTGTTATTCATTAATTCTGTTTACACATCTATAATCCAACCATACTACCCTTCTTGTTCTTCATTTACTGACTCCATACCTTTTCACAAACTGCCCTGCAAGCCTTGAACATATTCCCTCTTCACTTCTACTTTTTAGCATCCCTAGTTTCTTCAAGGTCTAGTTCAAGTATCCTTTTTCATGTGAATGCTTTTATGATCCCCCTCACCAGCAGCTAGGACTTTTCCCTAAAAATTGTCCTTGTATTCATTTTGCATGTATTTTGTTTCTAATAGCTGTGTACTTGTCCCCCCCAATAAAATTCCTTTGAGAGGAAGTACTGTTCCATTTTTGTCCTTATATCTTCCAGTAGCTAGCACAGTATAAAATGTTCTAGCATATAGTAGGTGCTTAACCAATGCTTGATAATGGATCAATCAGTTGAAATTACTCTCATTACAGTCTATTTGTTTACACTCACCAGGAGCACTGCAGATGTCCCATGAAATAACATTTCTTGATGCCTTTGGGTACTCAATGAAGCCAACTCTGAAAACTCCTTTATTCACCTCTCTAAGGAGATGTTCTTTATATCTTTGGGTTTCATTTTCAGCAAACATATGTTTGCCTCATATAGTATTCATGTATCCATATGAATTGTAGTATTCAGGCCTAAAAGGAAATTTACTAACCATCTAGATTGGGAATTTTTAACCCTTTTTGCAGAGGGTTGAAGTAAATTTTTCCCCCGGGGCTACATTCACACTGAAGTCATAACTAAAAATTTTTATGTTGACTCAATTTTGAGAATCTCCTCATTGAATCACTTTCTTTTTCATGATCTGCTATTGATGTTTCTGTGTCACAGTCTCTTCCATCTCCACTCGTCTATACAGCTATCAAAGTGAAATTCCGAAGACACATTTCTGACCATGCCATTACCCTGTTCGGTAAACTCCATTAGGTTCCTATTACCTCTGGGGTCAATTACAAATTCCTCTGCTTCACATTTAAATGCTTATACAACATACTTCCAACATCTCTTTTCCCAGCTTTTGTTGCACAACCATTTTTCAGTCATGTCCAACTCTTCGTGATCCAGTTTGGGATTTTCTTGGCAGAGACACGAGAGTGTTTGTCATTTCCTTCTCCAGTGTACTTTATCAATGAGGAATTAGAGGCAAACACGGTTAAGTGACTTCCACAGAGTCACACAGTTAGAAAATATCTGAGGTGAGATTGAAATTTATGAAGAAGAGTCTTGCAAATTCTAGGTCACCCTATCCACTGCATGACCTACCTGTCCTTTCCAGACTTATTATACATTAATCTCATTCACACTTCTACATCTAACTAAACTATCCCTTGCTGGTAAAAATAATATTTTTAAATACTTAAGTTACATTCGATCACAAAAGAAAAACAAGTTAATAGACCCTAGATTAAGAATCCCTGATCTAGTCCAGATGTCATTTTGTTGAATCTGAGGTTTAAAAATGTAAAGGAATTAGCTCAAAGTTGTAGGGACATTAGGAAGCAGAGGTAGGATTTGGTTCCAGATCTTTTCATTCAAAACTCAATGATCATTCTACTATATCCCATTTCTCAGTTTTTTCCAGTTATTACTTGGAAACTATTTGGTTGTTTGACAAAAATAACACTTTAGGGGTCTTAGGAGCTAAAATGATGTTCATATATTATCTAAGAACATACAACAATTCTTAACACATTTTATTTTCATTTTTTTACCCTTTTGCTCCCCTCTCTGTGAAAGCTGACATAGGTTGCACTGAACTGAAGGTCATTCTGTCTTCTTCCTGAATCCCCTTTATTTGGAAAGAAAATCATCATCCATTTTCTATCATTCTAGTGCTATTTTCTAACATTCTCCATGCTCAACTAGACTGGTCTTCTGACAGCAAACACAATGGATTACCAGCCTTACACTCAATTCATTTGCATGATGGTAGAGTCTATGAGACTATACATTCAGCTGGTGAAGATTTTAAAGAATGCAGGGTTAGTAAGAACTCATATTTAGACTTTTGTGAGGGTGACAATAAGAGAGGAGGCTAATAAAAGACTCTTGGTCTTTCAATATATTTAGGAATCTTCTCTATAAAATCACTGTTAGTCAATATACTAAATAGACTATAGGACTCTGAGTCAATTAAACCTGGGCTCAAATCCTACCCTGATATATCAATCAATAAATCAACATTTATTAAGCACCTACTCTGTATTGGGCACTGTGCTAAGCACTGGGGATACAAAAAGTGGCCAAAACAAAGTACCTGCCCCCAAGAAGTTTTCAATCTAATGCAGTAAATAACATGCAACCAAATCTATACAAAGCAAGTTATATACAGAATAAATAGGAAGTAATTAATAGAGGGAAAGCACTGGAATTAAGAGGGATGGAGAAAGGCTTCCTGTACAAGGTGAGATGTTAGTTGGTAAAGGAGGCCAGGCCAATCAGTAGTTTAGAGTCAAGGAGGGGAGAGTGTTCTGGGAATGGGAAATAGCCAGAGAAAATGCCCACAGCCGAGAGATAAAGTGTCTTGTTCATGGAACAGACAGGATACCAGTCTTGCAAGAATAAAGAGTACATTCCAGGGGCAAGGTACTAGCTCGAAAATTGGAAGTCCAAAATATTCTAGTCTTTTGAAATTCTAGTGGCCCTCATCCAGCCAAGGTGGGGAGTAAAGAGAAGGTTGAGGCTAAAGCAGGAGTCAGGGTTATATTTTCACCTGCCCCAATCAATTAATCCATAAGACTTTACCTGGAACCTCTTCTCCCCATTGCCAGGTCTTTGGATCTTTGATTCTTACTAACTAGATGGTTTTATGCAGGTCCAAGGGGGCATGACCAAGTCACTTAGATTTCCATTCAAACTTGGAAAGGTATCAGGATTTAACATATTTTCACTTACTTAGGGGTGGGGTGATTCAACTGATTTACTCAATCTACTTACAGGTTTACATGTTTGTAAATAGGCATCAAAGACAAAAATCCATTAATTAAATCTTGACTTTTCTAAGGTAGACCTCACCAGTTTTTCCAACTTCTCTTCTGACGACATTTGTTGAATCCTTCACCAATTTGTTTGCCCTTCTTTGGATACAAACAAGCTTGTCAAAGTCATTATTAAAATGTGGTGCTCAAAATAATAATCCAACTTTTTATTTGTAAATGCTTTGTTGTTGTGTTTTTCCTTTGTTCTAGAAGAGGACCATGGCATCAAGATGATGATGTGACTTGCCCTTGACTTTGATTTGAGTGAAGGAGGGCTGTGCAAGGTCAACAACCTCACTTTCTTCTCCTGAGTCATCTGGGTCCAGTGGCCTGATAGTTTTCAGGACAACTGGAGATAACCCAGGATGCAATGGGAGACCCTGGCCCTTTCAGGGTCTTATCACATTCTCATTTTGAGTGAGATACACCCATTCAATAAATAGGCTTCCTTAAGTAGTTACTCAAGGGATGACCCCTTTAATCCAAAAATAAATAAATAAAAAAGCTGGGATGGGAAGACTCTCCTGGATAATTGAGAAACAGTTACTATTTAGTAATTACATTCACTCTGTACGAGGTGGGTGAGGATTTGCTGTCCAGTCTATGAGCTTTAGAATTTATGAAATCCACCTACATTCATTATGCTATTTGATTCCTCCTATAGCCATGTAAAGTAGTACTATTTCCTTTTTTTCTAAGGTAAGACTAAGGCTTGTAGAGATTGAATAATTTGTCTTATTAGGCAAAGGTGATTAATAAATTAAAGAGATAGAACTAGACCAGAGTCTTCCCAGAGAATTATGCTGTATACAACTGGAAAGAGTATTACAGATGTAGCCTTACTGGCATAAAGTACAGTCAGACAATTATTTCTCTTGCAACAGAGCACCATGCCTCTATTAAAATAGTCTAACATATTCATTTTTTGATTGATGTTCTCCATCAGGTGAATGTTTTCAAGTGTTTTTTTCTTTTTTTCATAAGTGGGAAGGGAAGGAAATGGACTAAGTATTTCTTTAGTGCCTAAGATGTGCTATGCTCTCTACTGACCTTTGCATTTATCCTTGTTTAATTACATTTTGTTTAAACCATGATTTCAGCATTTGGGGGTCTTTAGTGACCATGATTTTGTTTTCTGGCCTCTTAGATATCTCACCCACCATTGGACAGGTAGGATATGTATGAAAGGAATCTATATCTTCGTGGAAATCATTGATAAAAATGATGAGCAAAATAGGGTGACATGATGAGCCCCAGGGTATCCTTTTGCCTTATTTGTTGGCTGCCTTTTAACTATTCCATCTTCTGGAATGTTTAAGAAATGCTTGACAGTGTAAATGGACTTGCAATTCAATGTTGTAACTTTTAAAAGGGCTAAGATAAAGTGCAGGTAATTTCTCTAATGTCTCATAGCATCATAGGACTAGATACTGACAGCTCATCTTTTTACCTTTTAGCTAGACTTTACAGACTTTATTTATTTCTCAATACTTCTGTGTCTCACCACTACTGCTCATAATTTCTCCTTTTCCCTATCCCCAAGTTTTAAACTACCAGACCCAGCTCTCTGGTTGCCAAGGTCACAGTCATGATTTCAACAAGGGAGTGCGTGGGATTCACATAGAGTAAATATGACCTTTGTGAGAGGGAAAGAGGCAAAGAGAAAGGGGGAGAGGGAGAGAAGAAAAGAAGAGAATGGGAAGGTTGGAGGGGAAGTATAGGAGGGATAGAAATAAATATATATATATAGAGAGAGACAGAGACAGAGAGACAGTATATGAGAATAATGTTTGGGCTAGAGATGCAAATGCTTGGGCTAAAACTGGAGCGAACAAAATACACAATTGTAAATCATCTGAAACCAGGTCTACTCTAGGAGTGGGAAAGCTTCAGCCTCTAAGCCACATGTAGCTCTCTAGGTCCTCAAGGGCAGCCCTTTGCATTCAAATTTCCCAGAACAAATCCTTTTATTAAGGAGTGGAATTTGCTCTGTGAAATTTGGCTTTAATTATACCACCATCTTTGAGGAACTAGAGGACCACATGTGGCCTCAAGGTTGTAGGCTCCCCACCCCTGGCTGACTCCGGATTCTGCTCCCCTCTGTGTGGGATACTGACTTCTGTTTCCTCCCGTCTCACCAGCTAAGTCTTTGAGGACCAAGTCAGCTGCTCTTGAGCTTTGGAAGGGGATAACGTGCTCAGGTGTCCTTATTCCTTCTTCATTCTCTTTGTCCCTGGAAGTGGAAACTGGAGTTGAAGAACGGAGTTTGCTAAGGAGATACATGAAAGTGTGCTTGAAATATTACTTTTTGTGGTTGATGGAGTAGAAAGTTTCTCCCAGGAAGAGGCGGCTTTGCAGCCGCCGCCAACAATGTGACAGATAGGGTGCCAGGCCGCCCTGCGCTTACCTCTCCTGTCTGGCTGACTGCAGCCAGAATGAAGATAATCTATGAGCAGGAGTGCACATCAACATTGCTCTCCCCTCCATATAAATCAGGAGGGGAATAATGCTTATTGAAAACTACGCTCCCAGTGCTTCTCCTCTTCACGCCTGGGGCATTATCCATCTGCTCCTGAAGGTCACACCAGCGGAATGGAATGAGGGAGGTGTGCTAGAGGATGGAGGGGGTAATAATCTTTTCAAAGACTTTAGGTCCATCATGCCAGGGTTCTAGATATGCTTTTCCTAGTGCAGATAAACATAGGCAGCAAGAGACTTTCGGTGACCAGTGGAGAGGACAAAAGAAAGAAGAACCCAGTGTAGAAGGATAGACTATTTCTCCAAGTTAAATATAAGGCTCTCTCTTTTTTCCACACTCAGCCATCATGCCTTTTACCTCAGTGGTTTGTACATTTAAACACACACACACACACACACACACACACACAGTCACAGAGTTCTTGCTGTAAGAAAAGTTGTTGTCAATATCTATTTGGTGGTTATTCTCATTAAAGACAAAGCCAGTTCTATGATTGAGGTAAACAGAAAACATGACAGTTCCTTTAGGATGACCAGAGCAGGCCAACTTAATTTCTGGATTAACAATCTACCTTTCCTTCCCTGTCCTAAACAGAAGGTAGGCACTTGTACAGAATCTAAGTGAAGCTTTATAAGGGTGGCACAATGGTTGAGCATCATCTTCTAGGATTTTCAGGAGAGTAATTTAAAACTTCTGGTGAAATTATGTCTAACGTTCCATACCAAAAGGTGTTTTGTTGACCAAAACCAAAAACAAAACATTTTTTCTTTGTCTCATTTTACAAAGCACCTTTATTTCCTGGTGTGAGTGTTAATGTGATATAGTGGATAGAGAACTAGGTTCAAAGTCAAGACCAGGGTTCGAGTCTCATCTCTGACATATACTCTCTGTGACCTTGGGCAAATCATTTAACCTCTCAGTGCTCAAAGCAACTCTTTAAGGCTGTAATTTGCAAAGAGTATACCCATCTGCTTTATTAGAGGGAGTTTCTTCACTTCAGGTTTCCCTGTGCCAAAGAAATAATAGAGCAGGTAGCTATTTCTATTCCATAGTAGCTGCTAGTAGTTCTACCAAAAAATAAAAATCAGATCTACTCATGTTTATATCTGTATGTTTTGACAAAGATGGGGGGGCAGAGTATATCTATCCACCTGATACTGCTAATCATGATGTTTGATGTGTGCTCAAACAATTCTTCATTTAAAGAAAACAAATTGATTGGGGAGACATAATCTATGAGAAGCTCTTTGCTTGGGCTCGCAGTTTTTGTTGAATGTGGTTGCACCCTTGAGTGGGGTGGGAGTGTATGTGTGTGTATGTGTTTGTGTGTGTGTGTGTGCATGTGTGTATGTGTGTGTGCATAAAACTGCTCTGGGGATGGAGTTGTCAGCTTCATAGCAACCAAAGCACTTTGTCTTGTCAGGCTTCTGGGTAATTTATCAAAGAGAATAAATAGGCAGGGTGCCTCATGTGAATCTAATCTCCCCTAACCTGCCAGAGTAGATTCCCAGGGAAGGAGAAGATGCCACAGGGGCTGGAGCAAGGGGATGAAGGGGATAAAAGGATACCTTTCTATGGCAAACCTCCATTTATTCAGAAGTGTGTGTGTGTGTGTGTGTGTGTGTGTGTGTGTAAGATGGATATATTTTTGGCCTCTGCACAAATGGACATAAATAACTGTAACCATTAGTGGCTAAAAATGGACATCCATTTTTGTATCACCAGAGAGACAGACTAATTATATTAATGTATAGTAATTATATATATTTTTGTTCAGCGTCCTCACTGCAATTCCAAGATAAAATTCTCCTCAGACCAGAATTAGTGACAAATCAGGAATGGAAGAGGGTGCCAGATATATGTTGGGGGGGTAGGAATTGCATCTGAAATGTCTTTAGCTGTCTGTAAGGAGAGGAAGGGGATAGGAGAAAGACAGAGACAGAAACATACAGAGAGGGAGAGAGAGAGAGAGAGAGAGAGAGAGAGAGAGCTCAACACAATATTGGGTTAGAACAGAGCACTGGCCACTAATAACCAAGTGATAACTGGGCACATGTCTGCTGGGTTGTAGTTAGGATCAGCCATGAATCTTTTATGATGTCTCATTTTAAATCTGGGCAAGAAAGTTGCCTGGGTGACAAAAAAACTCCTCACCTGCCAGCAGATCTGATTAGCTTCATGCTCCTGGTGGCATCAAGGCTGAGAGGCAGTCAAACTGACATGGTTAATTCCTTTATTTTACTTCCCTTCCTTGACTTCCTAGTTTAGTTGCCCCTCTGCGCTAACCTCATTGGGGCTGAAAGGCCCTATATCTTAAACTGACTAGGCTAGGGGTGAGATAAGGGAAGATTTCATATTCACAGGTCACTTACCTAATTCTTTTGTCAGATAGCAGTAGTGAGAGTCAAGTTGAAATTGGGGCTCTTACTGGTTCCCATGATGGCTCTGCAGGCTCCATGCAGTCCTTATTTTCTCCTACCACATGCTGTTTCATAGCTCTGATTATGGGAGGCTGCCTAATAAACACCTATGTTTTACTTCTTTGCCTTCTCATTTTATGGAAATGCTGTGGCCCTGGTGATTCTGGGCAGTGAGCTAGGGAATAAAATATAGGACAATGAGGCATCTCTCTCCATTTAGCATTTTTTTAAAAAAGCAACAACAGTAAACCCAAGTTCCATATCCAGATAAGTGACCTGGACCAGCAATGCTACTGCCTCCATCGTACAAACAAAAACACCGAAACAAGAGAATGAATGAATGTCTCTCCCCACTTTGAATGAATGAATCAGTGAATGAATGAAAAAATGATTTATAAAGGATTTATTTTATGCCTGGCATTTTTGCTGTGTTCTGGGGTTAGAAATAGAAAATCACTCATAATCGAATTGTTGGGGATAACATAGAAAAGAAAGTTCACTTACAGAGCAGAAAGAAAGGTCTGAAAGTACCAAATGTTCAGTGGAGGGAATGGAGAGGGATGGCAAGGCCCAGGGATCCTTAGGTTAAGTCAATAGGTCGGATGACAGTGCTTGGAAGTCTTCAGGGTACATAGAAAGTAAAGGTGGGAAGGCTTGGGAGATCTTTAAGAGCCAATATCATGGTCAATGAAATGGCAAGATCTGGTGGTTCTCTATCTTACTGGAAGAAATGGAGATAGTGACTCCCATCTAATTTAAGCTGTGTGATCAATAAAGCAACCTGGATGGGCTCTAGGTGACCTGGCCGCAGTGGGGAATAAGAGAGGAAGATGAGAGGGAAGGGTGCCTCTGATGATGACAGGTCTTCTTATGCCCCAATCATCCTAGACAGGGCTTTCACAAGCACTCTTCAAATGCTCTTCTCTGTGATTAGATTTCAGAGACTCTTCCTCACTAAATCTTTACAGTTGCCTTACTAGTGAAGCTTTCGTTGGGAGACAGTGATACATTAGAAAGAACACTGGGTGCAGAGTTAGCAGATCTGGGTTCCACTCCTGACTCTTGTTACCTGTCTGACTTTGGTCAATTCTTGTCAATGCACATAGCTGCATGTTTCATATAAGTTACCTGTCTATATCTATGAAGGGAATTTCTACAATGGGGATTCCCCACCACTAATGAAATCACAAGTCTGAACAAAAACAAAACACAAAGTGTACTTGAATTTAAACACTGATAAAGAGATGTGTGATTGTGTGATTTCATCTGTGTGGCTGCCATTGCAATGCTTTGGGCTTCATCACATTCATCAGGGCTGATGGCCAACCTTCTGGTGTTAAGCCTTTATAAACTTAGCTCTGCTAGTCCTCTCTTGCCAGACCCATCCTGGGAGCCTTTCCAGATCATTAAGATCTGCCAGAGTTCATGCTTCATTGGCATGGCCTTCAAGAACCCAAGGTCACCTCTATACTGTAGAGAGGAATTGGAGTAGGACTTCAGTCGAGTATATATACTTTATTGCTATTGATACCAATACTGTAGTGATCATACCTTTACAATTTCTTTTTCTATTTTTATTCTAAACATAAACATCAAATAAAATATATTTTCCCACATAACCAGCAAAAGAGGAATGTACATAAAACTGTGGATCTCTATTATGTACAGATTGATTCTCTTTTAAAATATAGAATACACTCAATATTTAACTTTCTAAGCTCCCCCTACTCCCATTTCTGTGATTCTTTTTTGGTTTTCCTTCTGTTCTCTTTGGCACATTTTTTAAAAGACATCTCAATGATCATCTTTTCTTTTTTTTTTTGCTACCCTACTTTTATTCCCCTCTCCTTAATTCTCCAATTTACTCTCATAATTTAAAAAGGAAAAAGTCCTCGTTAAAAATATACACAGTCAAATAAACAAATTCCCACATTGGCTGTGTCCAAAAATCTTTCATGCATTCTTTAACTCTTGGTCAGTGGTGTATCAGTGAGCACCCCAATATGCACAGAGGGGCCTGCTATCACAAGTTCTTAGATCTGCATTCATAAAAGGAAAGGCAACTTTTGAGGGGTTAACAATCACTTTAACCAAGCACATATATCATTCACCTAATTCAGGGGAGTCAGCATGCTGAACTTCAAAGAAAATACAGAGAAATTAAAAATCAATAGACATGGCTTCCTCTGCCTGACCATAATTCAACAGACAGGTACAGCCATCTGACAACAGTTATCAGAGAGGGAAGCACTACCTCTGGGTTCTCAAAGTTGGGGGGCTCCTTAGCAGCTTCCCAGAGTCCTCATCTGGCCAAACAAACACTCTTATAAAACTGAGCCTCAATATAAAATCTCACCCTCAGAGTTTTTTACACATTTTAGAGCCAGAGGGCATCACATCCCTTGAGAACCAGTGCTTCATTAACAAAAGGCAGACCTTTTTTACAAATCTCCCCAAAGGGTGGGAAAGATTCTCCTTAATCATATTCAAAGAGAGGCATTATATTTCTTGATTATGTTAAAACAAAAACAGCAAAAGATCCTATTTTACTAGCCATTACAAGTGGGTAGATAGTATACTTTATCATCAGTTATCTAAACTCATAATTGGTCATTGCATTGATCAGAGTTCTTAAGTCTGTCAAAATTTTTTTCTTGATATTTTTATTGTTTTCTTAAATTTGCTCACTTAACTCTTCATTAGTTCATACAACTCTTCTGAAAATCATCTTTTTTATGGTACAGTAATATTCCCTTACATTTCTATGTGTTAATTTATCTCACCATTCCCCGATGGATGGGCATCTGCTTGCTTATGATACATGACTGGTAAAAACTGTATCTAAGTTTATATTGTATCCATTTTTCCTTTGTCTCTGTACTTGGAATTTTCATGGATTTGTTCTCTCCTAGGCTGAATTTTTCAGTATCTCTGGAGCTATATACCTCTATAAAAAGGTATATATTTTCTACTTGCTTATCTCTCCAGTCTTAGTTCACAAATTCATGCCAGAGCCAGGCTCTTCTCCCCAATGCTCTTTTGGGTAGAGTGTTTACTCCTGCTTAGTCTTGATCTGGGTCACCTTTATTCTTATGGTGTCCTCCAACATTGGGAGTTGGACTCAGCCAGATGTTAGAGGTTCAGAGTGATGGATCTTAAAAAAAACCTTCCCTAGAGCCTCAAGAAAGAATCCTAAGATATCTTAGACTGAGTTCTCCCAGTATGAATTCTGATGTGCCTGAACTAACTAATGCTGCTCTAGTTCCCTATCCCTTCCAAAATCCCTGCTGCGGGCTTCCAACTGTCCCAGGAATTTCTTAGGAGAGCATTCCACTTTTCCTGCATCTAAATATAAAACTTGATAGGCAACACATGCGGTGGGTTGTACTGAAAGAAACCATTCTTGTTTTCCTTTATATGTTTTCATTTATATGAACTTTTCAGGTAGCCTCCTTTCTTAAGATTCCTGGTCTTCTCCCTGAGAAGATTTGTTTGTTTGTTTGTTTGCAATTCTGGGGTGGATAGAGTTATTTTCTGTAACTTCTTTTTGGCTTTCTTGAACATTATTTAACCCATTGCAGTTTTTAGGTTTTTACTGGACTAGATCCAGATGAGCTAAACCGGTTATTTCTATTCAGATGGCCTAAATTCACTGTTACAGTTTTCAAAGCCATTACATCTATGATTCCAATCCAAACTTCATCCTATAAGTTGAAAAAATTGGGGATTTTTAGCCCAAAAAGGAGAAGACACAATGAGCTATGATGGATGTTTTCAATTATGTGAAGGGCCGTCATATGGAGGAGGGACTAGAATTGTTTCGTTTGACTTCAGAGAGCACAACCAGAAACAAGAGATGAAAGTTCAAAAATGAAAATTTAGACTCAATAGCATAAGAAACTTCCTAACAATTGGAAGCACTAAAAAATTAGAATGGTCTTTCTCGAAAGGAAGTGGGTTACTACTTCTTGGAAATCCTCAAAAAGATCCTGGGTAACCAGAAACTTATCAAGTACAACAGTGAGAATTTCTGTTGGGTAGGGTTAGTCTACATTGCTTCTGGGGTCCCTTTCAGTTTTCAAATTCAGTGATAATGTGTTTGTGGATTTAGAGCTTGAAAGGATATCATCTAGTCTAACCTCCTTGGAGGAAACTGAGGCTCAGAGATGTTAAACTGCTAGCTAAAGTTTCCACAGATCATAAGTTATAGTGCTCAGATTTAAACCTCATAAAGGTTAAATGAATCCCTCATGACTTGCTCCCATTCCCTTTCTAGGAAGAGTATCTCTACTGAGTTTCATGGTTCTGAAAACATTTTTATGAACAACTGGTTTCAAAAGAACAAAAATATCTTCCACAAAATAAGCACTTTGAAGCTATAGTTTAAATGTTTTCATATTCACTTCAAATAAGCCCTTCTGTTTATTACACAGGCCTTAGCAGATTTCTAGGCACATGTTTCAATATCTTAATGGATCTGTGATTTTATCTAGATGAATACTTCTGATTATTGATGCATATTGCAACCCGTGCATGCTTTCTCATTCTGTATAGTTCTTATCTATCTCTTTCCATAACTCTTAAACATCATATATACCTCATGCAATGGAGGCCTTCTCTTAGGACTTTTTATATTTCATGGATCCAAGTGCAAAAACTGGAATGCCTTTACCCACAGGAGAAAAAAAATGATGCAGAGAAAATCAAAATAACACAAACCACAAATATCCCCTTTCTCACCTCCTGCTTTACTCTTACATTAGAATTTATCAATTGATTTATCAACTCTACAACCCACAAGTTCCTATACTCCACATGAAAATGTCATCATTCAGGGGGAAAATGCATACTATTGTGCAGAAATAAGGAAAGGTCATTTTGGATGAAATTTATTGGATTGCCCACACTGAATAAAGTCAGATATTAACTGAATTTTCTACTTCCATTTAAGTCAAACGCATCAAGTATTCATCAATCCCTTTGTAGCCAGCTCTGTGAGGAATACTGAGGATAAGACTATCTTGTCCCTGTCCTGAGGGAACTTAGAATCTAGCTTTGAAAGACTGATACCCATGGAAAAAATAGGAAGTAGTTATATGTTACAGTGTAGAATGAAAGTATCGGCCCTCTCAAAGCTGTTAGACTGGACAGTTAAGAGTCCAGACAAGGGAAAGATCAATGTGGGCTATTATAATCTGAAGGCACTGCACAGCTCAAGAGACAGAATAGACCTCAAGCTGTCTAACCCAACCCCCTTGTATTTTCTTTTGTTTTCAGTTTTTCTATGAGCTAAAAATCTATTTTCTCTCTCTCCCACCCCTTTTTCCTCCCCCAGTGAAAAAGAAAGCAAAATAGAAATCTTGTAACCAGTATACATTGTCAAATAAAGCAAGTTTCTGCATTTGCCATTCAAGCAATACACGTGTCACAAAAGTATTTGTACAATTTTAAGCTTTTACAGATACAAACAATAGTTTAAAAGCTTTTACAGTTTTTTGTATAGTAGACTTGTATAATGGAAAATATTATTTATGATGTTATTAGGAAGAATGTATGATAAATAGGGTTGTTCCTGTATCTGATGGATAGGCATTATGTTGTCCTTCAAATATTCTTTTTCATCTGTCTAGATAAACATCTCTTTCCCTTACCTCAAAGAACCGTTCCCATATCAGTCATCTGACGCAGTAGAGGTTTACTTGTGCCTCTTCCTTCTGTCCTCTGCTGACTCACTAGCTTTATATCAGAGCTAAATAAATCAAAATTTTAAAAAATATACATCTTAATTTGTTTTTCAGTCACTTAAATCATGTGCAACTCTTTGTGACTCTATTTTGGGGTTTCCTTAACAAAGATACTAGAGTGGTTTGCCATTTCTTCTCCAGTTTATCAATGAGAAACTGAGGCAATCAGGGTTAAGTGACTTGCCCAGGGTCACATAGCTGGTAAGTGTCTGAGGCCAGATTTGAACTCATGAGGATGAGCCTTTCTAATCGCAAGTCCAGTCCTCTACCCATTGCCCCTCCTATCTGCTTTCAGATCTTAATAATAGTAGAAAATTATAGATTAGAGATAAACTAACCTAATCTTAATCCCATGTGCAAATCTTTCTTCAATCAGCTACCCTGATAGGTAGACATCTAGTTTCTTGCTCCTTCCATCCTTACATTATTTAGTAGTAATGCTATATTTCTCCAGTATCATATAAATTCCTTGAGGCTAGCTGCTGTTTTACTTTAATTATATCTTTGTATTCTCAGATTTTATAGGAAATGTCCTATAATAGATATAGTCCTAGGCTTGAAATCTGGAACATCTGGATTTAAATTGCTTCAGATACTTACTGTGTGACCGTGAGTCACTTATATTCTCTGTATCACAGATAACTCCTTAGGACTTAACATAGTATCCCATAGGCTCTTTGTAGTCTTGCTCTGGTGAGCAAGGTCCCTGTGGAGGGAGTTTCTACACCCAGGGATTCTCACACATGAAATCAAAGATCCTTTGTGAATTAGGATTGTCATTTCTTCTCCTGGTACCATCATTATTTTAGGCACTTAATAAAAATTCCCTTCCTGAACCACCACTGTCTTATTTGCTGTCTTCTCTTATTCATATGCAAGCTCTATGAGAGTCAAAATTATCTTTCATATTAATATCCCTAAAATTTAGCACAGTAACTGAAAAACTGAGCTTCATAAATGGTTTTTCATTCATTCATTCAAATATTAGGATATAAAGTAAGAAATGGAGGCTAGGATCAGATTATAGAAAACTTTGAAAGGCAGGCCAAGGAGATAAAACTTTCAATGTGGACCCAGTAAGGAAATCAAACTTCTACTGATTGTAAGCTCTTTGAGGGCAGAGACACTATTGATTCTTTATTGATATCTCCAGGTCTAGCACAGTATCATTCACATATTAGTATAGTTAATTTATAGTTAATAAATATTTGCCAGTTGATTGATTGTGTCTGTACGAAGGGTTCCTTTTTTATTCAGATAAAAGTCCCCTCCAGGACTTAGTAGATGGTTTCAAAGACTTGCTGTGGCTCACCTTTAGTTAACTTGGTGATCAGCTTTTCTACATTTATTTAGGCTGGTCCTTGGATGGCAAACAGTCTGTCCTTGGGTTCATTTCTGATGGCATTCAAGATTAGTAGAACCAAATTCTCTACTCTCCTGGCATGACTCTTAAGAACACAGGGTTACCTGAACTTTATGAAGAAACATTGGAGTACTATTTAGGTTAACTACCCTTTAAATTGTCACCTTATGATAATGCTACTGACATTCTATTCCAATGCCTCATTAATGCAGGGAGGTGGCTCTAGCTTTTAGAAGGCCAGGACAATGAAATGTAAGGTCGTGTGTCCTACCAAGATGGAAAAACTTTACATATGGGATTGGTGACAGACATGCTGTTGCAAAAACACACACACACACAAAACAAAGCAACCTATCTAAGCTTGGAAAATCTTGTCCCCATGCTGATCATAGGATAAGGAAGTTTTTGGCCACAGAAATTCTTGAAGACCATCTTGTAAGTCATTCAGAGTTTCATTCTGTATCAATGGAGACAGAACTCGTGGCAGGAAAATCATAGATCCCTAAAGTATTAAAAATAGTGATGATAATGATGATAATAGTACATAGTCATAAAAGCACTTTCACATATGTTGTTTCATTTCATAGCTTTGGACTTAACCTAAATTCCTTAAAATATTCAGAGTGTGAAAATTTGCAACTTATTTCTAGAACTTTACTTGACTTCTTTTGATTAACATTTCCAATATTTCTTAATATTACCATGCATTCAGGTCAGCTTTATGTCCCATAGATTTTTAGTGTATGTCCACCAAGTAGATGTGGAATATTCTTGGTCAAACTAGAGAGCCAACTGGCCTGAAGTATCAGTTCACTAAAAAAAACAAACAAACAAACAAACAAAACAAGTCACAAATACAGTTATCACTTCCACATCAAGACTTTCTCCATCACCATTTCAATATATTGTGGGTCAGCATAAGAAGTTAAATGGGAATGCTTGGTGAGTTTTGTGGGAGCCACAGATGACATATGAAGGCTAGCAGATGATACAGAAAAAGTTTAGAAACTCAGAAATTCATAAATTATATGTATAGTATTGTATAATCCTAACATATTTTCTCTTTTAATGCCATAAGAATTCAGACTGCTCCCTATGAAGGGAGGACCAAAAAATTTATGCAGATTTTCCAGGTGGAGTGGCCACTGCTCCCCTAACCCTTGTGATGTGGAAGGAATAACTGTAGCTATAATATCCCACCCCCTTTCCTATACCTAACTTAATTTCATATGAAAAAACCGCAGGTTCCAGAGAGAACTCATTTGTTGATCTCCTAGGAAAATATTAAGGTATGGAAAGTTTAGATTATATAAAGATAGTCATCTAAGCTGCATTTGAAGCATAAACCTTTGGAGGCTTTGCCCAGCACTTGTGTCAAGTACAGAAACCCCTACCTATATAATCAAGAGCTTAATTGAAGGTTTAATCACCAGTGGAAATGCCAACATTAAAATCTTTCAGGCCCAAGATTCTGAGGTGCAATTCACAAGTGAGGAAAGACTGCATATATTTGCACAAATGAAAATAATTTCCATTCCTGTGAACTATAGAATCAGTCACTCCATATTTTTGTTTACCACTGGTCTGTGCCTTGTAGTCTATCATTGTAATCACTCACAATTCAGTTCTATTTTCTCCCAAAATGGATGAGAATGCATTCCAAAGGTATGAAAAGGGTGTCCTGTATTGTTTCCTTACTCATCCTAATATAGGAAAAAGCCCAGGATGCTGGGTAGAGGATCCTGATGACTTCTCCACAATTAGGCTGGCCTTTGGCTACAGAAGAGAATATAAAGAAAGAATACCACTGGTTTAGTTATTTTCCTAGGCTGGTGTATCCTTATGTGAGAGGTTGAATTTACTCCCTCTAGTGGTATGTAAAGATATGGACTCCATTGTGAGACTCAATAATGAACTTGGACAAGACTAGCCTTAAGTGACTTGTCTTCCTGGTCATCCTCTCCTCCTCTATCTTTGTCTTAACAAGCATCTGACTTCCTCTAATTCCACTTAACTATTCATACCCCAGGAGGACCCTACAGGGGAATCTATCTCCTGGGAATATAATAGACAATGAATCAATATCTAGAATTCTGAAAAGAAGTAAGACAAAAAGTAAGAAGGGAATAACTGATCAGCTGCCACATGATATAGGGCCTAGGTTCCTTGGGATTATGGTTTTTGTAAGAGCCCATTCATACTGTATATATCCAGAAAGAATTGAAAGAAACACCTGCTAATCTGAAGGATGGTCAGAACCAAGGTAACTGATGAGTATCTAGGCTTCTCATTGAGCATTAAAAATATGATTGTCAGGGAATCATTCCTAAACATAGGATTGCCATTCTGCTTAAGAGATGAGAGTTGAAATGCTATTTTGAAGAGACCTATGAATGATTTGTGCTATAGAAAGGTTTTATACCTGGTCTGTGCTCAGAAACATACAGCATTCCCAGTCACTAAATAGCAGAGCTGATGCTTCAATAGGGTCAGAAACACAGACAGCTCCTGGTTGCTATCACGCTGACAAAGCCTCGCTGACTCTGACAGTAGGTATAATAGAACTGGCATAAGTCCCTGGCATAGGAATAGGGTGTCCCCAAACTCCTCTATATGGCTACTGGCAAAATGTCTTCACAAGATCTGAAATGTACTGGGAACGTGTGAGCAATTCTTGACATGCTTTGCAAGTTGCAATTAAATATTCACAGATCAAAAAATTATGTTTAAGCCTGCTGAGTACATGAATTATGTTCATAGGGTGCATTAATACAGGTGAATAGTTTTCCTGAAATTGTATACATCTTAATAACCTTATGAACAAGCTCAACACTGGTGGTCACACATTTCCTTTGTGTGTGTGTGTGTGTGTGTGTGTGTTTAATTATATCAAGTACAATTGCTCCAATCCATATCTCACCTGAATTATCAAATCCTAACTGAATATTTCTATCAGTTTGCAAGTCTGACATTATATATACTGAAATCACTCTTCATCATCAAAACATGACTGTTCTTCCCATGTCAGTTCTGCCTCATATTGCTTCTTCAGGATGTGTTCTTATAATGGTACCACTCTGTGACAGTCTTTAAAACTCATTTTTTCTTAAATTATGGACTTTCCATTTCCCTTAAAATTTAATATCTATTGGTCAGTATTGTCTTCAGTCTTTTTTTTAAAAAAAAGATGCGTTCCTTGATCATATGCTTACATGTATTATTATTTTCCTAACCTTCTTTGTTAGACTATAATCTCCTTGAGAATTATGTCCTATATCTCTGTATCCAATAAACTTCTTTGTAGAAAATGGGCTCTTAATCATGCTGACTGACTACATAACTGTTATTCCTCCATTCTATTATGAAGCAAAGAATATCCAGCCATCCATGGAGTGAAACTAGATTTCCAAAAATGTTTATTTCAGGAAAGTGAAAGAATTAGTCAAATGATAATCCAGTGCTAAATGATTGCTTCATTACTTACATCACAATCAAGCAGATCTGATCTTTTTCCCACCCCTTATTTTTCTTAACCTCAATAGAAGTAGTTAATAACTAGTTTGTAGGTTTGCATCCAAAGCTCGTCTTAACTAAATCTAAATTCAGCCTTTATTTGAGATAACAGTGGTAAATATTGACTTTCATGGAATTATGAGGAACCCCTGAGTAGTCAGCTCCAGGGGACCTAGATCTATTTTTTAATACTACTTATTGATTTCTGCAAACAGGCTTTCCCTGCAGCTCCTGCAGATCTTGGTCTTTAGGTGAAGTATTGCAAAGTGATGGATAGTGAGGGCAAGTCCATTTTCCTTTTGTTCATCTACATTCTTATTAATAATAATATCTTTCATTTATACCTCCTTTCATCCTCAAGCATCCTAAAGTGCTTTGCAAATGTAATAATGTCATACAGTGAAATCCATCACCTCCCCCTGAGGTGGAACACTGTGGTTGTCTAGCAACCCTCAGCCATGCTGCATGACTGCTTAGGACACAAGGTGAGATGCAATGGGCAGCTATTTTAGGAAGATACCTAGATTAAAAACGGGACTAAAAATCCTGATCTGACATTGAATTAATAGACATATGCTGACTGAGATGAGTTTCTCTTGGTCACAGCTGGTCAGCATTGTGAAATCAGGGAACTGCGAAGGAGTGAGCAAAGGTCAATCACTCAAATCAGTGCTAAACTGACTGTTTAAGGTAGGCGTGTATGCTTGTGTGTCCTTGCACACTTGTGTGTGTGCCTCTGCATTTTGCAAGAAGGTGGAAGGGAGGGGGGAGGCTGAGAGCCAAAGGAAGTTGATGGTTACTTAATAAAAGTGTACTTCTTTCCATGCTTTGACTATTCCATTCATGCTAGACTTCCTCATCCCTTTTTCTATGTCTGGTCCCAACCCTCTTATACTCAAAGAGAATATGCATCAAGACCATTTGCTGGGCTCCTGTAAGCAAAGGTAGAACCTAGACCACACAGGGGAAATACATCTGATTCCTTTTGCTTCATTCCTTGGCTCATGAGGAAGACCAAAGAAATGAAAATCAGTTAAAATAGCGCAATAGTGGATACCTGAGGAAAGATGTCATCTTGAATTACATGTTTCTTTAATCCAATTTGTTTTTAGACTTTTTAGGTTATTCTAGTTTAACTTGAGTGAATTAATTTACTCCTCTACCTTTATTTAGAAAACTCCATGCGCATCCACAAAAGATTTTTGGATTTGTCTGGTATAGCAGTTTCAAAACATATTTTTTTTGTTCTTAGGACCCTTTTACGCTTAAAAATTATTGAGGACCAACCAAAGAACTTTTCTTTATGTGAGCTATATCTGCTAATAGTACCATGGTAGAACTTAGAACATCCTAGTATTATTATGAAAAGTTTTCACCTTGTGGACCCCCTTTCTCAAAGGGTCTCGGGATGCCCAGGGGCTCTTGGACCACACTTTGAGAACCATCGGTCTGACATGCTGAGCTACTAGAATTTAAACTCCTTAAGAACAAACAAAGCATTTTATTTATCTTTATAGGTCTAAATAGGTGCCTTGTGAATTGATCAGAGGAGGAATGACTGCTCCCTTCAAGTCCCTTCCCACCTGGACATGAGACTTACAGGATTCATTTCCCCAATCTTCATCAAAACCAAGTTTACATTCTTATAGCACCTTTTGCCTATTGGGAATCTTTATTCTTTAGTGCTTATTCATACAAGAATACTCCAATAGTCAAAGATATGGAGGCAGCAACTTAACAAATTTCTTAGTTCAAATCTCAACTAGTTACACTTACTATGTTACCATCCATACATCACTTCTTCAATCTGACCTTTCACTTTTCTTATCTGGACAATGGAGTCCATAATAACTTTTGTTCAGGTTTGTTGGGAGAACATCTCTTTAAAACACTATGTAAATATGATATAGTGCTTTATTAGAAGAAATAGAAATCATATCTTTCTGCAGAGAGCTCATAGTACCTACTATTCTCTCTGACTAGCTAGGAATCTAATCTTGTAGACAAAACACTGATTTAATTGCCTCTCCTAATGACTGTAAGGATCAACGGAAGGGTGGCCCAGAGTGGTGAGTGGCATTTGCTGTCACTGCCCATTTCCTTGCTGCCCTATAACTTGTATGTTCAAGGCAAGATTAGAAATGACATTCACTTATTGTCACTTGTCCAGTGCTAATGTGTAGCCTATGCTTTTGAGGTGAGGAGGCAAAGCTCAGGTCTCACAAAGAGGAGTGATGGAGTGGATGGAGTTCATTTCCTTCCCAATCTAAGTTTTATTCCTCACCCTGGCAGAGTTCACTGATACTTTTTCCCTGTAGGGTAAAGAGTGCTTTCTCCTTGTTTAAAATGAAAAAAAAAAGAAAGATAAATCCTACACTAAGATAACTAGAATTCCCAGGATGACTTCTTGTCCTTGTGTTTCCACAAGAGGCTCAGTGGAACCTAGGAAGAGAAGCAATTTAAGAGAAAGAGAAGAGAAAGAACTTGTTTGAAGTTCCATACCTGATCTTGTGCAGTTATTCATAAGAATAATGAAGTTTTCTTTGGGAACTTTAAATCATTTGAGAGATCCTCTAGCTAAGTTAATCTACATAAAACCTTTGAAAGAAAAAAATGGTGTGGAAGAGTGGGGTACACTAACAATGGGGCCTGGAAAAGATACAGATTAATTTGAATTCCTGGATTTCACTTGCTTCCATTGTCAAGGGAGTGGTGCTCTAATTTTTACCAGGATCACTCCATGCAGGGTGAGAAATGATTAAATTCATCCAACTCCCACAATGCTGACGTGAGATTTTGCTAAGTGATAAAGAAAGACAGTATCCTAGAAGAAACACTTGTGTCGATATGCGTTAACTTAGATTTTTTTGCCTCGTATACCATACCATTAGGAAGATTTCTCGATCCTGAAGTGACTTATTCTTACCTCTAGAATTATTCTTATTGCATGATGTCAAACTCAAATATAAGTAGGGGCCACTAAACCAGATTGCTACAGGCCACATATTGAATTAGAAAACCACATATTAACATTATCCATGTTTTATATTGCATTTTTATTTAATTAAATATATTTCCAATTACATTTTAACCTGAGTTGTATTCAGGACAGTTCTGTGTTGCATGTAGCCCACAGACCATGCGTTTGACACCTCTCTTCTTGCTAAATTACATGCATTTCCCTCCAATATCCTTAAAGTACTAGGTCATATTGTGTGTGTGTGTGTGTTTTATCTTAGATTGAAAAGCAGGTTTGTTTTGAAAGTTTAAAATCCACATTTTGTATAACTCACAGATTTCTTTCTGAGAAGAGTGCTAAACCTCTTCGATAGGTTGATCAGGGGCAGTACAATACCTGTCCCCTGTTCTGCTGAACAGCTGAGCCAGGTAGAGGTAACCACTTTACAATCCACAGTGTTACAATAAGCCCTAAGGAATCAAGTCAAGTCCACCTGCATTTATGAAGCACCTACTATGTGCTACACATCATGCTAAGTGTTGCGGATACAAAGAAAGGTCAAAAAATCAATAAAAGACTCTGCCCTTACTGTTTAATGGGGGAGCTGACACATACACAACAATGTACAAACCAAATGTATACATGATTAATTGGACATAAACTTAGAAGAAGGTTATTGACATTAAAGGGATCAGTAAAGTCTTCTCATCCAAAGTAGAATAGGAAGATCATAGGAGTACAGGTCTAGAGCTTGAAAGGATCTAAGAGTTTACCTAGCTCAAGCTCCTCATTTTATGCTTAGAAAATTGGAACTCAGAGAGGTTAAACCTATGACCCAAAGTCACACAAGTTACTAACAGTGCAAAACCATTATTATAACCTATGACCTCTGACTCAAAAATCAATCACTCTGCTCTACTATGTTAAAGGGACCCCAGATGCCACCTAGTCCATGCCATATCCCACAAAGATATCCCTCTATAACCTACTTGACAAGCGGTCGTTTAGCCTTTGCCTGGAAACTTACAGATAGGGAGAACTCACTACATGCAAAAACTGACTATTCTACTTTTGGTTAGCTATTACTATTAGAAAGTTTCCTCACCCTGAGCCCAACCAAATTTGTGTCTGCTCAGTTTCTACCCATTGAATCAATTTCAGCTGGAACTAATCTCCATTCCCCTCATCACTTCACTCTTCTCCAGAACTAATAACCCTGGTTCTTTGAACTGATCCCTATCTACCAAGATCTTAAGACCCTTCAGCACATAAAATGCCCTACTCTGGAAACTCATCAACTCATTAATGTCCTTCCTAAAATGTGGTAACCAGAACTGACTAAAATATTTCAGACGTAATCTGATGTAGGAAAAGCATAGTGAACCACTAGGTCTTCTTCTCTTAAGGTAATTCTTACATTAGCTCTATTTGGTATATGATATGGTGGACTCATTGAGTTTTCAGTACATAAAACTCCCAGATTTTTTTCAGAGAAAAATTCTACCTAGTCATACCCTTCCCCTTCTATTTTCTCATCCATACAATAAGCTGGAGAAGGAAATGGCAAACCACCCCAGTATCTTTGGCAATAAAACCCCAAATGGGGTCACAAAGAGTCAGACATAACTGAAAGACAAAGCAACAACAGAAGTGAAATCAAGTGGGGGATGATGATATGCCATTTAAGGCTGCAGGAATATTTCTATCCATAAGCTTGACCCAACCTGTGAGCCTTCTCTAGAACTAGTGTTATTTCCATATACATACCTCTCCCCTAAAAATCTGGATCAGAATTTAAGATTTTCTCCAACCTTTCACACAGAAGAACTGTATAAGTATTTGGATCACAAATAGTAAGTGTTGAAAAACAAATCCTTCAACACAAAATGGGAGAGCAATGATATTTTAAAAGATAGAAAAATCAGGAACACCTAGGTGGTACAGTGGATAAAGCATTAGCCCTAGAGTCAGGAGGACCTGAGTTCAAATCTAGCCTCAGACTCTTGACACTTATTAGCTGTATGACCCTGAGCAATTTCTTTAACTACAATTGCTTCCCTCAATAGGTAAATAAAAAGATTAGAAAAAAATGAAAGGAAGCATTTCAGAATACTTATTCTTATTCTGTCTATTTACAAAATTACTGAAGACTATCAGATAGTCTGGGGACTAGTCATTATTTCTGTCTCCTTCTCATATTCTATTTCCACAAAGCTGGATAGAGAACTTCATGGGCCCTTTCAATGGCACTTTGCCTTTGAGTTTGGCAGTAGCATCTTTTTCTTCTGAGCTGGATTTCTCCTCACTGGCAGCTTTCACTTATCCATATTCTCAAAATCACCGAGGTCACTCATTTCCACCTTGTCATCTCCCATTAATTCCCCTTTGTTCAAGTCATCATCATCTTTTTCTTCCTTCTCTTCATCTTTCTCTTCAGTATCTGAGTAGTTGCTTTTGACCTCCCGATATCCCAAAGCTTTGTGAAAGGCATGAATCAGGATGTAAATGTCACCATGAGTATCTGGTTGTAGCCTCTCCAATTATTCCTTTTTCTATTGCATTATCTAGCCAAGCAGCTGTGGTGTTAGGTTGGTTTGGTTTTTTCTTTAAACCTAAATATAAGATTTTCTGCTTATCACTTATTTGATTTGGCCCAACATCCTATCCTAATTGAGACCTTCCGGGATCATGCTTGTTGTGCAACTTAACAGCTATCTGTCCTAACTTTGTGTCCCCCCAAAATTTGATAAGCCATATGTATCTTTATAAACAGCAGAAAGTCCAGTATAAATCCCTTGGACATTCAATGGGAAAAAATTCCTCCAAGTTCCCTTAAGGTATTAAGGACAACTCCATGGATTTTATCCTTTAACTGAATCCAGTAATTATACCTAGTCGCTCTTTGCCTTTCTTTTCTCAAAGAAAATAAAAAATATGAGAGATGCTGTCCAATGTTCTTTTAAAATTTAGATCAACCATACCTAGAGCATGTCTCTGATATACCTGTATCATAATCCTATCAAAAACAAAATGACATTAGCTTTTCATCGTCTCTTCTTGACTAAGTCAGACTAGTTCTTTGTAATTAAAGTTTCCTTTCCTAGGTGTTCATTGCCAATTTCTTAAAAAACCATGTTCCAGAATTTTACCAGGAAGCAGTCGAATTCTCAAGCATGACATGTGTGGACTTAATTTTCAATTTTGTTTTGAAAATCAGGAAATTTGCAACTTATATTCTCAAGATTTACATCAAGAGGTTTAGCACCTTGCCCAGTCTCATTACAGTCAGTCTCATGCAGAGGTGGAACTTGAATCTACATCCTCCTAGCATTTCGATCAGTGTTATCCATTACATCATTCTATCTCTTCCCCAATATAGATTCTAAAAACTCCTTTTTTTGTTGTGTTGAAGTCCTCAGATTGCCTCACCAGCTTCAGATCACTTGGAGCTTTAGCACTGGTGAGATCATTCTTATAGGACTGCAGTGTTTCAGAATTCATGCTTCCTACCATGTCCTTGCTTCCTTCCTCTGCACCCATGTAGTTTAAATATAATTTGCTTGGTGGGTTCCCTGTGCTTAGAGAACTAATCCTTGTCCTCAGACCTCTGAGTTCTTGGGTTTCATTGCTGACTGCTTCCTTGGACTTTGTGCTCTGTGAATGTCTGGGCACTTCCAATGTTGTTCCTCATGCATTGTTGGTACTGTCTAGAATTTAGTCAGCCTTCATTTCCAGCTTAAATCTCTTTTTATTACATTAACAAGATTCCAGGCCCTTAGTAAGAGCAAACCACACCTAGTAGTTCTTGTATTTTATAGTTAGACCCCAAATAGGCCCCCTTCCGTTGCCACCATTCTAATATAGGTCCTCATCACCTCACACCTGGATTATCACAATAGTCTGTTGGTGTGTCTGCCTGCCTCAAGTCTCTCCCCAATCCAGTGTATTCTTCATTCAGTTACCAAAGTGATTTTCTCTCTAGCTCGCAAACAAAACCCTATATAACTTAACCCCTTCCTATCTTTCTAGTCCTCTTAGATCTTTCTCTCTACCATGTACTCTTTGATCTCACTCACTAGCTGTGTGACCTTGGACAAGTCACTTAAACCCAGTTGCCTCACCCTGGGTCATCTCCAGTCATCCTGATGAATATCTGGTCACTAGATTCAGATGGCTCTGGAGGAGAAGTGAGGCTGGTGACATATACAGTTCTCCCTCACTCAAAACAAAGTCAAGTGCAAATCATGTCATTATTTCTCTGATGACGGGGGGCCATTCTCAACTCTATTGTCTTCTTTGTCTTCCTTTAATTAATTGATTGAATGATTGATTGATTGATTAATTATTTAATTAAAACCCCATCTTTTACTCAGAACCTTTCCCAACCCCTCTTAATTCTAGTGACTTTCCTCAGTTAGTGATTTTCTATTTATCCTGTATATAACTTATTTTGTATATATTTGTTTACATATTGTTTCTTGCATTAGATTGTGAATTCTTGAGGGCAAGGACTGGTTTTTCCCTCTCTTTGTTTCTCCAGCTCTTAGCACAGTGCCTGGCATATAGTAGGCACTCAATAAATACTGATTAATTAATCCCGATTATTTTGAATAAGGAATCCTGTGATAGAGTTGTATGTATTCAAATTCACATTATTTGAAGCTATAATTACATAAATGTAAAATATGATCACTAGTTTCAGCTCAGTGGAAATATACAGAATTCAAATAATATCATCACTTTGGGGGAATTCATTTTATTTCATTCATTGGGACTGCAATATATACTATGTTTCAGAATTCCAAATCCTATTCTCAGATATCATCTTATCAATGAGATGTTAAAATACACTTTTCTTTCAGGGAGCAGCAGTCGCAAAAAACAATAAATGAAAATCAAATCTCATACTATCTTCAGTTCCTACTCAAAACTTCTTAATTGTGAGGAACACTTTGTAGTTTGGGGCCCCATATCATTTGTGGTCATGTGAATCATCAGAGCTACAGAGCAGTCAACACGTTTGACTAGGATAAGGAAGCACTCAGATACAGTACATGCATATATATTCCCAGGAAGAAAGGGAACCTTCTCATTACCATCAATAGACCTCTCTACTTCACCAGTTATCGTTCAACAACCACCACCTCTCCTTTCTCCTTCGGATCTTTCCTGGATGGTCTCTCATCTGGTTACACCTTTGGATTTACATTACCATTTCTTGGAGAACAGGCAACTCTTTCATTACGAGTTGGTCTAACTCCCTTCTCTTGGTAAAGAACCCCAAATCTATTATTTATCTCTCAGTGTTCTGTAGTCCCTCTTTTTCTTCCCTCTGTCATATTGTCCCACCTTCTCACACAGGTTAGGATTCCTATCTATCTTTTCAGATCCTTTTCTTCTTTGTTTTTACCTTAAAGGTCTTTCACTTAAAAAAAAAAAAAAGAATTGATTTGTTCATCTCTGATAACATGAGAGTGGAGAGGCTTCTAGTACTCCTCACCTCCTCTTTCATGTACAATAACTCATTTGTAAAAGATTTATTATCATGGCAAATAACTTTGAACTAGAGAAATGAGGTGGAGAAGATGTAGGGTGCTGGGGGAGTTGAAGTTGTTTAAGTTAACTTGGCTGTAGCCTGCATACATAGCACAAAGTATGCATCTCTCCTAGAATGGCAAGGAAAGGGGAAGAAGAGAAGCCTGTTGGAGAGTTTAAATCTTGTTCTAAGCTCCCCATCTTTTCAGTTTAGGGACGACCCAACCCCGAGCATGGCTCATTGAGATGGGCAGGCGTTGGTGAATCTGTCTCTCTATGTATATTTATGTAGACTACCCAGCATCCCTGTGAGGAGCTGTTGCTTGTTATCGTGACTGATTACAGGCAAGTGACTGCACTTCTATAGCAGCAGCCACGCATTAGCTTTGGCATGGCAGAGAGAAATCATCAAGGCATTCCAACCACATCCACCCCTGGAGGTAAATATTCAACAGGAATTGATCCTCCTTAATGAGAAGAAAGTCCTCGGCTGCTTCGATTAACACCAGTGGAATTTTAAATAGTTAATTATGACAAAAAGCTTCGTGTGTGTCCAGCTATTGGTGTTGGAAAGAGCACATAAGTGGATGGGAGTAGCTAGCGTGCTTACCATGGACCACTCTTCATCTTTCTGGAGGCACGAGGTATTGTGTATGAAGTAGCTGGGGGAATACCAGAGCTAGGGCACCCACAGGAACATCTCTGGCACCATGCCCACTTGAGGCTGCCAAGGAATTCTTTTCCTTTACACTTAAGGCCAGAAACTCTCTTGCCACCCCCTCTGCACTTCTCTTGCAGCAGGTAATTGGATGCTATATGATGATAGAAATGAGTGTGGTAGCTTAGGGGGTGGATAGGGTTTCAAAAAAGAAAATAGTCTCTTTCCCTGAAACCTTGCCTGAAGACCTCCTTCCCCAAAGCCAATGAACATAATTAAGAATGGGCTGAAATGGACAAGAAGACATGGTAATTGATTGTGGCCTTTCCTCCTGGCAGCTGCACTTAATTAACCTTTAAATTCAAATATCAAGTAGTGTTGAGATGGAGAGGTGTGGGGATAGCACAGCCTGCACCCCTCCTTTCTCTGTAGGATCAAGGAGCTAGATGGTGGAAGTAACTGTGAAATTGGGTAAACCAGTGTTTATAGCCCCTCCTCCACAATATACCCTTGGCCAGTGGTCATCCTACTTCCCCTAGAAGACCTGGAGCGTCAGTGAACTTATTACCTAGCCACGTAATTGTAATTAACTTCTAACTGTAAGCCACTCTTCCTGTCTGTTTACCCAAAATCTGCCTCCCTCTTACTACTTCTGCCTATTACTTTAAGTTCTGCCCTCTATATCTAAGCAAAATAAATATGATCCCTCCTCTGAGTGATAGCCCTTCAAGTATACCAAAGTGATTAGACTTTGAAGACTTGGATTTTCTCTTCTACAGGTTAAAAATGACTTTCCCTAGGTCACCCTAAGTGATAGAGAAGGATTCAAGCTCACTCCTTCTGATGGCAAGTCCAGAGGTCCTTCATTTGGAGCTACTCAGCATCCTCTGTTCTTTTAACTGATCCTCTTACACAGCTTCTAATCCTCTCCCTATCCTGTTCATCTTATTCTAAAAACTATCAAGCATCTCAATATCCTGCTCAAAACTGAACACAGTGCTACAGCTGTGTTCTTACCAAGGCAGAAAACAGCAGGGTTTTTTTTTTTTCTGGACGCCATTTATCTAATAATGCAAGCTAAGATATTCCTACTTGTTGGTTGCCATGCCACACAATTGATTCCTATTCATCTTACACCCCACAAAAACTTCCAAGAATTTTTTTCCCCACATGAACCATACCTCTTCCATCCTGAACATAAACAGTTTATGGCCTGAATCCAGTCTAGAACTTGTACTTCTCTCTATTTCATTTCAGTTTATTAGATTTGACATATTATTCTACACAAGATTTTGGGAGGGAGTCCTGATTAATCAAATTATGCATATATACATATATGCATTTATAGTGTGTATATCTATGTGCGTATGTGTGTGTGTGTAAAGGAACTTATCCCTAAAGAAAAAAATACTAAATGTACTACCTTCCCTTCTTTGCAGAGGGGGTTGGGGGTATGAATAAAGAATATAACATATACTGAGACTGAGTTAATATATTGATTAATTTTGCTAAATTACTTTTTTTAATTTAACTTTTAATTTTTTTAATTTTCAATTTTTATTTTTTAATTTAACTTTCACTTTTTTTAATTTAACTTTTTTTTTTTACAAGAGATGATCATCAGGGTAGAGGAATGGGGATATATGTAGATATGAAACTGATTTCAAAACAATCTGCTGATAAAAATCTATAAAACTTTCAAAAATTCTTAGAGGAAGACAATTCTCAAATTTAAAAGGCATTAGAAAGATCAACACAAAGGATTTGCAGGGTCCATAGGTGAATTTTTATTAGGTTTGTTACCATCCTAGTTGAACTTCCCTGGTGTTTTGTGTCATGGACTCACTGAGTCATGATCTGTCTAATGGTCTGTTATTGGATATAAAGTCATCCATGTAGCAACTACAGCTATTCTCCAAAGGTTAGGTCTCCTGTTCAATGTGGATGGTAGCATCAGTCCCCAACTGGCATTTTCATTGTGCTCTGTAGAGATGACAACTACCCATAGTGACATCATCCATATGAAAGCACAGACTTTCAAAATTTGTAGGGACCTTAGAGACAATCTCATTCTAGACCAAGCTATATATAAAAAGAAATCCTCTCTACAACTACAGTATTTCTCAACCTACAGTTGACTGTGGACCACTAAAATACTGAAATTCCTTACCATAAACTCATCCATCCTCTTTATCACCAGACCTTAAAATCTTGGCAGATCGGCAGAGAGGCTAGAAGCCACATATAGCTGGAGTAAGAAGAGAACAGGATGCAGGAAGGATAATGAAAACTCAGTATTTTATATTTGTAGCTTTCCCAGTGGAAGGACTTTTGGTTTAAAATGTTGTGTTCAGTAAAAAATTTCTATAAACTGGTTCAGGGTTGAGGACCCAAGGTTAGGAGGTACCACACTTCAATATCCTCACTCCATGGCCTTTCTTCCTCTGTTTAAAGACCTGAAGAGCTAGCTGCTGTAGGAGACATGAGAGAGATACCAGTTTGGTCAATTTCAGAATAATCTCTGGAGACATTCCAATCCACTTTTGGATAGCTATCATTTTTTTTAGAAAATTCTTACAGGTGGTTGGGGACTTACTTAGCAAACTGAACTGCAGCCTAGGTCTGTAGTTCTATGCCTAGGAACTGGGAACAATTATCTGTGACTCTCCCAATCCATATTTCAGTGCCAAACCCTGATGAAACAGCATCAGCTACAATTATCTTTGCAGAAAGCTGCCAGGGGAATAACACAAGGTGGACAGCATTAGAAGGTGTAGGCAACTCATCATCTGAAAGCATCTGACCTGTGGGGTAAAAGAGGACATTCTTTCCAAATTTAAGCCCAGTTGGAACTCTTTATATAGTATGACTTCTCAAGTCCTGGTGTGAAACCTTCAGCAGTAGGAACCAAATATATGACCTGTGAATACTTTAAGAGCAGAGTTCAAGCCTCTTCTCCCATGTGATCAGCCGACTGCAGATGAAAAGAGGACATCTAAAGGAGGGTTCATTTGAAGTGACAGACCTGGTAAGACTGTATGGTTGTTTCTGCATATCATTTAGTATGTCCCACCTCAATTTATTCCACATTGAACTCTTAAGAAACTTATATAGGAGCTTGAGCTACATTCTATTTTTAGCCCACCTCACATCCATGTACATTTTCTTCACCCTCCCTACAATTAGGGTTCATATTCAAAGCTATACCTACGGTGGAATGTTAAGAATTTTGCCACAAAGGGATGAGTTTAGAGGGCTCCTGTAGCACTTGTATCATGTCAGCAGCATAAGGACAATACTGTTCAACATCTAATTAGTAAAGGCAATTAGTTAAAATGGGAAGCTATGAGAAGGTAGAAGGGTATGATCTTTTATTCCCACCTCCCATAGTGCCCTCCCCAGTAACAGCTTCATATTTGTGTCCTAAAGTCTCTGTTTTCCCCTACCCTCCACTGAGGGTACAATTTGTGCTGATTGAATCTCATTTGGGGTACTACAATACCTAGTTATGGCTCTGTTCACATTTTATCCATTTTAATTAGAGCCTTAATCCTGCTAAGCCCCATATCTGAAAGGAGTATTGTGGCCAAAAACACATGACTCACAGTCATACAACATGGCTATACATTCTGGGAATCAAAGAAGAAATGATTCATCCCTGAGAATCTTTTTTATTCAAAATGTAGCTTAGAGCAGTAGCAGCTTTCCACGTCCTGGGGAGGTGGGAGAGAGGCAGTAAACGGATGGCCTGATTTGAACCAGCAGCAAGCTCTTTGTTTATTATTTGCTCATATTCCACTTCCATGGAAGAGGAAGTAGTAATACAAAGATCATCTCAAGATGGAGAGGCAGCAGCTAGAGAAAAGCCCATCTCCAAAACAGCAAGGATTTGTACATAATAAAGCTCTTAAAACAACATCAACATGGCCACTAAACAAATTTAATACCTACTGCCCATGTGCATCTCATATGAAGTTTCAGTGGAACAGAAGGTTGATCTTTACTTTCTGACCTAGTCAATACTGAGGAAGGATTGCTGACTGCCTGTTAGGTTGCATCTGAAAATAGGTTAAAAAGTTTTTGTTTTATTTTAGTGAAGCATTTGAAATATTACATCTTACACTAACTATGAAGTGCTTTGGAAATCTCTTACAAATGAAATATTGCAGAATTTATATCATCAGGTGTAAGGGTTCATTTACCTTGACACTTACAAGGCAATGTGGTACAATAGAAAGGGCACTAATCCTAAAGTTAGGACAACTGGGTTCATGGTTTAAGAGCCTTGTGCCCTTGGACAATTATCACTTATCCTTTGTAGGACTCAGTTCCCCCATCTCTAAAATGGGAATATTTACACTTAGAGAATCAACACAGAATAGTGGACAGAGGGCAGAGTCAGAGTTTGATTTCTACTTCAGACAAGCAATAATGAGAAAGTCAAATGCCTTCTCAGAATCCCAGGCCACTGTGTGTAGCTGTAAGTTACAATTCGGTTTCAGCCTCCATTGGCGGAAGACAATTCTATACTGAGTGCTCCCTATACTAATGAAACCAATCTTAACCTTGTCCCCAAATGGGGAAAGGAAAGGTACAAGCATTTCCAAATGTTATCTTAGTTGATCCTCATAACCCTGTGAGGTAAGTACCTCACTTTACAGAAACTAAAGCGGACAGAGGTTAAGCAACCTGCTCAGGCTCACATAGCTAGTAAATGTCTGAACTCAGTTCTTCCCAACTCCTGGCCCAATACTCTATCCACTATACCAGAAAATAGTCTGCCTCCCTCACAAAATTGTTGGGAAGAAAGCACTTTATTAAATGGAACTATTGCAAGAAATTTGTCCTCCTGGAGAGTAGAGCTAAAGAAATGGGGCAATTCTAGTGGAAAGATAATAACTGGTCAGGTCAGGAGACCCACAATCTGGTTTTGTCACTACCTAGCTTCATTTGTACAGGGAATTGTGCCTCTGTTTTCATATCTGTAAAATAAAGGCATTCAGAATAGATAATGTGAATAATTATGCTACTCTGCTAATAAGACTTACAAATCCCAAACCAATTTCAGTACAGGTAGACATTGCAGAGGCAGACAGAATGAAGTCTTTGCTCCATATGGAACTATTTATTGCGAGGACAAAAAATGCAAAAGGGAGATATGCTTTTTTGGTAACTTTTAAAATCTTATAATTTGGATTTTAGTAGCATGTCAATATGTCAAAATTCATGATTTCTTTGGTGTGGGGCATCTGGCAATGTAGACCCTCTTTGAGAGAATGGCAGAGGCTTAGAGATACTAAGCTCCTTGCGCATGATCACATAGCTAGTAAATGTCAGAGGTAGAATTCTGAAACAGGTCCTCTTGATTCCAAGTCCAGCATATATTTCCCCTACCTGGCACCTCAAATTTATACTTACACAGAATGTTTTAAAGTTTTCAAAGCATTTCACATACATTATCTTATCTGAGCCCCACAAAAACCCCACTATGTGGAACTGTATACATTATTATCTTCCATTTTATAGATGAATAGATTGAGGTTTATAGAGGACACATTGCTTACCTATGGTCACACTCTAAGTGCCAGAGGCAATTTTAAAAACCAGGCTTTTTTTTAAAAAACTAGTCCAGCATTCCTTGAAAAGGATATTTAAAATAGGTGCTGTCCTCCCACTCTTTTCTTAACCCCTTACAATCTGGCTTCCAACCTTATGATTCCACTGAAAATGTTCTCTCTAAAGTTACTAATGATAGGTGCTAAATAACCTTTGCTCAATCCTCATACTCTCTTTGCACCCTTTAACACAGACAACCACTCTTTTCTCCTTGGTATTCTCTTCTCACCAGGTTTGTGGGATGCTACTCTCTCCAGGTTCTCCTCCTATTTGGTCCTTCTCTGCCTCCTTTGCTGGATTCTATTCCAAATCACACACTCTAAGTATAGGTTCTATTGTTGGCTCTCTTCTCTTCTCCCTCTCCTGCTTTACTTTGTAATCTCAACAGCTTCCATGGATTTAAGTAACATTTTTGTGCTTAAGACTCTTAAGTCTACCTATCCTGCATCAATTTCTCCTTTGAATTGAAAACTCATATCTCCAATTGACTTTCAGACATCTCAACTGGATATTTTTCCAGTAGACATCTTAAAATGTGTATGTCCAAAAGAGATTCATTATCTTTGCCCCTAATTGCCCCCTTCTACCTTCCCTATAACTATAGAGAGTGGACATCATCCTCCCAGTCCCTCACATTTGCAAACCAGGAGTCATCCTGGACTCTTCTCAACTTCCCTTTCCAATTTCTTGTCAAGGTCTATCAATTTTGCCTTTGCAAAATCTCCTCTGACACTGCCACCAGCCTTAAACAGGCCCTCATCACCTCACATCTGAACTATTGCAATAGCCTATTGGGGTGTCTGCCTGCCTCAGTTCTCTCCCTACTTTAATCTGTCCTCCATTCATCCACCAAAGTGATTTTCCTAATGTACAGGTTCTACCATGTTCACCTCTTTATTCAATAAAATCCAGTACCTCCCTTTTGCCTTCAGGATCAAATACAAAATGCTCATTTGGCATTCAAAACTCTTCATTACCTAACCCCTCCTATCTTTCCAGTCTTACACCATAACACATATTTTTCCATCCCATGACAGTGACCTTCCGGCTGTTCCATGAATAAGACACTCATTTCTTGCCTCCCATTTACTTTGTCAATCCCCTCTCCCCCATTTCTGGGATGTTTTTCCTCCTTTCCTCCAATTATTGACCTCCTTAGCTTCTTTTAAATTCCAACTAAAACTCCTTCTTTCACTGGAAGCCCTCCCCAGTCCTTCTTAATTCTCCTGCCTTTCCTCTGTTACTTACTTCCTATTTATCCTGTATAAAGCAATGTTTGTATATATTTGTTTGCAATTTGTCATTCCCCTTAGATTAAATTCCTTGAGGGCAGGAATTGTCCTTTGCCTCTTTTTGTATCCCCAGGGATTAGCACAGTGCCTGGCACATAGCAGGTGCTTAATAAATATTGATCCACTGATTGATTCACCATGGTACAATGTCTATCAAATGAAATGTCTCTTGGATAAAATTCTAATTCTACATCACTCTGGAGCACATAAATGTGGTGGCCCAACTACTTATGGATATTGTTTCCTTGGCACAAATGGACACTAAAAAAGGAGTGAAGGATGGAACATAAGGTATTTCTTATTTCTAGAATTTTAAAAGAGGAATACCAGTGGTGGAGAAATGAAAGATCCAAATATTGAAGATAAATGTAGGAGTATTATTATTGTTGTTAATAATGTTAATATCAATATTTTAAACAGAGAAATTAATAATAATTTAGTGGAGGATTGACCAAGAGCCCTCTGAGCAATTGAATCTCTATGACTCGCTAGATGAGACTTCAGAATGCAAGAGACAGATCACAATAAAATAAAATTAAAAAGTAAACTAGTCACATTTACAAAAGGTAAAATGAATATTCCCCTTTTAGTTTTTGAGTAGATCATTTTGCACTTTGTTAAGGGTGTGATAACCTGAGTGGCTCACAAACTGAATGCCCCATTTGCAGATTTCCAAACATGGGAAACTGGTAATGACCCAATCACAGCTTGTAAAGGAAATTTTTAAGAAGTGTTGATATTTCCTTGATCTTTTAGATCCTCCATCAGTTTATGGACTTACAGGATAGCTAACTATTTCCTGGCTAAGGACTTCTATACCCCTAGTGTGCCTTCAGAAGCCTCTGAAGATATACACACTCCTTAAAGAATTAATCAAGATGAATTCTCTCTTACAATAGAGAGTAAGTTATAGAGGAAGACCTTAGCTCTTGAGAAGGGATCACTCTTCTTTTAGGACTCTTCCAGAGTACAGAGGAGGAAGAAATTCTTCTCTTCTGCTTCCCTCCCCCTCCTTGTTCCTCCTTAGGAATGGAGTGTTGAGTCAAAGCAACCAACTCACCCAGTTGTAGATAAGAGTTCCAATAGAAAACAGGTTGGGAGAGTCCAACTATGGAGTTGAGTTGTGGAGGAGTAGGTCTAGGGAATCCAGTGGAGATACTTGCCTAAGAGTTACACAGTGCCAGGGGATACAGCATGAGAACAACACCAGGACAGGAGAAAAGAAAAAAAAAACAAAACGTACTTAACTTACAGCTTTAGTGCGAATTCTCATGGCCATGTTTTCCTTACAAGTGTGCCCCTCTGTTAGTGTATACATTCTATGCATGTGCCCATTCTTGCCAATGTGCTATGGTTGTTTGTGAAAAAAATGACCTAATATGTGAATAGGTCAGCCACTTAAGATATCATGCTCTTTAAAAGGTGCAAAACAACCCACTTAGAATTTGATAATAATATTTTTTAACAGGTTAAAGATACTTCTTGTCTATTACCTGCTTTTCTACATTTTCCAATCCTGTCAAATGAGTTGGGGGGAGAATTAATTGACCAGGGTCTGATGATCCCTCACCCTACTACATCTACAACTACTCCATATAGTTGGAATCATAGGGTTGTGAGGGGCAAATGAAATGCTGTTCACAAAAGCTTTTTCCAAAACATAATGTTTTTCTTTTATACAGTACTTTATGCTGTTGGAAAAGCTTTCACTAAGAGTATTTCATTTACTCCTTAATAACAATTCTATGACATAGACAGAGCTTCATTTTATAGATGAGAAAACTGAGGCTCAGCAGGGGTAGGTGACTTGCCTAAGTTGAAGCATCTCTTTTGTGTCCCAACCCATTAGTGAACACTTCAGTTATGATAGTTGAAAAGGTGATTAACTTCTTTGTACTGTGCTCATAAGCTATGTGGATGTGCTCAGCAATGCAGTAAAGGAAGAGAATGCAATGGTTGCTTCCCCATGGGATAATGCCTTGATGTGCAGAACATTTTCAGTGTCTATGAAAGGAAATGATGCACTCAGCTCTTTCCATATATAGCAAGATCCTCTCTGGGTACTTTTCCCTTAATGTGGATCATTCCCTTCTTCACCTGTTCCTCATTTCTGTTTTATTTGTTAACTCTCAACAGCAGTGATGGGGAATGATTAAATGAATCCCTTATGCTTGAACTGCTGCTTTCCTATAAATCACTGATGGTTTAATCTATGACGAGTTCTAGTCTGAATCCAATGGAAGTGTCCAGTGATTCCTTTGGTTGCTGTTACATTATTTAAATAAGCCATTCTCCCTTGGACTGGCATGGCAAACTGTGAGGGGGACTCAGCCTTCATTCATCAGCAGATTAATTCCTTGGAGCTTTGGGGGGGCTCACATTTCACCTAGCCCTGACATGGGAGGCCAATGATACCGGTCAGTCAATTACATCGATCAAACACTGTGCACACCCACTGTAGAAAGACATGGCTCCCTACTCTCCAGAAGTTTTCAGTATAATATGTGAGGGTGAGAATAAACAGTTGAAAAAGACCAAAATGCCATGCAGAGAGAGAAAATGTACAGACCATGCACAGCACTATGTATATAGTGAAAATATTCCAATCAGGTTCAAGTGAATTCCAAAAATGTGTGATCTCATCAGTAGGGATACTCTTTCCACCAATCAGAATACAATCTCTTCATATCTTAAGAGACACTCTTCACAAGTTGGTGGGGCAGGCTCACTCAAGTTTCTTTAATAGAGGAGCGAGACTTCTTTTAAAGCATGCATGTGGGGGAGGGGAGAAAGGAGAGGAATTTTTACCTAGTGGCCAACTTCTCTAAACTTACTAGCTAGGGAACACAAATTTCGAATGGAAAAGAATCTAGTCCAATCCTTTCTCTTTATGGATGAAGAAACTGAAACTCAGAGATGTTAAAAGTCTAAGGTTACATAGGTAGTAAGTGGAAGGGATAGGACTTGAACCACAGTTGAGAGTTGAACTTGTGACTCCAAATCGATTATGTTTTTTTGTTGTACCATGCAGCCCTCCACTGGTGCAGGCTTAGAAAACACAGTTACTGCTCGGTCATGAATAGGCATCATGGTAGGCTGTTATAATTCAATCATTTCGGTCATGTTTATGACCCCATTTTGAGGTTTTCCTGGCAAGGATACTGGAATGATTTGCCATTTCCTTCTCCAGATCATTTTTACAGATGAGGAAACTGAAGCAAACAGAGTTAAATGACTTGTTCAGAGTCACACAGCTAGTAAATGACTGAGGTCACATTTAAACTCAAGAAAATGTCTTCCTGATTCCAGGCATTCTGTCCACTGTGCCACTTTGTAGCCTCAGTACAATTTGTGTGAAAAGAGTTAATTTTCTCTTTGGTAACATAAAATTCAAGTCTAAGCTTTGCATAAGACTCTCCTCTTTCTCAGAGAGGACGACTGGGCAGAGTAGTTAGGATAGGAAAGTTGTACTTCCTACTCCAGATATTCAGAGAGGGCAGAATAGTTCCAGACTTTCTTCCTGAAGACTTCCTTGGAAAGTGCCTGGAATTATGTGTGTTCTCTCTTAAATCCTGAAGCTAGAGCAACTCTCCTCTCAAGCTCACCCCTCTTGCAGGCACAAGGTTTGGAATAATCATTTTCACCAGTAATGAGATAAGTCATTCGCGTATATCAAGATCCAAGTCCTAAAAAATATATAGACTTTATATAATACTGTGTCCTCACGGTGATGAGAGGAAAGCTCTCTATTTATTCTTATATTAAACTGCCTCTCATTTTTCTATGGAAAAAGGCAGGAATGAACCAGTCACCTCAGAGTCCTGGTCAGCTTGGTGTTCTAAAAATACTCAAGACTGCTGAGAGAAAGTTAACCTATAAACCTGACTTCTCAAGTTAGAATCTACTGTTTCATCTTTATTTTGTGAGTTTTATACACACACATACACACACACACACACACACACACACACACACAGTTTCAGTTTTTATTGCCCTCACTTCATTTCTATGTCCATCTCTTTATGTGTCAAGTACCCTAATCAGAGAGCAAGGGTGAGGGAGGAAGGAGGGAATGGGAAGTGTATCTTTCCCGTCCTTTCCGCACCCCCCACCCCCACTTCTAACATGTGAAACCCTGGGCCTAAACCCCTTGAAATGCTCAATTCCCTACCTAGCCTTCCAAAGGAATGGAAAATCTGTCTAACAGACAGGTTCATTAACAAATTAATAGAATAATCAGCAGGGCTTTGTGTGCATTTTGGAGATAAAAAACTAGTAACAGCATTCTTTGACTCTTTAATGGGCCGATAAGCACCCACTATCTGCACTGTGACTGAGCTAATCGTACAGATAACAGAGGTTAAATCAATCCTGAGTTCTGATGAGGGCATTTGCAGATGGAGCCACTTTCCAAGGAGTTGGGGGGAAGGAGCTCAGCCATTTTTGAATATGATAAAAGAGAAAAGCTGAAAGAAGGTGGGGGAAAAAAACAAAGCAAACTCTAAAAAATGTTCTGTGCTGTGTTGTACAGATTCCAGGAAGCCTTGATCTACAGGACTGTGCTTGCAAAGGAGCTTTATAAGTTTGGAAGTAGCAGAACGCTTTTTGGATGGATGTCTGTACTTGAACAGCTTTGACTTCTAATCTGGAAGGAGGGAAAGCTGTTTCTTTCCTTTTTCCCCCTTCTTCCTCTTTTCCCCTCCAGCTTGAAAATTGAATGAATGTGATTGCTTCTGACAGTGAAGGACTAATAGCTCAGGTATTCTGCAGCCAGTTGTTAGGCAGATTCCCCATACTCGCCTGAAGCCAGTCGTAGCTCTTCCTTGACCTGCAGCAGTACATTCTCCTCCTTGGGCTCTGCACTGCCCCACCAGAGCTCCTCAATCCTGAAATGGACATGACAACCCCTACTTCACCCACCTCCTCCACATGTGGTCTCCTCCAGGGCTTTGTCTGACAGAATCATTGCTTCCATTCTCTGGTACAGCTCACTGGAAAAATTCTTGTTTCCCAGGGGAAGGAAGGAACTGTAATGGTGTATGGGACAGGTGCTGCTACAGGGTCAGAAACTGATCTCTCACTGTACCACTAGCACAGAGGTGTGAGCTAACTAGCCAGCAGATGAAAAGTGACAACAGCAAATAAGTGAATCTATGAAAAAGCAGACAACTTCAGTTGGAACGTTTTCTCTGGATTCTAGAGACCTCCGGAAGTCCATCAGTCAATAGCTTTGTTTAGTAGCCTATGCCAAATGCTGAGAGGAGCTGTAAGGGAAGAAGACAGCCCATTTCCCAACCAAAGGATAACAGTCTCTGAAAGACTTAGAGCAGAAAATAAACTCAAGAGATCGTCTCATCCAACTTACCCCATTTTATAGGTGAGGAACCTAAAGACCAAAAAGCTATTATGGGCTGTTAATCAACAAACATTTCCTAAGCACCTTTTATATGTCAGGCACTATACTAAAGTCACATTGGGAGCAAGTGTAGATTTGAATCCAGGTTACCATTTTGTAAGGGTTTTTTGTTAGAAGGAGGAGGCTATAAAAATACATAAAAATGTATGACACATGCAACTAAACCATGGAATGGCACAGGACTGAATCTATGTTTTCAATGACATTGGATTCCTGATGAAAAAGCTCCTTCAACCAAGGCAGACCTGCACCTTTTCAGCAGTTAGAATCAGAGAATAATTGAAGATGCTGAAAGATTAAATTACTTCCTTCTTGTCACACAGCCACTCTATGCCAGGTGCAGGACTTGAACCTGGCTCTTTCTGATTCCATGACCACATTGCCTCTCAATTACTACATGTATTTGGTTAATTGAAACCATAATAAAAATATCGAATCAATGAATCAATTAGTATTTATTGAACATCTAATGTTGCTTCATCTGAGATTCAGAATGGATTATTAATTGGGACATGCACATTTTTAGGTTATATATGCAACATATGGAGACTATGTTAATGAAAATTACATTTTTTAACAAAATACTCCTTACTATCCCCATAAAGACACCATTTAGATAGCTGCACTGCATTGGTAATAGAGATAAACCAGTGGAGAATTATAGAACCAAAGAATTTTAGAAGTAGATGGAATTTTGATGGCCAAAGTTATCATTTTTATTATTTTTAGTCTTTGACTCCTCAGGGCTTGGCACAATGCCTTTCAGATAATTGGTGCTTAATTAATGTTTGTTGAATTAAATTAGATCACCTAGTTCAACTCCCTAATTTTGCAAATGATGCAAACTGAGACCCAGTGAAGTTAAAACAGTAATGTGCCAATATCAAATAATGAGTGAATGAAAGATCTGGAAACAGATACCATAGGATCATACATCTTAGAGCCAGAGTGGACTTCAGAGGTCATTTAGTACAAACTCTATCAGGGTTGCTGTAGGTTGCTTGAAAAGTGTTCACTCCATTTTCATTTAAAAGAAAAAAAGTCCAGTAGCAGTCAATTTGTAATGCCCATTGTATCCTTGCATAGTTCCAGCTACTAGGAAATTTTCTCTTCCAACAGGTCCATGTAACCTCAATCATTTTTTTTTAAACCCTCAATTACTGTTCAATCACCTCTAATTATCATCTTGAAGCTCTCTTTCATTGGCTAAACTTCTTTAAAAAAAAAAAAAGCTTTGCTTCTGCCTCCTCTCCTCTCAGTCACTTCTCAGCTATCTTCTGACATCATCATTCAACTGAAACTACCCTCTCCAAAGCACTGAAGATCTCTTAATTAGCAAATCTGTCGGTCTTTTCTCCATCCTCATCCTTCTTAATGTCTCTGCAGCACTTGACACTGCTGATTTTCCCCTTCAGGTGGATATTCTCGCCTCCCTAGCTTTTCATGACACCACTTTCTCTTGGTTTGACCTCTGCTTCTCATTTCCCTTTGCCAGTTCATCATTCATGTCATTCCCACTAACTGCATGTATACCCCAAGAAACTTTCTCAGTCCTCTCTCTCTCTTTATTCTGTTCTTTCTCATTTGGTGACATCATTATATTCCATGGACACATGGATTTCAGATCCTGCCCTTGTCTCTCCATTCAGCCTTACTCCTACATCATCAACAGTCTACAGGATCTCCAGTGGGAAATGTTAAACTCAATATGTCTATAACAGACCTTAATTCTAACCCTTCTCAAAAACCATGCCAAACCCAACTCTTTTCTGAACTTCTCTGTTACCATCAAATGTACCGCTGTGCTTCTAATAGCCTAAGTTCACAACCTCAGTATCACCCTCAATACTTCACTTTCATTCATATCTTATTGATTGTCAAATTGCACTTTCCCACAGTATTTCTACAATGCCTTTTACATACAACCCTTTTTCTTAAACCCCATTATCATCATCCTAATTCAGTCTCCTTGCTTTTTCACCTGGACTGTTGCAATAGTCTCCTTGTTGGTTTTCCTGCATGAAGTTCCATCCTTCTTTGATACAGCCACCATAAACCTACTAAAAATGGTCTTCCTAAAGAATGTCTTACCATGTGACTGACTCATTCCTTAAGTCATTGTAACTCTTTATTAGCTCTGATTATAACAACGAACTCTTTTATTTGGTATGGACAGCCCGTAACAACCTGGCCTCCATATACTCTTAAAGTTTTACTACATAATACTTCCATCAATCAAGACTAAAATATCCTTAAAGTATAAAAAAGCAGAACAGGAAGAAGTTAAATACAATGGGATGCATCTATATTTTTTTTATCACATGTACAGTCCAAGTGTCCTAAATGAGATTTCCTGATCTTCTCTTAAAGTTGTGTATCTTTTAAAATTATATTTTATCACTTTGTGTATGCCTCAGATTTTTAATTTATTTTTGCCCCTTCTACACTCGCCCCTCACAATTAGACAAAAAAGAAAAATAAAGCTTCTGAACAAATATTCATCATTTACCACGGTCAAGGCTTCCATTGATATCCAAAACGCTTATTTCAGTCTGCAATTTAAATCCACTGTCTGTCTGTCAGGTGATGGGTAGCATTCTTCATCTATTATTGTATGGAATCATATTTAGTCACTGCATCTATCAAAACTATTTTTCTTATAATATTATTGTATGAATTATTTTTCAGATTCTGTTCATTTCCCCTCAGCATCAGTTCACATTGATTTTCCAAGTTTTCCATGAAATCATCAATTTTAGCATTTCTCATAACACAATAAAGTTTATTACATTCATAAACCACAATTAATTTACCCATTCCCAAATAAGTGAACACCCCTTTAGTTTCCATTTCTTCTCTCCTATTGAAAAGATCTGCAAAAAATATGTTAGTAAATATTATGTGTAGGTCCTTTTCCTCTGTTTTTGATCCCATAGTAGTAATGGATGAGAAGTGATAGTGCTGGCTCAAAAGGTATGCACAGTTTAATGACTTTTTGAAGGCATAATTCCAAATGGCTTTCCAGAATGACTAGACCAATTCATACCTCTGACATCAATGCATTATTGTACCAGTTTTCTTACAGCCCATCCAACATTTTCATTTTTATCATCTCTGCCAATCTTTGGGTGTGATATGGAAGGAGAGTTGCTTTAATTTGTATTTCTCTAATTATTAGCAATTGGAATATTTTAATGTGGTTTTTGATTGCTTGGATTTCATTCTTTGAAAGCTCCCTGTTCATATCCTTTGACCACCTCTCTAATGGAGAATAATTCTTGTTATAAAGTTCAATCAGCTCCTAACATATCTTAAATATTAGAACTTTATCATAGAAACATGCTGCAGAGATTTCTCCCAGGTACGTGTGTGTGTGTGTGTGTGTGTGTGTGTGTGTGTGTGTATTTGCATACTTTGGTACATGCATCCTCCCCTCTCCACCTCCATAGTTTTCAAGCTTCTTAATGGCATAAACAGATTTTCATCCTTGTATCCTCAACTCTTAGGATAGGGCCCTGCACAAAGTAAAGGCTTAATAAATGTCCTTTGAATTAAATGCTAATGACATTGGAAGGAATCTCCAAGGAAAGTGGAGCAAATTAAGATTGATCAGAAACTCTTGGCTTCATTTTGGGGTCTGTGTGGTTTGAAGTAATCCTCTTTTGGTCTGAATTGTGGGTGAGACTGGTTAGTGTGCAGCAGGGGAGAAGAAGGCCCTTCATCTAAACACTGGTAACTACATCTATATGTCTTATCTGGGCCCATAATCAAGAAATATCAACTCAACAAAATCTTGTTGCTAAGCGGCAATCATAAGCTAGGTGCAAACCAGATCTTGCCCTGAATGTCTCCCTGTACCTTCTTTGTGAACTGTCACCATTCTCTGAACTTTGTATTTGGGTACCAGAGGACATGCAGGTTCCCTGGTCAAGGTCAGGCCTTCAGTATCCTGCAAAGACAGAGGGCTATCTGATAGGCTCATGACTCCTATTCATTAACCACAAGTTTCCCCTCCCTTCATTTCCTAGTGCTCAACTGTCAATTGCCAGATGATAGACAGAATTCCAACTGCCTCAGAAAAGAGAGCAGAACCATTAATAAAACATCAAAACCACAGGAATCTAAAAGAGCCCCCATAATAAAATAAAAATTAAATAATAATTCAGAGTTACAAAAGAATCACACTATTCTTTCCTTCCTGGAGTCTCCAAGGAGATAGTCATGTCCCAGAGGGTATTAACTTTAGGAAATGACTTTCAGGCAGTCCAGATGGAAAGGCGCTAGGATTAGCTAGCATAAAAAGTGTAGACCTCACCCTCTGGAGCTCCTTCTCCTTCCCCTGATATACATGAGCCTCTGACTTCTTTGCACCCATGAATATTATTGTTCAAAACTTTGCCCTTTCCTTCCTTTATCTTTGTTTCCTCCCTCATCTATGAATCTTGAAAAAAATAGCAGCGAGCTTTTTCACATGATTTTAGCAAGATGTGCATGCCTACTGGGATATATATTATGAGTGATGCATTGTGGGTTCTTTCTTGTGGCTTAGGGACAACACGGAAAGAAATACTTAAACCTGTGGCATTTGAGGACTGCAGCTAGGTGATTCATTGGGTAGAGTGTTGGGCCTGAAGTCAGGAAGACTCATCCTCCGGAATTCAAATCTGATCTCAGACACTTAACTAGTTGTGTGACCTGGGAACGTCACTTAACCCTATTGGCCTCAGCTCCTCCTCTATAAAATGTACTAGAGAAGGAAATGACAAATCTCTCTAGTATCTTTGACAAGAAAACTCCAAATGGGGTCACAGGAAGTTGGACACAACTGAACAACATCAACAGACACTAAAATCTTTAGGATTGTCAGTTTGTACAATCCAGGTGCTCATTGAGTGGGTGATGTATGTGGTAACATCAAGTGCAGCAGGAAATTGGGCATATGGGGGTAGGCAAGAGGAGGAGCAGTATATTGAAAATCAGCAACATTCATTTACTTATCTCTGTCTAGGGTCCCTTTTTTTCAGTCAGCACCAAGGACAGTAATATTCCTATTTCATCTCTGAAGCAAACTGACTGGATCCTATGTCCTGAAGGAAGTGACTTCTTCAAGTTTCTGTGGTGCCTATTTAACTGGCACAACAAAACTTTCTTATGCAGGAAAGCAATTCAACAATGAGAGACATTTAATTGTGGCAGACATAACACTTAGGACTAGGAATTAAAAGATTTGTATTCTAGTTTCATACCTCAGATTTCTCATCTATAAAAAGGGATAATGTCTTGAGGAATCATTGAGCAAATCAAATGGGATTGTGTATATGGAACACTTTGAAAAATCATAAAATGTACTACAAGTATGAGATTTTTTTATATCTATATTATACTTAAAATACTACAACCAATGCCAGTCATTTAAAACATGTCTTATTAGCCATATCCATATAAAATATTCCTAAAATTCCTATGTTCAATTCAGGCAAAAATCTTATAAAGTTCCAGAAGCCTTCAACACCTTTTCCAAATCCCCTCAAATCAAGAACTTAGCTTGTATAACTCTCTAAATCATATTCTTCTATGGCCCCAATGACTTTGTTACTTTCCTTCCCTAACCCTTTTCTTTCCCTCTCTCCTACTCCCATCCTCCTATGTCACACAATTTCTTCCTATAACTATTCTCATTAGTACTTTTATAATTCAGTGTGAGCCATGGACCCCCACCTAAAAATCAGTAAAACTATGGTTTCTATGTATTCTTTCAGGCTTTTCTTACTCTTTCTTCTTGGATTTATGTGCAATATTTGAGGAAATCTCTTAGTAGCACAGATAAAAAATTTCCTGTGACCAGATAATTCCATGCTATTTGTGCTGGACATCATGATCTCTAATATTTTTTTCTAGATTCAAAATTCCATGACTATTTTTTTCTATATTAAAGACTTTCTATGATGAGTTAGGGCCCAGAGAGTTTATATTAATAAATGTCATTTAATAAGTTTTCAAGCACCCTGAATTGAGAATATTTTGTGAGCCATGTACAGCACATGGTCCTTGCTCTTTAGAAGCTTAAACACGAGATTCTATTTCCCTTATTTTCTTCTTATTTTTATAAATAGTAAATATCATTAATTGTTAGGTTGAATTTGCACTGCAAGGACATTATTTGACAGATGTTGCTAGGTAGGTATTCTCACCAGTTGTTGCTGTTTTCTGAATCCAGATGAGCTTCCTGAATAAGTTGGCATTTGAGGATAGTTGGCACTTTTGAATAAGAAGATGACAGTCAGAAAGCCACATTGTCCTATTTATATGGTGTTTTAGAACTTACAAGTCACTTTCCTCAGTTAAGCAGAATAGTGAATAGAACACTGGAGTCAGGAAGACTTGAGTTGAAATCCTGCTGCAGACACTACCTATATGGCTATGGCAAATCATTAACCTTTGCCTCAGTTTCCTTAACCATCAAATAGGGATTACAGTAGTAGCTACCTCACAAGGTTGTCTTGAGGATAAAATGGCATAATATTTGTAACGTGCTTATGCCTGGCACATAGAAGGTACTATATAAATACTTTATCTTGTCTTCTCCTCCTCCTCCTCCTTCTCTTCTTTTTCTACATCTGTCAGAGAACTCCAGTTCAAATCCCATCTCTGACACTTTTTATCTGAGTCTCCATGGGCCAGTCTGGTACCCTTCATGGGCCTCAGTTTCTTCATCTGTAAAAAATGAGGAGATTGGAATTGTTGCCCTCTGAGACTTGTTTTTCTAGTGTCAGAGCTGTGATTCTTGAGATTGATAATACTAGTATTATTGTTCCTATTTTTACAAACAAAGAAACTGAGACCTAGAGACATTAAATGACTTATCCAGGATCATATAGCTAATAAGAATCCTGATTCCAAATCCAGCACACTTTATAATGAACCACAACCACACTATCTCCCCTAGAACTGTGAGTGTGTTTGTGTAGAGTGGGGGGAGGTTGAACTAGTGGATGTGCATCTTTGGGGGAGGCTCAGCTTGTTTAAGTCTAGCTGGCAGCCTCCTTGGCTTCTGAGTGCCTGACATTTCTGTTGCCTGCCTCTGGCAGCACCACACAGGCATGCTCACAGTGGTGTGCAGAACTACAAGGAAACCTAAATTTAAATGTTAAAAAGCTTTTGTTCATTACCGGTGGCATTTTCCCCCCCCATTTGTCACTCGAAGCAGAGCTGTGACTCTTTTAATATCAAACAAATAATAAGCTCCCTCTAAAGTGATTTTTCTGACAAGGAGCTCAATATATTAAACTTTATCTATATTTTAATAGCCAATTTCACACCAAACTGCCTTCTTAATAATGTATTTACCACCTGGGGATATTATTCCAACCCATCTGGAAAGAATTGGAAATTAACTGTCCCTAAACTGAGTCTGTGTGTGCTTTACACTTGGAGTAGAAAACAGTGGTGTCATTGCTTAGGAGGAGGGGCCTGAGCTAGAAGGATGAGAGACTCACCACCTGTCAAGGGGGAGGTTTGCAGGAGGAATGAGAGGAGGGTAAGGAAAGAATTCCTTCCCTAGAAGAAGCACTCATCTCCAGCCTAAGCTGGAAGGACTTGTTGCCAAGGAAGCACTTAGATGCTTCCTGTAGGAGGGAGATATGTTGGACAATCCACAAAAGAAGCAGGGGTTCTGGTCCTCCCTATTGTCCTGTCTCCTGCCATTGGGAAAACAAATGCATTGGTTTGGAGACCGGCTTAAACACGAAGAAATCAGTATTCTCTTCTGTGCCTTATATTTTTCCCTTACCACCTTGCTTTCTTGGTTTATTTGTGTATTTGGTTTTGGTTTTTGTTCTTTTTTATGAAAAGCAACAGGGTCCTGAAAATTCAATTAATGTTGGAGGGAATTCAAATGACCCTTTTTGGTGGGGAGAATTAGGGAAAAGGGAGAAATCTGTGCAACTGGAAGATTTTCTTTTCAAAGACTCTGCCTTCTAAGAAGTCCCCTTAGAAGGGGAAGCTCATGGGAAAAAAGTGATCCTTGGTAGTAGAGTCTGATTTGGCATCTGGGTGAATGGTGGATCATTGGATGAATGTCCCCAGAAAAGGTCAGCATGATTTCCTAGTCATGGCCACCAGCTGAAGCTTCTGTTGTAGGTTAGACTGGTAGGGATGTAAGGATTTGGGGGATATGTCTTAGAAGCAAGGTCTAATTCAGTAAACTTCTAGGGTGGATCTTTGGACCCTGTCTTGAATAAAACCCTTAGAGAAGACTTGAAACTCCAGATGAATCCTTAAAGGAGGGAGGGAACAGAACCAGCATTCATTCAGTGTCTACTATTTACCAGGCATCCTTACAACAACCTTGTGAAGTGAGTTCCATTTTATCCCCATTTTACAGTTAAAGAAACTGAGGCAGACTGAGATTAAATGATATGCCAGGGTTAGAAACTGGTGAATCCCTGAGGTTGGCTTTGAACTCCAGGTCTGATGTTCTATCCATTACCTTAGAAACAATCTGGGCTCCAGGGTGTCACAAAGGAAGACCTGGGGATTACCTAGGATCTAGGATATACTACCTCTTTGCAGAACTCAGTCAGCCTGTGTCAGGCCAGCAATCAGATGTGAGAAAACAGGCAAGGTCTAAAATAATTAGGTTTCAGTGAAAGGAACGCAGCATACCTCTTAGAAGTCTCTGCTCTGAGCCTATTTGAAACAACCTGTGAGAATACAAGGAAAAGGTGGAATTCTAAAGAATTTCAGGTTAGATGAAATAAAAGGCAATCTGCCTTGACCCCAAATTCTTTTCTTGAGAATCTTGTGATGGGAGTTGAAGTAAAGAAGTACTTCCCCTTCAATCTCATGCCCCTGGAATATCTTTCTGTCAATAGAGACAGAGGTAAGTTATTCATTAGCAGTTGTGAGCTATGTTGAAGTGATGCCACTTGTTCCAGGGATTGTACTTGTCTTTAAAAGCAGCAACAACTTGTGTCATTTCCTTAGTATAATCTGGACAGAGAATCTCAGCCAATATCTGGACTTCACAAAGCAAAAGGAGATGAGACTACCATTCCAGAGAAAACAACACTTGAGCACAAACCACTAGCCTGCTTTCTTTTTTTTTGTCATGGGTTCACAAGGGCTGAAAAAGACATCCACGGAATGGAAAACCATGTTAGGATTCTTGACATTCTTGCTGACAGCAAACCCACCAGAAGACTGGAAAGTAGCAATAGCAGTAGCAGCAAAAGAAGAACATTCTCTCTAGCCTTTTATCCATCCTCCTCTGCGGGTCCTCTGTGTGTGTGAGAGAGCATGTGTGAGGGTGAGGGGACAGGAGTGACATCTATCTCTCTAGGTCTTGGGGATCCAGAGTCCCAAAGTAATCAGTGAAGGAAGGAGGCTCATAGTGACAGGCAGGTCAAGGAAGAGAGGTGTAAAAATGCTCCTTTAATCCTGCAATTGGAGGATAGGCAGAGCTGACAGTTACCTGGGGACCCTGAGATACCGGATTCCCTAACTTAATCAGACAGATAACTGGAGCAGCCAAGGCTGAAGCCACACCAGGAAATGTGGAACAATAGGAGATGGCCCCTCCGGGCCCCGTGCTGCTTCAGAGATAATAAACTATATAAAAATCTGTCACCAAGTGATAAGTGATGAATTAGAATCAATTATATGTTTAAAATAATAGACATCCCCCTAGCTTCCTCTCTAGAAGCGTGAGGATTTGGACTGGGCCCAGAGATAGTGACAAGAGGGTTACTTGCATAGATACCATCTGCATCGGGTGAACTGAACACGTTGCCCAAACTGGTTTGCAGGCCGACTATCTGGTTAAAGGAGGAAAAAGGCACAAGTGGAAAACACGGATTCAAGTTTTCATGTGCATGACCCAATATTTCCAGTTTTTATAGGATTATTGGGCCTCGGACCCATGAATCCTACCTTCAGATACCTCCTTTACAGGTGAGCACATCTTCCTGGCCTTACTAGCCTTTATTCCTATTTAGTGAGGCTCTCAGTGTCACCTAGGCAAGTGAACAACCACCAAGGTAGTGAGAATAAGAGTCAGTTCCATTTGTCCTTCATATTCATAGGGCCATTATCATAGCCAGCATTTATAGAGAGTTTTCAGGTTTGCAATGCACTTTACAAGTGTTCTCTCGTTACAACCTTGGGAGGCAGATGTTGTTATTATCCCCATTTTGAAAATAAGGCAACTGAGGCAGACCAAGGCTAAGTGATTTAACCAGGGTCACACAGCTAGTCAGAGGCTGTATTTGAACTCAAGTCTTCTGGTCTCAAAGTCCAACACTCTATTCATAGATTGTACTCTCTGTGCATAGGTTGACAAAACAATTTGATATCTGGTTTAAGTAACTTACCTGCCCTGAACCTTGAGCTCCCCATCTCTGTAATGATACCCACCTCCACTGATGAAAGTGATTTGAGCACACACATTTCCCTATGTATTATTTGGAGCTTATGTGTAATTTTACCAAGTATGCTCTTTGAGGGTGGCCCAAAGGTGTTAACTGAAGAAATTCTAGGTAAGATACTTTAGAAGTCACCATTCCATATAATCTGGAGTCAGTACTTCATAAGAAGACCCAAGAATTTCATTACTTTTTTTCTTAGTAATTTGGTTTATTTCCCTGTGCTCTCCAAGATATAACAAATTAAATTCCTTAACTCTCGTTTGTATAGGTTTTTCCATCTGTTGAATGGAGCCAATCAAATTTTAACTTAGTCACTGTATGAAATGATCCTTCCCTTACAGTGAGTGGAGCCTTGTGAATGTGAAGGATTAATAGTGGTGAAGTTTATCCTCAGGACCTTAGTGGTTGGCCACATGCCTAGACCACTCCAAGAGACTCATTATATCATAATAAAGCGTCTAATAATAAAGTCCATGAAGCTGTGTGAGCCTTTTGCAGCTTGGTGGCACAATGAACTGAGTTCTTGACTGAAAGTCAGGACAACCTGGGTTCAAATCTGAACAGAAACATACTAACTTCCTGACTCTACTTCAGTCACTTAACCTGGGTCTGCTTCAGTTTCCCCATTTGTAAAATGGAGATGAGAGTAGCACCTAGCTCTCAGGATTGTATGAGGATCAAATGAGATAGTTTATATAAAATGCTTTGCAAGGAGAGGAAGGTTCAATATCAATGCTTCCTGCTAATATTATTTACAGCTATACTGAAGGTATCTTAAGAATCTTGGGTTCTGAAATCCTGTAATTCTCTACTGTCCACATTAACTTTATGTGAACTCCTTTCCATAAAATGCCAGCTAAATCCTACTGGAATAGCTAACCTCTGTATGAGCACCCTGCATCCCCCACCACCACCCCCACAGAGAGGAGAAAAAAGTAGGCATTCATGCTGAGACTAGGAAAGACTGATACCAATAGTAGAGAGAAACAGAAGGGCCACCAATCCACTAACTCTGGAGTGTTGAGCAGGACAGATTAAATATTGAAAATGAAGAAAATCCCAGATGTTGTCAGACTGGGGTAGGGATATAAGAAGTAATCTCCTCCTTGCCTGGAGTCTACTTTGTCATGGTCATCACCCAAATCAACTCTAGCAATCATTGGGAATGACAGATGCCATAGCTACTTCACTCTCACATTCATCTTTGTCACCAGGGGTGACAATTGGATGCTCACATGTGAGAATCAATGCTCTGGGTCCTTTGGAGAACAAATATATATATATATATATATATATATATATATATATATATATATGTATATGTATATGGACATACACACACATATATATATGCATATATACATATACAATATATATGTGAATACACACACATATATCCTCCAAACCCTAAAGGAATGTATGTTGTACCTTTTCTCTTTTGTGGCAGAGTAGGGGAAGCATGGGATTTTATTCAATCTATGCTCTATAAAATCTATGTGATCTTGGAGAAGTCCTTTCTCTCTGGGACTTGACTTACTCATCTTTAACATGAGAGAACTGGATGATCTCTAAAGTTCCTTTTAGCTCTCCAACTTTAAGCCCATAACTGATTTCCTTAAGGCCAGTTGCTGAGGGCATACTTAACAGTAATGTGATTGCAAATTCAGCTCCTATGGAAACCAATAATAAACATTTATTAAGCACTAATTGCAAAACACCATGCTAGATGCTGGGTACACAAAGGTAAGGACCCCCTGCTCTTACATGTCTTACATTGAATTGGAATGAAGCACCATCCAAACAACTTTAAGTTTATTTATTATGTGATATTTTTTATGATACCATGAAAAATCCAGGATGTTTTTTAATAGCTGAAATCAAGGTATCCCTTTACACTCTCCCTTGAAAAAGGAACAGATGATACCATTTTCCCAGGGAATACTGGAAGAGTGGTTACAGATAGAAAATTTGGAAGTGAAGAAAGATGAGACTGTGACGGTATGAGAAACACTTAGAAGAAAAGCAGCTCTTCCTTACTGAATTATCTTTTCCCGGGGCTATAATTAATCATCCCAAAGAATAGGTGTGGTGCTGTGGTAAGACTACTTGGCATAAAAACTGAAGACCTGAAGGCTATAGCCCTTACTTTCTCACTTATCACCCCTACTACTTCTGCAAATCCAAATCTCACTTCAAAAGCTTACTGTCTATGTGACCCGGGGCGAATCATTTTTATCTCACAGGCTCAGCGGAGAAAATGCTGGAAAACTTTCAAATTCAGTCTCAGATACTTCCTGTCTGTATGACCCTGGGCAAGTCATTTAACCTCTATCTACCTCAGTTTCCTCATCCGTAAAATGAGGATAGTAACAGTACCTACTTCCCAAGGTTGTGAGAATCAAGTGAAGTACTATTGGTCAAGCACTTAGCACAGCTCTTGGCACATAGTAGACACTATTAAAATGCTATTATTATTAATGACATTTCTCTGGACTGTAGTTTCCTCATCTATAAATACTGGATGTTGAACCAGATGGCTTCCAAGGGTCCTTTGACCACGTGAAGCAAATGTATTCTCAGAATATGGAAAGGGCTCTACAGAGTTTCAGGTGCCTTCCTCTTTGCTCCACCATCTTCCTTCATCAATTTTCCCTTCTCGCCTCTCATGCTGCCTCTCCATGCTTTCCTATCCCTTCCTGCCTCTCCCTCCCTCCCTTCTTTTCTCCCTCTACCCCTCCTCTTTGTACTCACGCTGACCTTGTAGATTTAGTCTTTTGTGTGGTCCTGTATCAAAAGTTTAATTAGAAACTCACGCCTGGACTTTTTTAATAGCACGAGTTCTAGTCATAAAACCCCTGGATGTCGCCTGTGAGCGGGAGCCCTGGGACCCGTGCTAATGGAATGGAGCGAGCTGCTCGCCAGCCACAGGAACACTCTGGGAATTCCTCCCTGAATCTTATTTACATTCGGACTAACAATAGCTCCCGAGTCTGGCTATAAATAATTTCTGGGGAAGAGTTGTCTAATTAAACATGCAGCAGTAAGGAAAGTGCTTTAACCACAAGGCTGGTGTCCTAATGAACGTAATCACTGGATGGGGACAGCTTAGGAAACACATCTAGACATCTCCCCGTGGAGGGAGAGAGAGATGGAGGGGAAAAAATACTCAGGGAGAATTTCCAATCAATATTTAATTGTGTACTGTGTTAAACTCGTTAGAGGGCCCTTCCCCCCAACCCCCCTTATCTCCCAAACCCCTCCAAAGGCAACTTTGTGAACTGGCCCAGGCTTCAGGTTCTAAGAGGGAAAAATCTTTCAGGGTTGTAAAACAGATGATGCTAAAAATACTCAGACACACCGTGGCTTATTAATAATAAATCGTGTCACATTGTCCATGCAGTAGTGATGTCACAGCGGCCAATTAAAACAGCTAAGACCAAGAAGAATCTTAGCTTCTTGTCCACTCAGGTACATCGCTTAGCCTCTAAACTCTCAGTGGGCAGGGACTTTGTCTTTCCGTTTGGCACTTTTCTCAGCCCTGAGCCAAGGATGCTGTGGGTGCTGGGCAAAATATTCAGTTGCTGACCAGAGAGAAGAGCCTGACTTTGAGGTGAAGATTCAGCAGGTTCCAAACTGGTGTCGTTCATGGAGGGGCTATTCGCTCCTGCTCCTGGCAGGCCAAGGAGGAAGGAAGCCCAAGGCGGCCATGCCCGTTTCTGCTTCATTAGAAACACAGACAATATAACATCAGCCAGATGGAAAAGGACAAAATTAGGACACAGGGTTGTTTTCATGTTCCTCAGAATACACTTCTGGGGACAGAAAGGAGAAAATTTCAGTGCATTTTATTTTACTACCTCACCCCCCCTCCCCCTGAACATAGCTCATTTACAATTGTATTATTGCCATAGCAATGTATATGTCAGAAGCATGACCTACACATCTATCACTATGGCGACATACACGCAGTGTTGAACTGATTCAACTGAATGGTGTAGCTATGTAGAGAGGGTGCTGGGTGAATAAGTGGGTGGGTGGTTTCAACTAGAGAGACACCCTCTGTGAGGCTCCAGGATAGATCATTAACTAGCACCAAAAAGGCTAGATCCTCATGGGAACCCCCTCCCCACCTCCAGAAAAAAAAAGAAAATAAAAGACAAAACACCAAAAAAAAACCCAACTGTGTGTGTACCTGTGATTAATCTAACTCACCACTGGATGTCAACGTTGTTCCAGCCAATTAGAGCAGAAAACAACAAAAACAAGAAGAATTTCACCACTTCTTTGCCTTTCAAAGGAAAAGTTAGAGCTGGGAGCCAAAGGGGGGCAAATTCTGCCCATTAAATGATTGGGATGGAAGGAGAGGAAGACACAACTTCCTCATCTGGGTCCAAGAGGGAAAGATATGGAATTTTAGCAGTAAAATCAAGTGTATTAGAAGCACTAATTCAGTCAATAACAAAGGGGCTACCCTTAGTTTTGATCAAGTAACCATATACAGAAGTTCTTTCCCTGGGATCCGTGAACTTTAAAAATATATATATTTTGAGAATATTTTGATATATGTTGATAATTTCAACAGACTTTCCTTTTTTAAATTTTATGTATTGTATTTTATGTACTTAAAAGCACTATTCCGAAAAGGGGTCCATACATTTCACCAGACAGAGGTTAAAAGCTGCTACCAGGGTAGGGAACCTTCAGCCTGAGGCCACATGTGGCCATCTAATTCTTCAAGTGTGGCCCTTTGACTGAATCCAAACTTCACAGAACAAATCCCCTTATTAAAGGATTTGTTCTGTAAAACTTAGGCTCAGTTGAAAGGCCACAGGTCTCAAGACCACAGGTTCCTCATCCCTGTGGGCCTATCCTATAAGGCATGATGAAATGGTGTGGGCAAACAGACAAGTTTCTTTCTTTTAGCAAGAGACTCTCAACATGAAAGTGTTGGGACAAGAAATAGCATTTACCCCTCAGCACCTATGTAGATGATATTCCCAGGAGAAGATGAAATGATGAGTCTAGCAACAGAACAGATTGGACAATAAAAAAAAAAATTGTGCCATCCTGAGGCAGGGTGGTGGGCTTTAGTTTTCCTCCTGCATTTTTATTTCTCCTTGGGGGGTTCTCGCCAGTCTAGCACCCTTCCCAAGCAACACCTATTTTGAATAAATAAATTAAATCGTATTAAGAGAAAATAGACTTGTGCTTTAGAGCTCTTTCAAATTATTTACCATGCTGTCACTTTAGGCTCATTGATGCTTGTTAATATTTCAGATTTAATGATAAGCACCATTCATAAGCAAAATAAGACATTATTAGCACAATCCTGGCAGAATTGTACAAGAACACTGCTAATCTAAGGTGAAAAATGCATTATGGAACTAAATTTAATTAGTAGATTTTGTTCTATTAGTGGCTTGTAGATTGCATTTATGAAAGTGAATACAAATATGATCTGGGAAATCTCTCTGCTGAAAAATGTCACTGATAATCTAACTTCATCCTACCCTTTCTAGCAGACACAAAATGAAAATGGAAGTCCTCCTCTTCTTGCTAGTTAAAAGACCCTCAAGCCGGTCATTCTGATAACATTCAGATAGTGTGGTAGCTCCAGTAGGTGTGAGGAAAGAAGTCTGGTAAGAATGAGCTGTTTTGACTTTGTTTCTATCTTTAGCACGGTGCTCCTGGAGGCAACTGGTGAAAGAACATTGTATAGGGACAGAGCTTCCTCTGTGACTTTTAAGGAAGCTATAGCTAATGTTATACAGTCCATGCTGTTTATTTCAACTCCCTATCTAACCTAATTCTTCTGGGTAAGAAAGCTATTGTAAAAAGACTACTAGTATAGAAGTTATAGGACTCAGCTTTTAGTTTCATTTTGTCTCAAACTTGCTGATTTACTCATTCAAATTCTTTGGTGCTTCTAAACCTCAGTTTCCTTATTTATAAAATAGATATAATAAATACTATTCTCCCTCATAGACTTGTTAAATGGCTTTAATGAAATAGCAGAACATGTGAGTATGATTTTAAATATGTCAATTGCTATGAAAGCATGGATTTCTTTTTAATGATTGACAGTTATCCATTTCTCCCTATGTTATACAGAAATGAATTAAAGATATTGTGGCAGGTGAACATGAGGGATTTTTTTCCTTTTTTAAAAAGACAATTATATTTTATTATAATGTTCACTTAAAAATGAATTCCCAATTCTCTTTCTCCCTCCACCCTTCCCCCACCTATTAAAAAGGTAAGCAATTTGATATCAGTCATATATGTGAAGTCATGCAAAACATATTTCCATATCAGTCATGTTGCAAAAAAAAACACAAGAAAAATAAAGCAAATGAAAAAAGTGTGCTTCAATATGCATTCGGAATTCATCAGTTCTTTCACTGAATGTAGATAGCATTTTTCTTCATGAGTCCTTTGGAATTGTTTTTCATCTTTATATTGATTAGAGTAGCTAAGTCTTTCACAGTTGATCATTGTAACATTAATACTGTTCCTGTGGATAGTGTTCTCTAGGTTCTGCTCATTTCACTTTCCATGTTTATGTAAATCTTTCCAGGTTTTTCTGAAACTGTACCCTTCATAATTTCTTACAGCATAATCATATTTTTTCACAGTAAATCATATTTTTCTACATTTTGTACCCATCATAGCACTTAGCACAGTGCTCTGAACTTAATAGATGTTTCATAAACATATTTTTAGCGTACTGAAGTGCTTTCAAGTGAATCATATTTCAGTGGGCTATGCCAAAAAGGCTGGAGAAGGAAGTGGCACACCACCCCAAAATCTTTGCTGAGAAAACCCCATGGACCACATTGTCCATGGGGTCACAGACACTACTGAATGACTGTACATCAAATGCCTAAAGGGAAAATATAAGCAGTTTCAATATTTTCCCTGTTTACAGTTAACTGAACAATCTGTATCTGCAAATAGCTGGGTGCTTCCTCCTGTTCCAAGACTATTCCCTTTGCACTCCACATATAGCATCTAAATAGCAATTAAGTTGTTCTGTGACAACAGAGATCCACCTGGTGACTAATATACAAGAGATTTACCTCTTTTCACCTAGGGGGTAGATCTCCATTTCTTTCACGTCATGACCACCCTTCTAACACACTCCAGATTGTCGGTGTTTTTCCTAGAAGGTGGTACTGCAAATCAGGCACAATATTCTGATATGGGCAGCAGGATAAGCATCCTCTCCTTTGTTCTAGGTACTATGGTTCTCCTTCATTGAGGAGTAACAGAAAAGCTGAAATACTGGTACAATTCATTGATAGTTATACAACAGTTTAATAAAATAAATATTTACTAAGTACTCATTATGTGGAAACCATTATCCTAGACCCCAGGAGTACAAAGGAATATAAAGATAAGATAGTCCCTGCTTTTAAGAAGCTCACATTCTTCTAGAGCTGTAGGGGTAGCCTATGGCACTCATGTTTTTTCTTTAGTTTTTGATTCCAAAGACTTTCCTTTATAAACAAAACTAGCACTCCACTAAGATAGTAGATCCACTCTCAGTGGATCATGAACTTTAAGGTCTTTCTCTTCAGGTTACTGTCAATAGCAGTGATGGATTCGTGCCAACTTAGCTGAATTCTTGCCTTTGGCCTGACTCATGACCAGATAAATTCAGCTGTGAGATGGCTGGCATTAATGATGCAGCCTATGACTGTGCAATGGATATTTTCTCTCTGTGAAGCTTACTGGTCCACAGAAGGGTGATAGCACCATGAGCTAAATGAGATAACAAGCCCAAGGAGAGTAGAGGAGATAGGAATTTCTTCTGCTGCATGGCCAAAAATACCCTCTTCTCTTGACCTTTTTCTAATCCAGATCCCTAACTGACAGATGGAATTAAAATGTCTGACCCAAGGAAAGCTATATTCCCTTGAACTTTATGAGTGGAAATGTGGCATCAGTAGCAAAGGTCTGATACGTTCATGGCAGGAGGATGAGATTTGAGAAGTGACCTTACAAGTTATCTAGGCTTAATCTCTTGTTTTCCAGTTGAAGTAATATTGCAAACATCTTGTAGAAGGAGAACAAAATACAAGGTAATGAACCCCCTGCTTGATTCTGCCCAAGATTTTTGTATTATCCTATAAGAAAAACCCATTTCATATAGCACCATTCCAGAAAGCTGTATATTCTCTGTCTCTGTCTCTCTGTCTCTGTCTCTCTCTCTCTGTCTCTGTCTCTCTCTCTCTTTCTTTCTCTCTCTGTTTCTTCTTCCATTTCTTCTTCCTTCTCTCCCTTTCTCTCTTCTTTACTCCATCTTTCCTTTCCTTGGCAAAGCTGAGACAGAACATTGAAGCAAGCATATTCAGATTCATTATTCATGCAGATGAGCCTAACAATTCAATAGAGCTAATTAGGAAAATGATGGAGAAAATTAGCACATTATGAATGTTTATTAATATTAATAAAATTGCAACTTTACCCAGAGGTTCTGAAGAAAGATGAAGAAAAACAACTGGACAGCAAGTAAACATCATTATAAAAAGTTCTTAAAAGATTGATCCTAGTCATCCTTTCTTAAAGTATCTTCTTCCTTTTCTCTCTCTTCAGAAGATCTTTCAGTGAGAGGGTATATGCTACCATAGATGGAATAATTGGGTTGTTTTTCTTTAATATTTATGTTACAAGAGGTTAAAAATAATCCAAAACAGGTTGAGGGGGATGGAGCCAAGATGGCAGAGTAGAAGGATGACTTGTAAGAGCTCTCCCCCCACAACCCATAAAATACCTGTAAAAATGACTCTAAACAAATTCTAGAGCAGCAGAAGCCACAAAATAACAGAGTGAAAGAGATTTCCAGCCCAAGGCAGCCTGGAAGGCTTACAGGAAAGGTCTATCACATCAGACTCAGAGCACAGCACAGCACAACCTTGGCTGCTGGTGCAGCAGGGACAGGACAGGAGCAGACTTCAGGGCACCACCTGCAGCAGTTGTGGTTCTCAGATCCCTCAATCCACAAACACCAGAGACAGCTTCAAAGATGAGTGAGAAAGCTCTTTTACCTGGGGGAGAAGCGAGCAGGGTCCTCCTGGCCTAGCTCCAGTCCAGATGGTTCCCTTTTTGGAACCCTGGGCCTAAAGCCCCTGGGGGAATCAAACCACTGATCTGGATCTCAGCCCTGAGTGGTGGCCCTGGGGTGAGGAGGAACACTGGCCTGGTGGAGCTGGTGGAGGCTCTGGAGAGGGAATTCTATTCACAGATCCTGGGCAGAAAAGCTTGTGGTAGCTCCCACACCAGAGTACAGATCAGAAGAGGAGTAAACTCCTCTGTCTTGATTGTGCCACCAGGAGGAACTGAGAGCTTACAGGTCCCCAGAGTATACCCTCCTCTTGACAAAGGACTCGAAAGTCAAGGAACTGGCTGAGAAAATGCCCAAAAAAGGAAAAAAACAAGACTATAGAAGGTTACTTTCTTGGTGAACAGGTATTTTCTTCCATCCTTTTGGATGAGGAAGAACAATGCATACCATCAGAGGAAGATATAAAAGTCAAGGCTTCTGCATCCAAAACCTCCAAAAAAATATGCAATGGTCTCAGGCCATGGAAGAGCTCAAAAATGATTTTGAAAATCAAATAAGAGAGGTGGAGGAAAAATTGGGAAGAGAAATGAGAGAGATGCAAGAAAATCATGAAAAATGAGTCAACTGCTTGCTAAAAGAGACCAAAAAAAATGCTTAAAAAAATAACACCTTTAAAAATAGACTAAGTCAAATGGCAGAAGAGGCCCAAAAAGCCAATGAAGAGAAGAATGCTTTAAAAAGCAGAATTAGCCAAATGGAAAAGGAGGTTCAAAATCTCACTGAATAAAAGAGTTCTTTAAAAATTAGAATGGAGCAGATGGAAGCTAATGACTTTATGAGAAACCAAGAAATTAAAAAACAAAACCAAAGGACTGAAAAAATAGAAGACAATGTGAAATATTTCATTAGAAAAACAACTGGCCTGGAAAATAGATCCAGGAGAGACAATTTAAAAATTATGGGACTACCTGAAAGTCATGATCAGAAAAAGAGCCTAGACATTATCTTTCATGAAATTATCAAGGAAAACTGCCCAGATATTCTAGAACCCAAGGGCAAAATAAATATTAAAAGAATGCACCAATCACTTACTGAAAGAAATAAGAAAAGAGAAACTCCTAGGAATATTGAAGCCAAATCCCAAAGTTCCCAGGTCAAAGAGAAAATATTGCAAGCAGTCAAAAAGAAACAATTTGAGTACTGTGGAAATACAATTGGGATAACACAAGATCTAGCAGCTTCTACAATAAGGGATCAAAGGGCTTGGGATATGATATTCCAGAAGTCAAAGGAACTAGGATTAAAACCAAGAATCACCTACCCAGAAAAACTGAGTATAATAATTCAGGGGAAAAAGTGATCCATCAATGAAATAGAGGACTTTCAAACATTCTTGATGAAAAGACCAGAGCTGAATAGAAAATCTGACTTTCAATCACAAGAATTAAGAGAAGCATGAAAAGGTAAACAGGAAAGAGATATCATAAGAGACTTACTAAAGTTGAACTGTTTACATTCCTATATGTAAAGATGATATTTGTAACTCTTGAAACTTTGCTCAGTATTTGGGTAATTGGAGGGATTATACACACATATATTTAGACAGAGGGCACAGGGTGAGTGGAATAGGAAAGGGATGCTATCTAAAAAAATAAAATTAAGGGATGAGAGAGGAATATATTAGGAGGAGAAAGGGAGAAATGGAATGGGGCAAATTATCTCTCATAAAAGATGCAAGAAAAAGCTTTTTCAACGGAGGGGAAAAGCGGGGATGTGAGAAGGAAAAGTGAAGCTTACACTCATCATATTTGGCTTATGGAGGGAATAACATGCACACTCACTTTGGCATGAAAATCTATCTTACACAACAGGAAAGTAGGGGAGAAGGGGATGAATGGGGTGGGAGGGTGACAGAAGGGAGGGCTAATGGGAAGAGGGAGTAATTAGAAGTAAGCACATTAGGGGAAGGACAAGGTCTAAAGAGAGAATAGAATAAATGGGGGGCAGGATAGGATGGAAGAAATATAGTTAGTCTTTCACAACATGACTATTATGGAAGTCTTTAACAAAACCACACATATATAGCCTATATTGAATTTCTTGCCTTCTCAGTGGGGATGCATGGGGAGGGAGGGAAGAAAAGAAGTTGGAAATCAAAGTTTAAGGAACAAATGTTGAGAATTGTTTTTGCATACAACAGGGAAATAAAAAAATATAGGCAACAGGGAATTGAAATCTATCTTGTCCTACAAGAAAAGAGAAGATAAGGATAAGGGAAGGACAAGGGTGTGATTGAAAGTAGGGTAGATTGGGGGAAGGGACAATCAGAATGCACAGTGTTTTGGGGTGGGGGAGGAAAGAGATGGGGAGAAAATTTGGAACTCAAAATTTTTGGAAATTAGTGTTGAAAACTAAAAATAAATTAATTAATTAAAAAATAATAATCCCAAACAATTCATCAAATCTGCTATCATCTTGTTAGAGAATAATTTCATCCCTTACTTCCCTCCTAGAAGGTGATTGATTTAAAGAACTCATGAAATAGTAGATGGAGTTCATGAGGTTCAGATGTGGTTGGGAATCACTGACATTTTCTCCATATCTTTAGGAGATTTAAGTTTCCTCCTGGGGGATATAGTTCTCTTCAGAGTATTGTCCTGACTGCTTTGCAGTACTGAATTTTGAGTCCCCTGTTTGGAGTTAACTTCTTATTCTCAAATAAAATGAGATAATATTTGTAAATCAGCATAGCCCCTGGTTCCTAGTAGGTGCTTAATAAATGCTTGCTCCCTCCCTCATTCCCTTTAGTCTTCATTCTAATTTTAGCCTGCACCTCAAAGTCTAGGCAATTAGAATTCCCATTTATTAGAACAGGGTCCTGCCAAATCTATATACCTAGCTCCTACATACCTAGCTCCTGCTCTACCATTACTCTAGTTACTCCTCAGTTCTTCCCAAATTCAGATGATTTACTTGTGTCTGTCATCCTCTTTTCAAGGTCCCTGGTTTAATAAATTGGAGGATATATATATATTGGAGGCTCACTTGAGACTGTGAGTTCTAGGTGTAGGTTCCCTAAAAGTTTCCTTGGCCATATTTCCTTTCATTTTTAATTGTCTCTTGCAACAGTAATGGAGAAATCGGGCCCTCTAATCACACTTAAGACATAATGGGCCAAAATGCAAAAATAGCTAAAATCCTGGTCATGATACAAGAATTAAAGCAACAAAAGTTCATTTTTGTTTTTCATGGTGATTACTTTTAATCAACAAAACATTGAGTTCCTACTATGTGCCCAGCAACAAGGTGTGCTGCTGGGATGAATACAGAAGGCAGTTGTCTGCCCTAAAGTTGCTTGCACCATGTCTGCTAGCATTTATTTGACAGTCATTTGCTGAGCACCTACTCTGTGCATTTAATTCACATCTGTTGTACCCCTCAGTGAAGTTATTGTTATGATGAATACAAAGAGACATTATATAGATCCTGCCTTCCAAGAGTTTGTGATCTGGTATAATTGGTACTAGCTACAGATCCATAGTTATCCAGTATTAAATAATTTTGATGTATCATGTGAGCGGTATAGGTAAGTACTATAGTATTATTTTAAAAGAAGGAAGAGATTTATATAATATGTGTGCATGTTACATGATAGGATAATTCTATGAAAATGGAAATTAGGTACTTCAAGGTATCAGCTATTGTATTCTAAATGATGTTGACCTCTAACTACGTCTAGTCTATCCCAGAAAGCATTTTGTCAGTAACTTATAGAGTAACCTGCATGAGAGTAGCAGTCAGGCTGGGGGGCCTCTGCCCTTTTCTTCCTATAAACTAGCAATATTCTGAGGGCTATTGCCAAAATCCAGCTAAATACACAGCATTGTTGATGATTCCTTGCCTTGTTGGGAGAAATTTATTTGATACTGACTAAAACCAGAATCTTTGAAGTAGCAAATAGGTCTTCTCTGACAAAAAGAACTAGAAAATGTGTCTGGATAAGGACTGAGGTGAAGCAGGGAAGACAATACGTCCCTTTCTCCCTATAGTAATAGAGGACCACAGCATACTACAGCAGCTGTTCAGAGATAGTAAAGTAGGCTTCATTCAAAAGCCATCATAATTTGGCACTGAGTGCTCCAATCAGTAGCCCTCCTAATGCATGTAATTGTTATGCAAATAAGCCACAGTACATTACCCAGGCTGGGAACAAGAATATCAGCTCAATAATTTACAAGGTGTCCAGAATCCCACTTGATGGTAGTATTTGGGGTAAGAACCCTGGCTGGTCCTGGGCTGTGCTGAGCTGGGGCTCTGTTCCTGAGAAGAGCTAGGTTCTTAACATTAGACATTTTAAGAGGTTTCCATTTGAGGATAGACAGTTATTTGTTTAGTAAAGTGACCAAATCCTGGATCTTCAATTGTTCTAACTATTGGTATCCCCATCCATCTAACCCTGGGGCATTTTTTCTTTCTTTTACTGGACCTCCTTCTTATGTTTATTACATCTTTTCTCCCTTTCTCTTTTCTCCACCACTCCTGTCTTGCTCCATAAATGTCATGAAGTAGAGCCACATTTTTTAAGATTGTGATCAAAGAACAAACATATTAACTGTTTCATTTTTTTTAATTGAATGAGACACATTACATATCAGTTGTATGTACAAAGAAGAAAATAAGATTATTTCCCCCCCAAACACTCTTCCCTCATGGAAAAAAATAAAAGAAAGAAAATGAAAGAAAAGGGGGTAGCTACATGGTGAAGTGAATAGAATGTCAGTCCTAGAATCAGGAGGACTTGAATTCAAATCTAGCTTCAGACGCTAGTTGTGTGATCCTGGGCATTTCAGTTAATCCAGACTGCTTCCAAAAAGAAAAACAATATGCTTGTCATAAATATGCAAAGTTAAGCAAAACAAATCCTTATACTTATATGTCTTATTCTGTATCCTGAGTTTGTCACCTTTCTTTCAGGAGGTGGGTAACATATTTCATCATCAGTCTTTTGGAATTGGGGGAAGTCATTATATTGAACAGTTTTCTTAAATTTTTGAAAGTTGTTCATCTTTAAAATTTTGCATTTATTGTAGAAGTTGTCCTTACTTCTGCATCAGTTCATACAGATCTTTCCAGGGTTCTCTGAAAGCATCTCTTTCATTACTTAATGAAGCACAACATTATTCCAGTACATTCATCTATGATTTCTTCAGTCATTGCCCATTTGACAACTGCAACCCTGACAAAACATTTTCTTTTTTTATTTCCCAATACCCTTCACCACTTATAATTTTCATTTTTGATAAACTTTGTCAGATTTGATAGGTACATTTTAATTTGAATTTCTCTCTTTTGATTTTGAACTTTTTAAAAAATGTGTCTATTGATAGCTTAGGTTTCTTCCTTAATCAGATGCTTATTCATATCATTGGAACATTTATCAATTGGGAAATGACTTTTAAAATCGTATAATTTTTAGCACTTGGAAGGAACCAAAGAGAACATCTAGAACTAAGGTGTAATGACTAGGGTTTTGGCTCCCAATTTTGAATTTAGAAGGTACTGACAGCACCTGTTCTCCTTCAGTAGTATAGAAATAATAGAATTCAGTGCCTTAGCAAAAATAAGTCATTAAGATGGAAAGATACCAGGTGGTCAGCTAAAGTGAAGATTCTCCACTCCCCCCAACCTACCCATATTTCCCACTTTATCTGATCCTTGCAATCTTTAGAAACATCTTTGTAGTCATTCCCCAAAGTCCCTTTCCAACTTCTCCCACAAGACAGTATCTTGCTACCTTCTTCAACTAAGGACACACTTTGCATTGCTTGCCCTAGGCATAAATACTTCCTTGTTATAGCCTGTCACAATGATGATCTCAACTCACTCAGTATACAAATGTGGAACTAGAGATCCAGAAATACTAAATGCATTGGTTAAGGTCACATAGCTAATTAATAATGAAGTAAATACTTCAGAGAAGGATTTTCTATTTGCCTGCTAATCTACACTACTAAGTTCCTTTCCTTTCTGCATCCTCCCAATCACCATATACCTTCTATGAAGTATTTCTTTATTTCTGTTTATTTGTTTTCATATATTCCTCTGGATATCACCTCAATAACATAAAAGAATATTGGTAAAGCAGTTAGTACAGTGCCTGACATACAACAGGTGCTTAATAAATACTTTCCTCCTATTTAGTCCTTTTTTTTAAAGTTCTACACAGAGTTGCCCTTTCAACTATATTTCTATTTCTACTATAGAGGCCAGGTCTGCCCTCATTACCTCTCCACCAAGATTTAAATCAATTCAACAAAAAATTATCAGGCATCTACTCAGTATAAAGTACCACAAGAAGTACTAAGAAAATGCTAGTATAAATTCATGTGTTCCCTCTTATTGAAAAGCTTATAGTCAAGTAAAGAATAACAGTAGTTCTTCCCCTTCCCTCCTTCCATCTCTCTTTTCCTCCCATCTTCCCTGTACAGCACTGACAGATTGATCTTCTGAAAATCTCACTTTCATGATACCACCTATTGGCTCAAGTCATACAGCGACTCCCTACAGCTCATTGGAGGCAGTTCAAATTTCTCAGTCTTGCATTTGAACCTTTCCATCAATTAGGCCTATCTTATCTCTCCAATCTTATTTTTCACTACACCCCAAAAGACTCCCTTCTCCTTGAGTTGTCATTTCCATTACCATCCTCCTACAATATCTAACATTCATTTCATATGGCTTCTGCTTTTCAACTCACTTGATATGTCTTCCATACGTCTCTCCATCGATCCAATTTGTATATTAAGAGTCAAGGTCTTTTTCCCAAACTAATAATGACTCACAGTGATCTTGCCTTTATTATGACTTCTTTTGCACAATTTAGTTCTGGATCACACAATCACACTCTTGCTTATATACCATCTTCAATGGGTTTTAGTCATTTCAGCTACTTATGTTTCTTCTCCCCCCACAAGATTTTAAGTAATTTGAGAGCTGGGATCATGTTTTTTATTTCTTTTTTATATCCTCCACAGTACCTAGTATGGTGCTTAGCACACTGTAGGTGCTTAATGTATGTGTTGAACAAATAAATATCCCAGAATGCTCCCATCTCAGATCACAGTTTTCATGTTTACCCAGTGGGACTTAGTAAATTGGTGGGAAACCCTCCTGCCAGTTTTCCCCAATTTCAGGCAGGGCTTGAGGCTGTGTCATTTACCAAATTATCTCTTGCCTATGAGCTAAGCAAAGATGGCCTGGAAACCGCTGAGGGAGAAATAAAGATGGAAACTAGCATGCTTGTTTTTAGAGTCAATTTTCTGACTATATAACTGCACTTAAAAATTAAATTTGCTAAAGGCACTTCAAGTACTTTACTTGCTAACACTTCATTACAAGGTACTTATCAGTAATAAATCCATGGTGCCTACATTTTTAAAAAAAAAACAAAACAAAACAACAATGGACTTAGAACAAATACAAAAAATATTTTCTCTTCTTCCTACTCTTTGTTTTAGTTCAGGAAAGAGCACATAATTTAGAGATAAAAGGATTAAAGAGATGAAATTATTATGAATGAAGATTTTTTTTTCAGGTACCTAGAATGGGAAACTTTTCTGTATCTTGTTAGACCTTAAGGTAATCAAAGCAGACATTAAGTGGGGTTTCTTGTTTAAAATGTACATAGAGTCAATTCTTCATAATCCACGTAGAGGTTATCTTAGTTATGGATTATGTATGGCAGTTTTTAAATGCCAGGTTGACTTCCCCAGCTACCCACCATGCCCCTGGGCCAGCTCCCCAGCTGTCAGCTGATATGCACTCAGGGAATACAAACTAATTGCAATATTAGCCCAAGCAAAACATAATTAAGAAGGTAAATCTGTTTTTTAAAAAGATGAAAAAAGTATTTCCATATTAATGTCAAATATTTTACATAATCCATGGTACAGATCTTTTCTTTTATTGTGAATAATCCATATTTGACAGTCTTAGTAATAATACCATACATCTGTAGAGTGCTTCAGGCTTATAAATATGCTTTTATTCATTAGCTTAAAACAACCCACATGATATATTCTCTTCTCCAAAAGATATGTTGCTCCTGATTGTGTCAGTGTCCTGACCATCTCCCCAACCTTCCACATTCATTTCTGTCTTCTCTATTTTCTTCACACTATTTCGTCTGTTTGCCTGGCTTCTCTTTTCCCCTCTTCTCCAATTATATAGATCTGATTTATCCTTTAAAGCCTATTTCTTCCATGAAACTTTTCCTGACTACGTTAACCCATCATCATAGATCATAGACTCAGAGCGTCACAGTAGTAGGAATCTCAGAGTTGGTTGAGGTAAAGATAACTTGATGGAAAAATCAGACCTGCCAGTGATGTTAAACACAAAATTCCCTTATTGGGCAATTTTAAGTCATCTAAAAATGGCTTAAGACTGAAAATGAAACAGTCAAGATTAAGAGCATAGATGACGAGGCAAGGGCCACAATGGAAGGACACAACTAGGGTAGCAACCAACACTTTCAAAGCAGGGTAAGGAAAGATGATATGGAGATATGGTTAGGGACATAAGGACATTACCAAGGACTCAGACATAATTTTCAAGCCACGATGGGAAGAAGAAGGAGGTTTATAATGAAATAGGCAGAGGCTATATTCTGGATTTGGCAAACCCAAGGTTAACTAAACTCTTGTCAATTTCATCAGGATAGTTCAGTTTCTTTAAAAATTACTAGTGGTTTTAAATGGGGGTGGGGGTGAGGAAGAACCTCACTCAGACCTTTCTCATTGAATTCCCACTTTTAATTTTATATGCAGAAAGGAATCAATTAGCAAAGCTGTATGAAGCATGGGAGTTTCTAACATGGGAGGTTCCAAGCATAGATGATTCCAGAAAAGGAAGGGGCTACCAAACATGAAGAATGAGCATGTCTAGAGCACAAAGAATCTGTCACAAGAAATGCAAAGTCCAGAAAGCCAGGATGCTTTTCTGGACTATGACAGTGGTCATTTAATCCAATCCACTCATCTCACAGATGATAACTAAGGGCCAGAATGGAAAAGTGACTTACCCAAAGATTCACAAAATATTAACAGATCAGACGCTAGAAGCCAGGTTCTCTGATCTGGCTTATTCTGTCCTCTTTCTACTACAGTATGTTAGCTCACTCATTTTGTCAATGCCATGGTACCTTTGTTCTGCTTCCAGGTTATCTTTTTTTTAATTGCCTTACCAATAATATTGTACGTTCTTTTGGAGCACAGATTATGTCATATTTCTTTCAGATCTCCTCCAATGCTTTTCACAACATTGGGCCTTAGGAAGCACTCAGTAAACAACTATGAATTGAATCAAATATACTTAATGACACAAATAAGATGTGGCCCTAGGATGATCTGTACAAACCAAGAAATACTTCCTTTCTCTGGAGACACCTGCTGTTCCTCAACGTTCATGCTTTTGATATTAAACATTCGAAGACAAGGCTAACATAGTCTACACGAAAGTGCATTTTGAGATATGTAGACAATGTGACAATGGGGCTGAGAATATAGGGTGGGGCACATGCTTTGTATTGATTGGAAAACCCAGTACATAATGATAGGTTTCTGTAATATAAGTTTAAAAGCACATTGGCATAAGCTCAGGCATGATGGGGTTTAATTGTTACTGATGCAGTGGCTGTAGAGTTCAGAGTAAAACTCAGAGACTTATGGAAGAACGAGAAAGACATAGACTTTCTTATGCAGTCAGATTGGGGAGAGAAGAGGAGGCAACGAGCTTATAGGTAGCCTAGGGATCACTGCTTCCTATTCTGAATAAGTACTTCCAACCAGGAAAAAAAAAAAAAGCAACTTTGTATTTAGAAAAATTCCTATAGGGTAGCCCAAAGCTGTTTGCCTCCTTATTCTCCCACTCTGTTCCGAAAGAAAGCAATTCCGCAGAGAACCTGTCTATCAATCCCATCTTTGTCAGCCAAGTGAAAGGGACACTGTTTTTTTCCCTTGAATTTTAAAGGTAAATTAATAAATAAATGAAAAATAAAATGAGAAACATAGTCGAGCCTGGTCTTGTGTTTCTAATAGAATCATAAATGCCAGAAAGTGCTGAGAATGATTTATTATCCTGTTATTATAAGTGACTAGGAAGCTTTCGATGGAGTCCTTGCTAATTTCTAACAGCTGCATTAAATCAGAAATTCTATTAGCTATTATAGAGTCATCATCCCATACTCCTGCAAATCAACTTGAACACCTGATGGGAGTTTGGAGCTGTGGGTTACATAGTTGGTAACCTCATCCTTGGTCCCTAAAAGGGACATAAAAAATGCTGCTTAAAAGTGGCATGATGCCGGGTGCATCAGTGACTGGAGATTAATAAACCAAATGGCTAAGCACTTTTCATGAAAAAAAAGATTCTCAGTAGGGAAAATGGTTACATGGCATAAGCATTACCTCCTCGAGAGAACAGTGATCTAGGTCTCATCCAATCCTAGGCTCTATATTATCTTTTTTTTTTTTTTTGGAGGTAATAAGGAATAAGTGACTTGCCCAGAGTCATACAGTTAGTAAATATATTATCTTGAAGTAAGTAAATCTACATCCTTCCCTCATGATAGGAAACCCAACAAATCATAGGTTAATATATTAATTAGTATTTATTCAGTTCTCAAGGTGGGAAGATGGGGGACAAGAAATTCACTTTCTAAACATTTGTCATTCTGTTTATAAAATTTAATTTAATGTTTTAAATTAACAGAATTACTACCTTTTCCTCTTACCTCTCCCAACACTGAAAAAAAAAATATAGTAAAATCATTGTAATAAGTATGCATATTCAAGTAAAGCAAATTCATACAATGAGTGACCACATCCAAAAATTCATGTATTATTCTACTCTTGTGTTCATCACCTCATTAGCAGGAGGTTGGTAGCATGCTTCATCATACATCCTCCATTTTCATGATTGGTCATGATATGGATTAGTTTTTCTTCTTAAGTCTTTCAAAGATGGTTGTCTTTACAATGTTGAAATTGAAAAAAATTCTGGTTCTACTCATTTCTCTATCAGTTCATACTAATTTTCTCAGGTATTTTTGGAACCATCCCTTTCATAATTTCTCCATCTCCATAATTAGCAATTCATTTCTTTTTTAGGATCCTCTACACTTAATTGAGATTTTCCCAAGAGAATTTATCTTTCAAATAGTGACTTGCTGTCTTGATCTAGCACCTAGCACCATGCCTGTGACATGCCATTAACCTAACAAAAGTTAGTACAACTGAATTTGATTGCACAGAGGAAGAGTTTGCTCTGAGTATGTAGCAGAAGTCTGATAATGTCAGTCTGACTTTCTGGACACAGAAGGTAGTCTAATTAATAAATTTACAATAGAATCATTGTCATCACTGCTTGCTGTGCTCTGAAGGTAAAAAGATCAAAAAGAGAATCTCCAGTGGTAGGTCTTTTTCTATGATATCATGGTATCCAGTAGTTCTTCTCTGTAGGCAAGAAGAGACCCCTACCCACTCCAGAGCCTGGTGCAAATATCATCCATCTTTGACCTACAATAGCAATTCAAGGTTCAGAAAGAGCAGGGGTCTCTGATATTCCATTATAAGCAGAGAAGTCATTGAAACCCAGAGAAGGTCTTCTATCCATGTTTCTGTGTTTGTTCAGCAGCAAACAGAGCCACTTGTTAAACACACTGTCCTTTGCCCAGTGCCATGGCAGCAATAGTTTGAAAGAGGGTAAAGGGACGGGGGGAAAAGACATTAAAAAGAAAATGTCACCATTTCCAAATGCCATATTTTTTTGACAGTTTCTCTTTATGTTGCAACAGCTGTTTAACATGACAAATGGTGGCTTTAATAAAAATTCACGCAAGGAGATGCAGCCCCAGAAAATGAATAATGGAGCTTTCTAACCCGACACGTTGTGGAACATATTCACCCAGCAATGAATAGCCCCTTGGTGACAGTGTATTGCTGCTTGCTTACAGACAAACTCCCTTGGAAGGTAGTTGTCTCTGGAGCACTGGACTCTGGGGACATTTCATGGACTATGATTCCATCAGGTCACCCACTTGAGGAGGTGTGGGTCTCACCAATGTTGATGACACCTGCTGAAACAATTAAAGCATAGTACATAAAACCCAAAGGAGTCAAAGGAGGGAAAGAACTGGCAAAGCAGGTTGTGGGAACTATAAATGGTGCCACAAAATCAGGCACCAGTGTCGAAAATGAAGGTGGTAGCAAAGCTAGGAAGAATACAGACAACAGGGACAGGTGGCAGGAATGAATATGAAGTACAGCAGATTGTTTTCAGCCTTGGTCCTTCAGTGGACAGGGCCTCCCTGGAGGTTTGCTAACCTTGTGTCTTTATACTTCATTTACTCTCCTGTCACCTCAATACAATCTCAGAAAAGGAAGACTATCCTATTGAAAGCTGGACAAAGGAGTCACCCCAGGGCACTCTGCAGAACAAGGAAGCCAACAGGAAAGGGGGTGGGAACAATGATCTGACTCTCGTGAAAAAGAAGTCTTGGAGGAAAGACAACCTGAAGTCTTATACTCAATGCAGATTAAATTATTGTGGCTTGCTTGGTTTTTTTTGTTTTGTTTTGTTTTTTATGTTGCTGTAGATATGCTGAGTACTGAAAATCCATTCTAGGCAAAAAAGAATAATAAGAAAATAGAACAGAAAAAATAAAAAGTAAAAATTCCAGGCATCCAGGGGTAGAGAAAGAAGCCAACCAGTTCCATTACTTTGACATGAATGTAGTGGAAAGGAGAAACATAGGGGTGGAGTAGGTAGAAATCACTCTCTTGAAATAATTCTTCTCCTCATAATAGGATTATAGCCTTGAAGATCTCATCTGTATCAAGAAGAAAAGAGGGGAAAAAGGTCCTTCTTGGTTGTTTTTCAATTTAATCAAACAAAATACACATTTACTACAACATGCTGTGCTGTATGTTCATTGGGGATAGTATAAACTATAGCCCCTACCCTTAAGGAGATTGAAATCTCAGGACAATATGCAAGAAGTCCTTAAAACAATCACTCAGGATTTAAATATCATTCAGGGCAGCTAGGAAAGATCTTTCCAAAGACTTTGTCCAGTGAATTGTCAAATATGTGGTGGAGGTAGTGTTTCCAAAGTTATAGAAAGGGGCAAATCAGGCTAGATGGTCAGAAAAGACAGAACAGAGTAGGATATTGAGCTGAATTTGGGTCAGTGTGTAGGATCTGGAAGAGGATAGAATGAAACCAGTCTCTAGTAAGGAGACATGGTAGGAGGGAAAAATAGAAGTTTGTGTGCATTTGGGTAGAGCAAACTTAACTGATTTGGAGGTATTATATAGGAAATTATTAAAGTAAAAATGAGTAGAAAGAAAGTAGAAAATTGGGGGAAAATTTTATATAGTTTTTCAGATAAAGATCTCATATTTCAAATATAGAGATAATTTTGTCAAATTTATAAGAATACGAGTCATTCCACAATTGATAAATGGTCAAAGGCTATGAGCAGGAAGGTTTTGATGAAGAACTCAAAACTTTATATAGCCATACAAAAAAAAAAAATGTTCATCACTGATTGGAGAAATGGAAATCAAAACATCTTTTAGATATTATCTCACACCTAGCAGATTGGTTAAAATAATAGAAGGGGAAAATGGCAAATGTTGGAGGGGAAGAGGAAAAATAGAGATATTAATACATTATTGGTGGAACTGTGAACTGATCCAATCATTTTGAGAGTATTCTGGAGTTATGTACAAAGAGTTACAAAACCCTGTATATCAATTTGACCCAGAAATATGACTCTTAGGACTGTTTCCCAAGGTGATCAGGGAAAAAGGAAAAGAATCTATATGTTCTAAAATATTTATAGTAGCTCTCTTTGTGGTGGCAAAGAACTAGAAATTGAGAGAATGGCCATCAAAATGACTATACAACTTGTGGCATATGATTGTGATAGAACACTACTGTGCTGTAAGAAATGATGAGTTGCTTGATTTTAGGGGAAAAAAATGGAAAGATTTTCATGAAATAATGAAAAGTGAAATGAGAAGAACCAAGAGAATGATGTCTACAATAGTAGCAATACTGTTTGAGGAATAATTGTGAACAACCAAGTTATTTTGAGTGTTATAAAAACTCAAATCAACTACAAAGGAAATATGAAGTAAGATGTTACCTACCTCCAGAGAAAGAACTGATAAAATAGAAATATGAACAGTATGGTTTTACAGATATTTATAAATCTGTGTCAAATAGTGGCCTTCTTTAATGTGGGATGGAGAGGGAGGAAGGGAGGGAGGGAGGGAGAGAGTTGGAACTTAAAATTATAACAAAAAAAATTTTTTAAAAAAAGGAAGTAAGACTGGGAAATAAAAAAGAAGTGGGCTAAACCTCTACCTGCATATGTTTGGGTTTTTACAGAGGGTAAACTTCTGACGTAATTTCCAACTTTTGGATTATTTGTTAAAGGTATTAGTGAGTAAGGGTCAGTTTAGATTCAGGGCAAGAGGAAGAACTTATATGAATTGCTTAAAATAGATAAAAAGAATGCAGAAGGAAGGACAGAAATTCAGGATATCTATAAAAAGAGAGCAGGATCTTTCTCATAGGTTAGACAAGAAGTTAATAGGGTGAAATGAAGATTTCCTTGAGGAATAGCCACACAACAAAGGAGTTGGTGATAATATTCAACTTGTTTCAAGAAGCCAGAGGGTGGAAGTAGGGTCCAACCTGCAAATAATCTTTGTTTTCCAAAGCATAGAGAATGGAAGATGCCTAAATTGGAAACCAGAGAGAAGAAATTTGTGAACAAATAATAACTTACAGGTATATTTCAATAGGTCCATTGGATCAAATCTATGGGTCCTCCTCCACTGTTCAGATCATCATCTATCCTTGGTCCTTCATTTTCTATGACTCTCCCTCATGTTCTCCCATAGCTCCCCCAAAGATCTTCTACTCAAAATAGATTTCTTAAAAAATGTCGTTAATAAGCATGACACTCAGGATCTTCCACCTATTTTTCCCTCCCCAGTTCATCTCCCTTTTCTGATTATATTCCCTTTATGCTACTACCTCTTGTAGGTTGGTCATCTTTGGGAATTTGCTGCAGCATCCTTACTTTGATCATAGAACTTTCTAATGCCCTTTGGGTCACTCACAACTCAAATTCTTCAGATTCTGAGGTGTTCTAAGATTTGGAGCCATAGAATATCACTGAAAGAACATTAATGTTTTGTTTTAATGAAGTTTTTGTGTTGTAGAATAACTTGAGGCTGCTAAAAATATTGAGCAATTTCCACATGTGCAACCCAGCCTACCCTTTTCCTGCCTATTTGATTCTGGGCTCTGCTTATTATGTCTTTGGTAGTGACTGTCCTAGATACCTGTATGTTTATGTACTAACTCAGTAGTCTAACAATCCAATTCCATAGTCAGGACAATAACAGTGTGTTTTTTGTTTTGCTTTTTTAATTTTTTTTAATCCACAGAGTTTTCCATGGATACATTGTTAGACCAAGCCCTTTCAAGTTATCAGAGATCTCCCTGATAATGTCCTATTAGGGGCACAATGCTATGCTGGAGCAGAGGCATCTGGTATACTTCACCCTCTATAGGGAATCTTTAATTTGAATCCCGTGCCTTCATGAGTGATGACATCATATGTAAATATTTGCCATCTTGTTTTGACTTTAATGATTGAGACATTATTGAACAATTATCTCTATGTGACTTTTAAAAGAAATTTTGCCACATAAAAAGCAAACAATATGTTCTTGCTGGAGGAGAATCTTGAAGGTTGCATTTTATTCTATTCAGAAACAAATTATCTTTTTTAAATGTTAGGAAAATCTTTCTGCTAAGATTGAAATTGCTACTTTCTCTTCAGTTTAGAGTCTTGCATGGAGCATTGAGAGGCTAAATGACTTGCCCAGGGTCACATAGCCAGGATGTATCAGTAGTGGGACTTGAACCCATGCTTTCTTTTTCAAGGTCAACTATTAATCCTTTACCCCAGGTTGCCTCTCAAAGATTTTGCTGACCAATGGGTTAGTAGATATTGATGTATTACTGTATAGCCTGTATCCTGGGATCCATGTATTCTATTCTAAGACCATCATGCTGCGCTTCTTATAGGAAAAAAAAAATAGAACAAATAATCAATCAATTTCTGGCCTAGAGAAATGAGTTGTTCACTTTTATATAAATGAAAATTAAATAAATTTAATGATTAAAGTTATAATTTTTCTGAAAACAAAAGAGTAGCTTGAATAGAGTGCCAAAATCACTTGTATTTAGAACATTATAATGAGGAATCCCATCCCAACCCATAAGCTAGTAAGAGGCCCTGAAGATAATTCCTTATATGAAAAACCCCTCTCTCATTTTTACCAGTTGGGTAGTGATACTAAGGAAAGGGTTTGATTTTCATTGTATGACACGACTATAAAACACTGAACAGTAGGCTTGCATTTATGTAATGTTGTGGGGTTTTCCTATATCTTCTGTATGTTATACAAACAAGCATCAATTGATAGACACAATAGCCTGTAAGATGGGTAGCACAATCTGCATTATCCAGATGAGGAAACAGTCTCAGAAAGACTGTGCCTGGCCTAACTAAGGTCATATAATGGCAGAGCAGAGATCTGAGTTCTATTTTCTGACTTCTAGGTTCTTGCTACTATACCTTCAAGGTTTCTTAGCCCATTATTTCACAACAGCTTTTCCTATTCCCCATTACTGACTGCTAGCCAAAAACACTTTGGCCATTTTCAAGCTTATAGTCCATATTTAATGGTGCAGCATTCAGATGGATTGCCTTAAGGCCTGAAATTCTCCTAAGATGCAAATGGTTATTGAGGTTCCATCCCATTCAAAGATTTCTCTTTAGATTTGTCTCCAGGCAAAACTGGAGGCAGACACAGTTTTCCTTCATTCCTTCTACCTCTCTTGGTTTCTCTCTTCATTGACAAGATCCTCTCCCCTATTACTATATGAGTTTCTATTCCTGCAGGTACTTCATTTAATTTCACTAAATTCAACATATCTATATTTTAAAAGGGTGTATCAGATGTTATCACCTTAGGGAGATTGAAATTTTAAGTAAGTACCATCCCTGCCCTAGCTGAGCTTACATTCCACTGTGTGCATGTGTATATAGTATGGGAGAGGGGATGAGGGAGAGACTTCACAGATAAGTAAATAGATGATTATCTGAGAGGAGAGCATTAACACCTAGGGGAATCAGGAAAGGCCTCTCTGGTAGGAGGCAACATAGGAGCTGGGTCTCAAAAGAAACTGAGCTAGAGGTAGGGGGTGTCCCTGGCACAAAAATGGGGCATGGATAATCAAGGTGTGCAAAGGCATGATGCTTGGAGATGCTGACTTCAGAGAGCATCTAGGCGAGCAGCAACAAGGGAGAACTTTGGCTAGACACTGGAATGTGAGAAGGGGAGCAATTGTAATAAGCCCAGGAAGGTAGACTGAGACCAGAAGGAGAAAGACTTAAGATTCTCTTTAAATCTGCACCATGGACTCAACTGCGAATTACTGAAAACCCCTAATCCAGGCAGTGACATACATGTCAACAACACTGTGCTAGGTGTTAAAGATACAAAGAGATAATTAAAAAATTGCCTGATCTCACAAACATAGATTCCTAACCAAACTTGTATTTCAGGAAGATGATTTTGGAAATAATCTGGAGGATGAATAGAAAAAAATTTTAAAAAGATGTGTTTGATGAACCTCTCTTAGTGATAGAGTAATCATGGAGACCAATAATGGTTACAGAGACCTAGAAATAAACAAAATCCTCTCTTTCTCTTGCTCTCTCTCTCTCTCTGCCTCTCAAGAAAGGGTAGATATTTCAAATTATAGAGCTTGACTTTAATATCTGTTTGGTGAGTATTTAAAAAGAGAAGATGTGATCACAACCAGCTTCATAGATTCATTAAAAACATTTTATTTTAGACTAATTTCATTTACATTTTTAAGTGTTTTTAAACTGGTGTATCAAGAGAAGATCATAGTCATTACATTTTAGCAATATATTTGACAAAAGACTCATAATAACATCTCATTGGACTAGAGGTATGGACTAGATTAGGGTACAGTTAGTTGAATTTGGAGCTGGTTGACCGATATAGACCAAAGAGTTCTGATTATTATCAGAAGTCTGTAGTCGTGTTCCACAGAACTTCCGTCTTGGTCTTGTTCTGCTCTACAATTCTGAGGGTCACCTGAATAAAGGCATAGATGCGATGCTATTAAATTTGGAGATGACAGAATGTTGGGATGGAGAGCTGACTGACTGGATCACAGTATCAGTGTCCAACATTAACTTATTAGGATAGAGTGATAGGCTAAAGTTGATAAGATGAAATTTAATAGGTATAAATGACTGATTTGACTGCAAAATGTAAAGTCTAACACTTGGGTTAAGAAAATCAATTACACAAGTACAGGCAATAGTTTAAAAAACCCAAGGCTTTTAATGAACCCAAGATGTCAGCAAAGTGCTAAAACATTTTAAAAAACCCAGAGATTTTAGTAAAAAAGAATAAACAAACATGAAGCACCTACTGTGTGCTAGGAACAGTGCTACATTCTTTACAAATATTATCTCATTTTATCCTCACAACAGCTTTGAGAGGTAGGTGTGATTATTTTTCCATTAAAGTTGAGAGAAGGGAGGCAAATAGATGGTAGCTGATTTGACCAGAGTCACAGAGCTATTAAGCATCTGAAGCCAAATTTGAAGACAGTCTATCCTGACCCCAAACCCAAAGTTCTTTTCACTACGCTACTGAGCCACCTAGCTAGAATTTAAAAGATAATTTTCGTAACAAGGGAGATAATAGCCCCATGGAACACAGGGGAAATTTTCTGTCTGGTTTTAGGGGGTCACATTTTAGAAGAGACATAGATATACTGGTGTGTATCTCAAGAAAGATGATCTAGATGGTGAAGGTACTTGAAACCATTCTATTTATAGATCACTTGAAGACTCTGGGGCCTTGTTTTTAAGAACTCATCTATTTGGCAATGTGGAAATCTGTTTTAACTACATCATCATTTTGCAAGTCAAGGGTCCTCCTATTCAGGGGCCACTAAGCCTCACTCTGAGTGAGTCATAGTATCCTGAGCTATCCCCTATGTGCCTGACCAAAAGGAACAAAAGGTGGGTTCATCTCAGGTGTTCCTTTTGCATACTGTTGCCAGTAGAGTCTTATCTTCCCTCCATATTACTCATCCTTAATGTTAACAATCCCACCATCTTTTCCCAAAGTGCCCATCACTGTAACACTAGAGTCCCAACATCTGGGGCAAAAGAAGAGTTTGTGCTCACATTTCCCTGGTGCGTAAAGCAGTGCTAGAGAGGAAAGTGCCACAGCAAGCTTTTAATTAGTTACTCTCTGTTCTCTTGAAAATAGTGTTTTTGTGTATATCTGCAGTCAGCAGGATTCCAGATGATGCCTGTGCAGGGATTATTCTTCCCTTGTGCGCTCATTCTCTCCTTTCCCACTGCTGCTTGCTATTTTCTCTCTCCTGGAGATCTTAATTCTTCTTTTCAGTACTCCACCTCTTCTGTCTGGGATTCTTCTTTGTTTGTCTTGCCCTCAGTGCATGTTGTTGGATAATTTACACTCTTTGCTATATACTGGAGGCAATTTTCCTCCCCTTAGATTGCCTATGTTTGCACACTAGGAGGAGGCTAGAGCCTTGTAGGAACCATTCTCTGACCTGCACTGGCAACCCAGTGAAGAACTAACTAAATCCACTCTCAAGTTTATAATTTCAAGGTGCATTGAAACACACAGTGACTGAAAAATCAGGAACCCTTGTAGTATCTGTGATGACTGGAGGAAGAGGTCAATGGTAAAGCTCACATATATTGGACATTGAGTTGTAGCAATACCACATCCATCCCATGGTTAATTCACCACAGTAAATTCCCTGATGGTAGATGACTTGTATTTCTCTCCAGTTTATATTACTCTTTCTGTTGCCATGGCAGAAAGCTGGATTAGAAACAGGAATTTGAGCTGCTTTGATGTAGAATGTCCCAGAGTTTAAGCCCTCAGCTGACTCATATTGACTGTATGACCTTGGGCACTTAACCTCTCAGTGCCCCAGATAGCTCTCTAAGATTATAAATTGTAGACAAGGGGCTGACCTGAATTAGAAGAGGAAAATCCATATATCAATGAAATCACAGATCTTGTCCCCACCTCTATGTCATGAGGTCACTGTCACCAGACATATACAAGGAATGCCCAACCAGTATGAATGTTGTAGAAAGGATTTCTACATCAGATGGGAAGGTAGACCAGAAAGAAGGTTTCCAATGTCTCTTCCGATTTCAAGATGCTACCAGTTAGTATATAGAATATATGTCATATGGGCCTCTGGTCATGGGGTATGATAAAATCTGTTCTCCATCAAAGCCAATATGAAACCCCATTCTCTGAGGATGGTGTCAATTTCATGGCTTTGCACACAAATTATAAATATGTTTGCACCATATCCCAAAGGACTGCCATCTAGCCTCGCAGACGATTGTAGTGCAGGGCGCCCATTGCTACCTTTGTCCCGTATCAGTTTGGGGGAGAAATGCACTATGCATCAGGTCATAGATGCTATGGCTAAAAGCTGTTTGTAGAGAGCTCCTGAGCTAAAAGAAATACCACACAGAGTAAGACAAAACCAAGGAAAAAACCCTGGGTAGTTTAAGTGCCTTCTTTTGTTTGCATTCAGAAAGCTTCAAAGCTAAGCCTTGGCAGGGTCAGTTGTGAAAGGTACACATCTTTAGGCAGAGAGCCAGAAATGTGTACCCCACTTGCCTCTTTTATATCCAGGTAAATAAATCAAAAGAGATTTGCACCATGGTCACTTATAAAGAAGGGTTATTTCTGAAGAAAGAAATGTATGTGGCCTTATTTTGATGTCATTTTTTTTGTCACAAAAAAATAGGTACAATTTTTCTGTCCTTGTTTTGCTCCCATGGCCCTCCTTTTACTTTTCCCCAGGTCAAGATCTGTATTTAAAACATCATTCTCACATTGAGTGGCATGCACTGATTAGGTAAACTCCCTATGAAGAAGCAGTCAGTCAATCAACAGACATTTATTAAATACCTACTATTTGCTAGGGACAATGGAAATGACTGGGAGAAAAAAAGAAAGGCAAAAGGTAGCTCCTTATCTCCAAGAGCGCACAGTTTATTAGGAGAGATGACATGAAAACAACTTTGTGTGAGAAATACAGTGGCAAAATTAGTTTGTTTGCCATGTAGAGACTTTCTAATTTCAAAGGAACTTATACTCTTCAGTTTAACATCCCTCTCCCCCACCCCCAGTCTTATGAACATTGGTTACCATAAAGAAATTGGGGTATGTACGTTTCAAGGTTGTTGTGTTCATCCTTAATTTTAGAAGAAGACCATGACATCAGAGAAATGATGACATGACTGGCACTGGACTTTATTTTGAGTGAGGGAGAGCTATGCAAGGTCATCAGCCTCACTTCCTCCTCCTGATCTATCTGGATCCAGTGACCAGATATTCATCAGGATGACTGGAGATGACCCAGGATGCAATGGGAAACTTTGGCCTTTTTCTCCTAAGGCCTATTCAGGTACTCACTTAGAGTGAGGTGATGCCCATTCAGTGAATAGGCCTCTTTAAGAAGTAATCAGGGAGTGGTCCCTTTTAATGAGCAAAAGAAAAAAAAATGAGTAAATCCAGCTGGGAAGGGAAAAAGCAACAGTTACTATTGATAATCGCTCTTAAGCCAGGAGGGTCCAAAAAACAGCCATTAAGTGGAGTTTGGACAGGGACCTATTGTTGTCCAATCTATGGGCTTCAGAGTGCAGTAGGTTTAAGATTTTGAGAAAGAAAGGAAGAAAGGAAGAAAGGAAGAAAGGAAGGAAGGAAGGAAGGAAGGAAGAAAGAAAGAAAGAAAGAAAGAAAGAAAGAAAGAAAGAAAGAAAGAAAGAAAGAAAGAAAGAAAGAAAGAAAGAAAGAAAGAAAGAAAGAAAGAAAGAAAGAAAGAAAGAAAGAAAGAAAGAAAGAAAGAAAGAAAGAAAGAGAAAGGAAGGAGAGAGGGAGAGAGAGAAAGGAAGGAGAGAGGGAGAGGGAGAAAGAAAGAAAAAAGAAACAAAGGAAGAAAGAAGAAAAGAAATCCAGCCAGTAAACCCAAAGTTGACCAGGCATCCTCTGGCCATCCAAATTTACTTTCCTTTGGAGAGAAGGAAGTGGGAGAAACAGAAGGGAACTTGTCATTTTTAGTCCATGGACCCATCTGGTTGATATTGCAATGGTCATTCAGCTCACGAGGTGTCAGTTTCAGGGAGACACCTGGCAGGGGCTTCTAGTTTAAATGATCTTCAGGCCTTCTTACCTTCTTACCTCTAGGTATAGGAAATTGTGGATGAGCACATACAGGTCCCTGAAGCTCCCTAGGCCTTGTTTCTACTACATTCACAGTAGTCTGGCTTTCAAGCTTTTGAAGGCCTTGACATTTTTAATCCTAGGACCTTCTTGGGGATGTTGAACTGGTCAATCCAGCTCTCTAGCACTCAGTTTCCTTTAGAGTGACACAAAGTACTTGGACTGCAAGGTCTCTGAAACATTTGTCATTTTGAGTCCTTGGACCTTTGAGTATGATATAAAAATGGTAACCACAACTCTCCAGGTCTCAGGTTAAGGCAGAGTCCAGTGAGGACCTTCAAGTGGAAAAGTCATGTCATGTGGTGGGCAAGGGGAAAAGAGGAGATCAAGAAGGATGGGAAGATGAAAACATTGGTGTAGCTTGCCTCAGATAATTAAGCCAGTTTCTATACTTTTATCTCTGTCTTCTTAGTTTCCTGTGCTTGATGATAGTTTCTCTCACAAGTAAACTGGCAGTACCCTCTAAAGATAGAATGCTTTAGTCATTTAAGTAGCAGTGGTGTGTGTTTGTCCTTCATTGCCAAAGAAGACTATGCCATCAGAGAAATAATGACATGACTTGCACTTGACTTTGTTTTAAGTGAGTGAGGGCTTCACCTCACCTCTAGAGCCATCTGAATCCAGTGACCAGATATTCATCAGGATGACTGGAGATGACCCAGAATGAGGCAACTGGGGTTAAGTGACATGCCCAAGGTCACAGAGCTAGTGAATGTCAAATGTCTGAGGTGAGATTTGAACTCAGGTCCTCCTGACTCCTCCACTGGTACTCTATTCACTGCCCCACCTAGCTGCCCCAAGTAGCAATGGTACTAATGCACAGAATAACCATCTGGCTCTTGGGGAAGCTAGGTGGTATAATGGATAAAACTTTAGACCTGGAGTCAGGAAGATTTTCACCTACTTACTAGCTATGTGACCCTGGACAAATTACTTAGCCTGTGTTTGCCTCATTCTCCTCAACATAAAATGGCGATAATGAGAGCACCTACTCATTGTAGCAGTTGTAGTGAGGATTAAATGAGATAATATTTGAGCAAATAAATAATTATTTGAGTAAATAAATAATATATAAATAAAGCACTTAACACACTACCTGGAACATAGTAGGAGTTAGATAAATACTTATTCCCTTCTCCTTTCTTTAGAGATAATCCAGATCACCTCATTCAACAGATAAAGTGATTTAGGCAAAAGGTAGAGAAATGACTTATCCAGTGTTACACAATTAGTAAGTACCCAGACATTGAACCCAAGTCTCCTAAATCCAACATTATTCTCACTATACTACACTATGCAAAGCTCTGGAATTTGCCTTTGGCTAAGGTTCTTATCATGTTCTATTATTTGGGGCAGACTCACCTCTGATGTGGATCAAAATTCATTTCCCACTCTCTGACTCACTTTATACACTTTGAGTAATGAAAATATTATTTTCAAATCACTCCCCATTCAGTTTGAAATTCTCATTCTCTTTCAGATACTCATCTTGATGTTTGTATAAAATATATATTTCCTCTTGCCTTTCCATCCCAAGAAGCACGCTTATTCCTATCCAACAAAATATGTTAGAAGCCTGACTGAATTAACCAACAGAAGAATGAATTCTGTTTAATATGTCTTATCTCTATGTCTAACTAATTCACTTCTAAGTTTCTAGAGGAAGGGTTGCATCTATTTAATATTTTTTCCAAGGGCCCCCAATTTTGGTTCAGTGAGATTTGGATGAAGATAGTGAGAGACGATTAAAGGCTTTTAAAGTTCCATCTAAGAATGTCACCAGATGACATATTTTTAGAATTTTGGGATATTTCATCCTAGTTCTGCCCAGAGCTAGCTGAAAACACAAAGTAATAATGATAATATATAGCGGCTACTGTGTCAAACACTTCTCCTTTGATCCTCTCAACAACCTTTCAAGGTAGGTACTATTATCTTAACTATTTTAACTTAACTATCTTAACTATTATCTTAACTATTATAGTTAAGGAAACTGAGATAAATAGAGCTTAAGTGACTTGCCTAAAGTCACACAGCTAGTAAGTATCTGAGGCTGGATTTGAACTTGAATCTTCCTGACTCCAGATCGGGCATTTTATCCACTGTACTACCTACCTGCCTTTAGGTGCCACTTAATTATCATTTTACACAATTACCTGCCCCCACTTTTTGCTTCCTTCTCACTCACCTCCTCTCAGCATTTGTGAAATACGCCCCCAGGACCATGAATGATATGAGTTGATTGTGAATAGCATGAAGTCAGAGCAAATGACAGAGAGAAGTAATTGTCAGAAAGCAACCACCTGGGCATTTGAAAAATTAAAAAAAAAAAAGAGGGCTGGAGAGTAGAAATAGGATACCTTAACAGAGGGAGAAAGCACTGGAATTAATTCCTAAACGTGTGATGTGGAAATTAGCAGCCAAAGATATACAAGAAAAGAGGAGACAGAGGGAGAAAGAAAGGGAAAGAGACAGACAGATGGAGAGGGGGAGGGAGAGAGAGGAAAATGGAGCAGAAGAGACAGCTTTATCTCCTTTACTTGTTTTGTCACCAACTAAAGGGTTTTGTGCTTTTACGGGCATCCTGTCTTGTCATCATTGTTTTCTCCCTTGTTAACACCTCTATTATTTATTCTTGCCCCAGCCATACACTCTATTTCCTCCCTAACATCTTTGTATTTCAGACAAATAATATTGTGCTCAGGAGCTTCATGATTCAAATAGTCATAGTTAGGCCATCAAATACCTGATCTGTGTAATATCATTGAACTGGGTGAAGACAAAAGCTTAGGAGCTGGACATTCATGTTAGACCTGTACAGTTATCAAGTTCCCTTGCTGTTGGGACCCTGGGGTAACACACGGAACAACCTGGATAAGAAGGGAGGATCTGTCTGCAAAGGCAAGGAAAAGTGTCATTTTAAGTGAATGGAAAGGTAGTAGTGACATAAATGGCTCTGCTAGGATGTGCTCTAGCTCTTACTAAATGGGAACAGAGAAAGTTTCTCTTTAAGAAGTTGTGGGTTAAGGTTCGTAATTTTGAGAGGGAGGGAGGGGGAAGGGAGGGACGTAGAGAGGGACAGAGAGAAAGAGAGAAGGGAACAATTATAAGTTATTAGCTGAGGGAGGAACAGGACAAATTGCTGCGCTGGGTTTTCTTGTAGAAGTGCTGACTCTTCTATCCCAATTCTGAGCTACTGCAATCCTGTCGTATCTCCTCTGTCTCCCTTTCAACCCCACCTACACCGCCCCCCCCCTTTCTCCTTACCTTCTCAAAACCCGAATGTAATCTGACCTCTATCCTCATCCGGAAAATGGGGACAATGATAATAGCTTGAGGATCAACAGATCATAATTCTAAGCAATTTAGCAAAATGCCTAGCACATAAGTACTAGATAAGTGTTCAGTTATCATTGTTATTATTATTTCTATTACTAATAATTATAGTCAAGACCTTGGGGTCTGCATAGCCAGGAAGGACATGATATCTCTTTGTGTATAATTTCTATTTATCTACAACTTCTATTTGTCTGAGCCACCCAGCTTAAACATACACATAAACACACATACACATGCTCATGCGCACGTGTGTACACACACAAACACACACGTAAGTTCTTTGAACTTCCGAAGTGAAGGGCATCATATCTCATGCAAGTAATTCTTTGTTTTATATTTCATGATCCTATGAAACTGCTCTATATTTTTCTGAAGTCTGAAATCATCTAGAAGGAGAGAAGTGGTAGTAGGCTGGCATTTCAACCCCTGGTTGGGGTTAATACCTCCTAGCTAATGCTACTTCATTCTCTGCTGAGAATACTGTTAAACTATAGAGAGGGGAGGGGGTGGGGGGAGAGGAGGGGAGGGAAGGGGAGGGGAGGGAGGGGAGGGGAGGAGAGGAGAGGGGGAGGGAAGGAGAGGAGAGGGGAGGGGAGGGGAGGACAGGGGATAAAAATTTCTACCAGGTAAGATTAAGATCTCAATCTGTTGGTTGGAGACAAGTGAATTTCTTTGTATTTATGCCCCATAAAGGCTAATTGCCAGAACAAATAATTCACCCTTTCTGTTGGTTTGACTTATTGAAATCTATCACTTTCATTCCTGGCAATTGTAAGAAACAAAATATCCCATGAGGACTTCAAGAAGACTATTGGAATGTAAAAGTTATTGAGAGGAATGAGTAAAGGAAGAAGATTCTCACTTAGAAAGTGGGTTATGTCATCAACATTACTAGACTTGGAAGGAGAACATCTTGGTTTGAGTCCCAGTTTTCCAGCTTAGTAGCCGTGTGCCCTTTGGGAACGTTACTGAACTATTATGAGTTGCATCTTATTCCTCTGAAAAAAGGACTCACATCATTTACCTTCATCCGGGGACTCAGTAAGAGAATAGGTACAAAGATTGGGATAACCAAAAGTCTGAAGGATCCATGATTTCATCACAATGGGGAACTGTCAGAGGAGGAAGACTCATTTCCTAGCAGAGCAGTTCTTAACCCAATGAGTGAATAACCTGAAGAAGTTGTCATTTGTTTAGTTCGCCCAGCTATGATCAGGGGCTGAAGATGAGCCTAGATCTTGATTCCAAGCCTAGAATTCTATCTGCTATTCCAGGCTGCCTCTGTGTGTCACTATAAATTGCTGTAACTTACTATTATTACTGTCATCGTTAGTGTTGTCAGTCTGTCTCTCACTCCTCAAGTGTCTCATATTGCTCTCTTTGATTCTCCTTTCATCAGAATAGTCTATTTCTGTATGACTTCTCTCCTTACTACACTATAAGCTTTTTGAAGGCAGGGGCTACCTTTCATAACATCATCTGACCTCCAGCTCCTCATGAAGAACAATATTTCTCATGTCCTGGGTGCTTAATGAGATTGGTAAAAGGACGACCAAATAAGATGAAGAGTTAGCGAGTTTCTAGAGCCAGAGTAGATGCTTACAATATGTCAGCCACCTAACCTACCTTCTCCTCATGTTTCCTTTGTGTGAAAGAAGGGATGAAAATTTCAGCCACTGACTCATCTCTTGGGATTATGGGAAACAGGTGATATGGGTCAAGTGCTTTGAGTTTCCCCAGTGAAGTGAGCTCTATCTCGTTTAAGGTACTGGGCTTTTTTGTTTTTAAATCTGTCTCATTATCCATTGAACTTCTTTTGAACCTGAGAGCTGAGGTCGAAGTCCAATCATGCCTTTCTGCAAACCAGCAGCACAGTTGAGTGAAACAACACACTTAGTTACTGCACCTCAGTGTGCTGAAGGCCCCTGGGGTGAACCAGTTTCTGCAGGATAGGCTGCCGCGACTCCTTTTCAACTGTTCCACTCCACTGGGTAAATACTGAGTTCGGCAGGTTTATGTAACATAAATATGCATAGCATGCATGCTCTATACATTTTTTTCCTCTTGGTGCACATTCAAGAGCAGCTTGGTACAGCCCAACCTCAGATAAAAGCATGCTGGAAGTTTCTCCTGTTTATGGATGGTACACACTTTTGACATTGTCTTTGCAGCAGTAACTACGAATTGCATTAGGTAAATACAGATGTTCCTGTTGGACCCAGAAGGCAACAGATCCAGTCTTTATGGGAGAAAAATGCCAGCTTATTACGTCTCTTTTTTGTGGGGGCAGGAGTCCATGTTGGGGTGGGGAGAGGAGTCCATGGTTGCATGCTTTGCTCTGTGAATGCTGGTTTACCTGCTCACAACAACTGCCTCCTGAAACAGTCCTGAATATCACCATCTTCCTCCCTGCAACTGAGGGGATGTATTGCCAGTAACCCGTGAACTCTTTTTCATAATTCATATTACTTTATATACATCAATGAAACTTAATGTATTAATCCTTGAGAATAACAAATTAAGGTATATTGGCAATCTTTCCTTACTGTTGGAAACACAACAGTATTTTCATTTAATGGGATATTTTACCAATATGTTTTCTTTTTTCCTCTAACCCATTCCCTGAGTATAGATCAGAAACCCCAAATTATCTTTGTTCATATTGCATATATTTAGATAGACGTTGTTTCCACTAATAGAATGTTGGCTCTTTGTGGACAAAGACTGTTTTCCTTTTTGTTTTTGCATTTCCAGCATCTAGCCCAGTGAATGACATACCATAGGTGCTTAATAAATGCTGTTGGTTGACACAGAGGAAGTGTTTTAGGGCAAGAAAGAAGAACAGGAGACCAAGAATTTTTGGACTACTAAGGCAAAGTGAAAGGTCGTGTTTCAAACGTCTGTCTAGATACATTAGAGAGGCATAAAACTGAAGGATTTAGAGCCAAAAGTGATTTAGGTTTCTCTCATCGTTAAGTCTAACTTTTTATTTGACCATAAAAACCAGAGAGAAAAAGTGATTTGCTCAAGATTACATATAGGTAAAGGCAGCTAAGTGGCACCGTATATAGAGTGCCCAGCCTGGAGTCAGGAAGACTCTTTTTCTTAGTTTCAAATCCAACCTTAGATACTTGCTAACTATGTGACACTGGGCAAATCACTTGACTGTTTGCCTCAGTTTCTTCATCTGTCAAATGAATTGGAGAAGGAGATTGCAAAGTATTCTAGAAAACCCTCCATTGGGTCACAAAAGGTTAAACATGACTCTAACAATTCAGGAACAGCAAAACCTAAGTAATAAGTTACAGAGCCGGATTCAAGTCCAAGAACTGTGACTCCCAAACCAATGAGTTTTCTGTGTGTGTCTTTCTGTCTCTATCTCTGCCTCTCTTTGTGTCTTCATGTTTCTCTCTTTTCTTTCTCTTTGTGTCTCTGTCCTGCTCTGTCTCTCTATCAGTCTATCTCTCTGTGTGTCTCTTACTCTTTTTCTCTTTTACTCTCTCTTTGTGTCTTTGTCTCTGTATCTCTTTTACGCTGTCTCTCAGCTATCAAGTGTTGTTCCTATATGATGAGCATTGACCTATTCCTGTTGATGGCAGGTGAATCTCCCACAGGTTCCCTAAAGGCCAAGAGAGTTAATATGGGTTTAAAAAAAGATCAACAGAATAGGAGTCACGAGACTTGCACCCATACCTGTGTTGCCTTGGGGAAATCACTTAAGCTCTCTGGGCCTCAGTTTCCTTCATCTATCAAATGAGAGGACTGGATGGCTTCTGAAGTCTCCCCAATACTATGACCCCATGATTTTATGTGTGTGTGTTTATCCTTCATTGCCGAAGAAGACCATGCCATCAGAGAAATGGTGACATGACTTAAACTTGACTTTGTTTTGAGTGAGGGAGGGCTGTGCAGGTCATCAGCCTCACCTCTCCTTCAGAACCATCTGAATCCAGTGACCAGATATTCATAAGAATGACTGGAGATGACCCAGAGTGAGGCAATTGGGGTTAAGTGACTTGCCCAAGGTTACACAGCTAGTAAGTGTCAAGTGTCTGAGGTGAGAGTTGAACTCAAGTCCTCCTGTACTGGTGCTCTATCCACTGCACCAAGTAGCTGCCCTCTATGATTTTATATGTTCCTTCCAGATCTAAAACTCTAATTTCTTTCTTGGAACATCCTATATACTCAATAAGGAATCTGGAGGGACCTTTTAATGAGAGGCCATTCTTTGGCAATTTAGCAGTTATAAAGAAACAGGCTAGGGCACCTTCGCCATCCTATGCCACCAGTTAAGTAGCTTTCTATCACAAGGATCATGGTTTTCTGTTCTTTAGGCTGCAATTCTGGAACCTGGCTTTTCCCCTTTCTTTAACTTTACTATCCCACCTTAGAACACAGTGTATTTCCTCAGCTGATTATTGAGCAAAAGCCCAAACAGTAGTTGGAGGAGTTCCCAGGAACAAAAGCAAATAGGTTAAGTCATGCCATTCTTTTCACTTTATCTAAACTCTTTTGACCAAATGGCCTTGATCTCTTTTGACTTAAATGAATTAAGAGTAATATAGCATAGTGAACAGAGTAAAAGACTTGTGATTAGGAAGACCTGGATTTCAGTTGTGTGATTCTGGGTAATCTATAAATAGCCTTGTGCAGAAGAAAGAATCTTAGATCTGGAAATGCAGGTTCTGAGTTCAAATACCACTTCTGGGGCTTATTATCTGCTACCTTGACAAATCATTTATCTTTCTTGTGCCTCATTTTCCACATCTGTACGATGAGGGAGCTGCCCTAGTTAGCCTCTGGTGTCCCTTCCCACTCTAGATTTATGAACCTAAATCATCAAACTTGTTTGAGCATCATTTACATCAATTTACAATTGAGGATAATAATATCTATAACATCCTTATGGATCAAATGAAATAATATATGCCAGATACTACATAAATGCCAGTTGTTATTTTCATTATCATTACTCCCATGAATATATCCACTTTTCCTTCCCTTGCATTAGAATGCTGTATTCCTCTCTGAGGTCCATATATAGTTCCTTAGTGTCAGGTTGAAATTGCTTTCCCTAAAGTGACCTGAAACTTTAAACTTTAGTTCCCTGGTTTTTGGCATAACATATATTTTCTAAGCTTCCCCCACCCCCATCCTTTCCCCTATTTGGAGACATTCCTAAGATCATAGAGTTAGAATCTGAAGGGATTTTAAAAGTCATCTAGTACAGAAACTCAAACTTTTTGGTGTCATGGGCTGATTTGGAAGTTTAGTGAAGTCTATGGGCCATTTCTTAGAATAATGTCTTGAAATGTATAAGATAAAATACAGAAGATTACAAAAGAAACAAATCATATTGAAATAATGATTTTTTCAAAATACTAAAAAAAGTTCAAGGACTCTAGGCTAAACATCCTAATTCAGTTTGACTTCCTCATTTCTTAATATGAGGCCAGTGGGAGTTTTGACATGCCCAAGGTCCCAGCTGGTAGTGACAAAGCTAAAATTCATATACTGACCTTCTGACTCCAAACCTGGTTTTCTTTGCACTCATCCACGCTTTCCTCTGCAATCTCATGCTTTTCCTAAATTGGTCTCACTCTAATCAGCTGATGATGTACCCTTTCCTGGCTGTTTGCAGCAGTCTTGTAACTTAGAGTCATGCTGCCTGTGGTTTGTTTCCCTCAAAACCTTCCCTATACTCTTTCTAGAAGGTTCAAGTTATAGGACATCCTCTCTGCCACCACCTGATCTCTCTTGTTGTCTGGCTTGCGTATTCTCAATATCATATATGCAATGTCAATCAAGTCTAATCCACCATTGATTTAATATTTCTAAAAGTACACCTTTGTACCTGATAATGACAGGGCACCGATTGTTGTGAACAGAGGGCTGAATATGGGGTCAAGAAGGTGAAGATTCAAATCCTGTCTCCAATATCTGCCAATTTTGTGATCATGGCCAAATCTTCCAGCATCTCTGATCCTCTTTTTTTCCCACGTGTGAGATGAAAATTCTAATACCTTCAATACCTGACTTAGAATTGTAAAGCTCAAATAAGTTAATGCATATAAAGTGTTTTAGAAAGTTAAAAGTGTACAATAGTTATTAATGCTTATGTTTATAATAATAATAAACATTAGAAGTTGTAGGGAAGGATATTGATCCCTACATATACATATATACATATCCATATATGACTATAGTTTTGTCATTTATATTCTCTGAGCACTATTTTTCTCAATTTGAAAATGGGTATAATAAAAGTAATAACATTTATATAGGTTTACAAAATGCTTTTCTCACAATGCATTTCTGTTGTGAGAAATGTAGTACAAGCATTAGTATGACTCCTGATTTACAGATGAGGAAATTGAGACTTAGGGAGAAGTGACTTGCCTGAAGTTACTCAGCTAGGATTTGAATCCAGGTGTCGTTGACATCAAGTTCACTGGTTTTCCAGCTTTATCCTTTTACTTTCCAAATGGCTATCTCAATTGCTGCATAAATGTGTTACTTTATTTTTGTTGCTGCTGTTATTGGCTAATGATAGAACAGGGACTAGAACCCAGGTGTCCTAGTTATGCTAGAAAATTCAATATTCCTTCTTTTCCCATAGTTAAAGAAATGGAGGAAGGGTCCCATCATACCATATACTTTTCTTCATCACCATTACAGCCCATTTGGAAATTGTAGGTGAGAATGATGCATAATTTTTAGGCTGTTGAGATAATGTGCTTAGGGTGCGTGGGGGGGGAAGAGAATAAAAACAACTTCTGTCTTCAAAACTAGATTGTTTATTTAATAGTAAGATATAGGAAATGTTTCCTTGGACAAAAGGAAAAAAGTACTGAAAACTTGGTTTCTTTTGGCATGGGGAAAGTGTCGTATTGACAGACGGGAAAAGTAAAGAGATGACAGACTCAAGCTGGGTTGCCTGCCCTTGCATTGGAAGCCTTTTTGAATAGGCAAGGAGTGCATGTCTTGCTTAGGAATACACAAGAAAGAAGGAGTCCGTAGTCTCAATTTTCCAACGTTTCCCCTAGAACTTCCTCTCCTCCTCCATCCCTTTACCACTCCACCTCTTCCTAGTGAGGGTAATGCCTCAGAGAGGGTCACGTCTTTCCCTTTGCTGGAGCTGAGGGGGTTAAGGGAAGAATAAAGACACAGTAAGCTGCCGCCCTCTTCCCTCTCTTCCATGTCTCTGCATGGATTTTAAACAACTGTTCCGATTCCCTAGCCTGTATGCTCCTCACTGATTCCCAGACCCAGCAGTGCAAGGGTTAAAGTGGGAGCTCTCTCTGCTGCTCACAAGCCTTCCCTGAGATTAATGTGCTAAGTCTGCGCCTCTCAGTGTGTCTGTATGGGAGTGAAAGTGTTGGTCAGTGATGGAGTTGCTACCATGACAACCCTGGAAGTCGGTGCTTGTGCGAGTCGGAGATGTTCCTGGGAGAAAGGAGATGCTGAAACTAAGGGAAGCAGCTGAGTTTGGTGTGGCTCCGGCGAAGCGCTCACATCCCTGGCCAGTGGCTTCTTCCTACCAGAGCTGAGGGGAAGAAGTGGGGGTTCCCGCGGCTTCCACACCCGGGCTCCTGCTCCAAGGCTTTCCTCTCTCTTCTCCGCTGGAAGGCTTCTTTTTGCTCCTGGGGTTCGGACCTGACATCGTTCGCTGAGCTGGGTGACTGGACTGGATCCAGGGGCTGGATTTGGTTTGAGGAAATTTACAGGACCGGAGGCATCATTAAGAACTAATTGCAAATCCCTGCTGGGAACTTTTTTTTTTTAAACCTCCCCTGCGTTAAAGAATCAGTGTGAATTGGCGGGTTTTTTTAATATGTATATATATACATAATCTACATATGTGTGAGCTAATAAAACTCTTTTCTTCTCTTCCCCCAAAAAGGAGCTTTTTAAATGACATCTCCTTCATGTCAAATGCACTTTTTTGGGTTATAAACTTTTGATGCCAGACCTCTGCAGCGCGTGCCCAACTGAATCTTAAAGTAGCATCTTGAAGACAGAGGCAGAGAGAGAGAGAGAGATCTGTGACCTTCATCCCTCCACCTTCCTTCTTCTTCTTCTCCCTTTTGGTCTGCCTCCTTCCTCACCCAAGGAACGTGGGGGGCACGCACACTTTGGATGCTATTGGGGGAATTCGTTTCTCCGATGGTGGAAAGCTGAGGCTGGATTCTGGGGGAGGATCATTAGACTTGGAGGAACCCGGGCTCTTTCTCTCTCCCGCCCCCAACCCTCCCCCCTTTTTGCTCCTGGATCGCTCAGTCCCTTTCCTCTACCCCCGCCCGCTTCCTGTGCCCAGCTGGGGGGCGCCTGCGGTGCCGCTGCTCCAGTTCAGGGAAGTTGTGGCTGGCGAGGATGGGGGTCGGTGGGTACTTGCTGCTGCCCTGGAGGTTCCTCGTGGTCCTGTCTCTCAGGCTGCTGTTCCTTCTGCCCACAGGAGTGCCAGTGCGCAGCGGAGATGCCACCTTTCCCAAAGCTATGGACAACGTGACGGTCAGGCAAGGGGAGAGCGCCACACTCAGGTAGGGAGCAGATCTTCGCCTCTTTGTGGTGGGGGAAAGTGGGTCTCCTGAACTGTAAAGATGTCTTGTATTGGGGTCTGTGAAGGCCAAGAAGAGATTCGGGCCCTTAGGGCCAGGGCACTGCCAGAGGTGGTGTGCAGACCAGGAGTCATGACACTTGCTCTCTAGGAGGCTCAAATCCAATCTGCCGGAAGGTTTATAATTTTGCTTGGGTATCAAAATTTCCGTGGTCTGGAACTCTAAGGGTGAACACAGCACTGCTTCACTGGCCTTATTTCAGTGTGGGGTCTCTAAGTCTGGGACCTTCAGTGGCTAGAAACTGTGGAGCTGCTATGCCTTTTTCTGGCCCAGTACTGAAAAATAGGAACTAGACACCATGTGGTCAGAGGAATTTGGATTCTGGGTACAAAGTGAATATGATGTGGTCTGATGGATGCTCTAGTGCCTTTTTCATAGGCCAGAGTGCATGTGTGTTTGGGTGTGGTTAAAAAGGGTGGACAAGGTGGCTTCAATCATTTATTTTCTAGCCTGGTCCTTTAAGAATCTGTTACCAAAGCTGATAGCATTAAGTCAATTAGGTGTTCCTGGGGTGTCTATTACAATTTCGTAGGCTAGGCTTAGCATATAGGACATAGGCAAAGGAAACAAAACATGCAGCATACATGTAAGGCAGACCACTTGTGTTCTAAAGAGTACACCAGGACAGCATTTTGTTTTTCCTTAATGAGTTACAAAAAAAACAACTAAGCCACTTCATACAGAGAGAATGAGAGATATGCCTGGAACATGGACCTTTGGGGACTGGGTTGGCTGCAGCAGAGACTTTAATAAAAATGCAACCACTTTCCACCAGCTCAGCAGATATCATCTTTTATCCCTTTAATGAGAGCGTTGTGGTCTCAAGAGACAGATTCAGGGTTGTCCCAGCTTAACTGTACCTCACAGTGTACACAGGGGGAGTTGTTTGGCTCAGTTAGTGTCTTTGGTGGTTATGATGAAAATAATGCATCCAGTCTCAGATCTAGGAGTGGAAAAACTTGGCCTTCCTTGCAGAGAAAATGGGATTTCCCACCAAATTTTTATTTGATACTTGCACTTGTATCACTTGCACATTCAAGGGGCAGTTGAGGTGTGAGGTGGAATTGTTCTGTGGTACTGCCTATTCTATTCCATGCTTTATGGATGGGGGGTTGATTTCTTCACACACTGGAGATCAGTGGCATAGCTTTATGTTTTGATGCTTAGGGACCTATGAAATCGAGAAACCCAGAAAGTAGCAAAGAAAGATGTCTTCGAAACTTTTTGGTGGTAGTGGACAATTCAGTGTTTCCCAGACATATAACGACCTATGGAATTATCATCTTATTTACTTTATCCCAAAGGTGTGCCTCAGAGTTCTTCACTGGCTGGGAAACAAAGTTACAGAGTATATAGAAGTGTTGATGATCCAATTAGAAAATACAAGCAATCTATGTGCATCAAGGATAATCTGACTGGAGATCCCCACTATTCTATCATTTATGCCTTTTCAGGCCCTGGATGGAAGGTTTCCAGGGCTGGGCATAAGAAACCAAAGCTAAGACTTGCATGGAGTCCTGTGTCTTACTGTGTAGAGCAAAGTTGTCACAAAACTTCTGAAGTTTCTGGTTTTCAGTGGTGTAGTACAGGGGATCTACCAGCAGAGGGCCAGCTTTCATTTACTTTTTTATTAGCTGTTGGCCTGTTTTCATCCTGTCGACTTCTAATGTTTAGCAGCTGTGCTTGGTAATGGGAATAGGAATAAAAAAAAATAAGCTCGAAAAAGCTGAATAGTTGTTTTTTTTTATAAGCCTGGCTCTAGGAAACTTTCATGTTTAAGGAGAAGTCGTATTTGTTACCTGCCTCAACCTTCCTTTAATGAGAGAACATGTTTTAGGAGGAGTGGTGCGTGGTTTTTATTCTTCCAGAGTGTTTTGTTTCTTCTGATGATTTAAACACATTCCTTTTCCTCTGCCTTGATATTTCCATATTTTCATAATTTTATCTATTCTTCCATTTGGCCCCTTGTGGTCCATTTTGTCCTTTCCTCCCCTTCCCCTTGCTTAGTTCCATCCTCTACTTTCCTGGAGCTGTTTTCTTTTTTGCACTGAATTGTTTATCCACCATTTATCATGCTATTTAACTCTTTATGTGTTTTTTTTTATTTTACAGTTCCTGGGTCCTACTCCAATTATTCTATTCCCAAAAACTGTCTTCAAGTCTGTTTGTGTCATCCCTCTACTTTTCTGTGGGTTCCAATCCTTAACAGGTTTCCCTTCCTTTTCTTTTACCATTATGGATAGGCATCAATCCTAAATTAATAACATTGATCATTATCTAGTAAGTTTTAGAGACAGCTAAATAGTGCATCGAAATAGAATAGTGTTGAGAGAACTTGAGTTCAAATCCCACCTCAGACGCTGTAGACGCTGGGCAAGTCATTTAACTGCTGTCTGCCTCAATTTCTTCAAAAGTAAAATGGGGATAATAATGGAACTTACCTCCCCGGGTTGTTGCAAGGGTTAAATGAGACAACGTCGCTTAGCTTAATCTTTAGTCAATGTCCATTTCTATCCTTGTTTTAATAGGCTGAAACTCATGGCTATTCACTAGGGAAAAGCAACCGCTTTTTCCTTAACTGAAAATAATTAGCTGTTCACTTGACAGATTTCCCACCCCCCCACCCTCCCCAAAGGAAAGGATGCTGGTTTTGAAACCAGTTTTCCACCTATATTCAAACTGTGGTTCTGCTACTTATTGTGTGACCTAACTCAAGTCAGGTCACTTTTATGGACCTTCACTTTCTCTTCCATAAATGAAGAGATTGGATTAGAATGATCCCAAGGTCTCTTCCAGTCCCCAAGGGAACACAGGATCATAAATTAAGAGACAGGAGGAACTTAAAGTCCATCTAGTCCAGAACCCTCATATTCCTGATTAGGAAACTGATGGGACTTATCCAAGGTCATATAGGTAGTTAGCATCAAGGCAGGATCTCTAGGTCTCCTGATTGTAGAGATAGCAGTCTTTTGATTATACCATACTATAATCCTCCCAGTTTTATAGATGGGGAAACTGAACCACGTATATGTTTATATACAGACATTTATGTATGTATGTACATATGTGTTGTTTATACAGCATATATACATAAATATGTATATGCATACAATCTTCCCAATTTTATAGATTGGGAAACTGAACCACATATATGTATACACACATATGTATGTGTGTATACATGTGTGTTTATACAGAATGTATACGTAAATATATACATACATAAATAATTCATATACACATGTACTTGGTTAAAGAGATTTGTCCAAGTTCATAGAGATAGTAAATAGTAGAGATGGGTCATGAACCTAGCTCCTCTCACTTCAGTGTGTGTTCTGCCACATTCTTCTCTCCCTTTCTGGAGGTACAGTAATCTCAGTGGATGATCTAATGAGCCCAGGGTTGGCTTGAAATTTTTTCAGAATAGACCTAAGCCTTCATTGCGTTCAGATGCTGCCCAGAGTCATCCACAAGAAACTTCTCCAGATTTGATAGTTTCTTGATTTTACACTTGTTTCTAATCATAGTTCCCACTAATTTAAGTGTCTTACAGTTTACAAAGCACTTCCTTTCACAACATCCCTATGATGATTCAGTAAAAAGTAAGGACACAGTACCTAAAGCAGCGCCGGGCACAAAATAGGAACTTAATAAACGATGATTATAGTTCAGGTAGCAGTACACAGGTGCAGCTAGGTGGTACAGTGGCAGGAAGACTCATTTTCTTGAGTTCAAATCTAGCTTCAGACGTTTATGGACATTGGGCAAGTCACTTAACCCTCTTTGCCTCAGTTTCCTCATCTGCAAAACGAGCTGGAGAAGGAAGTGGCAAATCACTCCAGTGTCTTTGCCCCCCAAAACACCAAACAATGTTGAGTCAGACATGAGTAATTGATAAAAAAAAGAAAAAGAAAATAGAGCACTGGACTTTGATTCAGGAAGACCACAGACATTTACTAACTGTATGACCCTGGGCAAATCATTTAGCCCGATTTGTCTCAGTTTCCTCATTTGTAAAATGAGTTCAGGAAGTGGTAAACCACTCCAGTATCTTTGCCAAGAAAACCCTAAATGGGGTAACAAGGAGTCAGATGTGACTGAAACAGCTACACGACAACAACAGTGCACATGTTGTTATGCCCATTTTATAGATGCAGAAACTGGGACTCAGAGAAATTAAGTAACGTCATCCAAGGTCAGACATAAAGGAACTATAGGATTACTGGCACTGGGACTCAAATCCAGATTGTCTGAATTCAATGCACTTTCCAATCTAATTTTGCCTATTTTCTACTATAATAATTCCTGTTCCTAAGCAGATGTCCTTGAATCCAGCTGCACTGAAATCAGAAAAGGCCAAAAGAAAAAATAAAGAGTGAGAGGATTAGGGTGCTCTGTGTCCCAGTCTCAGGTTTTCAAAGATTAATTATGTGGCCTCAGAGAAGAAGCACTTCTTTAGTCTGAGCCTGTTTTCCACACTACAAAGTGAGATTAATACTATCTTACCCTTCACTGCTTCATGGGGTTGTCTTAAGAGCAAATAATGCATAGTATGTTCAATTATTTGGCCCTGTGGGAACAATAATCCTAATGACTGATATGTATATGGCACTGTGAGGTTTTACAAAGCACTTTCCATTCGCCATGTCATTTGATGCTGACCACAGCAAATGGTGCACATGAGGCAATTCAGGCTTAAAGGAAGTTAGTGTACCAAGGTTAGACAGCTAGTCTGGGATATGAACCCAGGCTCCAAGGTTCCTCTCGCTAAATCATGCTATAGAACAGGGGCTTAACCCTGCAGTCTGTGAACTTCGTGTTCTTGTTGTCAATTGTATTCTGTTGTAACCCCACATATTTTATTTTAATTTAAAAATTAAAAATTTAATTTAAAAACCTTATTCTGAGGGGTCCATAGCCTTCAGCAGATAGCAGACTTTCCAAATATACCCAAGACACAAAACAAGGCTAAGAATCCCTTCTATAGATATTAAAGGCATGATATTCACTGCTAATTCTTTCCTTCTGCTACAGCTGCACCATATTTCAACGTAGCCATGTGGATCCTATTGGTCAGGATTCTTATATTAATGTGCTGTTGTGTTATAAATGTCTCATTCTGCTTTTTTTTCTGCCTCTACAATATCTTGGAAACATTTTCCTTCTTTCTCCTTATAGCAACATAACTTGAGTTCTGTCCCACATCACTTCTCCCCTAGACTATTGAAATCATTTCTTAAGAGCTTTCCTTGCATCCAACCTCTACTCTTCAGCCAATCCTCCAGCCAAATGCCGTCTTGGTATCTGTAAAGGACAGATGTGAGCAAGGTACTCCACTGCTCAGTAAATTCCAGTGGCTCACTATTACTCCTGTTGTCATAATAATATTCTTCTAACATTGAAAACTCCTCACAATCTGATTCCATCCTATCTTTTTACGCTGATTACACATTACACCACTTCCCTCCCTCCCTCCCTCCCTCTATATTTCAGCCTCATTTTCCTTTACTTCCTATTTTCCATATATATGATTGTGTCTTCTTTCCTTGCCTATGTAGATCATAACATTTATGTCTAAAATGCTTTCTGTGTTCCCTTCTGTTTTGTGAAAACTTCTCAAGGTTCAGCACAATTGCTGCTTCTTACAAAAGACCTTTTTCTGAATCCCTCAAATGTTAGTGCTTCCCCACCTCTATTATATTTATACAGTGCATTTGTATATATTCATATATGTGGTATCCCTTGCCTATTAGAATATAAGCTCCTCAACAGCAGGGCCTATTTTTGCTTTTTTCTTTGTATTTCCTAATCCCTGGAGCAGTAGTCAACACATGGCTTGTAAATGAAATAGAGAGGCAGCTAGGTGGCGCATTGGATAGAGCTCTGGGCTTGGATTCAGAAAGACTTATTTTCTTGGGTTCAAATCTGGCCTCAGACTAGTCGTGTGACCCTGGGCAAGTCACTTAATCCTGCTTTCCTCAATTTCTTATCTGCTAAATGGAGAAAGAAGGGCAGACCACTTCAGTATCTTTGCTAAGAAAATCCCAAAATAAGATCATGAAGAGTTAGATATGACTGAAACAACTGCACAAAAACAAAGTAAATAGAATTGAATTGGGTTAGATCAGATGTTTTTAGGAGTATTGCCCATTTGAATTAATGCTAAAACCGCCAAAGTATAACTTTTTCCATATTATATTCCACTAGGATTGATGAAGCACAATGCAGGTACTCTGTAGACACTTGAGTAACAGTTGATGAGGCAATCTCAGTAGCTAAAAACTGGTTTAATTGTGGGTCTCAGTTTTTAAAGTTTCCTTTTTTTCCAGGACCACAGACTTCAACAACAAAGTCCAACAAAATTTATTTAATTTTTGTGATACTGTTAGATTGTTGCAATCAACAGAAATAAATCTATTGCATTATTTGTTTTATTTTATAGAGCAATATTAGTAATATTGGTAGAGATTTGTTGCTACGGTGGCATATCTTAGGTCATATATGTACCAATGGTTATTTTCATTCTGCTTTTTTTCTTTGACTTTAAAAAATATGCTTATTTAATGCTTTGAGCAATCTGTAATTTCACTGGTAAAATCACACCATCTTATGTGACTCATCTGTATTTTACAATAAATCCCCCATAGTCATATGTGCAGCTAGATGAGGGTTCCCTGAGGTTCCTCAACTGTTTTCTCTCTATTTAATTTAATTTAATCTTATTTTATGTTTTTTTCCTTTGAGCTTAGGTCTCCTTATCTGACCTAGAACTTAAATACGGTAGCTATTCATAGGCCTGACCTTACTGCTGATCAACACAGAAATTTGGACCTGCTCTGTTTTTCTCCTGGGTCAATTTATTTAAACTTAGTTAACCTAGTGGTCCCCTGTTCTTGAGAGCTCACTATATTGGTGTCACAGTTAGCGTACAACACCTGATTGGTTTTAGCCTTACTTAGAGCTCAAAACTCCCAAACCCAAGCAAGCCGTCAACCTTAACCTACCCAGTAGCAGGAGTTCCAGGCATTCACTACCATGCCTGACATGTCTTTTGTGCTGTGTGATTGCCCTATGGTTTCCAATGACTCTTTTCTAAAAACACTCCCAAGTTTTTCCATTGTGTTGGGTCAATCCATTCTTTAGCATACATTTGTAGACTTGCTGCTGTTAACAATCTTAGTTATGGATTATGGCCCATTAGCCAGAGTTCTATATTCTTCAATTAGATGTACTATCATTTTCCAGACAGATCAAATGAAATAATATTTGTAAAGTGCTTACCATGGTACCTGGAGCATAGTAGGTGCTACATAAATGTTAGTTATTATTATTTTGTTGTTCTATGGCTTTACACCACCTGTACCTATCATGATCCAACATTCCTTTTATGATATGTTTCCTTTTTTCCATGGATGTTAGCCTTTCTAGGACTGACTCTTCAATTGAACCAATACCTACTACATGCTAGGCGCTGTCCTAGGTCCTGGGGATACAAAAATCAAAATGAAAACCACCCCCTTTCTTAAGAAGCATAGATTGTTCTGGGAGAAAGCACGTACACAGAGAAGTAATCCTTTCTATCTCATATACACATAACTGACAAGAAGTATGGTCCAGAAGGAAGAACACTAGACTGAGAATCAGGGGACCTGGATTCTAGCCCTGGCTCTGTCATGAAAAATCTCTGTGATTGGTCACATGCCATAACCTATGTCTTGGTTTCTTCCCATGTAAAAATTAGGGGTTTAGACTACGTGCTTTCTAAAGTTACTTCTTAATATGTATTATGTGATCTTATAAACAGAATGTTCTGCTGCCTTGGAAGTTAAGGAATCATTGTGGTATAGTAGACATAACACATTTCGTGAGATGAATGAGCTCCCAAAATTGTATGGGTTGGGTTAGGTCATTTCACTTCTTTTGGGACTCAGTTTCCTACTGCATAATAAGGATTTTGTACAAGCTGATCTCTGACATACCTTCCGGTTCTTACCTCCTATGAGTGTAAGATTTTGTGAAATGTAGGTGTGGTCTGGGTTTCCATGGTCCCATATGACTCCCTGAAATATTTGCCATTTAAAAAAATAAATAGGCTCAAAGTATTGGTTTTATAGGATTTCTGTTCCAGAGTAACCCTGCAAGCACAGGAATAGGATAGTTCCTCTTAGGAAATGGAAAACTGATTTGTTCTAAGTAGGCATTCAATAAATATTTGTTGATGCTGGTGGGTTCCCCTGAGAGGTGGCACATTTTCTCTCTTTGGAGTGACTCAGTGCACTGTGCTCTAGGGCCTGACTGGAAGGACTGAACCTGGGCAAAACCTCTAAAGCAGACAGCATTTATCTCTGTACAATCCCCCACTTCTTTCATTTCCTTTTCTGTTGGGCAACTCCTTCATGTCTCCCAGTATTCCTGTGGGTCCTTTGTTGTACTTCACTGTCTTGGGCTTTTACAAACCCTTAACCAGGTCCATCATCTTCTATACTCTGGCTTTTCCTAACCTGCCCCATCAAAACTCCTCTGTTTTGTGACCCATATTTTCTATTCAGTGACAGGAGCTAATCTGTTCCACGCTAATGGATGCTGAGCTTCTACTATATCAGTCTTTTCAGTTAAAATATTTTCATTTTAACTGTAGGTTTCTGTGGACAATGCCTTAACGCAAAGAAGGGAAAATTTGGGAGCTCTGGTGGGCAAGAGGAGAGAGAAGTGTGTGGCCCTTTTGTATGTCTCTCAAGTAGCACCAGGAAGGTGGCCGCCAACTTCACCTATGGCCAGGACCAGATCTGCATGCATAGTTGCCTTCAGATTGCAGTCTGCTCCACAACAGCAGCTCCAATATCCCTTAGGGTAAGAAGCAAACTAGTGTTCATTTGATGGGCAAAAAGGGATCTTATTAGCAGCATCAGTACAGTGCAGAATGCAAAGTGCGGCACTGTTCTGCAGAGATCCTCTGTGTTGGGCAAGTGAGGAAACAGCAGTGCATGGCAGAAAAGGACAAGGAGGCTGCAGGATCCTGCAGGGGGAGGGATGTGTACTGATGCAGATGATGGGTTCACTGGATATAGGACCCCACAGGAGGGAAGCTGCCTGATTTCCTGACAGGCCCTGCCCCAAATCATTTTATGGTAAAAATGGCCTGAACAGGGAGAAAATAATTCTTTACAATCATCCCCTCCATCCCCTTATCTGATCTTTTCAGACAGAAGAGGTCCAGGAAACTTCAGCAATACAGGACTGCCATTCCTTGTGTCCCTTGGGCAGATTTGACCCTGGGGTTTAATTTAGCTTTATCTTTCTCCTTTCTCTTCTCTGAGGATCCCAGCCAGAACTCCACCCTTGGCTGGCTCACTGGGTTGTTGGCTCCAAGGGAGATCATGAACAAGATGGGCCAGTGATGTGTTGCAGTCTGATGGGCCTCAGCAATGAGATGCAGAAGGAAGGCAGCCTATAATAGGTTTCAGTTGACCTTCCCAGGGGAGGACTTTTAAAATTACTTATTAACGGGAAGCAGCCTTTACAGTCATGAGATGAGAGGAGGGAATTACAGTCCATGACGTTTTTTAATAGTTGCAGGAATTAGCAATGCATATTAAGACAAGAAGTATGCCCTAATCATTCTTGAAAGTTTCTTTTTTTAATATTATTATTATTAGGGAAAAGGTTGATCAAATAGGTTTGGGACTTCTTGCCTTAGAGGAGGGTCAGGAAAGGGTTGTGGCTAAGACCTTATTTTGTTGGAAACAAATTGAGCAGAATAGGAACTGGAGGTTACAGGAGGCGCGGGAAATGGGACCAAGCTCTCTTTTTTCCCCCACTTACTCCTCTGTAGCTCCCCCTCCTTGAATCCCCCATCACTGACACTTCTGGTGCAACTGCCTGTAAGTGTGTTTTTGAAGGAGGTGAAAATTGGAGCTGTGATGTCTATGCTTCTAAATCCTGACAGTACTCAGCATTGTGTGTCATTTTAGTCACAAAGGGGGTGAGAGAGGCAAAAAAAAAAAAGCCAGAAACAAAAATGGAGATATACATGTTTTTAACGCTAAGAAAATACAATAATGCATTGTAAAAACAGGGATAAGGCAGCACAGCATAGGGCACTGTGGCCTTAGAATCAGAAAGATCCTGGTTCAAATTCTACTAGATACTGTGTAATCTTGAGCAAGGCACTTAATCCCCAATTTCCTTATTTATAAAATGAGAGACCTGAACTAAATAACTTCTTAGATCCCTTTGAGCTTTAAATATTTTTGATGCTATTTCTAAAAGAGGACTCGGATCTTAAATAAGTAGGACTACTATATTATTAATTATAGAGCTAGCTTAGGTCTTATGTAGTTTAGAAACACAAAATAGAAGATGATTCTGCCACCCTTCTGTGTACCAGCTAGGTGATACAGTGGATAGTGTTGGACCTGAAGTCAGGAGGACTCCTCTTTCTGAGTTCAAATCTAGCCTCAGATATTTACTGGCTGTGTGACCCTGGGCAAGTCCCTTTGCCTCAGTTACCTCATCTGCAAAATGAACTGGAGAAGGAAATGGCCAACCAACCACTCTAGCACCTTTGCCAAGAAAACTTCAGATGGGGTCATCGTGAAGAGTCAAACCCAATTCAAATGACTAAATAACCACAAAATCTGTGTACCAGCATCTGAACAATGCTCTAGAAAGCTGCCTTTCAATTTCTTCAACTATAAAATGGGAACATTAGATACTATCACTAACCTACTTCAGAGGGCTGTTGTAGGGAAAATTCTGAGTATACCCTAAAACCCTATAAGAAATATGACCTGTTATTTTTGTTGCTTTTGTATAATTGTAGCTCAGGAGCTGTCCATTGCTCATCATTCAGCGGGGCCCTTAGTTTCTTCGTACTTTCTTCTGCTCACTTGAACCTGAGTAAATCATCATCTACCCTCTGGGGCTGGAAATGATGCATACTGCAAAGGGAAAGTTTTCTTTTTTTTTCCAGAAGTATATTAAGATAACAGTGGCACTAAGTGTCTTGCTGTATTGCCAAGGCTGCATCTCCAGAGCAGCCTTATTTGAGCTTGTCTGAAATGTTGCCCTACCTTGTTAAGTTATTTCTCCAGGCATGTCACAGTCTCTCCCAAGGGGCTATGGAAACTGCAACAAGGCAAAGAGTTTTCTGACAAGGGCCAACTAATGACATAGCCTTCAATAAGAACTGCTAAGAAAAGAATGCAATTTTTTAAAAAAAATTGCAGTAAAGATTCTTTACATTTAGAAAGGCAGCATGGCGTTGTGATTAGGGCACTGAATTTTAACATATAGGGAGCTGAGTTCAAATCCTACCATGGATACTTACTATTTAAGTGATGAGAGAAGCCATTTAAACTCTCTACCTTAAGATTCCTCCTTTGTTAAATGAAGGGTTGGACTCAGTGGTTCCTAAGGTCCATTCTCGCTCCAAATCTATAGTCTTGCAATCCTCTCTATATTTCGGTTTCCTCATCTACAGCACTGGAGGGTGGGGTGGCAGAAGGGCATTTGGTTTTTTAGAAGTCTCCTTCTAACTTTAAATCTACAATCTTTTGACAATCATCCCCCCCATATTTACATTTTAAATACTATATTTACATTTTAAATTAAGCCTTAATATCAGTGGGAAAGCGAGGCATCCTGACAGTGGAAAAGAAGTCAGCCTCAGTGTCAAGAAGACCAGGGTTCAGGGTCATTCTCTAACACATATTGGCTATTTGGTTATGAGCCCAATACTTAAATTTTCAGTGCATTGAGATAGCTTTTTAAGACCATAAGGTGCATGGCAGGTGTCAGTCTGCTTTGAAGAAGGGCGTTTCCTCACTGAAAATCCTGTCTATCAATGAATACTCATTTGTTAGATGACCAAGCTTAACAAAAATTTAAAAAAATGAATATGAAACATAACCCACAGTGGAAATAGATAACCAAAGGCCATTTTACCTTTGGATCCTAGTCATAATTTACTATTGTTTGACCTATTGACCTTGGATAAACCATATAAAAGGTTGCTAGCTGGCACAAAGAATAGGGTACTGGAACTGGAGTCAAGAAGACTTGAGTCCAAGCACAGTCTCAGACACTTAATTGCCTGTATAAACTTCATGACCATTGGAATATGATTTCTACCCTCCTATTCCACTCAGTGAAGTCTTTACTTTCAAGGTTACCCACTGCATTACAGGCCATCATCAGAAGTCCTGACTTCTAACTTGCTATTGGACTTTGATGACTCTAGAAGGGAGAGTGAGGTTCGCTTTGTGCAACTCTGTCTCACTTAAATCCAATTCACACACAAATGAAGACATCACCCATGATGTCACTGGTCCTCATCCATAGAAAAAAAAAAAGGATGAATGACAACACCTGTGTAGCCCTGTGAAAGTCAATTAAAATCTATTTGCCTCAGTTTCCTCATTTGTAGGTAACACCTACCTCACAGAGTTGTTGGGAGGATAAAATGAGTTAATTTAGTAAAGCACAAAAATTAAAATGCTTTTAAATACTAGTGAGTGGCTATTAATCTACTTTTGATTCTTCCTTTTCTCATCTTTAAAATGGTAGCTATAATATTTTTTATAATTGCACATTCTGAAGCATATTTATATATAATGCAGGCCCTAAAAACTTAAAAAAATTGAACTCTTGAGATGATACACTTTTTTTAGTACACATGAAAATTTAAAATATTTTTATGACCTGATGTAAAAGTCATTGATTTATAAATGATTTATGCTCTAACAGTTCATTTGTAAGTTGTTTGGAATTTGCAATGCATTTTCTCATAAAAACAATGTTATAAAAGTTGCTCACTCTTCCATCCTAGTTTATAAGTTTCATTAACCTAAAATATAACTAAAATAATGTATATTTGCAACGAAAATAATAGAAAATAGTATTGTTGTATTAATAGTCATTTAAAATGTCAAGAAAAAAACAATTGAACAGTATTTTTTTATTTATCTTGAATGCTAGTTTTTTGTTTTGTTATGTTTTGTTTTTAGAAAAACCAGGTTTGATCAAAAGGTAATGAAACATTAAAAGGTAAGTCTCTTCAGGGGACTTCTGGGATTCTTTCTAAAAAGCAGTTTTCTATTCATTCTTCATTTGGACATTTGTCCATACCCACACTATGGACAAACTGCATATAAAAATGGACTTCAGTCGTGATCCGTATATACCTGATGACTTGTAAGTATGAATTCATAGATATTAAATCTGGAGTCCATTCAACAAGTTAATAAAGTAGTAGTTCCAGTCTATGCTTTCTGCTGATTTTCAGTCATTCTAACCACGTCTAGCTCTTTGTGTCCCCATTTGGGGCTTTCTTGGCAAAGATACTGGAGTGGTTTACCATCTCCAAATCATTTTACAGATGAGGAACTACAGCAAACTGGATTAAGAGACTTACCCAGGGTCACTAGTAAGTGCCTGTGGCCAGATTTGAATTCATGAAGATGAGTCTTCCTGATTCCAAGTCCAGTGCTCTATCCACTGCACCCTGACCTAGCTGTCCAGTTTATGCTTAAGTACCTATATATATATATATATATATATATACACATATGTATATATATATATATATATATATATATATATATATATATATATATATATATATATATATATACACAAACACATACATGCACAGACACACATAAAAGCAGCTAAGTGGCATAGTAGATACAGTGCTGGTCTTGGAGTTGGAAAGATGTCACTTCATACATGTATTATCTGTGTGACTCTGAGTAAGTCACTTACCTCTATCTGCCTCAGATTCTTCTGCAGTAAAATGGGGATAATAAGATCTAACTCCCAGGGTTGTGATGAAAGTCAAATAAGAACATATTTCAAAAGTACTTAGCACAGTTTCTGACATATAGCAAGTGCTTAGTAAATATCAATTTCCTTCCTTCCTTTTCAGTTGACGTAGGTGTATTATCAGTACTACTGTCACACTTCCCTTTAATGATAAAGGTCTTTGGGTAGCTCAAAGATTAAATGAAGAGGAAAAAAGGAAAAATAATTCAGAGTGGGTGGGATCATATCTCTGAAAAGGGTGTCTATAAGGTATAAAGATGGCTAAGAGAAATTCATAAGACCAAAACATACTCTCCCATAGATAAGTGGTCAATGGATATAAACAAGCTGTTCTAAAATGATTAATTGTAAACTATTAATAACCATCTGAAAGAATGCTTCAAATCGTTAATAATAAGAGAAATGCAAGTCAAAACAACCCTGATGTTTTATTTCACACCTAGAAAATTGGCAATAATTAAAAGATGAGAATAGTCAATTTTGAAGGAGTTGAAGAAGGATGCACTGATACATGATTGTAGAACTGCAGTTCCGTACAACCAATTTGAAAAATAGTTTGTTAGTATGCCAATAAAGTGACAAACATATCCATCCATTCCACTGTTAGGCATCTATCCTAAGGTAGATTGACAAAAAGTAAGTTTCCATGTACACCAATATTTTTTTCTTTTTTTGTGCACAGTTTTAATTAATTTATTTTTATTTAATAACATTCAGTTCCACAAACTTTTGAGTTCTAAATTTTCTCTCCTTCCCTCCTGTCCCCATTCCCCAAGACAGCATGCAATCTGATGTAGGTTCTACATATACATTCAGGTTAAACCTATTTTCACATTAGTCTTGTTGCAAAGAAGAATTATAATCAATGGAATGAACCACAAGAAAGAAGAAACAAAACAAAACAAACAAAAAAGAGAGAGAGCAAATTGTATGCTTCAATCTGCCTTCAGATTCTGTAATTTTTTTTCTGGATGTGGATAGCATTTTCCATCATGAGCCTTTTGGAGTTGTCTTAGAACCTTGTATTGCTGAAAAGAGCCAATTCTATCAAAATTAGTCATTGTACAATGTGGCTGTAACTGTGTGCAATGTTCTCCTGATCCTGTTTTCCTCACTCAGCATCAGTTTGTATAAGTTTTTCCAGGTTTTTCTGAAGTCTACCTGTTCATCATTTCTTATAGCACAATAGTATTCCATTATATTCATATACCACAACTTGTTCAGTTATTCCCCAATGGATGGGCATCCCCTCAATTTCCAATTCTTGACCACCACAAAATATAAATATTTTTGTACATATGGGTTCTTTTCTCATTTGTATGATCTCTTTGGGAGCATATGTATGATCTCTTTAGGATTGCCATATTTTTACAGAGGCATTTTTTTGTGGTAGCAAAGTGGGTACACATTAATTGGGATGGTTAAGTGGTTATTTTGAAACATGAGCCTTGAGATGATAAATACAGACAAGCATGGAAAGACTTACAAGAAGTGATGCAAAGCAAAATAAGTCAGTACAGGAAAACAATATGAACAATGATTATAACAATGCAAATGGAAAAAGCAGCAACCACAAATCAATAGAAAATTAATTCTATGAAACTATAAAGAACAAGGTTGGCCCCAGAAGAGAGATACCTTTTTCCAATCTTTTGAAGAGATGAGGTTTTCCCAACACACTCGCAAGTACATATAATGTTAATTTTTTGGTATACTGATCAATTTTGCTGAACTTTTAAAAATTATTTTCCTTGTTAAAAATATTCCTTATTATAGGGGATGACTTGGGGTGGGAGAGATGAAGTGATACATGGAAAGATCTAGGTGATGTAAAATAAAAGATAAAAATATCAATTAAAACAAAGAAGGTAAGTGAGAAATATTCCTGGTATTACTGAGTAAAAGTTGAAAGAAAAGGTAAATAAAGATAGGAGCTTAAAAAGAAGTGAGTGTATTTTTGATGAAGAGGTAACTAGACAAAAAAGATAGGGTAGTTGTTGCATGTCATTAAAACATTTGAATGTTCTCCATGGTGGGGGGAAGGGAGGAGAACGAGAAGCAAGGTTTGATCAGTCACATGCCAACCACTAACTAGCTGCTAGCATCCACCAAACATAGCTTTGCTTCTTCCAGAGTGGCCCCTGACTGGGGAGGTGGGGCCGGGAGTAGGTAGAGCAGAAACTCGGTGTTACTAGCAGTTGCAAATAGGGGACTAGCAAGTGAGTAATAATGTCTATAGTATTAAATTGCTTAGCTAGAAGGTGCTGATTCTTTTGATTGTGCAGGAAATTTTGTTGATAAATTTGGTGACAGTCAGTCAAGTTGGGCAGCAGTATTTCCTTCACTGGATGCCTCTAACAAGATTCGTCATTCCTCTTGTATGTTTTTTTACACTTCTTCCATCTTCTTTGGAAAACATTTCTTTCCTTTTTTTTACCATCAAGCAAAAGATAAGTGTGTGTGTGTGTGTGTGTGTGTGTGTGTGTGTGTGTGTGTGTATAGAGAGAGAGAGAAACAGAGAGTTAGAGAGCCAGAGAGAGACAGAGGGGGCAGGTCAGGGCAATATGGCTCAGAAGGAAGTTGACATTGGAGACAGGAAGACATACCTTATAACCCCAACCTTCTGATACATGTTGATTTTGTGACCTAGAACAAGTTAATCTCTCAGTTGCAGATTTGGAGGCAGGTTGGCATTGATGGAACAAATTTCCTCACCAGTGTTACTCATCTCAATGAAATCACAGATCCAGTCCTATATGTATGTGTGTATATACGTACATATAGATATATATGTACATATACACACACGTATAACCACTTACTGTGATTTCACTGTGAAAAGGAACTTCCATGCAATTTAGATTCTCAAAGAGGCTCCTACAGTACTGAGAGGTGAAGGAATAAAAAGCTACTCTGTCCGAGAAGAATTTGAACCCATGTCTGCTGGACTCTAAGGTCATCTCTTTATCAGTTATACCACAGTGCTTCTCATAGATTTTGTGTGTGAATGCATGTTTGTATATGTGTGCATTTATACATGTGCATGCTACCCAAGCTAGATACTAGATATTCTTTTATTTTGGAAGTGACTAGGGAGTGACTGAAATTACAGAGACGCTGGCATTTAAATCCTGGTGGGGAGAATGATCTCTCCCTAGTTGATGTTTAACTTTAACTTTCTTTCCCTTATTCTACATGTTATAATTAAAAGCATACTTCATTTTACAGCTCTTCACTTTATTGTTCATTGCAGATACTGTTTTTTGTTTTTGTTTTTTTTACAAATTAAAGATTTCTGGCAGTCCTGCCTCATACGAATCCGTTGGCACCATTTTCCAACAGCAGGTGCTCATGTTGTGTCTCTGTGTCATGTTTTGGTAATTTTCACAGTATTACAAGCATTTTCATCATTATTATTATGAAGTTTTGGTGATCTGTGATCAGTGATCTTTGATGTTCCTATTCTAATTGTTTAGAGGTGCCCACATGCATAAAAGATGGTGAACTCAATACTTAAATGTTGTATATGTTCTGACTGCTCCTCTAATAGCAGTTATCCCATCTCTCTCCCTCCCCCCTAGCCTCCCTATCGCATAACGCAGAATAACATTGAAATTAGACCAATTAATGACTACAGTGTTCTCTAAGTGTTCAAGTGAAAGGTACAGTCAATCCATGAGGTGAATTTCATTGTTGTCTTGTTTTAAGAAATTGCCACAGCTACCTCAACCATCAGCAACTGCCACTCTGATCAGTCAGCAGCCAACAACGTTGAGGAAAGACCTTCCTCCAGCAAAAAGACTTGCTGAAAGCTCAGGTGATGGTTAGCATATTTTAGCAATTAAGAATTTTTAAAATTAAGTTATGCACATTTTTTAGACATAGCACACTTAATAGACTACAGTATAGTGTAAACATAACTTTTAAATGCACTGGGAAACCAAAAAATTCATGTAACTTTCTTTAGTGCAAAATTTTCTTTGTTATATTATCTGGCTTATTGTGATACTTTATAGCAGTGGTCTGGAACTGAACCTTCAATATCTCCAATATCTGTACAATGTCCACAGATTTGTCCCTACTGCTATACCCACTATCTCATATTAGAGAGAATTTTGGTGCAATTACACTGGATATGTGAATATCGCCTATTTAATTTGCACATAATTACAGGAGAGTGCCTGCTACCTTCCAGAATGTCACCAGAAACTTTGGGAAAGAGAAAGTACTGCATGAGGTATCTTACTGTTTGATGCTAGAACTCATACTGAAGAGCCCCAATGGACTAGTCCAAAGGCCATCACTACAGTGCAACCACTTCTCTTCTGGAATAAGCTGTTGTAGTTGGGTCCTGCTTGTTAATTGAAAAAAAATAAGTGAAGGAAAACTCTGCTTCTAACTGGATCGATACTGGAAGTAGTTTATAATACTTTACTAATGTCATTGTCTAAATTACAGTCTGTCAGTCATCAGGTATTTATTTGGAAACCCACTTGGTATATTGAAGTTCCAACACCATTTTTAAAAATAAATGTTACGGTATAGTTCAATACAGGGCCCACTAATTCCCAAACAAATATCCCCATTACAGTATACCTGGGAATGTAGGAGGCCCAAAGCAATGAACAACTCAACGGAGGAGGAATCTGCAGAATATTGAGAAGAGTAAATAGTGTCGATCAATAAACGTTCACCTACTATGTGCTTGGTTCTGGGAATACAGAGATAAAAGGGGATCAGATCTTGATCATAAGGGGAGAGAAGTTTGTACATACCAGTAAGTATATTATATCTAGAATGCAGGATAGGGTTGCTGGATCTGTGATTTCTTTGGTACAGGGAACCCTTGATGAGCTTGCTCCTACTACCAATGCAGAATTAACAACTGCTTGGTAACTCACAGTATTGGAGAATCACTTGAGGCTATGAGAGGTTAATTGACTTGCTTGGGGCAAGTAGATGGTGCAAAGAATTGATAGCGTGCCTGGCATAGAATCAGGAAGATCTGAGTTCAAATCAGACCTCAGACCTTGAGTAAGTAACTTAACCCTATTTGCCTCAGTTTTCTCATCTGTAAAATGAGCTAAAGAAGGAAATGGCAAATCACTCTAGTATCTTTGCAAGAAAACCTCAAATGGGGATCACAGAGTCAGGCATAACTGAAAAGAATGAATGACAGATAGTAGTTCAAATGTCCCAAGTTCCCAAATGAATGTGTTCATTATAGTATATCTGGAAACAGGTGGCAGAAAGTGATGAACTAATAAAAAGAAGATATGTAAGTCTTCAGGATGTTCAAAAGGGTGAAGTAAGGAAAGGTGAGGAATTATGTAGATGAATAACTGTGTCAGAAATCAGGTTCTTCTAAAAGATAATAATGCTTCCCTAAGGGTATCTTTCATTTTTTTCTCCTTCCTTCCTTCTCTTCCTCTCTTCCTCCCTACTTTTTTCCTTCCTTCTTTCCTTTCTCTTTCTTCCCTTTTCTATCTCCTTTGATTTTCCCTCTTTCTTTTGCTTTTTTCTTTTTTGTTGTAGTGCTCTAAGGTTTACAAAGAACTTTATATACATTATCTCTTTGATTCTTCTACCAACCCTGGAAAATGGATACTATTTTTATCTTCATTTTTCAGATGAGAAAACTGAGAATGACAGAAGGTAAGTGACTTGCCCAATGTGACACAGGTAGAACATATCTGAAGCTAGAATTGAACTCAATTCTTCTAAGTTCAGCACTCTTTCCATTGTGCCACCTAGATGCCTAAGGTTCCTTTTTCAAGATGATAACTCCTTCCCATTTCAACTTTTAGATTCCTGCGGCACTAAGAAGACATGACTACCTTCCACAATTAGAAGTACATAGGGACCCTGGACAGTGCCCTGTTAGATCACATTTGTCATATTGTAATCAGTTCTGAACAACCTACTTTAAGGATATTGTTGACATGTTGGAGCATATCCATATCCATAAGAGGGTATCCAGAAGTGTGAGGGATCCAAAGACCTTTCTCCTTGGAGAATTGATTGAAGAAGAATTAAAAGAAGTAATGATGAATGTTCTACTTAGAGAAGAAGATGAAGTGGGAATACTGTAACTATTTTCAAGTATTTGAAAGATTTAATATGGAAAAGAGATTGTAGGTCTTGTTTTATTTGATCACAAAGGACAAAATTAGGGCCAGTTGTTGGAAGTTACAGAGAGGCAGATTTTGAAACATCTGTTAGGAAAACATGCTAACAATTAGAGCTATCCAGAAGTAGGATGGCCTGCCTTAAGCAACAGAGCATCTTCCATGACTATAGAACTTTGTAGTGGCCATATAACCACTTATCAGAAAAATTAAATAGCCGATTTATGTTCAAGTATGGGTTCCACTAGAAGATCCCTGAAGTTTCATCCAAATTTGAGATTTTGTGATTCTAAAATTATGTATAATCCCAAGGTCTGCTGTCCCAGAGAAAGAGAGACATAACACCCAGGTATCCTACTGAAATGCCAAGAAGAACAGAAACTCACCTGAGAGGTTTAGGACCCAGATGTCTCTGGTGACACCACATGCTATGTCAGCGCACCATATCTGAGGCTACTCCCTACTTTCGTTCCTACAAAAATCCGATACTTTTGACATATCTCCTCAGCACAATTGCAGTTGGCCAATCTTAACATCAACATCTTACTCTTGGCAATATCTACTCATTCTTCCTCTTTACTTACATTAATTACTACTATCCTTCAAGGAATAGGTATTTGAATTTCCTCCATGAGCTCCATTGTCAGTAGTGATAATTTGCATTTTGGGTGTATTTAAAGAAATTGGGGCAGCAATAGACTCAGTTCCTAGAAGCTCTTTTTAGCAGCTTGCCCTTATGGGGATTCAATAGACCTTAGGTTTGGAGGTGGGAGGGTCATTAGAGTCATCTAGCCCAGATTCAGAAAGTTTAAGTAATTTGCTCAAAACCCCACTGGTCCTAAATGAAAGAGTTGGGGTTTGAGTTGACATCACCTTCCTCCAAATACAGTACTCTTTCCATTACATACATTTAACCACTAGGCTTTGTGGAAGGTTTCAGCTTTACCCAATCTAAATTTCCAGGTGTTCATGATACTGCTGCTCCATTAAGTATCCAGAGCCAGGGTGGGAAATCTGTGACTTCAAGGCCACATGAGACTTTCTAGGCCCTTGGATGAAGTCTTTTGACTGAGTCCAAGTTTTGCAGAACAAGTCATTTTATTAAGGGGATTTGTTCTCTGAAGTTTGGATTCAGTCAAAGGGCCCCACCTGAGGACCTAGAGGGTCACATGTGGTATCAAGGCTGCAGGTTTCCCACCCCTGGATAGGCAATTCCTTCAGGGATGTTTCCAATTGCTCTTCGTAATAGGTTTGCTAAAGATCAAGTTAGGAATGATAGTCTAACCAATGTCAACCAGTAGCCACTGGTGGTGACTTAACTGCTTTCCAAGAGCCAATGACTTCTACTCTGATAAACTCTTAACAGTTAAAGCCCAAGGCACATACCAGAAATAGAGACAGGGAAGCACAAGGGGTTCTGAGCATAGGTTATAATAGGCATCAGTGAATGTGTTACAGAGGCCAGGAAGTAATGATCCTTAGTGAAAGAAAAGCAAGGAAAGAAACAGAAGGAGAAAAGAGACCCCAGGGAAAATAATATACTATAGGTAGCTTATAGAATTGGATGGGTCAGACAAAACTTCTTAAACAACCCTGAAGTAAATCAAGAGACCAGCCTGAGTACAGGAGAGAAAAGGTGCTAGCCAGAGATAGCTGAGATTAATGAGGACAGGGCTATGCCAAGCTATTGCTGAGGGGCTGGGAGATGGTAAGGCTGGACTGAGAAACTTCCCCTTTCTTTTTAGGGTCAGATATTTATTTATTTTTAAAGGAATCTAACAAATTTCAAAACCAGATAAATCCAATTACCCATGTTTTGCCTTCAGGGAGTGTGAAAGATTAATGTTAGTATTTTGGCAGGAGCATAAAAAGAAATAGTTGGTAATAAGAACGAGAGCTCGTAAAAGAAGCCAGTAGCAGAGCCAGTGCCTGGCTGTATTTCTCTCAACCATGGGTCACTTGCTACTGGCCTGTGTTTAGTCCCCCAATTGCAACCTTTTCTCCTTCAGATCAAAGCTAGCCAGAAGACCTCCAAGGGAAAGTGTGAAGGGTAGGGAAGAATCACATCCTCCTGTTCATCCCCCTGTCCCCCAAACCAGTGTCCGAAGGGAATAGAAAAAAAGAAAGCACAGGAGTGTCCCCTGGGGAGAATCTGTTTGGAGGCATCTTATGAACAGTAGGATAATCTGTACTTGGTGCCTCTGAGAAAGACCTGCTAGCCATTATTGCTCTCCAAAGTCTGGTCTCTGGGAAACCACAGAAAGGGATGAGATAGGTTAAGTATTCTTAGTCTTCTTTCTGTTCTAATCTAATCCCTGAGGACCTTACTCCTATTTTCTTTTTCCATTTCCCCTACACATACACACACACACCTCAAAGGAGTAGGGGAAGATGTTTTATCATACCTCTTATTTGGGTTAAAGCTTGTTTCTTGTCCTTTTGCCACATTCATTTTGACTTTTTTATGGTTATTCTTTCCATTTGCATTGTTCTGGTCATAGCATATAGATTATTATTTTTTTGGCTGTGATTTCTTCCATTTGCATCAGTTCATGTAAGTCTTCAGCTTCCTGGGATTCTAGTTATTTTAGTATTCCAATTCTCTACCATACTAGGACCCCTGACTTCCTACAGCTTACTCTTAATATGTCTTATTTGGCACCACCTACCTCCTACCTGAATCTTCTCTAGCTTGTTCCTTTTAAACCATGTTCATTTATTCTGTTTGATGTTTAAAATTGTCCATTAAAAGCAAATTTTATCAAAGAAATGTTATTTTTAGAATATATTTTTATTTCTTTAAAATATTTCCAAAATGTAATATTTTTGACATTCATTAAAATTTTGAGTTCTAAATTATCATCTTTGTTGTCCCTCCCTTACCCTTTCAGAAGGTGAGCAAGAAGATATTGATTATACATGTGAAGTCATGCAAAACATATTTCCATATTAGCCAATGTCATTTTTTTAAATAGACTTAACCAGGCTTTTAGACTGTGAGATCCTTTCAAACAGGGACTATCTTTTGCCTTTATTTGTATCCTTAGCACTTAGCACGTGCCTAGCGCATAGTAAGTGCTTAATAAATACTAGATGACTAACTCGCTGGTAGATCAGGGAAATTATGCAGATATAATATATACTTGAAATTTGGTATATCATTTGTCAGTCCCATAAGAAAGAAATGTGGTCTTAAGACTACTTTTTACACTATCAATAGTATAGTTGAATGGTTGAATGACTAGATCCAATATTGTCAACCTGGGGAAAAAATGTCTCTAGTGGAGGACCAAAGGGATCAATGTTGGGGTCTATACTGGCCAACACCTCTATCACTGATGTAAGTAGAGACATAAATGGTAGATTGAATTTGTGGATGGCATGAAGCTAAGAGAGACAGCTATGAGTTTGGATCACAGTACTACGATAACAGTCTTTTACAGATTAGAATTATAGCTCAATCTAATAAAATGAAGTTTTATCTGGATAAATGTAAAATAATACATTTGGATGTTTTTGAAAAATTGCAACAAAAAGATAGTAGTAGTATAACTAGACAATGATTCACATGAAAAAGACTTAGGGGTTTTCTTTGACTGTAAGTTCAATATGAGTCAATACTGGGATATATCAGCCAACTGAGCAATAGTGATCTTAGGCTTTATAATTAGACTGACTACCAAACTGAAGATCTACAGAGCCATTGTGTTCCCATTGTGGTGTGCCTGTGAAATCTGGACAGTATACCAGTGCCATGCCGGGAAAGTGAATCATTTCCATTTGAATTGTCTTAGAAACCTTCTAGAGAATCACTGGCATGATAAAGTACCAGAGACTGAGGTTCTTTCCTGAACTAAATTGCCAACTATTCAAACTCTACTGCAGAGAGCACAACTCTGATGGACTGGTCACATGGTTCAAATGTCAAATTTATACTAGCCAAAAATACTTTTATGGAGAACTCACACAGGGCAAGCATTCACATGGTGGTCAGAAGAAGTGATAGAAGGACACTCCCAAGGTCTCTTCTAAGAACTTTGACAAAGTATTTATAGCAACTCTTTGTGTGATGGTCAAGAATTGGAAATTGAGTAGACGTCCATCAATTGGGAAATGGCTAAACAAGTTGTGGTATATGAATGTAATGGAAAACTATTGTGCTATAAGAAATGATGAGCAGGCAGACTTCAGAAAAGCCTGGAGAGACTTAAATGAACTGATGCTGAGTGAAGTGAGCAGAACCAGGAGAACATTGTACACAATTACAGTCATTATGACTAACTTTGATAGACTTGGCTCTTCTCAGCAATGCAAGGTTCTAAGATAATTCCAAAAGGCTCATGATGGAAAATGCCATCCACATCTAGTGAAAGAACTAAGCACTCCAAATGCAGATCAAAGCATACTATTTGCTCTCTCTTTTTTGTTTTAGTTTCTTCTTTCTCGTGGTTCATCCCATTGGTTCTAATTCTTTGTTACAACATGACTTGTGTGAAAATATGTTTAATATGAATGTATATGTAGAGCCTATATCAGACTGCATTCCATCTTGGAGAGGGAGGAGGGGAGGGAGAAAATTTTAAACTCAAAAACTTGTGGAACTGAATATTGAAAACTAAAATTAATTAATTAAAAACAAATGAAGAAATAACAAGGGAAAAAAAAACTTTGGAATTGATTGTGTGACATGGGAGACAGGACCACTCAACATGGCATGCCCACATCAAAGAAGATACTGTGCCCTATAAACAAAGCAAAATTGAAATAACTAAAAGAAATGCAAGATGAGCAAATTTAAAGAATTCACCCCAAATGTTCACAAAGACTATCTGTGTTCAGCCTGTGGTAGAACCTTCTGAGCTCTTATTGGTCTGATCAGCCACAATTGGACACACTGAAACTTTAGCGTAGTGATGTCACTGATCTTCTTCCAGAACAAAGGACAGTAACTAACCATAATTTCCAGAATGAAAGAGGAGATAGCTTCACTGTCCTTTCCTCTAAACAACCACACCTAGGTATTGTATTCAATTCTGGTACAGGGCACTGGAAGGAATATAACTTGGTTCAAATCCTGCATCTACTGCTAACTGCGTGATCTTGGACAAATCACTTACCCTCCCTGGATCTTGGTTTCCTCATATGTAAAGTGAGAGTTGATGAACTCTAAGATTTTTTCAAGAACCAGATCTATGGTTCAATGAAAGGTATTGACAAGCTGAAATATGTCCAGAAGAGAAAGAAAGTCATGGGAAAACTAGAAGCCAAATTATAAAAGTACCAGTTTGATAAAATTTAGGGTAGAGAAGAGAAGACTAGGGATGAGGGTTGGTGGGAGGTGGAAGGGCACAGCTGTTTGCAAGTATTTGAAGAGTTGTCACAGGAAAGAAGTTTAGATTTTATTGCATTTATTTTACTTGTCATTATTTTTGGCTAAAAAGGACAGAATTAAGAGCAATGGAGTGACATACAGCTCAATATGGAAAAAAAAAAAAACTTTTTACAATTTGATTGGTTGTGGTCCTTCGTTCTAGAAGAAGCCTAAATTGGCATGACTCTGTTGGAGTCAAGGTACAGTATGTCTGACTGTGGCTTATCCGACCAACATGACCTCAGAAGGCTGTACAATAGGTTGGGTACGAATAGTCTGTATGAACATTTAGAGTGGAGATGCCTCTAAATTTGCATATCTCATGTTTCTTTTGAGCTACTACAATTCTGCTTCATTCATAGAGCGCAGCACATTCTTTGATGTGGGCATACCATGCCACTTGGGACCTTTTTAGTGTCTGCCATGTCAAGTAATTGATTCCAAAGTTCTTCAGAGAAACCTTGAAAGTGCCCTTGTATAGATCTATTTCAAGGTGAAAATGGGCTACCTTGGTAAGTAGTGAGCTCTCCATCTTGGGAGTTCTTCGAGTACAAGATAGATGTCCACTTATAGGAGACATTATACAGTTTTGCAGCTCAAGTGTGGGTTGGAAGAGTTGGTCCCTGAAGTCATTTACACTTCTAAGATCTCATGATTCTGTGTTTGCCAAATACCTTTAGGAAGGCATTTGTATGTGTGAATTGGAAAGAAAAAAAGTGTTCTGCTCCCAGGGAACTCATTTTCTGAGATGGACAGGTTGACATATAGCACCAATAAAAACTTCACCTTTAAGTTGGAGGTAGAGAGAAGAGATGATTATGTAATGGCCTTGCTATTCCTTAACCCTCAGGGCCTAAGAATTCTCAAATAAGAGAACTCCACTGAGAAGATGGGCAGTAGTTGGAGCATCATAACATAATCAGGGCTAGGTTCCTGGAGGTCAGAAGGGATGGGGCTGTCAGTGAAGGAGTTTGAAAAGAGATATGCAAGGAGGAGAAATGTATTTTATCAATACCCAAATAGACCAAAGGAAGAGAAAAAGGATATATGCTTACAAAAATATAACAGCTCTTTTCCTGGTGAACAGAGAACTAGAAACTGAGGATTTCTACATCAATTAGGGAATGACTAAGGAAATTATAACATGTGAAGGTAATGAAATTCTATTGTATTTTAAAATGATTAAATAGACAGTTATAGAGAAAATTGAGAAGACATGTAAATGGATGCAGGAGAAAGTGAGCAGAACCTCAAGAAAACTCTATACTACAAAACAACATTGTATAGACAAATTAACTTTTCTGAAAAAATATTTTATTTTCTCCCAATTATACATAAAAACTACTTTTAACATTCACTTTTTTCAAAAGTTTTGAGTTCCAAATTCTATCCCTGATTCCCTTCCCTTTCCTCTCTTCTCCATTCCTTTCTTCCTCACCTCTCCCTGAAGTAGTAAGCAATCAGATAAAGGTAATTCATGTGCAATCATGTAAAACATTTTCAAATTACTCATTTTTTTGAAAAAAGACAGGAAGAAAGGAAGGAAGAAAAAGAGAAAAAAGAAAGAAAGAGAAAATAGTATTCTTCAGTCTACATTTAGACAACATCAGTTCTTTCTCTGGAGGTGGATAGCATGTTTCATCATGAGTTCTTTGAGACTGTCTTGGATCATTGTATTGCTGAGAATAGCCATGTCATTCCCAGTTTTCCTGGATCTTTTCACTTCACTTTGTATCAGTTCATGTGTGAAAGACAAATAACTTTGAAAGACTTAAGAACTCTAATCAATGCAATGACCAATTCCAATTTCAGAGAACGGTTTATGAAGCATGCTACCCTTTTCTTGAAAGAGATGTGATTCACTCGAAGTGCAGCCTAAGACACATATTTTTTAAACTTGGGGGGATTTGTTTTACTTGACTGTGCATATTGGTTACAAAGGTTTTTGGGTTTTTTTTTTAATGGTGATGGTTGACAGGAGAGAATGAAAATGCATTTTGTTAAGAAGAAAATTTTAAAAATGCATTTATGAGAAAGATGAGGGCTAGAGAGTGTGATGTAATCTAACATCTGTCTAACACCAAAGGAACCAAGTTTGGATTCTAGCTCTGATATTTACTAAATATGTAATCTCCAGCCAATCACTCCACTTTCATGGGTTTCCTCATCTGTAAAATAAGTAGATGGACCCCTAACTTCCATCCTAGGTCTAAAGAGGATAATATTAATATTAGAAGCTGTAGGGTCTCACCACTGCTTCTAGGCTAAGATTCAAATTCCTCTGACATCTAAAATCCTTTCCAATCTGGCCCTGGCTCATCTTTCAAGGTTGATTACCATGTAAGCTTCTATACTCATACAATACTTCCTTTACAGGCTACTTCATCTCCCACCTCTCTAGCCTTATTCTTTAAATTTCTATTCCTAAAACATAGATCTAACATAGTCACTCTCCAGTTCAAGTAACCCTAGTGCCTCCCTATTACCTCTAGAATTCAACTGTCTCTTTGGCATTTAAAAACTAGATAGTCTGACTCCAACCTGTTTTTCCAGAATGTGTACATACTACTCATGATTACACATTCTATACCGTAGCCAGACTGTCCCACTATCGGTTTCCATTGCATGATATCCCATTTTCTGTTTCTGTGTTTTTGTACAGGCTGTCAAATGATCCATTTCCTCTGACTCATGGAATCCCTAGCTCCCTTTAAGGTTTAGCTCAGGTACCACTTTCTATAAGGGACCTTTCTTCATTTCCCCGTTGTTAGTACCCATCACCAATGACTTTGTACTTAATTTGTATAGATTCTATATTTTCTAAGCTTTGGAAAAATCACTCTTTCCAGTGGAATGTAAGTTCTGTTAAAACAGGGCCCTTTTCCTTTTTGTATTTGTATCCCTCTAGACTAGCACAGCACCCAGTGCACACCACATGCTTACATAAATAAATGCTTGTTTCTGATTGGTTAAAAAAAGATGATAGGAAGTTGTGAGAAAAGAGTAATTCAATAGGCTTATGACATGACTGGAAGAGTCTAGAAAGGGATCAGGCAAGTATGGTCAAATTGTCCTATATCTTTAAGTTTCAAGAATTTAACTGTTAAGACTTTGAGGACCTCAAGAAGTCTTTGTTGCTACTCAAAACATTTTTTTTAATCATGATGTGTTCAAAGAGATCTTTGACTTGTATAGCCATTCTTTGAGGGGCATGTGTCTGTGCATGCATTCACATATATGTGTGGGTCCTGTCCTAAAGAAATAAGCACTTCTCAGAACCAGGGGAGAAGCTAATCTCTTCATTCAGGTGCTCAGGAGGGGTATCAAAGAATAATCTAGTTCTGGGTATCAGGAAATAACCAGGATATCCATAACTCCTGGGTCTGGCATTCCTACAAAGGAAGCAAGAGGTTTACTATCCAACTTTATGATTCTTTCCCAAAACTCTTCTCCATGTCTGGGTCTTCCCTCATTTTATCCTAGAGGTTAAAGTTCTATCAATCTAATTCCTCTGTAGGGTGAATCTCATACCTGCCCTTTTGCAACTGGATAACTTAGAGAGAAGAATCCATATGTCTATGTGAGAGTAGAAACATGCTAAAGACCCAATGTTTAACCAAGAACATATATACCTGCTACCCAGCCTTAAACCTTAATCGATATATATTAATTAACATAAAGTACAATAACTGTCTTATTAAATCCATAATGTTAAAGTAGTCTGTAACAGCTATTGAATGCTAATTGTCAGATGGTGGTCCCAAACAGCTTCAGAGGAGTAAAGCATAATACAGCATTTCCAACACACGCAGAGATGTTAAATCCTCGTTATGGTGTCTTAATAATCAATTGCAGTTTAACGTACGATATTTGTCTAATTAACTCCACATCGACACTTAGGAGACAGCATTCCTTGCCGTAAATGATGGATTAGTCACAGTGGCTTGGATTTAGTTACTGGGAGATGTGCATTGGATTTGCTCTGGGAGCCTCCATTAGTAACACAGGGTCAGCAAACTGACCTATAAGGCATGAGGTGTGGCACATTCAGCATGTTTTCACAGTAATAATGGTGGTGTTATTTAGGTAGTTTTGGGAGGTGTAAGTATATGGCATTCTTAATGGGACTTTTTTTCTGTCCCTGTTTTGGGTCTACTCTGTTCTCTGCCCTTCCCCACTGTCAAGGAAATCTCAAAATCTTAGTATCTGATAGATGGAAGGCTGGTGCCCCCTTTTCTAAGACCTATTTTGACTAGAGCTGAGAGTAGAGGAGTACAATATAACACCTTCATTCCAAATAGCTTGAAGATAACAAGGTGCAGATCAATGATTATTATATTGTGAGACTTTGAACAAGAGCCAAGAAGAAAAACTATGAATAATGTTTCCCTAGCAAGGTTTCCACACATCAGTTGTTAGTATAGGGAGTTCAATCCATGTTTATTGACTGAATGGACTGTCAGTGAATGGGTATCAACATAAAAAGAACATAGGATAATAGTTATTATTATTAATAACATAACAATAATTATAATTTATATAATAGTTATGTGTATACTTAATATCATTGCTATTATCATTAATTTTTCATATTAATGATAATAATAGCTATTGTTACCCCATGCCCTTCTTATACTGCCATCCATTCATTGACATTCTATTCAACAAACGTGGATATAATCCCCATTACAATAAAAAGGGATGTAGAAAATAATGTAATTATGATTATAATAGTAGTAGTAGTAGTATACACCTATGACACTTTAAAGCTTATGAAGCATTTTACATCTATTATTTCAATTTCTCAATAGCCCTAAGAAATAAGTGCTATAATTATACTCATTTGATAGAGGAAGAAATTGAGGATCTGAGAGGTTGTGATTTACCCATGAGCACAGAGATATTATGTGTCGGAGGCAAGATTTGAAACTAGGACTAGAAACTAGAAACTAGGACTTCTGGACTTTAGGAGGCTTGGCGTGGAAAAAGGTCCTCTCATTTTGGTTGGCATAGCCTTTGCCCAAAGGATTGCTTGTGTTGGTATGTGTATTTTAATATGATACCTATTTTAATCTTTGCTTTATATGACATCTGCATCCATTACCATGTATTGTTATTCTCCAATTATCAAGCAAGATCACTTCTATAGGAGAGGCAGAATGAGATAGTGCAGCGGTATCAAATTCAAATAGAAACTGATCCCTGCAGACCATATATTGACTTAGAAAATGACAAATTAACATTGTCTGTGTTGCATTGCATTTTTGTGATCCTGTTTCAGACAGCCCTTGGGAGTTTTGCACTTGCCACCAGTGGGCCATGAATTTAACACTTCTGGGGTCATAGATGGGACAATAGACTTTGAGTCAGGAATATCTGTATTCTTATACTACTTCAGAAATTTTTTAGTTATGTGTGCCTGGGCAAGTCACTTAATCACTATGCCTTATGGAGCTCGTCTGTAAAATGAGGGTATAGGACTCAAAGGCCTCTAATATCTCCTCTAGCTTTTAAATTTATGATCTATATAATTTGCCTGCTGTGGCCAAGGTATTTTTGTTCTGGGGACATGATGGCAGTGACTGTATTGGTGTGTGGCAATGAGCTGAGTAACAGAGAGCAGACTGGATCATTGATGTCCTGAAATATGATGACTCAGCTCATCCCAAGAAAGTCTTAATAGTATATTGTAAAAAATTGAATTTTCTGAGTAATTTAGAATGGACATTGAAAAGATAAATAGAATCCTTTTCTGCGAAATAGTTTACTCCTTAAGTGAGATCCCTGGTTCTCTCAACTGACTCTCAAACCCTTTACTGGGTAAATGTTTAAGGTAACCTGACCCAAGTTGTCCAAACCAAGGAGTAATCCTGGGATAGGTCTTCATTGTCATAGAAACTGGAGAAGGTGTCCTTAAACTAATGGCAACTAGAAAGCATTTAGTGAATTTCAATGGTTTTTATAAATTTTTTAGTGAAACAGGAAGCTTGTAGACGTAAGGGATTATACATGCTGTTCAAGCAGCACATGTGATCTCCACAGTGATAGCAAATCTGAACATTTTCAGAGTGTGTGCTCCTAACTTTCTACAATCCAGCAAACACTTTCTCAATCCCTACCATGTGCAAAAGCACTGAATTAGATGCTGGGGATGAAAAGATTAAATGAAAAATAATCCTTGCTTCCAAGAAGCTTACATTCTTCTAGTAGCAAAAAGTGTATAAACAGTTAGGTTTACATATGATCATTTGAGCAGGACAGAGAGGGCAATCACATATAAAGGAATCAGAAAAAGCTTAACAAAAGAGATGGACTTTGAATTGAATTTTGAAAGTTTAGGAATTGTAAGAGTTTCAAGTGAAGACAGAGTCCATTCCAAGAATGGGGAACAGCTCAGATAAAAGCATAGCCACGTTCAGAGAAAAGCAAATAGTCTAATTTGACGCAAAGTGTGTGAAGAAGAGTAATGTACGATAGCTTGGAGGGGTAGGTTGCAGATAGATGGTGAAAGGTGTTAAATGCCAACTGAGTGGTTGGGGTTGTCCTATAGTAGTAGAATCAACAAGGATCTGTTGGGCCTTCTTGGGAAAGGGAGGCACATGGTCAGACTTTGTGTTTTCCATAGCTTATTTTTGCAGGTGTGTGGAGGAGATATTGAGGAGAGGAAAACCTATAAGATGAGAATACAATTACCAAGCGATTGCAATAGTCTAGGTGAGATGTGATGAAGATTTTTAAGTAGGGTAGTAGTCGTTTGAGATAAGAAAGTGGAGAGATGTGACAGATTTTGGAGGCAAAACCAACAAGATATGGTTAAGGCAGCTGAGGCAACTGATTGGATATTGCCAGTGACAGATAAGAAAAACTGAGAACTCTGAGGTTGTACATCTGGGAATAGGTGATGATAATATCCTCAACAAAAATAAGAAATTTAGGAAGAGGTATGATGTGTGTGTATGTGTGTGCATGTATGTATGTGAGCGTGTGTGTGTGTGTTGTCTGGGGGGGAAGATGTCTATAAGAGATTCAGTTGATATTTCCAGCATGCCATTAGGCATGAAATATTGGAGCTTAGGAGAGAGTCTAGAGTTGGGTGATTAGATCTGGAAGTCATTTATAGTGAAATGATAGTGGTACCTTTGGGACCTCACAAAATGATCAAGAGAACCTACTTTTTTTACTTCTTTTCAAACTCTGGTCCCTGTTCATTGTCTATCTCCAGTACAGTCCAAAATATTTGTACTGATGAAATCAATTTTATGAGTTTTTCATCAACTAACATATTACAGGATGCATAATAGGCATATTTTTATTCTCTTGCTTTTTTTCTGTAAAACATATCATTAAAGAGAAATATAAGAAAGAGAAATGAGTTGGCCATATGGTCAGAGTAAATGTTAACCTCGAAATAGACTACATGCTACTCAGATAATGTTGAGATAGATTGGATGAACTGTCTATGATTGATTTATTGGAGAACATGAATATCACAGGATGAAAAAGCATGGGTAGGTTGAAGACTGTGCTGTTGGAAAAAATACAAAATGGTCATATTTTAGATTCAGTGAAGTCCCAAGGTAAGTAACTAATAATTATGAAAGCCAAATGTGTCTGAAAGTGTCTCAGTGAAGTTAAATGAAACTGAGCTCAATGTCTCTCTAGAAAAGATTCTTATCCTAAGTAGATTGAATGGAAGTTGTCAGATATGTGGCATGGAAAGTTTTCATTGGAAGTTCAAGAATGAGGGACCCAGAGGATTGGTCTTGCCAGACTCAGCTGGCCTTCAGAGAGTAAGGAACAGACACCTCCTTAGAGTTTCCTGCATCTGCGGCAGAGAACGGATGCCACAACACTGCCAAGAATAGTCTGTATCATCACAGCACAGCCCAGAGAATTGAGAACGTGTTTTGTGAGAGCAGTGAGATGGATTATATGGCCTCTGGCTCTTTGTGAGAATCAGCTTGTCCTTCACACTCGGAGTGGATGTAATTAACTGCACTGATAGGATGTTATGCCAACAGCGATGCAGAAAACACTGGAAAATGAGTCAAAAAGAAGGCAATGCTATTTGGAGTGGAAACAGACAAGAAAAAGGAGTTAGCCAAATATGCTGGGAACTTCATCTCTAGTTGTACAATGTGAGCAAAGCCATTGCTTCTCCTAGCCTCAGGGTCAGTGGTGAAATTGTATTATTCCTCTGACACAACAGCAGGAATTGAGAGCAAGGGAGTGTGTGTCCAACCTTTCTCCTCTTTTGACTTTGGATTATTTCTACAGCACATGGAAGAGTGGTTCAGAAAGACAGACAGAGCACTCATGCACTGAAACAAGTTGCTTACAATGACATAAGTCATTTTGTTTCCCAATGATCCATAACTGGAAGTGATATTTGTAAGCAGTTTATCCTAATGTTTACTAACAGATCATCATTTTGAGTAATTAAATAATAGTTAATTGATTTCCTGAATAATAAATTTGCTTTACGGTAATTATCTTTCATTAATGGATGTTCTCTTATAAATATTTTTTACTCCAATAAGTCATTAAGATTTGCTGAACAATTTCTTCCAAAAAATATTGATTTTACGTAACTCTTTGCTAACCTAAATGCATGAAAAGTCATCTTTTTACCATGTATCATTAATTACAATTGATAGAATGATTAAAAACTTGACTTTTTTGTTTAATGGAGAAAAATTGAATGGCTAGAAATGTAATAGTATTGGAAGAGCATTTTCCAATTTGTACACACTGTGCAAATCTAAATCCTTCTTGGACCTCTTAGGAAGCAGGGAGAAGCACTGGGTAAATGCTATTTCTGAATATAAATACTGAATAGTAAATTCTGAATAGTAAAACTGAGTCAAAGAAGTACAATAAAGCACACCAGGTCACAGAGAGTATTTGTGTCAGCATTCTGTTGTCAGTTTTCTCTAGTTCTTTTTATTTCCAGGTTTGGGCTTTTCTTGTGCTTCCCATTTTGGAATTTCTGTTATATATTTTTCCTAATACTAAGTGCATATAGTATTGCAATTTGTAGAGGATATAATCTAGACATTGACCAACAAGGAGCATCATACAGAGAAAAACACTATAGCTTGAGATTCAGATCTAGGATGATAACCCATCTAGGTGGCAGAGCGAAGTCAGGAAGACTTAAGCTCAAATTCAACCTCAGAAACTTACTAGCTGTGTGTCACTGAGCAAGTTATTTTATTTCTGTCTACCTCAATTTGCTCATCTGTAAAATGGGGATCACAATAGCACCTACCTCCTAGGGTTGTTGTATCAAGTGATATAATATTACAAAATGTTTTATAACCTTAAAAGTACTATATAAATGTATTATATAAAAGTCATATTTTTATTACTACCTTGTAACCAGAGGCAAGTTCCTTAACCCTTTTTAGTTTTCCAAGCAACTCTCAGAGGCCAGAAGTTTCAGACAAGATTCTGACCTGCATTACTAGGAGTTTCTTCCTGTAGGAGGTTTCTGTACACTGAAATTACAGGTTCAGTTCCTATCCATTTTATATGTGCGTGTGTGTGTGTGTGTGTATCACACACATATCAGATATATGTGTATGTGTATATACATATATATGCACACACATATTTATATACATATGTGTATATATACACACAAATATATATACCTAAATATGTATTTGTATACACAAACATATATAAATATATATGTGGATATATGGTATGTGTATATATGAATATGTGTATATGAATATGCATGTATATGAATATGTTATATACTGATATAGGCATACATCATACACATACACAAATATAGTTATATGAACATATATGCATGTGCGTATAGAAATGCATCATATATCTATAAGAATATGTTATGTATATGTATTATATACATATATTAATATAAATATATATGTGTGTGTTTTATACACTTATATACACGTGAATGTTAGAGAAGGGACTCATACTTTGGGTAAGAGTTAGATTTAATGTTGTAACCTATAAGGTGCCTTTTAATGTGTTATTCTATGATTCTAAACGATCCCTGCTTTTAAGGGGCTAAGAACAAAAACGTTTTTTTAAGTAAATTCAAGCTGATTTTTATACTTTCCATCTATTTTCCTTCCACCAAAAATGTCACAGCTGGGTCTAACGATTAATTCTGATGTTTTCATTAGTCATGCATTTATTTAATAAAATTATTTGGCTAGAATAATCCATGATACAGTGGAAGTGTATCTTTTTCTCCATCTCTTTTTCTCTCCCTCCTTCTTTTGCTACCTTTCTACTTCTCTTCTCTTCTTTAGACTTTTCTTGCTACTCCAAAAGTCTTCCTCACAATCCTGACCCTATGACTCATATATGGTTTTACTCTTAGAGGTCTTTTAAATATTCTAAAAGATGTCCTACGAGAGAAACTGAAGAATATTATCCTTCTGAGTCATCTGACTGAGGATAAGAAACAGTTGTTTTTTCAGGTACTAGATCAAATATATTACTTAACTTGAAGTCACAATGGAATAGGATTAAAAAAATAAGAATGCTTAGAAAGACTTGAATATTAATATAGAGTACACCATAACTCCAGAGTAGAGAAAATTTCCCATCAGTTTTAGTATACTTTGTTTTTTAACTTTTCTTTAAGGAGGACAGGTTTCAATTATAAACTTCCAAAGTATCAATCCACCTGATTTATTCCACTTGGTTTGCAAAGTGCTGGGCATGTAAGTGCAATAGTAATGATGATGAAGATGAAGACAGTTTACAAGAATATACTTCAGAGATCTAAGGCTAGAATCAAATCCATTATCTCCCACTGACCAATATGCCTGTATCTGAAGCTGACTGCTTCATTATCTTCAAAAACTCTTTTGATCACCCACTGTGTATATAAGTGCTCGATGACTAACAAGTCATTTCTCCTTCTCCCCCATTAACTGCTAGCATCTTTCACCTTTGAAGCCCTTTCTTTGTTGGAGATTGGGTCAGAATTTAAGCACTGATGCTAATAGGTTCTGGATTCTGGGCTGCATATCTGCCTTTCTTCTTTGGAATTAAGTCTTTCCTATCTGATTCTATTTTTTGTAAAATGTGTTTAATTCTATTAAATTTATTTAAATGGGAAACTCAAGTTAGAGTGTACTTATGGTCCACTTAGCCATGTAGAATGTGGTCAAAAGGCAGTTATGTATACCTGCTTCCTTCTGCTGTAACATTTTGCTGGCGGAAGGAGTGTTTTATGTTATGTCTCTAGTATTTGCATCTTTCTTTCTCAGGCTGACTTATCCATAACTCCTCTGCTCATTTTATCCAGAAAAGGAGCACAGGGGTAATTCACAGGGGTAGTTTCTGCTCTTTCCAATATGCATCATGGACCTGGGAGGAAAAGAAAATGGGGGGGGAGGGGTAATTTTGCTGGCTCTCTCAGGCTTTAACAAATCTAGAAGCAGCAAAACTTTGTCTTTAAAAAAATAAACATGGAGACAGCATGCTAGTTCTATCAAAGGCTGGGGAAGGGGGTGGTGGGAGGGTTTTCAGCGAGCTGTTGGCAGGAAGCCTACTGCTATGTTTTCATGCATTTCGGATTGCCATGTGGTGAAAGATGTGGTGAAGGCTGATTTCCCTACTTGAGAAAGATGGAGATAGATATGTGGTTTCCCACCTTGGTAGAGTTTTATGTCAGAGATGTCTGACAAAGCATATCAACAGGGAGTTATGTGACTTACTACCCTTGCTTTCTAGGTGAGGCTCAGAGCTGTCTCACTTTGCCTTCATTTGACATGCGCTGTCAATCTACAAACTCTTGGGAGGGTTATCATTATAACCAGACAAGATCTCCAGGGGACTCCATGATGAATCTGTGAAAAGTCAGGGCATTTGGCTGACTGCACTTTGATTAGGAGATAATGGAATCCGAGTTCCTTCTGTCATTCCCTTTATGGGAATGGCAGCTTTATGGGTCACTCTGGTTTCTCAAACCTGGTACTCCTTGGTGAGCCAGCACTTTGGCAGCCTGAGACCAAGGGGAACGGATGTGTTGGTTCACAGCTTGATTGATTGATTGCTTGGACTGAATTTGAGCCCTCCTCAGCAATCATAAACCCTTCTTAATCCTTCATGGAAGACGATTCCAACTTTCACCTTAGGTGCTGGTAGAAGGTGAGTAGAGGGCTGGGCATTCACAGATGCCAGTGGAAGGCTTCTAAAGGAAATCCCAGGCACTTTACAGATATGTCCTTTTTATATACTTTTTTCTTCTTCTCCATAATTATCCAGATTCTTATTCAGTAGTCACTAGCCTCTAGTTAAATAGCCCTTCTACCATTTCTGTTGCAAAGTCAAGAAAGACATGGGTTAGAAACCTGCATTTGACATTTGTCATTTGTCATGTGACCTGGGGATGTCATTGAATTTCTCACTGAGCTGCACTTTTCTCTCTCTGTAAAAATGGAATAATACTACCTACTTCACAAGATTGTTGTGAATGTCAAATGAGATAGCACATATGTATAACATTAAAGGGATTACATAAACATCAGTTTTTGGTAGTGCAAAGACTGTGAACAGGGGTGGGGATTGGGGAAGGGGAATGGACACTTATAGAACCCAATTTGAAATAGGAATTTGGTAACTTGGGTTTTGGTCCTAGTTCCAACAATCTTAATATCATAAGCTTGAGTAAGTCATTTAAACTCTCTCCTATGGAATGCATTTATGCAAAATTATGTTAATAATAGACACTTAGTATTTACTTTACAGTGACACTGGAATATGAGCCCTTTCTGCTGTGGTTGGGTTGATAATAGTGAACATCCACTTTGCCTCCATCCTTCTCCCTGTTTTTAATGTTTCCTTGAAGTTTATTCAAGGTTTAAGGTGTTTTAAGAAGCCTAGTCCTAGTTACTAGGAAGGACATGATGAATGTCTGAAATGGAAAAGGGAAAGGGGTGAGAAATTTCTTCTGCTAATCTAATCCCATCCAATCCGATCTAAGAAACATTTATTAAGTGCCTACTCTGTGCCAGGCACTGTCCTAAGTGCTGAGGATACATTATTTTTTTAAAAGACAGTTCCTATCATTGAGGAGCATATAGTCTAAATGGGGAGAGAGAGTACAAAAGAAAGCAGAAAAGAGGGGAAGGGATGAGACCAGAGGTTACTTGGCACAGCAGCATCTTGTTCCAGAGTTGAAACTAGGCAGGGCAGCAGCTGCTTAAAAAACTCAGAGATGGGTAATGACTATATAGAGTGGCACATTGCCTAGTTCTGAGGCAGAGAAGCATTTAATCTCCCTAAGAATTTAATCTCCCCAAATCAGATAATGGGGGAGGGAAGCTAGGTGGCACGGTGGATAGGGTGCTGCGTAAGAGTCAAGAAGACTCTTTTCCCTGAGTTCTGGTCTCAGAAACTTACTAGCTGTGTGACCCTGGGCAAGTCACTTAGCCCTGTTTGCCTCCATTTCCTGATTTGTTAAATGAGCTAGAGAAGGGAATGGCAAACCATTCCAGCATCATTACCAAGAAAACTCAAAATGGGGTCATGAAGAGTTGAACATGACTGAACAATGACTGAACAACAAATTGATGAGGAGGGAGTATTGGAGACATGTAAGGAGAAGAAGCCTGCGTAGTTTCCTTAAGGGCCCTTTGGTATATACTAGGAGCCTAGATTTAGAGATGTGAAGGAGATTAGAGGATGTCAACCCAATCCTCTCATTTTATAGGGGAGGAATTCAGACTCACAGAGGTTAATGACTCCCCCAAGGTCATACAGTAGTTAAGAAAAGATCTCGAGTTTGAATCTATATGCTCTGGTTCCAAGTCAAGTTCCCATTCCACTATATTACCCTGTCCCCTCACTCTAGAATGGGGTTGTGTACAAGACTACGACAAGGTCTGGAAATGGGTGACGTAGTCTGGAGGCATGATGACTCTGGACTTTACCATTCTTAAATAAGGACTAATTCTTTTTGTAGGAAATAGTGGTAGCATCAAAGTGAGTAAGCTGATGCTTACTATTTATTACTAAATTGCTACAGAAGCAATTTAATTCAAGTCAATACATGCAGATTAAGTGCCTACTATATACTGGGCACAAGGGATTAACATACACATTGGTCCATGCAAAGTACATTAATTCTATAGGAGGCAACAATGATAGCACCTGTGGACATGATATATCAGAATAATGTATTTTCCAAAGGTCTCCATGAAAGAGAGAGAGAGTAAGAGAGAGCCAGACAGACAGCCACAGAGTCAGAGAATATGTTGCATAGGCCTAAGGGAACTGAAAGTCACAGAAACAGAATGATGATTTAATAAAAACAGAGAAAAGAGATTCGTATAGGAGGAGGAGCAAGCCTGAATGTTGACCTTCACTGAGATTTTGTGTGAATTTTATGGACTACACAGGACCAGTGGAGAGAGGCTGATTCTTTGGTGACTGTTAGTTCTTGTCCAAGATGGGAGATCCTCAGCCTTCAAGTGAAATTATAAGTCTAGAGAAACTATATATGTCCCTAGGAGGAGAGTGAGGGTAGGGGCTCACAATAGGGATGGGCTACTTAACTCCTTATCAAGAAATGTTATGGTGAGAATTGCAGAAAACATCAGCGAATGATAAATGAGCTCACAAAAATCTCACCTGTGAAATCTTAGATCTTCTACCCTAGTGACTGTATATATCTCTGGGGGAAAACTGGACCCATCAAAAGGGAGAGTTTACTTGATATCTGTGGAGTAATGTAGGAGTAATTTCTCTAGTATGCAGTAAACATTCTCAGCTCCAAGCCTAGCTAACTGATTGCAAAGGAAGTGATGACCCTAGATGAGAAGTGAAAATGAGTCAGATTCTGACTTCCAAAGGGAAATACTGAGTGGGGACATGAGCCAATGAGTTTGATGAATAAGTCTCCAAGATGTAAATATGAGTTCCTCTGAGTCCAGAGACACCAAGGGAAAAAATACATTGGGGGAAAGCAAGTCAAGCCTCTTTTTTTCCTTCACATAGCAAGAGAAGGTTAGTATACTCTCACTTATTCATTTAAGGCTTCTGTGTGGAAATGACACTGATGTTTTGACTTAAGACAGAAAAAAAGGTGTAATAGAAATAAAATTGATTACTTCATTTTGGAGCAACAGCAGTGAAGACACATCTGGGCAAGGTAGGGGTATCAGTAGCATACTGCCACCATTACAGGCTATCGTCTCAGGTGAGATTTTTGTGAGCTCATTTATCATTCGCTGATGTTTTCTGCAATTCTCAACATAACATTTCCTTACCTAATCTACTCCTTGATTTGAACCACAATTCTGACCTTTGTTCAGTGGCTTCTGACCAACTCTCAGAATTTTTGTTTTATCCTTGTTAATCTGATCCCAGTATAGCATTCTATTTGGTATTTTAGCCGCTGTCTTTTCCCCAAATAGCGCGTTCTGTCCTCCTGACACCCTGTTAATTGCCCCTTACCTCATTCATGATGGTTTCATCTTCTTGGGGATACAGCACCTACCATATATAGCCACCATGCAGGGTGTATCCCTTCCTTTCTCCTCCCCCTCCCAGTATGGACATTTCAGAGCTTGCTAGATTTTAAACCGAAATCTCCCTGGATTCTAGTCTGCCTTCTGGCAGTCTAGTCCAGGGCTCTGAGACTCTCGCCCGTGTAATTAACTTCACATCTGAAAAGTCACTGCCTCTGCAAGGCTCAGGGACTGCCATCGCTTCAGGCTGTTCAGGTGCCAGTCCTGCCCATTTGGGGTAGGGGGATACTGATGCCTAGGGAATCCTATTCCAAGGCACAGTCCTGGTCCCTGGTACTACTGCCAGTTTCAACACCCTCCAATTCAGTTCTGCAGTGATGCTGAAATGCACCTTTGTCCTGTGCTTGCTTTAATTGCAGTGAAAGGAGCTTATTCAAAGCAGAGGAGGGTCTTCTGTACCAGGATTTCGTATGCAGAAATGATTTCTATTTTCAGTGCTAACTCTGTCGATGGAAATCTCTCTCTTGCTTGTTCTCTCCCTGTCTACTGAATAAAAATTCCACACACAGTGATGGTTAAAAACATCAATTAACTCTAAAACAATTATTATTTTTTTTGAAATGCCGTTTTATAAATGTAATAACACGACACAATAATCCAAGGTTATTTAACAGAGCATTTACCCTGAAAACAGTCATTACTCTTTAAATGCGGGAGACTATAGAAGCCTCTTAACACAAAATGGCAAGTGAGGCAGAAGCAATATTGTCAGAAATGCCACATCCTTGGAATATATTAACAAGAGAGGGCTGGTGATTGCCCTGCCCACTGACTGCCATTTTCCTTGGCATTTCCCAAGCCCCAAAGTTTTCATATTGAGATGAGCCTCCATCGATGTTCCTTTTCTGTCCCTGAAGCTGTAAGAGCACAGCCAAGAAATTCCCTGTATAGCCCTCACCCTAGTCTCTCAGCTGGAAGGATCTCTTTACCCCAGGGACATGGAAATCCTGCCAGAATGATGCTGAGTCAACTAGAAGAAAGTGGGAAAGATAGCCCTCTGCAGGCAGCTTCTCTATGCAGCAGAAGGGTTATTGCTTTTCAACTATTGGTTAAATTCTGTTTCCAGGTTAAACTCAGCCTACCTTTATTAGAATAAAAAAAAAAAAATGGGGATTTGGTGGAGACCCCTCACTTTATAGGATTTAATGCAATGTTCTGCTTTCATTGACATGAAGCAACTGGGTCTGGGATCCCTAGGTCATACACTTGGTCTTGAGGTGTCAAGACATACACTTGGTCTTGAGGTGTCAGGAAAGGCCTTAGAAAGAGTTGAGAATTTTCCGTTTTTTAAAGCTATGAACCAAGCCCGGCCTGCGCTTTCATTCCTGAACCTGGAGGATGCTGAAATTTTATTTCTCCTCACTTAAACTTGCCTTTCTGCTCAGCCCTTCTGCTGGGGGTCCCATCTGGCCCAAGTTGCCCAACTGCATGAGTATCATTAGAGACGATATTTTTACAGGGCAGGTGTGTGAAAGAAAAGGAAGAATCACCCTGAGGCATAGCTCTCTGTGTGAAGCCTTTAACAGTGTCCAGCAGCTGGTAAACAGACACTCCAAGGGGATGCCTCTGAAAACTCCTCCTTCCTGCCTGCTGAATTCTCAGCATCAGGGAGGGAAGTCTGCAGCCCCTTCTGCTCTGTTGACTGGCTTTTGACAATGAACATACAGAAATTCTGTCATGATGCCACCTTATGTCAGGGGATCAAGCAACCAATAAGCGTTTAGTAAGTGCCTACTGTATGTGGAGCACTGTCCAGGATCTGCATGTCTTTTATATATTTATCTGTGTGTAAGTCATGTCATCATGTCCCTGATGTCATGGTCCTCTTTGAAAACGAAGGGCAAACACAACCTGCCAGTGGTCTGAGCTGCCTGGATGGGGACCCAACCAGTTGGGTAGCTCACCTCATCCTCTCCCTCTCCCTCTTCTCTCGTCCCCAAAGGAAGGTAAATTTTAATGACCAACAGCTGTCCAATTAACTTGGGATTTACTGGCTAGATTCTTTCCCTCCTTCATTCCTTTCTTTTTCTTCTTTCTTTCCTTCTTTTCTTCCTTCCTTCTTTCTTTCCTTCTTTTCTTCCTTCCTTCTTTCTTTCCTTTTTTCCTTTTTTTCTTCCTTCCTTCTTTCTTTCCTTTTTTCCTCCTTACCTTTTCTTTCTTCTTTCTTTCTTTCTTTCTTTCTTTCTTTCTTTCTTTCTTTCTTTCTTTCTTTCTTTCTTTCTTTCTTTTCCTTCCTTCCTTCCTTCCTTCCTTCCTTCCTTCCTTCCTTCCTTCCTTCCTTCCTTCCTTCCTTCCTTCCTTCCTTCCTTCCGTCCTTTTCTCAAACACCTAACCTTAAACCCATTTCATTCTGCAGTTCATAGATTGGACAACAATATATCCCTGTCCAAGCACCACTTAATGGCTATATTTTGGGCGCTCTGAGTGAATGTCAGTAGTTACTGTTTCTCTTTTGGTCAGCAATCCTGAGGGTCTTCCCCTTCCAGTTTGATTTTTTTTTTTAAATTAAAGGGGCCATCCCTTGATTTACTGCTTAAAGAGGTCTATTCACTGAATGGGTGTTACCTCACTCAAAGTGAGAACCTAAAAAGACCTTAGCCTAACAAAGTCAGGGTCTCCCATTGCATCCTGGGCCATCTCCAGTCATCTTAATGAACACCTGGTCGCTGGATCCAGATGGCTCAGGAGAAGAAAGTGAGACTGGTGACCTTGCACAGCCCGCCCTCACTGAAAACAAAGTCAACTGCAAGTCAAGTCATCATTTCCCTGAAGTCAGGGTCCTTCTCAGGGTGTGGCCTAGTATGTAAGGCATTGGCCTGGGAATTAGAAAACCACAGATGCAAGTCCAGGCTCCGACATACTCGGGCTGTGTGACCCTGGGCAAAGCATTTAACATTTTACTACCTGAGGCAAATCTCTAAGACTGTAAATTGGGAAGAAGTTACCACCCTGAGATGATAGAGGGAGTTTCCTCACCTGGAGTTTATTATATTAATGAAATCATAGGTCTTGTCTATCCATATACAGATTGTAAGCGCCACCCTCTCCATTCTCCCAGTAGAACGTTAGCTTCTGTTACATTTATGTCCCCAGCTCCCTGAACAGTGGCTAGTATGTAAGTGGTGGCTAACAAATGTCTGACCTGCAAAAGAAAAAAAGGAAAGATGAGATCCACCATCTCATAGAGCTTATGGTGTAAGAGGACACCATAATCTTGTTCAGATTATTGTACTACAGAGTATTAGACAATAAGCTCACTGGAGAAATACAAAAACAAAGTGGTCTGTGATGTCCGAAGTGGGGAGTGGGGGAGGGCAAGTATTGTTGACTTAAGGGATAAGGATGAGAATAAGAATGCAGGAAATTGTCCAAAAACAGAGGGATTTTCAATTGGACTTTAGAGGATACGCAAAGAAGGGGAGAGGGGCACATTGAATAGAGAGAAATAAAAGCATGCAGGTTTGTGAGCATGGGTGCCTCTTGAAGGCAGAGACTGGTCTGGGTTGACTAGTACATAGCATACATGGAGGGAAGAAATAAGTAAGGCTAGAAAGATATAATAGTAGTACTAGGCTGTGGAGGACCTTGAATGCCAGGCAAAGAAACCTGAATTTATATGGTTAGGAAAAAAAAAAAAACAACTAAAGATTTTTTGACCAGAGGAGTGATATGAATAGATTTGAGTTTAAGAAAGATTATTGTGATAGCTGTTTAAAGGATAGACTGATGGACTTAGAGACTAGAAGCTAGATGACCAAGAAGGCTGTCCAGATGAATGGAAATGGATGCCTGAATGAGTTAAGTAGAAGTGAGAATAGAGAGGAGTAATGGGAAAGATATTTTAGCAGTTGAACTTGATAGAACTTCGTGCCTGATTGGACATGAGAAGCAAGAGAGAGGGAAGAGTTAGATAACTCCAAGGTTAAGAACCTCACGTGAGTGAATGCTGTCACCATTCATTGCAATAGTGAATTCATTAGGAGGATCCCATTTAGGGACAAAAGATAATGACTGTGTTTTAGGACATGTTGAATTTTTTGAGATATCCTATAGACAGGTGGAGTATGAGAGGGGAGATAAACTGAGAGTTCAGTCCTCCTAGAATTATAGACTTGCAAGTTACCTGAATATAGTTGGGTGATTGAAACCATAGACATGAATGAGATTGCTATGGGAGATGGTGAAAACAAACAAGAGAAGAGCAGCCCATACATTGCTATAGGTTGGTATTTTGGGGAGACCTGTAGAGTATGTGGAGGAGAGTTCAAACTAAGTTGGACATTCTGAACTGGTTTGTAGGATTAGCCTCAGAACTGCAGTTCATACAACAGGCTTAACTGTTTGCTATAATCCCTCATTTGCCATCATAGGAGAAGAGGGTAGATGTAAAGGTGGTCTTGGTGTGAAAGAATGGTTGTTAGGTATAGGTATGCATTGTGAGTTTATGTGTGCATATCTGTATATGCACATATGTGTATGTATTTGCATGCGTGTGCATATGTATACATGCATGAATATATGTGTGTACATTGTGAGTTTACATAGGTGTGTATGCACATGTGCATATGTTCATGTACATGCATACATACATATCTTTATTTGAAACAGAAATCTGGGTTATTTTTTTCTCAATAGTCTTTGTATCCTCAATATCTAGTATGTGTTCTCACACATAGTAGACACCTACCAAATATTTGTTTTTCAAAAATTATGTTTATTATCATTTTTAATTTAATCTCCAAATAGAATGGGCATTTGCATATACATAGTAAAACAAACAAATGAAAAGATTGTATACGAAATTACTGCTCAGCTATGTGGCACAGTGGATAGAGTGCCTGGAATTAGGAAGACTCATCTTCCTGAGTTTAAATAAATATGACCTCAGACACTGACTAGTTGTGTGACCCTGGGCAAGTCACTTAACCTTATTTGCCTCGGTTTCCTCATCTGTAAAATGACCTGGAGAAGGAAATGGCAAACCACTCCACTATTTTTGCCAAGAAAATCCTAAATGGAGTTGTGAAGAGTTGAATGTGATTTAAAAACTGAACTGCATATGAAACTACTGACCTATATTACATGAAGTTTGCTTTCATTTTTAAGTGCATCATCAGATCATCCTGTATGTTTGAACATTGTCCTGTTTGTCCAGTCTTCTTCTGGCCTTCCTTCTGTTCCTTTCTTTCCATTTTTTCAAAAAGATGCTTCAATACCTTTTTTTTTTTGCTGCCCTCTCTCTATCTTTCTTTGCTTTCCCACCCCACTCCAATTCTATGAAAGAGAGAGAGAAGAGAGAGAAGAGAGAGAGAGACAGAGAGAGAGACAGAGAGAGAGAGAGAGAGAGAGAGAGAGAGTCCAAACCCTTATAACAAATATGTTCAGTTGTATCTGACTCTTCATGACACCATGGACCACAGTGCACTAGCACTATCCATAGAATTTTCTTGGTAAAGGAACTAGAGTGATTTGTTATTTCCTTCTCCAGTGGATTATTGCTAAAAGAGTTAAGAAGACTAGCCCAGGCTCACACAGCTAAGTGTTAGAGGCCAGATTTGAACTTCCTGACTCCAGACCCAGTGCTCTATCCACTGAGCCACCTGGTTGCCTCCTCGTCAAACAACATGAATCCCCACATTGTATCCAGAAACATATGTCTTATTTTGAATCTCGAGACCATTACTTCTCTGTCAAGAGGTGGGAAGCCTTCTTCACATACTCTTCTAAATCATGGGTTGGTCATTTCAGTGCTCAATCAGTTCTTTCAAAGTTATTGCTAAAATTAATATTTGTTGAAGAACAGTGTGATGCAGGAGATAGAGTAGAAAGGTGATCTTAGAGTCAAGAAGACTTGGGTTCACGTCTTGCTTCTCCTATATACTGGCTATGTGACCCTGGGCAAGCCTCTTAACCTCCAAGTCCCCAGAAAATTCCCCAAGACCTGCATTGGTAGATGGAAATTCCGCCATATACTAATGAGATCACAATTATGATTTAAAACAGTAATTAAATAAATGTTTGTTGAATGGAATAGAATATATTGGACCGAACACTAGAGCTGGAGTTTTCTGACCTGGGTTCTAGTCTAGGCAATGATATCTATTTGACATGTGACTTTGGGCTAATCATTTCACATCTCTAAATCTCAGTTTCCTCATTTGTAAAAGGGGTATCATAATTGAAAACTATAAAGCACTCTAGAAATTTGTCGCTATTTTATTAGAATAGTTCGCAGTTGATGACTCCTTTCCCCTGACTGGACTATAATGTTCAAGAACGATGGCATAAGAAATATTTTGTTGTTTCTTCCCATCATGTACCTGGTTAAAAAAATCATGATAGTCTCTGCACTTTGAGGGAGCAGCTGCTAGTCCCTGCCCATCACCACCTGGGTTCAGCAGTACACTGGTGACTTATTGGCTTTACTTACCTGCCTGTAAACTTCCTCTTAATAATGGACTATAGATAGTTTTCTTCTCCTACTAATCCCAATTTACTTCTTATTTCATAGATGGGAACTACCCTCAGGAAACCTCAGGGGTCCCATTTTGATATATGAATGTGCAAATTAGATGCAATTACACACCTGCTCTTTAAAAGACTCTCAAACCAAGGAAAAACTTCCAGGTTTATGGTGATGAGGAAATTATTCAGCTGATCAAATTAGCTGGGGCCAAGCCGAAGGTCATTAAAGGTCTGCACCATGCAATTTCTCCAGTCTTCTTGGCACATCCTAGCCTAAATAAGCTTGGGGGAAAATGGCATAGTGTTAAAAACATTGTATTTGGAATCAAGAGAAGTGGCCTTAAATGATGATTCTGCCACTTACTTTGTGTCCCTGGACCAATCACTTAACCTCTCTACCTCAGTTTTCTCATCCGTCAAATGGAGGTAATGATACCCACACACTCTGTTGCATTGGTTTGTGGTAAGTCAAATATATAAGACAATTTGTGAATCATAAAACGTTATGTATAAAGTCAGTGCTAATTATATTACATGAGGATATAATCATAAAGTCAGCATGACATAGTCAGCATTGGGATTAGATAGACTTGAGGTTCAAATGTACCTCTGGCTCATGCTCTCTATGTAATTGTTGGCATTTCTTATTGGGCTTGAGTAACTCCTCAATGCTGCAGGAAACTCTCTAATACTATGTGTTATAAACCATTTGGAAGGAGAATGCTACACAAGGAAATCCATGTCCAGACATTAAGGGAAAAAATGGTAGAATTTGAAATATAGTGAAGAATAATATAAGTCCTTTGCTCAGAGTTTGTTCAGTCATATCCTACTCCTTGTGACCCATTTGGGGTTTTATTGATAAAGATGCTGGAGCCGTTTGCCATTTCCTTCTCCAGCTCATTTTACAGATGAGAAAACTGAGGCAGACAGGGTTAAGAACTTGCCCAGGGTTACACAGATAGTAAGTGTCTGAGGCCAGATTGGAACTCAAGAAGATGAGTCTTCTGACTTCAGGTTCAATACTCTATCCTCTGTGCCACCTAGTTCCCAAATCAGGGCTTAAGGAACAGATATAATAGTAGATATAGAAGATCATTGAAAAAGTACTAAAATTACAAAATTACAATCCTGTAAAGAACCTTAGAGAGTCTAATTAAAACCCTTTATTTTACAGATTTACATTTAGGGAATTTACATTTTTAAATTACATTTACATTTTACATTTAGGGAAACTGAGGCTTAGTGGAGCCATTGGACGCAAGACTATGATTTGGAATACAGAAGGCAAACTAAGAAGGATTCAGGTGTATTTCGTTTCAGTTTTGCACTAGATTAAATGATAAGGCTATTGTAAATTTGTAAAATACATCATTGTTTTTTTAATTCCTTTATATATTTCCCTGTAGTGCGTGGTATTATTTTTTAACTTAAAAACACCTAAAGAAGGATTGTACCATTTTCGTGGAATAGCACAAGGAAAAAAAAACACCTTTAATCTCTCTCATGTACTAATCTGGGTCTGCCAAGAAAATATTCAAAGATGAGAGGTAGGTTACAACAAGAAACCAGAATGGGGTGCCAGGGAGCCCAGGCCTTGTGCTTTCATTGGAAGAAGAGAAAGGTGCACGTTTAGAGTAATGGGGGAAAAAATGATGGATTTGGAGTTAGAAAATCCTGATTTGAGTTCTGACTCTGTGATCTAGGGCAAGTCAGTTTATGTCTGGGTCAACCTTTCCTCATCTGAACTAGATCTAATGTGCAGAATCTTGGGATTTAAAGGCCATTCCTGGAATCTTCGCTTGTCCAAATAGGACTTTTTTTTTTTTTTGAGGGTGTTGGTGGTGAGGGTAAGAACAGATCTTGCACTTGGTGATATCCAGTACTGGTCTTTTGGGAGACATAACACTAAAATGGGAAACCATTTGGAAATAAAATGTTTTAAATAGTATTTCATAAACTCTGAAGTAGAGAGGTCTCACTTAATATTGTGTATTAGAAACACTGGTCATCCAGGTAGCACAGTGGATAGAGTGCTGGGATTGGAGCCAAGAAGACTCCTCCTTCCTACATTCAAATCTGGCCTCAGACACTTACTAGCTGTGTGACCCTAGGCAAGTCACTTAACCCTGTTTGCCTCAGTTTTCTTACCTGCAAAGTAAACTAGAGAAGGAAATGGCAAAGCACTCCAGTATTTTTGCAAAGAAAACCTCAAATGGGGTCATAGATAGTTAAACATGATTAAAAAATAACTGTAAAAAAATTAGAATCATCTATCAACAGTAGTCCAAGCATGGTGAAAACTGGCCTTGGAATTAGGGAGATAGGGTTCTGATAATGGTTGTGTGCCCCTGGTCAATTTAACCTCTAGGGTTACTTAACCTCTCAGTGCCCCAGAAGACCCTCTAAGACTGAAAGAGCTAGTTTTCACTGGTAGAGGGAGTTTACTTAATCAGTAGTTCCCTACACTAGTGAAATCACAGCTCTAATTTAAAGTTATCATTGCTGTTATCTTACTATAGTGTCATCTCACTATAGCCTTACTAGACTATAAATTCCAGGAGGGTAGGGACCTTGCCTTTGCTAAACTTAATTTCTTTTCCAATGCCTACACCAAAGTATTCCATATATAGAAGACACTTAATAAATGTTTGTTAACCTGTATTCTTGTCCAGTCTTGTAGCCTATGATATAGGATAGGCCTTCAGACCCTATCTTCATTTTCATTGGACCTTTCCACTGAAATAGGATATATATCCTTGCTTCTCAAGGATGTGGAATTAGGAAGGCAGGGATTAGGGGGCTGTTCCTGTGTAGCATTTCAGAAAGTCAGATGAGCCTAGTAGAACCATGCTCCTTTCCCTTAGACCTCTGCTGCCACAGAAAAGAATGGACAGCATTACAAAGACATGGCTCCACTGTAGGCAAGACCACCCAGTGAGTGGTTTTCTGAGACAAGTTCTTATGGACGGTGGCTTGAGGCTGCAGTTGAGGAAGGAGGTGATCCTTATGGAGTGTCTACAGGGCCCTATGGATAAAACAAAATAGCTTTATTTAAAGATTTATTTAAGATGCTTTAAAAATTGAGTAGAACATACATTTTTAATACTGATTGATATTATTGTAAAGCATTCTAATGAGAATCTGCCCACCGGGCCCTCACTAGCTACACAGACAAAATGTTCTTTTAGCAAGGAGACATGTGTTCTTTCCATTAGTTATTTTTTTTAACAATGTATTAATATATTGATGAAAGCTGTACTACCCATATCAGGGCAAAAAATAATGAGAAATACAGGGGCATGGTAGAGACAGGGCTGGAAGGGACCAAGGATGAAGTCCATGCCTTGGACTCTAAAATTTCTAAAGGACCTCACTTGTACAGAAGAAAACGGTAGATAAAAAGCATTTGTTGATTTAAGGTTTACAATAAAAACAACCCTGTTTGTTTTTTTCCTTTTACAGATGAGAAAACTAAGGCCCAGAGAAATCAAGTGATTTGTTTGTTCAAGGTAACCATTGCTTGTGGCAAGGCCAGGATTCAACTCCAGCTCATATAGTTTAGGGCTGCAAGGGTACTTTAAGAGATCTCTTTTTTTCATGTACAATCATTTAAAAAAATTATACTGTTATGGAAATGTTTATTTCATAAATTAAAGGTTAAATAAATTAATTTAAATAAGAGAGATCACCTAATAAAGGGGCTCTTAACCTGTGGTCCAGAGACCTGTAGTTCAGAGGGTTCATAAACTTAGATGGGAAAAAAAACACCATTATTTTCACTAATGTTTAAATGAAACTTAGGCCTTCCTTCAATTATTTAAAAACATCATTCAGAGAAAAGGTCCATAAATCATAAGTTAATGCCAAAAGGGATCCATGACACATGCAAAAAATAAATTAGAAACACCTAGTTAGGTCTAACACCCTCACTTTACACATGAACAGACTGTGGCCCAGATTAGGTACGTAACCACCTAGACTGTGTGGCTAGTAAGTAGTACAGCTCTACTGAGTCAGTACTAAACCTGTTTGCTGCAAACTTTGAGTTTAGCTAAATATTGAAACAAACATAGCCCAAATGAGTAGCATGTCATTATTTTTCCTTAAAGTGAGACTGACCTCCCAGCTGAGGGAGTGAAATTCAAGTGTCCCTGAGGTCACAGCCTTCAACCAGCTAGGCAGGAGAAGATCTGAACATATCAAGGTTCCTTTTGAATTCACAACTTAATGCAGAGACATTCAGGTATACTTCGACCTCTGATCTAGACTCTAAAATTTCCTCTCTGCTCTGAAAACTTTTGACAAGCTGAGCCTGAATTTTAGGTCTGGAGGAAAACCCCAAACCCAACAATTTTGCTTCTTCCTCTTTGGGGGTTTCATTAGGAGAGTTTTACACAGCCTTAATTACCACCTCCAGACTTCCCCTGGGGAGCCAGAGCTGCTAACTAGGTCAGGATGAGAAGGGCCCAGCCAGCTGTGTCCGGTCAGCAGCGTCTCCTGAGTCTCTTCCTCATCCAAGTATGTGCCCAGCTGCAGGTTGTGTTGGAAACTCCTAATATTTCTTGCTTTAGAATTATATTTAACTTGGAAATTGATAGAAACAGTAGCTTGGGATCTAAACTTGACTCCTGGTTTAATAGTCTTTGTTGGGAGGTGGTTCACCAAGAGAAAGAACACTGAGTCCCCAAAGGAGCAACCGTTGCTGCTGGGAAATAATACTCCAAATTGCATTTATTTCCGCAACCCTCTGAGGTCACAAATTGCAAAGAAAGGAGAACTATATTCAATTAGTCATTTCAATCAAAACAGAGCTGTCAAAATGGCATCCCATTCAAAGAATGGAAGGGAGAATTAATTGTGGTAATATTATTTAGGGCTTAAAATGTTATTATTTTTATATTTAGTGTTAAGTGAGGGAGTTGGACCTCGAGCGAATATCTAGGTAGTTCATACCATCAGTCACCCGATTACATATTAATACATCCTCTTCTGCTGCAGTTAATACCCTATTAATAGTCAAATGGATGAAGAGTGCTTCCTGAATAGGGAAGATGACTGGCAAGCTTGCCAGGCAGATGATCAGGCTATTTTCCAGCTAAGTGTGAAAGTCGAGCTTTTTTTTTCTCCCTTTAAAGTAAATCTGGATATTTCCCAGCCCAAGTTAGACTCTCACTGGATTTTAATCATTTCCCCCTCACCCTTGAGCCAATGACCTTGAATAAACAAGAGACCAAAAAAAAAGTAGATTGATATATTGATTTTAGATGAAGAGAATCCCAGAAAGAATTCCAGTGAATGAAATAGTTAAGAGGACCAGACGTTGATTTCCATGAGAAGTAGCCTGGAATGGTGGAAAGAGATGTTGGGTCAGAGAACCTTTTTTTGAAACTCAGTTCTGCTATTTGTTCCTTGTGTGCCTAGCACTAAGTCACTTAACCTTTCTTGGCCTCAGTTTCCTCATCTGAAAAATAAAGGGATTAATAATAATGACTGTGTGTGTATACACACATATATTCAGACATACATGTATATACAACCATATACACACATATATGTATATATACATATATACATACACATATACATATACATATTGCTGACTACATGGCAGGTGCTAAGCTAAGTATTATCTTCATTTTATCCTTACAACAACCAGGGAAAATCGGTGCTTTTAGTATCCCCCTTTTACCGATGTAGAAACTGAAGCAAACAGAGGTTAAATGACTTTCCCAGTGTCATACAACTAGTAAGTATCTGAGACTGGTTTTGAACTCAGGTCCTCCTGACTCCAGGCTTGGTGCTGTATCACTCTATCACCTAGTAGCCCTGATCTTTAGCATCTCTTTCCATTCTAAAGCCATTGATACATATGGGAATGCTCCATTATATTTAACCAAGGTCTCCTGGTGTGGGAGTGTCTTCTATCACCAATACCTTAGAGTTGCCTGAAGCACAGGGTAAATCTATCTGTCTCACAGGGTCCCACCATTAGTTCTGGAGACCACAGCCCTCTGAACTCAGCTCTTGCTGACTCCAAGTCCAGTAATCTATCCACTTTCCCAGGCTGCCTCTAACCTATTGTCTTTATTACTTCAATATTATAAATAGATGGGACCATCTATCCTAGGTGAAATTTTGAATTAGATTTATATTACTTGAAGAAAACTCAATGTATTAAAATTAAAAAATGAATTTGAACATGATTCCTTTTGGTCATTCATTATTTCTTCTGCTGAAGCTGAGAGGGGGTGCTCTGGGGCCATAGCTTTTCCTCTTAGCTTCTCTTTTGTTGTTTGGTCATGTCTGACTTTTGTGACCCCATTCAAGGTATTTTTGGTAAAGATACTGAAGCGGTTGAGCCCTTTCCTTCTCCAGCTCATTTTACAGATGAGAAACTGAGGCAAACAGGGTTAAATGACTTGCCCAAGGTCACACAGCTAGTAAGTGTCTAAGGCCAGAATAGAACTCAGGAAGATGAGTTTTCTTGACTGTAGGCCCTGGGCTTTATCCACTATGCCACCTAGCTGCCCATTATTTCTTCTGTACCTTTCCTCAGTAGGGAATAGTGAACCACATGGAACTCAGGTGACAGTTTACAGTATACAAGCTTTGTTACTACAGTGTGAGGATTATCATTGTATAAACCATATCCAAGTAGAGAAGTTGAAGCTACAAAGTCTAGTTACAGAGTCAAGTCTTGTTCCCCTAAGAGATGTTTCACTTGGAGATTTTTTTTGGTTTGGTTATTTCCGTCTAGCTACAAGGCGGTCAGTTCTATCTACTCTAAAACCTTCTCTACCTGCTTCTCTGGGAAATTCCCCCCCCCCATTTTTCCCTAGTTTTACCTTCTTACTTTTTATCTCCTTCCCCTCACAACTGGGTGACTACCTACTCGTTTATATTTACTGTGATCACTAAGGACAGTGGGTCATTCACCTCTTGTTCTGTAGAGTCTGTTTGTGATTTCAGGCTGAACTATATCTTGAGTTTTCAAGCACTCTTCCTAGTTCCCATGTACAAAAGACCCCTTGATCAACTCTCTAATTTTAGATGCTCCCAGTAAACCTTCCTCATAACTTCTCTTTTTCATGTTTTATTTCTCCAATCCTGATTCCTGAGCCCAATGATTTTCTTCTGTTGTATGGCTTCCTTCCTCCCCATCAGTCTCTAGGTTGATTGCTTCCCCATCATAAATGAACATTTACAAGCATATTCATTTACATAGAATATTCATAAGATTCCTTCCTGTCTACTATGAAAAGGGATTATATAATACCCAGTATGCACATTCATTGGGAAGGGGGTTATCACATAACCTATTTATAGGCTATATGATTCTCATGTTTACAAAAGGAGGACTCCATAGCGGAGGACTCCATAGACTTTATCTCATCTAATCCCCATGCTTTGAAAATCAAGCTCAGCTAGGATTTAAAATTCCCCTTTCTCTTTTCTCCTGTCCTAAATATAGAGAGGAAGCTTCATGTAGTGAAAATAATCATGGCCTGGCAGTCGGAATGTACAAGTTTGAATTTGGAAGATGCTACTTACAAGCTATATGATTGGAGAAGTAGATGATCTCTTTCAGCTTCTTATTTCAGTCATTTCAGTTGTGTTCAACTCTTCATGACCCCATTTGGGGTTTTCTTAGAAAGGATACTGGAGTGATTTGCTGTTTCCTTCCCCAGCTCATTTTACAGATACAGAAACTGAGGCAAATTGGGTTAAGTGACTTGCTCTGGGTCACACAGCTGCTAAGTATCTGAGATCTGATTTGAAATCATGACAATGAAACTTCCTGACTTCAGGCTTAACTCTTTATTCCCTGACCCACCTAACTGCCTTCCAGCCTCAGTTTCCTAATCCTCATCTTTAAAATGGGGATAATACAACTTTACCTATTGAATTTTTAGGATTGTTGTTAGGAAAGTGCTTTGAAAATCTAAAAATGCTATAAAAATGGAAATTTACACATGAAATGTATTTTAGACTCTTTATAATCTCAGTCCCTATCCAAGACTGGATATACTCTAGATTATTAGTGTTCACATGAAAACTCAGTGCTCAAAATGAACACAGCTAGGACGGAATATAGGTATAGCCTCACTTTTCTTTTGGAACTTGTACTTCTATAAATGTAACCTAAGTTTGTGTTGGTTTTTTGGATAACGTCATTACATTGTTGAGTTATATTAAGCAGCCATTGCAATCTTAATTATTTTCACACAAACTATTGTTAAATTCCATGTCCCTCTTCCTATAGGTTACCAGCTGATTTTTTTATCCTAAATTTAGCAGTTTTCTGCCTATCCCTATTAAAAATATTCATTAGCTTTGTTCTATTGTGCCAACTTTTTATAGTCTTTCTTTAACCTACTTTTGCTGTTCAGTTTTTAAGCCACTCCTCCCAGCTTTGAATCATCAATTAATTTAATGGATATGCCTTCATTTTTTTGTTCTAATTGCTAATTTTGCTCAGAACAAGGACAAGATTAGAGCCCTATGGCATGATTCTAGAGAATTCTTTACTGGTTGACATTAATTCACTAATCAATATACTTTGGGTCTTATATTTCAACTAGTTATGAATCCACTTAACTGTACTGTCATCTAAACCACATTTCTCTATTCTGTTCACAAGAATAGCATGAGAGACCATCAAATTCCTTGCTGGAAATATAGATCCTGAAAATATAAAAATTCACTGCATCTACTGATTTGGTAACACTAAAACAAAGTTTTTTTAAGGGACTGTTTGATCTGATGTTTTCTTAGTAAATTCATACCTTAGTGCTTGCCACTTGCCCTTCTGGATGATTACAAAGCATCAATTTTATAATCCACCTTGTATGACTTTCAGATTGTAATGTGATGGTCATGGAAGTAAAGTTAGGGAGTACAGAAAGAAGAGCTTGTATTAGCAATAAAAATGACAATGGTTTTCTTAAAGGTCAGTATCACAGTGTCTTAGATTTAGAATTGGAAGACACCTTAAGAGATCATCAAATCCAATTCTTTCATTTTACAGATGAAGAAACTAAGGAACAAAGAGGTTAAGAACAACTTAGCCTTTTAACTTCCTCACAGAAAGGAACTTTACAAAATTGGGTAAAGAAAGCTGTCTGGTAGAACTAAGAATATTTGGGGTAAACATTTTTGAAGCTGAACGAAGTTCAACAAGGATTTATTAAGCACCTACTATGTGCCAGGGCTAGATGTTGGGGCTACAAAGATAAAAAGTGAACAGCCTCTGACTTTAAGGAGCTTAAATTCTATTGGAGGAGTTTAGAAAGGTCCACCTAATAGACAAAGACCATCTCTAACATCAGATTTCTATAGGTCTGGACTTCAGAAGGCTAATCTAGATTTTAAAATAAAATCCCCACCCACAAGAAAACAGTTACATCATCAATAATGAGAAAAAACCTCCCTTCAGAATCCCTTCTTCAAAATGTTAAGCTAACTTTAATGTTTTAACTGTTTCCAAGTCAATGATCCAGTTGTGTGTATGTGATCTAGATCAAGGATTTTGTTGTTAGGAAGAAATCCTAATGAGAAAACTCCTTCTACGAATGTAGATTGGTATCTCTTCTGTAATTTATAACCTTAGCTGAATACTAACAGATTAAATGTTTTGCCCCGAATCTCTTAGCCAGCAAGCAAGCATGTGTCATATGGGGACTAGAACCTCAGATTTTTTTGGCTCAAAGATTGATTCTCTGTCCATTCACTTACTCACCAGGTTATGTGAACTGCATTTTTTTTTTAAGTGCAAAAAAGGCCCTTTTACACTTGGAGCATGTGAAAACTCTTTAGCTTTTTGCTGTAGATACTACGTACAAGTTTGCAATTTAGCCTTTTAGATGGTGAACCCCAGCCCTATTCTTGTTTGACTCAAGCCTTTTCACCCTTGCCAGTTTCCAAAGAGCACAGGGATAGGGCAGGCAGAGAGTTAGTGGTAAGGCTCATGCTGTCTTAATAGCAATAATGATTACAAAGGAAGAGATCATGCGCCTTCAATCATTCAACCAAAACAGGTGAATGGAAGGCAGAGGTGAGCTGAAGCCATCTCCTATTGACTCATAAGAACCAACTGTGAAATTATTGTGGGAACATTTACACCTCAATCTGCAACCACTACAAATCAGAGCTTGATTTATTGTTTTCTTAGTTGTTTATACTTAAGATGAGGGACAAAATATTAACAATGCAGATTAAATTCTTTCATTTTAAATGTGTCTTCTATAAGCTATCACCTACCCCCACTCCTCCACAGAAGACAAATGCTAAACACTTGTCAGCTGCTCAATAAACATATTTTTAAATGTTCTACTTTGTGTTTGGCATTATGCTAAGCACTGGAGATACAAAAAGAGGCAAAAACCAGTCTCTGCTGTCAAGGAGCTCACAATCTAATGGGAGAGATTGCAAGCAAACAAATAAGCTATATACAAAGATATAGGAAAAAAAGAAACAGAAGGAAGGCTAGAATTAAGAGGGATTAAGAAAGGCTTTCTATAGGAGGTGGAATTTTAGTTGGAACTCAGAGAAAGTCTAGGAAGATGCACCCCGGCGGGGAAGGAAGGCAATGATCCATTTTGACTGTGTAACTTTGAAACACTTAAACCTTTCACTGATTCTTTTCATATTTAGATGTTTTTATTTGTCTGTTTATTTGTGAACTCCTTAGCAATTCTCAGCTAAAAGATTATAATGACAGTAAGTTGGAATGAACATTCAGGATGCAAACCCAGGAGCCTCTATTAAGAGAGGCATTCTAGTTCCGCAGTGTCAGGAGTACCAGCTTGCCAAACATCCAGGTATTATGCCTGATGAACATTTTAACAGCATGTCATCTACCTCTCCTTCACCTTGCTTCATAGGAAGATGCAAGGAATGGGAGGTTTGTTTGATCTAAGGAACAATAGGAATCTGTACACATGTGATTTTTTTCTTACCCTGTCCTTTTAGGATCAATAATAATGTTTATTTGCAGGGCAATTTACAGCTATAAAAAACCTTTTCATAGAGCATCTCATTTTATCCTCAAAATAAGCCTGTCACATAGGTAGAACAAGTATTCTCATGTTTATTTTACAGTTGAGACACTTAAGACTTGGCGATATTGAAGAAGAATTTGTCCAAGATCATCTAGGTAGATATTAAGTGGTGGGTCTTGAACACTGACCCACGTGCTTTGACTCCTAGTCCAATGCTCCCTTTGTGGTATCTCATGTGTTGAGTAAAATCAGAATTTTCTATTCATTCTTGCTTTGGGATTTACTTTCTATGAAATTTAATCTTAGGATCCACATGTAATTTATAGCAGTTCTTTTTGTGGTGGCAAAGAATTAGAAATTGAAGGGAAATCCATCAATTGGATGAATAAGTTGTGGCATATAATTGTGATGAAATACTATTGTATTATAAGAAATGATGAGCAGTATGATTTCAGAAAAAGCTGGGAAGACCTGTATAGATTGATGCAGGATCAAGTGATAAGAACCAGGAGATTATTGTATATAGTAATAACAGTATTATAATGATGATCACCCATGAAAGACTTAGCTACATTGAGAAATACTGTGATCCAAGGGACATATGATGAAAAATGCTATTCATCTCCAGAGAGGAAAATTATGAAATCTGTGTGGAAATGATGTATACTTTTTCACTTTATTTTTCATGCCTTTTTCTTGCAACACGACTAATGGGGAAATATGTTTTACATGATTTCACGTGTATAATTGATAAATTAGGGGAGGGGCAGGAAGGAGGAAGAAAATTTAAAACTCAAAATTTTAATAAAAGAATGTAAAAATAAATAATAAAACTTTTAAAAAGAAATTTAATCTTGCAATAACAAGGCAGGCAATGCATACTTTTCTTTTTAATTATTGTCACTGTCTTCTCTCTGTGCCTGTACATACATCCTGGTAATCCACCTCCAGCAACTAAGCACCCTGTAAAGTGAGTGACATTGTACTCAGATAAAGAAGTCAAGCCTGTGATGTCTAAGCATTTAAGACTGATTTGTCCTTTTCATCTATTCTGACATGATTTAATGTTCCAGAACTTGTTAAGGGAGCGGATTCCCCCCCTTTTTGTTGTGAAATTTGTGAATAATTTATCAAGTAACTGAAAGAACTGCAGCTTTAAATTATTAAAATGCATTTTGGTTTTGAAAGAAGACATTAGAGATGTTTGCCTTGGCCCATTCCTATGCCTCTAAGCAGCCACAGGAAACTCCTCCAAAGACAAGGAATATGAAGGTGATTTTCTGTGATTTATGGGATGCCTGAGATGGAGCCAAAAAAACATACCAAACAGAGAAATGAACAATACAGACAACTTTCATTATTTAAGATGAAGCCTTTTTCCCCAAGCAAATGACCTTTTGTTTGACTCTCCAGAGAAGTGACATTTTCTTTTCTCCCTATATTCTGCAAAGAAGGTAGAGGGATGGTAAATGCACTGCCCCTATATACATACAAATACATGTGCATACACATATGCACACATGTATGATATATGTATGTGTACATTGCACATGTGTATATGCATTTGTATAGGTGTGATAACATGTATATGTGCATTGCACATGTATATATGCATTTGTATATAAAACAAAAAAAACCCCATAAACCATAACATTCTCTTACCTCCTTACCCACTGCCCATAAAGTAAGTTAAAGGCATAACTTCCTTCTACTTTTTGCAATCATAGATGGCACAGGCTCTGAATTCCAAGGAAATTATCTCATTCAAGTATTCATTTAAAATTAAATATTTTCTGCACAGAGAAGTAAGAACAAGTTTGATACCTTGCACAGAGTACATGCTCAGTACATGTTTGCTGAAGTAAACTATTCTGGTCCAGATTTCAGACTTTGCCTTCAGTATGAGGGAATCTCTATGATATGGTTCATTCTGGTACCATCTTAATTTTTCCTGTTTTCCTATTTCCACTTTTTTTGGCTTCCTTCCCTCCCTAGGATATAGTACTAGATTTGGAATCTGAATTCAAATCCTGCATCTTATCACTGGCTTCCTTCCCTCCCTAGGATATAGTACTAGATTTGGAATCTGAATTCAAATCCTGCATCTTATCACTCACTGCCTTTGGTTAGGTCTCTTCTCTCTGGTTTTCAATTTTCTCAAGGATATAAATAATAAGAGGGTCACCTTAGATGAGTTTTAAGAACAACAACAACAAAAGCAAGTATTTGTTGCTATTTTTCATCTTTTTTCTCCAAGTAGGACCAGTGACTTCAGAAGGTTGATGTTCTGACATGCAAGTGAATGGGATTTAAGTGAGACAGAGCTCTGCAAGGTCATCAATTTCACTCTCTCCTCCAGAGTCATCAGGGTCCAGTGGCAAGACATAGGTCAAGAAGACTGGTGGTGACCTCAGAAGCAGTGGGAGACCTTGACCTTTTTAAGCTAAAGTCTTTTCAGTTTGTCTGAGGCAACTCCCATTCCATAATTAAAGTCTAGGTAAGAAATGAGGTAAGAGATGACCTAGTTTGCCTCTACAAAAGAATCAATCTGGGAGGGGAAGAACCACAGAATTTTTGTCCAAAACAGAAGCAGTTGCTATTTATGCTTACTCAGAGTCATCAAAATCCAAAGAAAAAGCAAGCTTTTATGTTCTGCTTTAATGTTTGCAAAGCAGTTTACAAATATTGTTTCATTTGACTCTCACAACAACCCTAGGAGGTAGATTATTTACCCAATTTTTAAGATGAGGAAACTGTGTCCCAAAGCATAACATAAAGTAGTTTTCCAAGCAGGGATAGGATGGTGACAGCTTAACTCCTGACAGATTACATTTTACTGGGCTTGGGAGGTAGGAGAATATGCCTACAGATAATTAAATGCAAACCACCTATGAAGCAAATTCAAATATAGTTCAAAAAATTTTAGGGGGAAGAAGAAATAAGAACCGGGGGATTCAGGAAAGGTCTTTTTCTAGGCAGTAGGTCTTGAATGACTGTGGCACATGAAAGATGAAATGACAATCCCCTCACTGCTTAGAGTCAGCTAGGTGACTGTATGGAAGAGCACTGTACTTGGAATGTTCGGGAAGACGAGTTCAAATCTTGTCTCAAATGTTTACTTGCTGGGTAAGTCACTTTCTCTCAGCCTCCATTCCAAAGACTCAGTTAAAAAAAACAGCTATGAGATAGGGATGGTTAAGGAAGTTTCCATCATTCCCAAGATCCTCCCTGATCAGCAAGCAAATAGAGCTAGAGGCAAGAAGAACAGGACAGGTGAGAAACTTTCCAATTCATCAAATCTCCTTTGTTATGCATTCACACTCTGCCACAGTACCCCAGAAGGAGGGTCAGACCCTTGTGATCATCACCTACAAATTACTGTCTTTCTGGTCAAGAACTCTAAGCTTCCTCTTTCAGATCATAACCTCCTGACTGTATTCTTGTGTTTGACCCTCCTAAACCCATTCTCCATCCTTGTCATCATCTCCCGTCACTCTGATCCTCCCAGCTATCTATCCTGAGTCAGCATCCCTGCTCTGATTTCATTTTCTTCAGATTTTTACTGTCATCTATCTTCAAGTCTCTTGCACCCCTTGACTTAACAGTCCTCGTTCCTTTACAAATCTCAACTCTAGATTATTCTCACCATCTACCTTCTGTATTTATTCATTTTCATACGTAGTTGAAAGCTACTGAAGGAAGTCACACAATCACACAAGTGCTACACACTTCCTTATGAGACCTCTATTGAGCCTTCACTGTTAGGCACCAGTCCTTTTACTCTTCTCTTCTGATGCTCTACCATGTTCCCCATCATGTAAGTTCCAAACCTTCTCTTCTACTGAATGATCTCTTCTACTCCTCCATTAGAGGAGCTTGCTTCATACTATACTAGAAAAATTGAGACTGTCTGCCACAAGCTCCCTCTTTTCCTAAATACTGTTCCTCAGATACACACACCATCATCTCACATTCTTTCGTTTTCTTTCTTTCTCCCTTCTTTCCTTTCTTTCTTACTCTTCTTCTCTCTTTCCCTCCCTCCCTTCTTTCCTTTTTTTCTTTTCTTCTTCTTCTTCTTCCTCCTCTTTGGCTTCAGTCCCACACTACTGCATTTTGGATATCTAACTGGACGACCCATTAGCATCTTAACCTCAATACATACCAAATAGACATTGTTCCTTCCCTCCAACTTCCCTTTCCTCCTAATTTCCCTGTTTCTGTCAAGGGTACCATCATCTTTTCAGTCACCTGAGTTTGCAATTTCAAAATCATCCCTTACTCAACTTATATTCACTCTCCCTGCCCCCATATCTAATTAGTTGCCAAATCTTGTCAATTCTAGTTTTACAACGTACAGAGCATCTGTCCCCTTTACTACATTCATATGAAAAGCACCCAGGCTCTAAGCACCTCCATTCCGAACTATTGTAATTACCTTCTAATTGGTCTCCCTGTAGCTAGCCTTTCCACCCTCCAATCCATCTTCCACAAACTGTCAAATTGATATTCCAAAAGTACAGACCTGACCATGTAATCCCTCTGCTCAGGAAGACTTGGTTGTTTCTTATTGCCTCTAAGAAAGAAAGAAAAAAGTCTCCTTCGCTTGGTACTTAAATATCTTCACGATCTTTGCTTTGACCTGTATTGCGGGGCTCATTTATTACTCTCCATCACGCACTATAAGCTCCAATCAAACTGGTTTCCTTGCCTTTGCCTATAAACAGTTTTCTATACTCTACTTCCGTATCTTTGCGCAGTCTGCTTCCTATGCCAGGGCTGCTGTCTTTCTTCACCACCACCTCTTGTAATCCCTGGTTCCCTGTGAAACTAAGCTAGATAATAATAATTATAATGATTGCTAACATTTATGTGATGTTTTGAGGCTCTGAAAACACTTTACATATGTTATCTCATAGAATCTGTAAAGCCTAAGTTCAAATCCAGTCACAGAAACTTATGAGTTGTGTGACCCTAGCCAAATCGTTTCATCTCTGACTGCCTTGGTTTTCATAACCGTATAATGGGGACAATGTCAGAGGTATGAGGATCATATAAGATAATATTTGTGACATAATATAAATTAAATAAATGCTTGTTTCCTTCCTTCTTTTTCCCCCCTCCCTTTCTTCTTTCCTCCCTTCCTTTCTTCCTTCTCCCTCCCTTCCCTTTCCTCTCTCTCTTCTTTCCTTCCTTGATTCTCACAATAACTCTGTGAAATAGATGCTGTTATTATTCACATTTTACTGATGGAGAAATGCAGTTTGATAAAGGTAAAGTGACTTGCCTGAATCATGCAGCTATTAAACATCTGGGACAAGGGTGGATCTCAAGTCGTCCTCTCTCCAAGTTTGTTTCTTCCTCTTTAAAATGGAGAAAATAATAGTGTCTACCTCCCAGAGTTGTTGCTAGGATCAGATGAGATGTTATTTGTAAATTGCTTTGCAAACCTTAAGGCACAATATAAATATTACAATTGCTACTGCTGTTGTTAAAAGCCATCTAGTCTGAATCCCTTGTTATTTCTACCTATGAAGAAACTGAAGACCAGGGGAGAGAGATAGCCTGCTCAGAGACCCAAATGTAGCAGATAATAGAGGCAGAATTTTAATCCAGATCTCTGATTCTACTTATATCACTGTACGACAGAGTGTGTTTTCATTTGATCTGCTGTGCTTTTTGATGAAATGACTTTTCTTTGGGCTGTGTCTTCGTGTTAATTGGTGAAATCGCTTAGAGGAGCATGAGCAATGGTTTTGAGTAGATCCTGACTCACAGAGTGGATCAACAAAGCTGAGGTAGCTTTCCTGAAAGCCCCTCATCTGTAGAGCTGGAAAATGTATTCACAAAGGGAAGAGGAAGAAAACATAGAATTTTTAAGTGTCTGCTCTATGCCAGGCACTATACTAAGTGCTTTATGGCTATTACCTCATGTGATCCTCAACACAACCCTAGGAGACAGGTGCTATTATCATTCCCATTTTATAGATGAGGAAACTGAGGCAGACAGAGACTCAATAGCTTCCCCAAGACCACACATCTAATAAGCATTTTGGATGAGATTTGGATTTAGGTCTTCCAGCCTATACACCTAGAACTTGATTGCTGTCGCTTTCAGTCACGTCTGGCTCTTCGTGATTCCATATGAGCTTTTCTTGCCAAGGACACTAGGTGCCACATTGTGGACCCAACTGAAACTGGTCAGTTCGTTCTTTCCTTTCCCTTCCCTGTAAATTTTTATAGGCTAGATTTTTTTGTTTCTTAAGGACCATTCCTTAAATCCAAGTTGGCCCTGATTGGCTCAGAATGAATGTAAAGAACATTTTTTTTTCCTATTTTGACCAGAAACCCTGAGAGTCTTCCCCTCCCAGACAGATTTCCTTTTTTTTTGATTGGGTAAAAGAGGCCATTCTCTGTCTTATTTCTTACCTAGCCTCAGTCAGACTGAGACCTGTTAATGTTAATGTCTTCAATTGCATCCAGGGCCATTTCCAGTCATCCTGATCTATATCACACCACTGGACCCAGATGGCTCAGAAGGAAAGAGTGAGGCTGGTGACTTTGCACAGCCCTGCCTCACTTAAATCCAATTCACTTACATGCCTTGGCATCCCCTCCCTGATGTCACTGTCCTCTTTGAGAATGAAGAACCAACAACAGCAGCCTGACACTTTATTCATTGTATCACCTATCCATGCCACAAAGAACCTATTATCCTATGGTTCCTGCAAAATGTGTACTTGTTTCACTTAGCCACTGTAGATAGGCATTTTCGGACAACTGGATTGACCTTTTTAAATTCCCACCAATCACTTCATTTTCTATGCAACTCACCATGACATTCATAGACAAAAGAATGTGGTACACAAATCAGCTAATGTTATTAGCAAATCAAGTATACTCCTCTCCTCCCCCCAAAAATATCCATATAAACAGCATTTCTATAATGGGAATAAGTTAACTCAGTCACCCAAAGAGAAAAGTGATTATCAAGATATGGTTTTAGACTATTGAACACGCTAGCTTCCTTCAGTTGGTGCCCATACAGTTTCATGTAGGTACTGAATATGCAAGCCTGCCAACGTTCTGCATCTACCTTCAGTGTGCCTTCCATGTAGTATACAACGAAGAGTCCTGCAGACGCTGCTAGAATTTCTTAAAGAGATCTCATGCCCTTAACCCCACGGGGAGATGTAAGTGTTTAGTGGTGGGTAACACTGGGGGTCTCACTGTTAGGTTAATTTATATAGATGAAGGGAGGGGCAGGGAGATAAATGGGCAAGCACTGCCATCTACAAAGGATAACTAGCAGATGGGTTTAGCTGCACCACTCAGAGTCCTGTCTATGTTTTCTGTGCACATTCTCCTCCAGTTTTCATAACTCAGCTTCTTCTCTTGAAAAACAGTCTGCTAAGGAAATTCTCAGCGACTTCACCAAAATGGTGGGAGCTGAGCTGCCATCTCTTCTAGTTGTATGAAATCATGTCTTTGGGTAAAGTCACACAGGGTTTCAATGACAGTATTTTTTGTTGTACTACCAATTGTGTTTGTCCCTGCTGGATTTTTCAAGAAAAAAAAATCTGTTGTAATTGTGTTCCTGACCCAGTATTAAAATCTTGTAAATGTTGCAGTGAATTTCTGCTTACTGTTCGTCTTCATGTGCCAATACCTTATGTATTTTACTACTTGTGATAAACTCTATGTAAAACATAGCTTTCACTTTGACACTCTACTCAATACATTTGAATGGCTTTCCATTATTTCTAAGATCAAATATAAACTTCTCCATTTGGCATTTAATATTTTTTCTACAACCTGGTTCCGTACTACCTTTTCAACTTTATCACCCCTCCCCCCACTCTTTTACATATTCTATGACCAGTTCAAACTAGACGTCGTTATTCCTCTCATACCCTTTCATATTTCTGTACGTCTCCTCTGGCTATCCTCCATAACTGGAATTCATTTACTTCTCACTTTTGCCTCTTAGAATCTTTAGTTTTCTTAAAGATCCAGCCTAAACACTACGGTTTACATGAAACCTTTGCTAACTCTCCCCTACCCTAACAGGGAGTGCCTCCCACACTCCAAGATTACTTTATACCTGTTGTATTACCTTATATCTGTTCTGTGTTCTCTCTCTGTCTCTCTTTCTCTCTCTCTCTTTCTTTCTCTGTCTCTCCATCTCCTTCTGTCTCTCTCTCTCTGTATGTGTGTACATGCACACATATATGTACACACACCTATATATACCTATATATGTATATGTTGTTTCCTCCATTGATTGTGAGCATCTTGAGGAAAAACGTTTTGCTTTTGTTTTTTCTATCTCCAGCACTTAGAACAGTGTTTGGCATAGAGTAGGCATTTAGGGGGCAGCTAGGTGATACAGTGGATGTGTGGATATGTTCGTCCTTCGTTGCCAAAGAAGACCATGCCTTCAGAGAAATAATGACATGACTTGCACTTGACTTTATTTTGAGTGAGGGAGGGCTGTGCAGGTCACCAGCCTCACTTCTCCTCCAGAGCCATCTGAATCCAGTGACCAGATATTCATCAGGATGACCCAGGATGAGGCAGTTGGGGTTAAGTGACTTGCCCAAGGTCACACAGCCAGTGAGTGTCAAGTGTCTGAGGTGAGATTTGAAGTCAGGTCCTCCTCACTCCTGCACTGGTGCTCTATCCACTACACCACCTACCTGGAGTCCAAAAGATCAGAATTCAAATGTGGTCTTAGAATTTACTAGTTGTATGACCCTGATCGAATCACTTAGCTCCTTCCTGAATAAAACTGGAGAAGGAAATGGCAAACCACTCCATTATCTGTGCCAAGAAAACCCCGTGGACACTTGGTCCATACAGTCATGAAGAATCAGACATGACTGAGCAACTGAATAACAACAAGGCACTTACTAAATGTTTGCTGATTGATTGGATATCTTTGGAGAGCTAAATTTCACATTTTCCCCATAAATAATATTGTGTTCAGACCTAGTCAGGTAAACATACCATGTGTAAATGTTCCTCACTTCCAGTGTGGGCTTTTAAAAATATTTTCTCCTCTTGTTCCTTTGGCAGATCTTAGTGTTGTCTCTTAATAAATTGCAGGTGGTGAAATCTGGCCAAAAACACCCTCTGCAGTAGCAGCAGAGCCGTGTTCTTGACTGGTGATAATAGGAGTGTGTTGGCTGGCACTAAGGTTCCATTGCACTTATTAGAGCCTTGAATTTGGAGTCAGAAGACCTGAGTCCTATTCTGAGCTCTCTGGGCAATTGGCAACCTCTCTTAGTGGGAATTTCTTCATTTGTAAAATAAAAATAAGAATGCTTGCCATGTTCACCTCACAGAGTAGTTCTGAGGATTAAAATATATGGTGTAAATATATTTTTAAAACTATAAAGTGATGTACTAATATAATTTATTTTATACTTCAAAATGGAGATGAGAGGTAGAATCATTTAGTAGACAGAGCTCTAGCCATAGATCCACTGTCTTCTTGACCTGATTAGACCATTCCTGAAGTGCTGTATTCATGGAGGGACACATTTAAGGATGAAAATTGACAACATGGATAGCATAACAAAATGACTATGCAATACAAGGAATAGTAGAAGGAAGTCAAGTGAAAAACTGTTTATCAAGTGTATGTTTTCTGCCAGGGACTATGCCAAGTGCTGGGAGTACAAAGAAGGGCAAAAAGATAGTCCCTGCTTTCAAAGAGCTGACAATCAAATAGGGAAGACATACAATCAACTATGTACAAATAAAATATATATAAGATAAAATGAAATGTCTCTCAGAGGAAAAGCACTAACAGTAAGGAGTCTGGGGAAAGACTTCTTATAGAAAATGGGATTTTAGCTGACTTTTAAAGGAAACCAGGGAAGCCAAGAAGTAGAGGTAAGGAGGGAGAGGAGGAACTAGACATATTTAGCCTGGATAATCAACGATTCAGCAGGAACTTAACTGTTTTCAAGTATTTAAAGTGTTGCCAAGGGACAAAAAGTTTAGATTTGTCCTTGGAGTTCAGAAATAGGAACAATGAATAGATAGTGTAATTGGGCTTGTTCAAAGGAAAACTTCCCTGAGAATTGGAACTTCAAAAGGTGAATTGACGCAGTTAGGAGGTAGTAGGTTCTCCCTTACTAGAGGTCTTCAAGTGACCTTGAATGACCCCATATTAGGAATGGAGGTCAGGCATAGGTTCAGCTGGATAGCCCTTCCATTTCTAGGTTTCTGTGATTCTGTGAAGAAGATGAATTCCAACACTGCCTTATTGTTAAGCTCATTGTCAGAGGCAAACGAAAATAAAAAACAACACATGATGCACAAACATATATTTCAGGACATGGATTCCTTCCTACTCTATTCTTTGGGTATTCCTTTTTTATCCTACTATACTTACCCCATTTCAAGAAAGGCAATCTGTGGTTTCTAATCTTCTCAGCTCACATAAAGTAATCCTTCAATAATAACTCTGTGAGATAGGCAGTGCAGCTGTTATGTTTCCCATTTTAGAGTTAAGAAAACTAAGGCTCAAGACTCAAAGACACAGACCCAGATCCACAAGCCAGACCAGGTTTTCCGTCTCTTAATGTTCTAGTTTTAGTCATTAAGATCTAAGCCCACAGATCAGAAGGCAGTTCTTCTGTTTCCAGGGGACCAAACAGGCCATGTGAGCTGTGGAAATATAGTTCCCCTCTTAGCTAGTCCCAGACCATGGTCCACCTATGAGAGGCCTTGATCTCAGACAATGTCTTTGCTTTCTGCATTTCAGGCATAGCCAAAATCAGTTCAGCTCTGAGGTGACAGATTTTTCCTCAACTCTTTAAGTTCCTGGATAATATTGTCAAAGGAGGTGTTGTTCGTACATATTTTTGTATTTGCCAATTTTTTTTTATTATTTTAGTTTTTTTTAAATATTCTAAATCCCTGATGATTCTAAGTTCCCTGATTGTAAGGGAAAATAGAGATGTGCATACATAGATATATATTTTGTGTGTATTATATATAGGTATATGCATAGTACATATTGACATATTTATACTATATAAATACTATATATGTATTATATCACAAAATATAAAATTTCTTTTACATTTCCTACTTTGCCTTATGCAAAACTGTTCTAACTTGAGCTGGGCATTCTCTATTGATTATCTTGTAAAAAATATATTGTGGCTACTTTCATATAAATTTACTGATTCTCCAACACCTTTCCCATAGCAGATGTTCCACATTTTTTCTGCAGTCCTCTTGTTTCCAATTCCTCTCCCAACTCTTTCTCTTCTGTCCTCTTTCTCAATGGATAACCTCACCTATTTGAAAACTTTCAAACATTTGCCATGATCCCTTTCACCTATTGCTACACTTTCCTCTCAAGCTCAATTTATCCTTATACCTTGAGTCACCTCTTACTTCCTTAGAGAAAGTGGTACTCATCCTTCTTTTTAAGACTCTTAGACTGTGCTCTGGATCACATCCTCTTCTGACCTCCTCTGAGCCCTTTTTCTCTGTTATATGATCTTCCTCTCTCTCTCCCTGTCTCTCTTTGTCTCTATCAGCCCCATTTTCTGTTTCCTCCTCTCTGTCTCTGTCTCTCCTTTTTCTTGTCTCTCTCTGTCTCTTGTCTGTCTGTCTCTTCTCTTGTTCCCTCTTGTCTACTCATTCCTTTAACATATAAAAGTATTCAACTATCTTTATCTTGAAAAAAGAAAAACAGAGCTCTTTGGATCTGAAACCTCTTCAGTTATCTTATTTCTCATGTGGGTCAAGTAGAAGATGCATTGGACTGAGAGCCACAAGATCTAGGTTCTATTATTGTGTCTTCTATTGAACTCCCTCCATGAAAGAGTCACTCCAATCCAAGAGTTTTACCTTTACACAATTGGAGAAGATGAAACATAGGAGGGAAATAGTGGCTAGATGCAAGCATTTTTGTATGGGAAGTAACAGCGAGTAGAGCTTTTAAAAGAACGACCCTCTCCGAAAGTAAGTGGTGTTGGTCTAGTTAAAGGTGAGCACGTGAAGGAGAAAACTGGGGGGAGGTTTGGATTGTGTCAGGAAAGGGTAAAGAATCTGCACTGAGTTTATTTTTGCTTGGTCATTTTTCAATCCCATCTGACCCTTCATGACCCCATTTGGCATTTTCTTGGAAAGACACTGGAGTAGTTTCCCATTTCCTTCTCCAGATAATTTTACAAATGAGGAACTGAGGCAAACCAGGTTAAGTCACTTGCCCAGGGTCACAGGGTTAGTAAGTGTCTGAGGCAGGCAAGCTAAATACTATAGACTCTGACTAATCAAGGTAGATAGCCCTGGGGCAGTTTGGCAAGATGGGAAGAAGGCTGGGGTAAAGGAACATGTTTCCAATGACATGCGTGGTCATTAATAAAATGCTTGTTGAATAAATGAATGTATTATAAATCCTCAAAATCACAGAGTGGCCTCCACGTGCTCTTATTCTGCGGGAAACCTTCAATAGGGAGTTCATGTTCAAAGTTCAGGGAGCTTTCTTCTTTTAATTCGGGGAAGAAATAAGAATTCTAGGTTTGTATTTGTTTTCACAAATGCATGGTGTTGTCAGAACATTGCTACTGTTCAGGGGCAAAGGAGCCCTTCACAAATCCAGAATTATAAATAAGCAAGCTTCCAATCCATGTTTAGCTCATTCGCTTTCAAGCTTCTTTAGAGCAAAACGCCCTCATCTTCCTCCCTGCACAATGGACTTACCTCCTCTATCAGGTCTATGATAAATGACAGAAAGTTTCAATTAAACTTGCAAACAGCATAGAAATAGAAATTCCAGCACCTTAGGCATTTGAAAATCATAGGGTTCTCTTGCTGTAGCATTAATACTGAAAGCATTCCAAAGTCCTATGGTGTCTGAAAGAGCATTTCACGATTGCCTTTATTCTTTACACAGACAAGAGGCTCACTTTCTTTATGAGCCAAATATATAGCCCTTTGCTAGAACCAACACCACCCACTGAAATCAAATAAAATAGCAGATGAGTGTTGATGTGAATTCAGTAAATCGCTATTCACAGCCAAGTTGCCCAAAAAACCCCTCCATGCTTTGAGATAGCTGGGGGTCCTGCATATATGTGCTCACAGCAATGGCAGTAATAAAGCTGACATGATGAAAGGCCCAATCTCAGGATGTAGCCACAAATGGAGTTAATGGAAAGTATGTGTCTTTATTACCCACTTGGTAGGGATAAATAAAGACAGTGGTATGTTGATGAGTTTCAAATAATCTAAAGCAAAAATTTTACATTCCTGATTTGTACTACTTCCACCAACATTAAACAGGTCTTTATTCCATTACAATAAAATTCTTACATTGATGATGATGATGATGGTGGTGGTGGTGGTGGTGGTGATAACGGTAATAACAATCCTTAGGGTTCTGTCCTGGGTCTTCTTTCTCTTCTCCTTCTGTGCTTCTTTGTTTGGTGATCTCATTAGCTCCCATGGATTTACTTACCTTCTCTATACTAATGATTCTCAAATTTACATTTCCTGTCCCATATTTTCTACTGACTTCTAATTCTTTATCTGTTATGTTTCAGATATCTTGAACTGAATGACCAGTAGATATCTTAAACTCCACATAACCCAAATAGAACTCATTGCTTTCTCTCTAATTCCACCCTACCCCCATTATTATAGGGGGCAACATCATCCTCCCAGTCACCGAGACTTACAACCTAGGAATTATCCTAGATTACTCACTATCTCTTACAACCGCCATATCCATACTGTCACCAAGACCGTTGATTTCACCTTTACAACATGTCTTGAATATGCTCCCTTCCTTCTTTGACACTGACACTCCTTTAGTGCAGGACCTCATTGTCTCACACATGGATTATTCCAATAGCCTGGTGATGTGCCTGCCTGCATCAAGTTTCTACCCATTTGCACCCATCCTCCATTCAGTCATTAAAGTGAATTTCTTTAAGCATAGTTATGATCATGTCAACTCCTCTACTCAATAAACTCTAACAGCACCCTATTACCTCCGGAATCAAATACAAAATGTTGTTTGGTATTCAAAGCCCTTCATAATCGATTTTCTCCTTATCTTTCCAGTCTCCTTACACCTTACTCCCTGTCATATACTCTTTGACCCAGTGACACTATCATTTTAGCTATTCAACAACAAGATATTCCATTTCTTGTCTCCAGGCATTGTCTCTGACTGACTGTCTCCAGTTCCTGCAATGCTCTCCCTCTGCTCCTACTATTAACCTTCCCAACTTCCTTTAAGTCTCAATAAAATCCCACCTTCTGCAAGAAGCTTTTTCCAGCACTTCTTTATTCCTTTGCCTTCCCTCTGTTAATTATTTCTTATTTATCCTATGTATAACTTGCTTTGCATATATAGCTTGCTGTCTCCCACATTATATTGTAAACTTCTTGAAGACAAGGACTGTCTTTTGCTTTTTTTGGATCCCTAGCATTTAGCAAAGAATAAGGCACATAGTAGATACTTAATAAATGTTTATTTAGTGATTTATACATTTATATAGTACTTTATATATAGCATTTGCATAGCATTTTATAGTTTGCAAAGGCAATTATCCTTACAACAACCTCTGAGGTAAGAACTATTATAATCCCCATTTTATATATAAGGAAGCTGAGGCTGAGAGAGTTTAAGCAATTTCCCCAGAATAATGCAGCCAGTAAGAGTGTGAAGCAAAATTTGAAGTCAAGTGTACCTGACTCCAAATCTAACATCATTTACAAGATCGAGCTATATAAATAAGTAGAATAGTCAGCCCCTATATTTCATATTGGATGACTCTTGCCCCCACCCACTTTCTCTAGCTCCTAAAATTCCCAACATTAGTTACTTCATGGCATTGTCTCCACACAGTCCCTATTGAGATGTATATATTATCTGGGAAGAATAAAACACTTTATGTTCATTTATGTATAGATTTGTTCACCCTCACTAAGCATAGAGTTGATGGAATAGGATACAGGATTGTTGGGGGTCAAGTGTCAAAAAGAGTCAAGGAATATGCATCCCTGGTGTGGTGGGGACTCCTGAAAAACATGATATCTTGGATGTGAAGCTCAGTTACCCCAGAAAAGAAAGAGAAGTACCTAGCTTTTCCTTGAAGACAATTTGAAAAGGGAATCCATTACCTCCCAAGGCAACCCATTCTGGGACCATGATTAATTTTATCAGCTTTATGGAGCTATCAACATGTGGAAGTTCACTCCAGTGAGGGTAGCTTATACTGTTCTCAGTCATGATGATGCCACTATAGTCTCAGCTGCTAGTAACCTTAGAATTCACCATGTTCCTCCCAAATTGCCTGATTGGTGTCAGGACCTACTTGCCTCCTAGGATGACTTTGTCCTCATATATATTTTGAATTCTGCTAAATGCATAGCAGATGGGATTTCGCTTTCTATGCTACTTTGATTCTGCTAAAGCTAATTTGCTTTATAGTCTTCTCTATAAACAATGCTTATGCTTTTATAAACAGTTTGCTCATTCGGGGTTTGGGGCTAAACATCTCCTTTTAGGTGGGGGGAGGGAGTGGGAGTGGAAGATTCATTTTCTGTCCTTGTCCTCTCTTGGATATGAATGCTGGGATTGACCTAATTTGTGGGAGTTTTTTCAGAATCTACCTTTAATAGGGGGCCATGGAAGCCCTGGAAGGAGCAAAGAAGAAGAACAAGAGTTGGCTTAAGTCTTTTTTAGTTCCTGACTATAAGACTTGAAAGCAATGACAGTAAAATGAACTAATTTATCTTATTTTGCATACTTATAGTTAGGGGCTATTGAACACAATATGCAAATGCATGTAAATATGCAAATGAGTCGCATTTCCCAGATTTGGTGAGGGGGAAAATGTGGTAGCCTTATGTTAGATAGCTTTTCCTTATCTGGGAACACAACTTTTCATCGTTGCATGTGCAAGTAACTGTGCATTCAGAGTTGGGACTGTTAATTTGGAAATACAGCAAAGGCTGATGGGAGAAAACAATATTTTTGCTTTGGCTTGCTGCACACTCCCTTCTAGAGCTGGTGATGCTACTATTTTCCCCCTTGGGAAATCTATTTTTCCTTACTAGGTGTGGTCTTACCTAGCTTCCTTTCAGACCTGTTAGAGATATGCAGCATTGATCTTGAACAGAACTAGGAAGCAGGTGAATTTTGTCCCTCAGCTCCCCTAAGCCAAGGATTCTCTTAGTGTCCCTCTTTCTGTTGCTGGAGGAATTCATTTGTTGAATTACACTGATACACTAATACAGCAATTCTGCTGTATTAATTCATGCCAAGGCATTAGTGACTATCTCCCAGAGATATTTATACGTGAACAGAGGTTATCTGGAGAGGAATGAATCTATAAATTGAAGACAGTCTAGGAGATGAGTGGAAGAGGAAAGTTTGAACAGGGCCTCCTCAAATCACACTCTGTACAGGAATGGCTCTGTGAACATATTGCTCAGAGGCTGAGAACCACCTCCTAATTGTGTTTAGGTTGGAAGCAAGGGAGTACTGCCCAAGTCAATTAAGGTCATACTGTAAAACCAGAGGGAGTAGAGGAAACAGGGAAGTAATCTGGATGAGTGTCAATTTCCAATTACTATCTCTTCTCAGTCAAGAAAATTATATGCAATTACTTGAAATTGGTACCCCAAAATGTTTCAAAGAGGAGAATAATATGGCCATTCTACCAGCAATTTGGTTAGTAATTTGGTAGTAATCTCTGGTAATTACTGTAAATGCTAACTAGTTCATTTCCTGAATCACATTTCCTTTTGGGTGTCACTATACTTGGTACATTTTAACTGTCTTTTGTAAAACATGCTCATGATACTTGACATTAGTCAGCATTACCTGGGGATAAAAGTATAGGACTAGAAATCATCAGTAGCCTTGGGGATATGTTTTAAGTACCTGTAGTAGTTGAGTGATTCAGACTAATTTAATTCATTTCCCTTTTTCTGCTACTTTGCGTTCCAAAGTAGCCATTATGTGGTGGGGCAGAAAGGAAGGTAGGGATCTTGAATAGTGAAGGCTGGGGACACGGTTGGAAAGTACTGGGTCACAATTCAGGAAAAGTAGATGTGGTTCTACTGGGGATGAGCTCCAGGACTGGCAATCTGGCTGAGGTGAGAGTGGTGTTGGTTGATTACATACTAGTTGGAGTCATGCCATGTGGTAATGTGATATCTACTTACCCCACACTACATTGTGAAGATCATTGGCAGCCTGGAGTTCTTAACCTGGGGTCTATGAAATTTTTAAAAATATATTTATTAATATATTTTGGTATAGATACTTTCTTTTATAATCCTTTATGTTTTAATTTATGCATTTAAAAGCATTCTGAGTAGGCAGCCATAGGCTTCAGCAGGCTACCATCACACACACACACACACACACACACACATACTATTAAGAATCTCTAGATTAGGGATATCTGAGGAGTTAATAGTGAGTGAAGAATATGAAGGAGAAAAATAGGATAACATTCAGTGTAATTCAACAAACTTTAATGATTATTGCGATATGAGATGTACAAGGTGCTAGGAATAAAAAGACAAAAAGGAAAAAGTCCCTACCTTTGAGAAACTTACTTTTTATTGAGCAAATACAATGTTGACTTGAAATCATACAAGATAAACTGAGGGAGAGAGCATCAACTGCAGAACTTGCATTTTATTTGGAGAATACAGTGTGGACATGCAATCATAAGAGGTAAACTGAGGGAGTGAGCACTGAGGGCAAGGATCAGAGAAGGAAGTCTCATGAAAATGGAAGCACCTAAGTTAAACCTTACAGAGAGGTGGAGAGAAGCATGCATTGCAGGCTCTGGGGAAAGCTTGAGTGAATGCAGTGAAACAGGATGTAAGGATATGGGCTTAAGGGAATGGTCAATAGTCCGGTTTATTTGGCATAGAGACTTTGTCATGGACATATGAAATAAGGCAGCAGAGGTAGATGGAGTCACAATATAGAGAGCATTAAGAATCCTGCTGTGGAATTTGCTTTTTAATTTAAAAAAATGATGAGTCATTGAAGGAAGGTTTCTAAGGTAGAGAGAGGTGGTGAAAAGTAAAGACAATTAAGAAAGTAGTAGTAGTAAAATGATAATAACAGCAATTATAAAGGCTAACTTGATATAATGCTTTCCATGTGCCAGGCACTGTGCTCAGCACTTTATTTGTGTTATCTCATTTGATCATTATAACAACCCTAGCAGGTAGATGCTGTCATTATCCACATTTTACAAATGATGAAATTGAGACAAACAGAGGGGAAGGGTCTTAGGAAGTGTCTGAAGCCTGATTTGAATTCAAATCTTCCTGACTTCATGCCAGGCATTCCATCCATTCTACCCTATAGCTGCCCCTGTATCTGGGAGTTCAGTAAATCTATAGCAAAGTGAAGGAAAGAGGTAGAAGGGTAACTAACACTTGAAGTTTCACTTTGTCCAGCTTTGAAATGGAATTACAAAGATCTAAACTGACAAGAAGTTGGAAAGATTTATCATCTCCTTATTTATCATCGTTATCATCATCATCACCATGGTAAGAAAGATGCTAGTGGAGCAAAAAGTTCCAATTGCTATCAAAAAATCAGTGGAAAGAAAACAATAGTTTAACCTCATATCAGTTTTACCTAATTACTTTGATTATTTCTTGCTTGAGAATATAGAAGTTGGAAAATATTTATAAGTGACGTCTCAGGCGAAAAATTTTCATGGTGTTCTGTGAATGCCAACACCGTAGCATATTGTTTCTTCTCATTGTGATGCAACTTGCTTGTCCCTATATCTTTCTTTCTGTAATGCTGACAAAATGAAATTCCCTTTCATTACTTCCAAAGTCTGACTTCTCTCTTATATCTGCTCTCATTACCTGGCATTTAAGGCATAAACTAGATTTGCTTTGGAAAGGTCTCTAAACATAGAGAGGTACTTCTGTCCTTTCTTATTCTATTTTATATTGCTTTCTGAAACCTTGTAAAATAGAGAAGGTCGCAAATAGCTTTTTAGCTCATTCATTCTGTCCTGATTTGACTGTTAACTCTCAAAGGGCGGAGGCCTAAACTTATTTTAATCTTGTTTATGTAGAGTTCCTAATACTGAGACATTTGCAGAGAGATGCTCTGGAATATGACTTTGTAACTCTCCATAGCTCTCTCTCTGTTGATAACTGCTGTAGAGGGATCATCAGGTGAAATGGATGGAGAGCCAGCCTTGAAGTTGGAAAGACCAGATAGCAAGGCCTTTGTTATTGTTCATTTGGTTTTCAGTTCTGTCTGACTCTTTGTGATCCCATTTGGGGTTTTCTTGGCAAAGATATTGGAGTGGTTTGACATTTCCTTCTGCAGCTCATTTTACAGATGAGGAACTGAGGGAAACAGGGTTAAATGACTTACCCAAGGTCACACAGCTAGTAAGTGTCTGAGTTCGGATTTGAACTTGCAAAGATGAATCCTCCTGACTCCAGGACCAGTGCTCTATCCACTGCACTAACCTTCTTACTAGGAAATCTAAATTTGACATAAAGTGTAATAAATATCACTATTCTCATCTGACAGAGGAAGAATGAGATAAAATCAACGGCAAGTGATTATAACTGAAGAAATGGACTTGTTCCATGGCTGCTGCATTTAATAAAAACAATGTCATATATGTGGCAGGAGGGTGTTAGAACAGATGGATAGTCCAAGAACTGTGCTGGTTGCCACAGAATGTTAAATTAACCAAAGAATGACCTCTTGGCATATTGAGTAAATCTTGTATGGAAAGTTTGCCTCAAATCTCATGGAATAAAATGACTTGAATGGGCTACAGTCTTTACTGGGGTAAGATGATCCAAAGACATGAGACTACAGATTGATCTTAGAAGACACAAATATAGGGTAGGAGGCACCAAGCTTTTTGTAAGGAGGAATGAATTTTTAATTCTTCAAAAAAGTCTTGAGATTAATAAGAGATTGGTAGTGGAGTATGTTACTATAGGTAGAATTATAGATAAGTCTCTGAATATATTGGGAAGATGGCACTGGTACATTCTCTACATTGAGAGGCCTAGAAAACTCAAAGGGGGAAAACTTTATATTTATGGCAGTCACTTAATGATCAATCAGCAAGCATTTTTTAAAATAATATTTTATTTTTCCCAATTCCATGTAAAAACAATTATTAACATTCATTTTTAAAAAAAAATTTTGAGTTCCAAATCTTCTACCTCCCATCCTTGCCTACCCCTTCCCAGAGAAAGTAAGCAATTAGATATAGGTTATATATGTGCAATCATGCAAAATATATTTCAGTATTGGTCATGTTGGGAAGCAAAGACACCTCCCCCACCCCACCCCCCCCCAAAAAAAACAACACAAAAAACAAAGGAAGTGAAAAATGGTATGCTTTGATCTGCATCCAGACTCTTTCTTGGGAGGTGGATAGCATTTTTCATCATGAGTCCTTTGGAATTGTCTAGAACCATTGGATTACTGTGAAGAGCTAAGTCATTCACAGTCAATCACCTTGCAATATCGCTGTTACTGTGTACAGTGTTGTCTTATCTCTGCTCACTTCACTCAGCAATCACTTTGAAAACACCTACTATGTGCCAGACTCTTTATTCAGTTGGCATGCTACTCAGACAAGAATAAAACATCCCTTTTCTTGAAGGTAATTTATATTCTGCCTAGGGAACAACATGTACAAATACAAGTAGATACAAAACATATATGAATACAAATTAGGGGATAAAGAATTACACCTGTAATTCCAAAGGAAGAGCCTCCCTTTATTGATGCAAGTCAGCACCTTCTCTTCAACATTTGTAATCTTAGAGAGTTTCCTAAAAGTGACTACCCAGGGATCACATAGTCAGTATGTGTCACTTCTGTTCTTTATTTTTTAGTTTTATCCGACCCTTTGTGGCCCCATTTGGGGTTTTCTTGGCAAAGATATTAGAGTGGTTTGCCATTTCCTTCTCCATTTCATTTTACAAATGAGTAAACTGAGGTAAACAGGGCTGAGTGACTTGCTCCTTGTCACACAGATAGTAAGTGTTTAAGGCCAAGTTTGAACTTGGGTCTCCACGACTCTAGGCCTGACACTCTATCCACTGTGTCATTTAGCTGTATTATAGATAGGATTTAATAGTCAAATACTATTGGTTTTAAGGCTGGCTCTTTATTACTATGCTAAACTGTCTTTTATTAAATGAGTACAGGATAAGTTTTGTTTTGTTTTTGTTTCATTTTGACAGGGATCAGAGTCTTACCTAGGAGAGGTGGCTTGAGCTGAGCTTTGAAGATAGCTAGGGATTCTAAAAGGTGGAAGGTGGAGGACAGGAGGACATGTATTATGGACACCCTCAGGGGCACAAGATAGGAGATGGAGAAACAAGAATCAAGGACAGCAAGTAAGCCAGTTTTCTGGAAATATAGAGTATGCAAAAAAAAAAGCCTTATGTAATAGGTGTAAGGTAGTAGGTTGGTATTAAATAGTCAGAGAAGGGCTTTAAAAGCCAAGCAATGTGGTACACGAATGTAATGGAATAATTCTGTTCTATGAGAAATGACAAATATGAAAGGTTTGCATGGGCAGATGCCAAATGAAGTAAGGAGACACAAGAGAAGAAATACAGAATGATTATATAACTGTGTAAAGGGAAAGAATAACCAGAAAAAAATAAAAAATAAACATCATAAAATTACAAAGAAGAAACATTCCCAAAGAAGAGATATTAAGAGAAGACACTCCCCCCCACACACCTTTACAAGAATAGGAGAATCTGTAGATGTTCAACATTGCATGTAATGTCAGATTTTGTTTTTACTGTATTAATCAGTCTTGCTGAATGCCTTCCTATCTTCTTTTTCCTTTTTTCTTGTCTAAATTATTTGTTATAAGGGGTAGCTGTCTGGGCAGGAAGTAAGGCATGTGGGAGGAATTCAGGAGGAAATAGAGGTGATGTAAAAGCAAAAGATATTCATATTTTTTTAAACAAACTAGTAGTTTATCTTTTATTCTATAAAGAGCATATAAGGCAAATCTTTGAAATCTGAAGACCTTCGCTATAGTGTTTTTGAGGTAAGTAGAACACTTCTCATTATTCCTATTTTATAGTCAAGTAGTGGAAATGTAAAATTTATGTAACTTAGTTAAACATAAGGCTAAGCCAAGATTCGAATTCAGAAAACTCTGCTCCTAGTCCTAGACTCTGCACTGAAACAATGGTTCCCAATCTTTTTTAAGTAAGGGAACCCCTTTACATTCTCAAAATTTTCACAGTCACATGAAAATAGTTGTAGTATTGGTATCCTTTGATTGAGAAAATATAAAGAAACACTATGAATTAAGTAACACTTTCAGACTTGCATTATGTTTATCGCAACAGGACCTATATTTATGTGGAAAACAGTACTACATATGTGTTCTACATAGTATTTATTCAACCTACAGAAGCTGTTTGCTTGTTTATATACTGTCACATTGCATATTTTCGTTTGATCTAATTACACATTGAAATGATGATGAATGCTCCATGCCCATATGGATGTGAGGAGCTCTGACAATAATTCTGAGACCCTCTTTCCTCAAAACCTTGCATTTTGGTTGAAAAGACAACTGCACTCCAAGTGTTTTATCAATGTGAGCATGTCACTTATTGTAGTGGTACCTTGCTTTTCTTCTCCTTGGCTGCCAAATAAGAATGACAAGTCTTTAAGTATGAAGCTTTGCCATTGGATTTTTATCTCAAGTTTAGGTCCTCCAATAAAGAGGCTTTATATTGGCCAGCTTTACTTCCTGTCGATGACTGACATCATAAATGCTGCCCATGAATTTCAGAACTGAATTGTTCATGTCTTCCCCAGGTTGAAGAGACTTATCTTACGTTTCAAACATCCATCTCTGTAGAATGTGTCTGCTGCTACTCACTTAGTGAGGTATAGATCACTTTTAAAAGGCTATCATCACCGCTTGGCAGGCTGAAAAGTGACTAGGTGGTTGGGCCAGTGTCTGTTAGAGTTCTCCGAAGTCTGAGAATTCCAAGGCACCGCATGATTCTTTTTTGGCTGTCAGTCAACAGTTATTTAATTATTTATTTTTTTATTTATACTATATACCAGGCACTATGCTAAGCACTGCAGGACATGAAGAAAGGTCAGATACAGTTCTATTTGACTTTCCTCTCATTGGGATAAACCCACCTTATTTCATTTTCTCCAAGCACACCCTTGAGAAAATTTGGCATCTTTTTTTTTTCTTTCCTGCATTGACATCGCATAGTTTTAAATCCCTTCTTGACCTCAGCTTCCTTGAAAATCACAAAAGAAAAAAGATATGCACAAAAGTTTTCTATCTACTATCTATCTAATCTATCTATAGGTATACATATAAATGAATAAGTAAATAACTAAGTCAGGTGGGATAATACACACAGTGTATACACTTCCATATTCTTAATTTAAAAATCTTTCTCCTAACTTCTTTCCCAACCCTCTGCCTCCTGTTTCAGTCAAGGAAAGAGAAAAACAGGAACACTCACTCATTCCTGGCCTTTCCAAATATCCCACCGTCGGCACATTTATATTAGATATTGATTTCTGTTTAATAGAATAAGCCAGGAAAAATCACACTCTTTGTTGGCGTTCAAAGGATAAACCATAAAAACCATTAAGAAGCACTGTAAGCATGAGGATGATTAATGGGACTTTAGGTGCCGTCCACTGACTATTTCCAGATAATGTCTTTGAGAGATTCCCTTGCTTCTGGCTGCAGTTCAGAGCTATTTATTTGCAAGGTGAAATTCTGAGTAATGATGCTTCCAGAGCAGTCCTGACTGACAGTGTTAAAAAGACAAAACCATATGCCCCTGAACTCAGATCTTGAAGTGTTTGCTCCAAGGAGTTGCTAGGATACTTTGGAGGTCGTGATGTGAAAGACAATATGTCTGCCCTCAGAACGCCTCTCCCCCTGTGAGCAACTGGTCCTCATGTCCATGAAAACCTGCTGGGTTTTTCAGTTTATAAGAAAGAAGTGTTTGTGAGAAACTATTGATTGCCTCTCTTCTCTGAAACCAGCATGTGTTTTCTTTCCTAATATTGGATTAGTTTGAACTTGGAAGGTAAGTTTCCTTCTAACGATGCCTCACTAATGTCATAAAACAACTCCCGGTTGCCCTTGATTTGACAGAAATTTGTTCAAAGAAGACCAACCTGTATTCCCCTGCCCCACAAACCCTTGTTTCCAGAATTATTTTTTTCACCATGTCACACAAGCTCTCTCTCAGTTGTCTCCATCACTCTGGGACCTCTTACTACTTTCGAAATTTAAGATATTCTTTGGATTCTTATATATTCTGATATATGAGTAGCTCCAAGTAACTCCAAGTCCTCCAAGTCCTTGACAATCATTTCTATCCCAGAACAAATCCAATAGAACATTCAGAGCGCAAGTCAATTAAATAGAAGAGAAGTTTAAAAACAGAAGAAAAAGTCCCGGATGATATGCAAAGGATATGCTTTCCTATAGGATTCCATGCTGACCATAAGGTTACATCACAGTTGAAATACCTCTCATGGTTCAGTTGCCCAGTGAACAACCTACCCATCGTGCCGTTACTGGCCTCCTCTTGTGAAGCTCTCATGTTCTGTTTCTTGATTTAGAGCTCCTTACATCATTGATTGCTGGGCTTCTTCTCTGATGAGTTAATGACCTCTGCCTTTTGGATTTTTTATATCTTCTACACTCAGTTATTTTCATCTTCTAGAGCTGTTTTAGGTTGTTTCTGGGGATGATTTTTGTCTTCAAAAGGTATGTTAGTGCTCTTTTGTGTGACTGACCTGGCTGAAATAAGCCTAGAGCTAATTGTTCATTTTCAGCTTTTTTGTTATTTAAGTTCACAGTCATAAAGAAAAGAGACCCTAAAGTTAAAATCTTTTCTGTTAACCTTACTCCCCCTTAAGCAAAACTTCTCTTAGACCTGTGTATTATTGAGGTGAAGCGAAACATGCCTTTCATCTCCCATCATGCCTCTGGTGCCCAGAATCAGAGCCATGCAAATTATCCTAGATCTCAACTTAGTATCAATGGAATTATTGACCTTGCCCTGCATCCCACCGCTATATGTATGTCTCTGTCTTCCTTACCTTACTAATTCCAGTGCTAATGAGGAATTCAAGTTACATAAAGATCCAGATGTCATTTGTTGGAGAGATAACATGTTCCATGACAGAATTGGGATCCAAAAAGAACTTGACAGACAGAAAATGTGTGCTGAAGCTAAAAAGACAAAATTTATTATATGTACATGTAATTTTTTCACCAGTTAAACACATTAATTGTTCAAGTACAGCACAGAGGAGACATGAATTAAAAACATCAAATTTTAGAAAGACCTAGAAGTCCTAGTGGACCTTAACTCTATTATGTGAGTAGTATGGTGAAATGGTCCCAGACCCTAATTTTAATTTGATTAACACTACTAAAAGTACAGTGTTTAAAATAAGAAAGGTACCTTAGTCATTCTTTCTCTGTAGTACTGTGTTCCCTTCTGGTAGTTACATTCTAAGGGGAACATTGAGAAACTGGATTGTATCCAAAGGAGGCCTACTAGGATGGTGGGTGGAATTGAAAGTGTGCCATACAAGGATTGATTGAAGGAATTAGAAGTGTTTTACCTGGAACAGAGAAGACATGAGGTACACACCAGCTACTGCTAAATGTCTGTAAGTGATCATGTCAGAGAAGTATTTGATTTATTATTCCTGGGACCAAAAAGCAAGAAAGGGGCCAAGGTATTATGGTGACAAAGAAAAAGATTTTGGCTCCTTATAACAAAAAAGAAAAGAAGAAATTTCATAAAAATGAGAACTGCCCCAAAGTGAAACAGTTTGATGGGAAATAAGCTCCCTATTTCTGGGGGCTTTCAAGTATAGATCCCAAATGTAGAATTAGGACTGATATTAGTTATCTAGTCTAAGCATAGTATTGATGATATGGAGCTGAAACAAAGTCGGGGGAACATGACTAAGGCAGGGGTTTCCTGCTGCAAAGAGGTCATGGCCCAAACAACACCAACAAAAAGGGTTTTGAGTTTTATGGTTGTTCTTTATTTCTCTTTGTATCTATTCAGCTATTCATTCATTCATTTATTAGTTTTACCATTTGTCTGGTATTGTGAAGAGAAAATTCTTGAATGAAATTAGAAAAGAGGACCTCTGAGGTCTCTTCTAAATTTGAGATTCTGATTCCATGTTTTGTGAGTTACATGATAAGCTAATAGAAAGGGATGGGGGCCTGTAATAGGTTAGTGTTCATATCAAGAGAAAGCATGTTCTTAGTCTCTCTTTTTTTTTATAAATTTATTTATTAAACTTTTTACCTTCATTTTCACAAAATTTTGGGTTCCAAATTTTCTCCCCATTTGTCCCCTCCCCCACCCCAATACACCAAGCATTCTAATTTCCCCTATCACCAATCTGCCCTCCCTTCCATCATCCCTCCCTTCCCTTGACCCTATTTTCTCTTTTGTCCTGTAGGGCCAGAAAACTTTCTATTCCCCATTACCTGTATTTCTTATTTCCTAGCAGCAAGAACAAAACTCAACAGTTGTTCCTAAAACTCTGAGTTCCAACTTCTCCCCATTCCTCCCTCCCCACCCATTCCCTTTGGGAAGGCAGGCAATTCAATATAGGCCATATCTGTGTAGTTTTGCAAATGACTTCCATAATAGTCATGTTGGGTAAGACTAACTATATTTCCCTTCATCCTATCCTGCCCCCCATTGTTTCTACTCTCTCTTTTGATCCTGTCCCTCCCCAAGAGTGTTGACTTCGAATTGCTCCCTCCTCCCATTTCCCTCCCTTCCATCATCCCCCCCACCCTGCTTATCTCCATGTCCCCCACTTTCCTGTATTGTAAGATAGGTTTTCATACCAAAATGAGTGTGCATTTTATTCCTTCCTTTAGTCGAATGTGATGAGAGTAAACTTCATGTTTTTCTCTCAGCTCTCCTCTTTTTCCCTCCACTAAAAAGTCTCCTGCTTGCCTCTTCTATGAGAGATAATTTGCCCCATTCCATTTCTCCCTCTCTCCTCCCAATATATTTCTCTCTCACCATTTACCTTAATTTTTTAAAGATATGATCCCATCCTATTCAATTCACTCTGTGCACTATCTCTCTGTGTGTGCATGTGTGTATGTGTGTGTGCGTGTGTGTGAGCATGTGTGTGTGTATGTGTGTGAGTGTGTGTAATCCCACCAAAAACCCAGATACTGAAAAGTTTCAAGAGTTACAAATATTGTCTTTCCATGTAGGAATGTAAACAGTTCACCTTTGGTAAGTCCCTTATGACTTCTCTTTTCTGTTTACTTTTTCATGCTTCTTTTTATTCTTGTGTTTGAAAGTCAAATTTTCTTTTCAACTCTGGTCTTTTCATCAAGAATGCTTGAAAATCCTCTATTTCATTGAAAGACCAGTTTTTTCCCTGAAGTATTATTCTCAGTTTTGCTGGGTAGGTGATTCTTGATTTGAGTCCTAGTTCCTTTGACTTCTGGAATATCCTATTCCACACCCTTCAATCCCTTCATGTACAAGCTGCTAGATCTTGTGTTATCCTGATTGTATTTCCACAATACGGGAACTCTTCCTTTCTAGCTGCTTGCAATATTTTCTCCTTGACCTGGGAATTCTGGAATTTGGCCAAAATGTTCCTAGGAGTTTCTCTTTTTGGATCTCTTTCAGGTGGTGATCAATGGATTCTTTCAATACTTATTTTGCCCTCTGGTTCTAGAATGTCAGGGCAGTTTTCCTTGATAATTTCATGTAAGATGATGTCTAGGCTCTTTTTTTGATCATGTCTTTCAGGTAGTCCCATAATTTTTAAATTGTCCCTCCTGGATCTATTTTCCAGGTCAGTTGTTTTTCCAATGAGACATTTCACATTATCTGCCATTTTTTCATTCTTTTGGTTTTCTTTTGTGATTTCTTGGTTTCTCATAAAAAGTCATTAGCCTCCATCTGTTCCATTCTAATTTTGAGAGAACTATTATCTTCAGTGAGCTTTTGAACCTCTTTTTCCATTTGGCTAATTCTGCTTTTTAAAGCATTCTTCTCCTCATTGGCTTTTTGAACCTCTTTTGCCAATTGAGTTAGCCTATTTTTCAAAGCGTTATTTTTTTCAGCATTTTTTTGGGTCTCCTTTACCAAGGTATTGACCCATTTTTCATGCTTTTCTTGCATCTCTCTCATTTCTCTTCCCAGGTTTTCCTCCACCTGTCTAACTTGATTTTCAAAATCCTTTTTGAGCTCTTCCATGGCCTGAGCCCAATGGATATCTATTTTGGATGTTTGAGATACAGAGGCCTTGACTTCTATGTCTGTCCCTGATGGTAAACATTGTTCTTCCTCATCAGAAAGGAAAGGAGGAACTATCTATCTGTTCACTGAGAAAGTAACCTTCTATGGTCTTATTTTTCTTCCCTTTTCTGGGCATTTTCCCAGCCAGTTACTTGACTTCTGAGATTTCTCTCCACCCCTGCCTCCTCTTAGTCTCTCTTGAGGGCAGGTGCATGGCATGATGAAAAGAGCTCTGGACTTCGAGTCAAGAAGACCTGAATTCAAATCGTCTCACACTTACTTTGTATGCAATCTTGAGCAAGTCACTTTAAAAAAATGTGTCTCACTTTTCTCACTTATAAGATGGGGATTGTAATATTACTTACCTCCCAGAGTTGTTGCAAGGATCAAACTTAGCACGGTGCATAATGTATTGTAAGCATTAAATCAATGTTAATATTATTATTAGTATTTCTCACTCAATTAAGATGGAAATCCTGGAACTATATATATTCGTCAGGCAATTATAAATTCTGTGATGTGCAGGTCACTGTTCTAGGTGCAGAGGAAATAAGACTGAGCAATTATCTACATAGAACTTAAAATATATTTCTAAAACAGGACTTCTAAAACTTTTTTGTTGTCATGGGCCCCTTTGGCAATCTGGTGAAATCTGTGGACCTATTTTCAAAACAATGGAATCAAATAAAATGCATCTTAATATGAAGACAACTAATTATATTGAAATATAAATATATTGAAAAATCCAAAAAAGAATTTCTTTTAAACTTCTTAATCTGGACTCCATGTTAAGAATAGCAGAACATGACAAATTTGGGTCAATATTTTTTCTGTCTTCATTGTCCTTGAGAGAACTCCATTAATTCAGACTAGACCCTAGCTTCTCCTGCCACCCACAAATAGGCACAGATCATTGGACCACCCCCATTTGCCGTGTTTACCCAAAACTCTGTCTCCCCTGGACCAGTGCATTCAAGGTGTACTACAGAGGGAAGCAAAGGCTCATTCACAAGGGTAGGATGGGGGTAGATCACTGGGCATTGGTGAAGTATGCTTCTTTGGAAGTACTCTAATCTTCTTGTTTCAAAGATGTCCATAATCATCACTATAAAGTTAACACCATAGTTTATGTGAAAAGTGGCTAAAAATATGACTCACATCAGAAAACACTCTTGGGTTGCTTTATCTAATCACTACATGAAGTATACGGCATGGGGGGTGGGGAGAGAGGTTGAAGGGGATGTTGGCTGTCCATTCTTGAAGAGGACCATAACATGGGAGAGATGATGCCATGACATACACGTAAATTGGATTTAAATGAGGGAGGGTTGTGCAAAGGCACCAGTCTCACTTTCTCCTCTTCAGCCATCTGGATCCAGTAGTGAGATATAGGTCAGGACAACTGGAGATGATCCTGGTTGCAGTGAGAGACCTTGACCTTTTTAAGCTATGGTCTTTCTCGGGAGATTGATAAATCTATAGATTGTTCTTGGGTGCAGTTGTTTTTTTGCTGCTTCTGTCATAAAGCATTTGCATGGATTTCTCTATTGGAAAAGAAACAGATTTAAAAGCATTACCAAAGAGGAAACTACAGAATTTGGTAAATGTACAAAATTGAATTTTATCCACTGTTTCCAATTCTGATCTCCTTATCTTCATCATGCCTTTGTTTATATCATTCCCTTAAGTTAGGAATTGAATGCCCCATCTGGTACAGGGGAAAGAGTACTCACTGGATTTGATTTCAGAGGCCCAAGGTTCAAATCCAACTTCAGACACAAGCCTACAGGAGCAGCTCACTTAATCTCTTAGCATCTTGGTTTTCTCACTTGTTAAATGATGAAATTCAAACAGAAAACATTTCTGGTCCCTTTCAGCTCTAGAGGTGTTTATTGATTTATTTGATTGTGTGTGTGTATAAATATGTATATATATGGTATTTTCCCCCAAGTGCCCTACTGCCTCCTCAGAGGTCCTTCTTATAGAAGGAAGTCACAAAGCAGGTTGAAGTTTAATTATATCATTTTTGATTACTCATCCCTTTTAAGAAAATAAATATATATGTAAATATATAGTATAAATATATACAGATATATAATGTAATTACATATATACATATATATGTGCCCTATGCCCCTAATATGTGTATGTTTACTTGTTTGTAAATTATATATTGTATGTTACAAATAATTAAGTATTATATATCTATTATATACCATATATATTACACATACTGATATAAATATTATATACACACACACACACATATATATATATACACATATAAAATCACTTAAAAATGAGAAATAAATGAAATGCTATTTGGTCCTAGTAGAGTGAATAGAGAGCCATGGGATCTTCTTGAGCAAGGGAATGACAGACCTGCATTTTAGGAAAATCTCTGGCAACTTTATATAAAGCACAAATTAGAGAAGGCTAAGACCTGAAATAAAACTAGTTAGGAGACTATTTCAAGAGTCAAAGTGAAAGATATTGACAGACCGAAGTAGGGTGTATAGAAATAAATGGTCATATTCAAAAGATGTTAAGGAGCTAAAAATGATGACATATGGCAATTACTTGAATATTTAGGATGAGAGAATGTGAGGAAGTGAAAATTATATTAAGGTTGTGAGCCTGATGTAACTGGTATTTTTGATAATAACAGAGAAGCTTAGGAAAAGAGTGAGTGTGAGGAGAAATTTATAATGCAATGAGATCTACAATAGAGCCCACAAGGAATATATGCCTGAGGTACAGCTCAGAGAGGAGAACAATGCTTTCCTCTTAGTACCCCAGAGAGCAAAGCATTCCAGTTGCCTTTCCACAGCCTTTTCCCTTGGTGATCTGGGAAGTAGGTAATGGATTTCCTTAAAGAGTATGAGAAGTTTTCCCAGTAGGATATTGCATGGCTGCTGCTTTGCATGCCTGTGTGGGTTAAAATTGGGCAGAAGAGGATCCACCTAGCTCAAAAGATAGAAGACTCGAAGCTTATACAGCAATGGCTGGAAAGAGAGTGGGGGAGTGTTGGGAGATAAGGGTAGGATGTGACTGTGCTGAAGACAATTCACTATTATGGGAAACTAGTTGATTACCTGCCACTTGGAGTCAAGGCATGATCCTTGAATTTCCTAACAATTCTACAAATCTAATTCCATGACTCCCATAATTCTAAACAATTAATAGAGCACAAAGTCAGGAGTTGCGGTGCCAAGAGTGGTGTCTCTGATTCCCAACTTCAATTTTAATTTTGGTCTCATTGCAAGGATAGCTCTTAGATTTCACACATAGGCCAGACTTCTCAACTTTTGTGGGCTCGGCTCCTCACTACAAATCTTTCAGCGAAGTATTCCCCTATTTATCTCCATTAAGGAGTCAACTCTAAAACTTCCTTGCCCATCCATTGTTACCCTACCAAAAACCTAAATATTGGTGGTTTCACTTGTCTTCTCTGATCAGTGGTGACAACTTGCTTTTCTCACAAGACCTGGAGGTAATATAAGGAGGGTTGTTTTTTTAATAATTCCATGGCCATCTCCTCATGTGTCCCAGAACAGTGAGTGGGAACACATTTTCCCAAAGAGTTACTTTGGCTTTAAAAGTGTAAGCTGTTCTCACTCTTCAGTTTTTCTTTTGAATAGTTTCAGCTCTTATTTGTTCCTGACCCTTCTGTAGTGTTTTTCCTCCCAAAGCAATAAAAAAATACAGAATTGACATACTCAATTAGGGCATAGATTTTCCCACAGAAGAGCTGAGCTCCAGGACATTTTGTTACTGAAAATAATAATGATAATGATAAAGCATAAAGAGAAAAAAAAACAAACAAACAACCCACCATCCCAATTATGATTGACAAAATGTCACGGGGAGAAAAGCGGGATATAATTGATTGTAGTCATTAAACATAGATTGGAACTCAGGAGGAGGGACCTGCAACAGAAATGGGCATATCCCTCTTTTAGCAGAGAATAACAAGAAACTTAACCCTCCACTGGTGTGAAAATAAGGGCCCAATCCACTGTGACCAAATAATTATTTACTTCTTCATCAGCTAATTTGAAAATGCTTCAGGGCCAAGGAAAGGAAAGAAATTTGTTTTATGCTGAGGAGTATTTCTATCTTGGATTTTTTACCCCCACTGATATACAAAACCAAGCTGTCAAATGCTTTGGTCATATTTTAATTCTATCAGTCTTAGCCACCTTTCCTCTACTTGTCTTTCTTTTTGTCACCCTTCCCCTCCATTTAGTTATATTTCTTTTTTTACATTGTTTATTCCAAGTTCATTTTTTCATCATCCTAAACTTGGCTTCTGAATCTACTCTTCCACCACTTTTCATCCTCATTCTACATCATCATTTTTGGCTTTTTCAGTTCTTTTTCTAGAACAAACACCCTCCCCTCTACCACCAACTCCTCTGGTCTTTCCTTTATCTATCTTATTTGGCACCATCTCCTTATTCTTCTTCCCCCTCATCCTCCCATTAGTTTTAGCCTTTCAGCCCTGATGCCCCTACATCTGTCTACATGAAGCTCTGTCATCATTTGCAGCCACAAGACCTCTAGTTAGTAAATTCTCTCCCAATGGAGTCCTATAATATAAGGCAATAATTGAACTGAAGTAGTCTGCATAATAACCCTTGTCAACCTGATCTATTGATCTTTCAAGCTTGCTTGAAGGAGTGATTGAAGTTTCCAAACTCCTCAAGATATATTTAGGACTAGGGGAAAATAGCAATATTCCAGGGAGACCCCAAGATACGAATAGATTAAGAAGATATTGCCTAGTGTCTCCCTAGTGACCAACACACTTATAAATGTTTGCTGATTTTTTTTTTAACTTTTGAAAGGGAAACAGGGTGAAATCATAGTATTAGGGAAGGATATAAAGTGAAGCCACTGTGTTCCATTCTTTCTCCTCTCAGAGTTGTGATGATCCAGACTGATTTTTATAATATCTGTGCATCTAAAATCATCTAACTCTACTGGAAGATACCACCCTAATTTCAAATCTAAAGTTATCAAAGGAATTTAAAATGTTGGACATTGGGTTTAACTAGGAGGAGACAATCAAAATTGTGGTCTCACAGTCCAAAGTGCATGGTGAGTCAAGGAAGACGATTCTTTTTGCCACTATCACCAAAAATTAAAAAAAAAAAAACGTGTACCTTGCTCTTTTGTGGAAAAGGAAGCCCAACAACTCTCAGTTCAGGTGTGTTTGTGTATGCCTGTGTGTGTGTGTGTGTGTGTGAGAGAGAGAGAGAGAGAGAGAGAGAGAGAGAGAGAGAGAGAGAGAGAGAGAGAGAGAGAAGAGAGAGAGAGAGAGAGAGAGAGAGAGAGAGAGAGAGAGAGAGAGAGAGAGAGAGAGAGAGAGAGAGAGAGAGAGAGACAAGACAAAGAGACTACAGTATGGAGGTTGGGTTTGTTTGCCTAATCCTGTGGGTAATAGTGCCATCCTTGGAATGCCATCCTTCCTTTCCTTTTGTTGTCTGAGCTAATTGCCCAGTGGGGCTTCCCAGGCATCAAAACTCTTCCTGGAACAAAGATCTTTCAATGTAACTAAGAATAATGGAAGGACAGAGTTGGGGGAGGGAGGGAGAAATGAGGGGAGGCGAGTGGTGGTCAAAGGAGATCAGCCCTCTCTGTCCTGGTTTCGTTTCTATTGAAAAGTCAATTGTTCACTGAATCCATAAAATGTTGACAATGACAGAAGTAAAATGGGAGATTACAATTGGATAGAAGAAACCCCAGGGCCGTGGTTCATCTCTTACCTTCTGGGTGATAATGACTCTATGTAACATTTGTTTCAAGCTTTAAGTAGTAGCCTGCCTCCTCCTGTCTCAGCCTTTCACTGTTCTCAGCTGTCTCTGAATCTTATCTTAAACTGACACAGTGTGTCAGCCATCTTCGGCCTGCAATGTCCTCCTGGGTTCCTGCTGGGCTTTGACCCACAATCTCCAACCTTTCTGCTGAGATTTTTCTAGTTTTTTTCTCATTGGTTTCTCTCCTTCTCACAATGTTTTTCAGGCAGTTATTAATAGTGCCTCTCATTCCAATTGCAGATTCTATTTCTTAGGAGTGATGATAAAGTGATGTGGAAGGAGCTCTGATCAAGGAGTCAGAATCTAGGGTTCTAGTATCAGCTTTAGGACATGCTTAAAGTGACTGGACATATGACTTAACCCCTGGAAACCTCATTTTCCTCAACTGTAAATTAAGGACAATAGCCTTGAGACTGCCTCCCAGCTTTGTTGAAGGGCCAAATAAAATAATATTGGTGAGACCATAAAAGGCTATGGAAATATAAGGTACTTGTATTTGATAATTAAGTTATCAAACCTAGAAGGATTTAGCCATGAAAGTGAATGCTTCCCCCTGAAGAGCTGGAAACATTTTGGGAAAGGGCAGTGCTACCATTGCTCAAAGATTTTTTATTTGACTTACCTTCAGAATCTTCTCTCTGCAATGGTGACTAATCTTCATCCCTTTAGGACTTCAAGTAGGAGCCTAATAAATGCTTGTTGAACTTAATTTAATTGACTGTGGCTTTGATGTTCTGAAATAGCCGAAAGACATTGGTATCCAAATGTGGTGAATAAAATGTACAATTAAATGGGGTAATCCTGACTGGTCAGAAATTAGTTGTGAATATAAAGTGTGGAGATTAATTTTCTGATGAGGCTCTTGAACTGGTTTTGAAAGCAGTCTTAAAAAATGGGAATTCTACAAATTCTTTAAGCACTGACCAAATCAGCCTCTGGGTCTAGCTCAGCGACTTTTATTTAGACTGGCTTCTTTAGATTCAATGACTTTGTATATATCCACAGGGGAAAAATAAAGGAAAACAAGAAACATAGGTTATAAGGCCCCATTAGAGGACCATTATATAAAATCAAAATCATTTAATATTGTAGTAAAAAGGTAGCAGTAGAATATTTTCCCATAAAATTGTCATACTCTTCCACAAAAACACCATCCTTAAAGAGAGAGGCCCCACCAAGGGAATACATGTGGGAGAGCTCAAAAAGAGGGAATACAGGAGGACTGGCAACATAGGTAAATCCAGAAGTCATTTCTTCTGGTGATGTCATCCAGCTACTTCTGCCGGGCCTGTCCCTAGCTAGTTGTGTTTAAAATATAATTTCCAGATATTCCCTGTTGGTGCCTCATGGTCATGATCAGACATTACTCTCCTATTCCATGGTCACTGTTAGCCACAGAGAAGGAAGGGTTTTACTGGCCACAAGTCCTAATTAATTTAAGACTAGAAAGACTTTGCAGTTTCTGTTATACGTCTGGTTTCAAAAGTGTACTGTTTTGTAAACATTTTTTAAAACTATCTTTGGTAAACATTCTTAAGGTTTTCATTTTCAGCAATGAACTAAGAGCTATCAATCCTGAGGCCCTAAGTTTTCTCAACCTTAAGATCCCTTTTTGGTCTCCCATGAAGATGAATGGGAAAGAAGAAAAGGAAAAGAATAGATGTGCTTAGAACTCAATTCAAGGCATTGGTTAACAGAGAAATTATTTATTCTAAATTTCTTATTTCATTATGTCTTCTAAAATTGTCTTCATATATGCCTTCATAACCTTCTATGTGACTCCTAGAAAGGGGATAATGTTTCTCAAAAAGTATAAGTAATGGTATTTGGAGTCCCCCAACAAAGAATAAGCAAAAATCTAGAAGCCAACCACAGTCTTAGGACTTTTGTAGCCATATCTAAGGAATAAATATAAGAATAGTTCTGCACTATAAAAAGTAGTATAATTAAAATAAACAGAAATATAGCAGACTTGGGAAGTTATTTATTGTGAAAATGAAAGATAACAACTTGACATCTAAAATACATAAGGAACTGTTAAGTCACAGTGGTAATTTCCAATCTACAATGCATAAATTTCCAAAAGGATGTGAACAGAAAACTTCTGAAAGAAGAAACACAGCAGGTTAATAAGCCCTCAAAAAATGCTCACCTTTACTAATAATAAAAGAGTTCCAAAGAGTCCATTCTGCCTACAAAACTGGCAAACATAATGAAAAGAAATTAAATTAAATGCTGGTGGGATTGTGAAGAATGGGTATGCTCACCCATTGCTGGTGAAATGATAAACCCAAATCCATAGAATCTTTTTGTATAGAATAAAGAAGTATTCGTTAAAATCATTTTTAAAAATAACATGCTCAATAATTTCATTGTTGTGGACATACCCTGAAAATGTTTTAAAATACAACAAAAGTATTCCTGTCTATTCAAACATTTTTTTCATAGAAGCACTGTATGCAAACCCTGTTGCCTCACCCCAAAATTGAAGAAACCTAAATGGACAATAGGAGAATGGTTAAATAAATCATGGCAGCATAATGCAATGGAGTATTATAATTTAATTAAGACCAAAATGTATGAGGAACACAGATAATTCTAGGTATTACCTTATGAATTAATACAGAGTAAAAAATCGCAGAACTAGAATGGAGAATATAAGAATAGTACATAAAATTACCACCATTACATTAAGAAAAGTGAATGGGAATGAATGGAAAATAAATCCTCATGAAAACATGGAGAAATTGACTAAAAAAAATGATACTTCATGTGTTGAAATGGATAAATTTTTATTAAACAGCTTTAGTTGCTTGTGTTGATATTCAATGCTAACTTCCTAAGAAGATATTTTTAAAAAAATTAATGTCATACTATGTTCAAACCAGTGATTGGTCTAGAGACCTATTTTCCCCGTCTCCATAAAGAGTTTAAAGCTGGGCTCTTGCATCGACTATGTACTATTGATCCTGAGCTAGTTAATTCATTACTCTGAGCCTCAGTTACCCCATACGTAACATGAGGAAATTGTATTATATAATCCCCCAGGTCTTTTCCAATTCTTTATATTTCATGTTCTTAGATAACAACTATATAAAAGGTTACTACTATGCGTAAGAAGGTATGCCAGATACATTGACAGATGAAAAAGAAGGGTAATAGTCTCATCCTTCATGGAATTTGTGACCTAATTGGAGAAATAGCAATCTACATATGAAAATATAGTTATCAATTCATGGTGTTAAATGATAGTTACCACATGACTTGCACCTGTGATTGGTACTAAAGAACTTCAAATGAGGGGGAAAACATTTCTAGTCAAGATAAGAGAGGGGTTAGGAAACATGGTAATGATTTTGAACCTTGAAGGATAAGGAAGATTTCATTAGGTTGAAGAAAACAGTGATAATGTTGTGAGCAAAAGTCAAGAGAGAGAAAAGAAATTCATGTTCAAATAAAGGTGAAAGAGCCCCAGATTTGAATTCAGAGACCTTTGAATTCAGGTAGTAAGATCTGCTACTTACCACCTGTGTGACTTTGAGCAAGTTGTTCAGCTGTTCTGGGCCTGATAGATTCCATATTAGAAGGGGGTGGAGTTGGGGTAGGGGTGATTCCTTTTCAGCTCTAAATGCTGTCTTCTAGAGTGGTGGTATCAAATTAAAATAGAAATAGAACTCACTAAATTCTATATAAACATCCCTGTGGGTCATATGTTGACAGTTTCAATGTACTGTTGTTCATGTTTATTGAATTTTTAAAATTTATTTCATTAAATATTTTTCCAATTACATTTTAATCTTGTTCAGGGTCCCACTCAGGGAGTATTGTGGGCAACATGCCACTTGAAGGGCTGCGAGAGGGCCACACATTTGATACTTGTGTTCTAGAGGATAGTGATTAAACCAGTTTGGCAAGAATAAAGATTTGACATATGGGGCATTGTAAGAGATAATATTAGGTAAGGCATTTTAGGATCAACTTGAATCAAGCTTTTAATTCCAACATAAAGAGTTTATACTTTATCCTGTAGCCACCAAGAAACCATTAATGGTTTCATCAGGGAATTCACATTATGAAATGAGTGCTTTGTAGAGATTCATCTGGCAGTAGAGTACAAGAAGAGTTGGAAGGGAGAGGGGCTGTAGGCAGGGAGACCATTCAAGCAGCTAATTTAGTAGTACAGGTGTCAGATAATAAGTATTTAGGATTAGGGAGGAGTGGAGAAAAAGTGAACAAATATAAATCACATACCAAAAGAATTGGCAGCTTGTCATGTCATTCAAGTCTCAAATATCTAATATCTTTGTAAGCAATTTAATTGGATTAATTAGAAGAGTGCTAAAAGCAGAATAATCACTTGCATGTCATGTAATTATTGTAGACTATACATTCCATTCATTTCCCAGACACAGACTCTTCCAAAGGTACAAACTCTTTTTACGATGGAAGCTATCTTTTCTTCATTTCCCTAACACAGTAGAAACCTGGGGAAGAGAGATAATTGGGAAATTCAGTGTCTTATTTTACAATTCACATATCCCAGTGAAAAGGAGCTGGAAAAATACAGTTATCTTAGAGTGATTGCTTAACCAGATTAACAGCTCATCTTTTTATTATTATCTTTTTACAGCAGCTCCTAGTTTTATCTATCAATTGGTGTGTGGGTTTTTTTTTTTTTTTTTTGGTTTTCAATGTTGTTGATTTCTTTAATTTTCAGAATTTCTATTTTAGTGCTTAGTTTGGAGCTTTTGATTTCATTTGCTTCTTTAAAACAGTTTGTCTAATTGATTGATTTTTTTATAGCTCTCTTTTGTTGATAAAGTGTTTAGCGATAAACATTTTCCCACAAGAACTGCTTTAGGTGAAACTAAGTTCTGATATTCCATCTTTTTGTTGTCATTTTCTTTGATGAAATTTTCTCTTTTTTCTATGATTCGTTCTATGACACACCAATTCTAGGCATAAATTATTTAATCTCCAATTAATTTTAATACTTTCTTCAAAAAGCCTTTATTGAATAAAATTTTCATGCATTCTGGTCTGTAAAGGCTATGTTTAATATTTCTGCTTTTTCTTCTTTTGTTTGTGAGGTTTTTATGTGCTAGCACATGATCAATATTTTAAAGGTGTCAAGCTAAGCTGGGATATATGTAAATTTCTTTTAGTTCCCTTTCAGTAATCACAAGACATCAGTAATGTCTATGTTTGTAAAGTTCTGTTTAGATTGTTAACTTCTTTCTAATTTAGGCTTTTGTTATGCTTCTCTAGGTATGTAAGGGTTAGAGTGATGTGCCCAGCTATTAGAGTATTAAAAAGTACTATTTCTTCCTAAAATGTGCTCAACTATTCCCTTCAGAATTCAGATACTCCGCTGTTTGCTGTGTATTCAGTTCTTATACTCTTGTACTTGGTTGTTTGCAATGTTTTTTCTTTGATATGGAAGAAGTAGATTTTGGCTATGATGTTCCTGAGAGTTTCCATTGTGGTGTTTCTTTTACAACCAGTGGATGATTTTTATTTTCACTTTGTCCTCTGCTTTTAATTGTCTGAGCAGCTTTCATTTAGGATTCTTTGATATTTTTATCTAACAAAATTATTTTCATTTTTAAATTCTCTCCCTTCCTCTATCCCCTTCTCCACCCTTTGAGAAGGCAAGCAATATGCTAAACTTTATGTATAAGTAAATATTTAAAATACAGGTCTTACAGACCCTTCTGGCTTTAGAGTGATTATTAATAGTAACTGTTGCTGTTTCTCTCCCAGCCTGATGTCTTTCTTTTTCTTCACCTCATTAAAAGGAGCCATGCCATCGCTATTTCTTAAACAGGCCTATTCAATGAATGGGTGTTGCCTCACCCTAAGTGAGTACCTGCAAAGACCTTGGCCTAAAGGGCCCAAGGTCTCCCAGTGCATCCTGGGTCATTTCCAGTCATCTTGAGGAATATCAGGTCACTGGATTCGGATGGTTCTGGTGGAGAAATGAGGCTGGTGACCTGCACAGCCCTCCCTCACTCAAAACAAAGTCAAGTGGAAGGCATGTTATTTCTCTGATGGTATGGTCTTCTTTGGCAACGAAGGACGAACACAGCAATCCACACTAATAATGTTGCAAAAAAGAAACAAGAGTAAAGAAAGTGGAAGAAAATATGCTTCAATGTACACTCAGAGTTCATCAGTTCTCTCTCTGGAGATAGTACTTTTTTTTTAATCAAGATTCCTTTGGAATTGCTGTAGATCATTGTACTGATCTCAGTAGCTAAGTATTTCACAGTTGATTGTCATTACTGCTACTGCTGTGCATAGTATTTTGCTAGTTCTTCTCTATTTACTTTGCATCATCTTATATAAATCTTCTCAGGTTTTTCCAAAGGCACTCCCTTTGTCATTTTTTACAGCACAGTATTCTATCACAATCATATAACACAGCTTATTCAAACATTCCTTAATTGGTGGGTACCCTATCAGTTTCCAATTCTTTGTCACACAAAAAGAATATTATTAATATTTTTGTACGTATGTAGCCTTTTTCTTTGATCTTTTTGGGGTATAGACCTGCCAGTGATATTGCTGGGACAGTTTTATAGCTCTTTGGGCCTTATTCTAAATTGTTTTTCAGAATAGTTGGATCAGTTCACAGCTCCACCAACAGTGACATCCCCTCTAGCATTTATTATTTTCCTTTTCTATCATGTTAACTAATCTAATAGGCATGAGGTGATACCCCAAGAGTTGTTTTAATATGCATTTCTCTCATTATGAGTGATCAGAGCATTTTTTCACATAACTTTAATTCTTTTGATTTCTTCTTCTAACTACCTATTCATATCTTTAATCATTTCTCAGTTGGGGAATGTCTCTTCTAATTATAAATTTGGCTCAGTTCTCTATATATTTGAGAATTGAAACCTTTATCAAAGAAACTTATTAAAAAGAAAAAGATTCCCCTGGTTTTCTGCTTTCCTTCAAATTTAGACTGCATTGATTTTTTGTTGTTGGGTTTTTTTTTTTTAGTGCAAAACCTTTGGAATTTAATCAAAATTAAGCATTTTTACCTTCTGTGATCCTCTGTGTCTCTTGTTTAATTATGAACTCTTCTCTTATCTATAGATCTGATGAGTGATTTTTTTCCCATGCTCCCCTAAGTTATTTATATCACCCTTTATGTCTAAGTAATATACCCATTTGGAGTTTTACCTTGGCATACGGTTGGAGATGTTGATCTGTCCCTAGATTTTGCCAGATTGCTTTCCAGTTTTCCCAGGCATTTTTTTTTTGTCAAATAGTGAGTTGTTGCCCAATAGTTGGGATCTTGGGGTTTATCAAATACTCAGTTATTGTGGTTTTTTACTTCTATATATTGTGTGCTTAATCTATTCTCTTGATCAACTACTCATTTCTTATCCAGTATTAGACTGTTTTAATGATTACTGCTTTGTAGTATAGTTTGAGATCTAGTACCGTGAGGTTGTATTCTTTCACCTCTCTTTCTATTGATTTACTTAATATTCTTGACACAACTCTTTTCTGTAAGATAATTTTCTACTTTCTTTGTCTCTTTTCCCAATGCTCACAGTACATCTCTCTTTCTCACTCTTGCATTCCTTTATTTTTGAGATTAATCCAGTGCAGTAGATTTATACTCATGCCCTCTATATGGACTCCTAATTGTCCTAATAATGATAAAGTTTTTCCAAGTTATATATACTATCTTCCCATATAGGAATGGAAACAGTTTAACCTTATGATTTCTCCTTTATGATTTCTCTTTAATGTTTACTTTTTTATTCTTCTCTTGAGTTTTGTATTTGAATGTCATATTTTCAACATAGCTCTGGTTTTATCCATTGTTGCCCCTGTAGGATTATACTCAGTTTTTCTGGGTAAGTTATTCTTGTTTGTAATCTTAGCTCTGTTGCCTTCCAGAATATCTTTTAATTCCTCCACTCCTTTATAGTAGCCACTGATAAATCTTGTGTTATCCTAACTATTATTCTATGATACTTTATTTTTTTTCTGATTGCTTGTAGTATTTTCTTATTGACCTAGAAGCACAGGGATGGGCATCCTTTAGAGTATTTTCCTAACCAGCTGTTTAGTTTCCTTACTGTCCTTATATCCTGAGTATGCCCGGTGCCCACTATTGTTAATGCTACTGCAACTGCCATTGCCTCCAGACCCCCTACAGTCAGTGATGTAATAATATAATATTATGTTATTGAGAGAGTTTATTATGGGATAGCTTTCAAGAAATGATTCGTAGAGTCTTTCAGATTCTACTATCTCCACTAGTTCTAAGATATCTCGTCAATTTCCCTTTGTAATTTCTTGAACTGTGATGTCTAGGCCCTTTTTAAAAAAATTATGCCTTTCAGAAAATCCAGTAACTTTTAAATTATCTTTCTTCTATTTAACATATCAGTTATTTTTTCTGATGAGATATTTCAAATTTTCTTCTATTTTTTCATTCTTTTGAACTTGTTTCATTGTTCCTGAAATCGTGAGTCATTAGCTTCGACCAATTCTAATTTTGAAGGAGTTATTTTCCTCAGTGAGATTTTATGCCTCTTTTACCAACCTGTTAGTTCCCTTTTCAAAATTTTCTTGCATTGCTCTCCTTTTTTCACAGTGATTTTTAAAAATACTCTTATGTGAGGCATCTTTCTGAGCATATGCTCAGTCCCCTTACTGTACTTAGGCACTGGGTGCTTGTGGTGCTACTGCTATTGCCTCTAGGTGCCACAGCTGCTGATGCTTCCACCATGCTATGCTCCCAGTCACCCCCTACCCCAATATCCACTGCCTTCTCTTTCTGTCATTCTAAGTTTCTCTGGGCTTGAAACATGAGTCACTGTGAGATTATTTTTTTTTCACACTCAAAATTTGATTTGATATGATTTTTAAGAGTTATTTGGAGTGTTAGGTTGAGAGAACTCAGCAGAAATTCTCAATTGATTCCACCATCTTGGTTTCCTGATTTCTTGAAATATAATATCCAGAATTTTTCTTTTGTTCATGGAGATTATCTCTCCTTGATTTCATTTCAGTTGTTCTCAATGGTATATAACTTACATTTTTAAAATCTAATGAATGTTTTAATATTTCTCATTTTTAATAGTTATTGCTTCCTATTTGGTTAATTTTCATTTTCAGCAAGTTCAATTTTTTGTTAAGTATTGCTTCTTTCTCCTCCATCTTTACTTACATTTTTGTAAATTCTTCATATTGTGCACTAATATCATTTAGGATAGTAAATTCTTCTGTCTTTTTCTTCCTTCCCTTCATAATATACTTTCCTTTTCCTCCTATTTTCTTCTCCTAAGCACATCAAAACAGAAGAACACAAAACTTCTAAACTGTTAATTCACCTTATTATTATTTCCTCCCTAGCTGTCATTTTATTCAATTTTACATCTTGCATCTCTTGTCTTATTTCTACTACCCTGTAATCCTTGTAGCCAAAATATCCTTTTATTTGAGGTTCTAGTTGGATATTTTGTGAAGTTACTCTCTTTTTCTGTGTTTACCATTTGATCTTTTCTCAGTTCATAGTATTTTTTTCAACATGTTCAGCATTTTCTTCTGTTTGTTCTTTCTCATCCTAAGTTTCTGGATGGGGATTTTTGTCCTTGGGTCAGACTACATACCCTTTCATAATCTTGGATGGTGTGGGTCCACCTTGCTTGGTCCTGGATATGGTAGCTAAGACTAGATCCTGCTTTCTCTAGCAACTCCTCAGTTTGGACTCAGCCTTCTAGTAGCTTGACTTAGATGTTGACCTTGACCCCTTCTCTGCCTCCTTGTCCTCACATAGTCCTGAACCCAGAACTGATTCCAAATGCTGCTGTGAGGCTAAGAGGTCACATTCTGTTGATTTTTGCCTATAATAAGTCTCCTGTAAGATCACAAGTACTTTTCTTCTGAATGATGCCATGGTATCACAGATCTTTCTTTTTCTGTGACTGCCCAGTGCTGGGATGCTCAGGCATCTGGTCTTGTCTCCTGCTTTCAGGCCTTGTCTGCTTGGTTCTCCACTGTCTGGCTTTTGGTCTGACTCTGTCTCCTTCTATGGTTCAAGTGCATAGCTGCCTGAATATTGCTCTGATAGTATCTCTTGATGTGACTCAGATGGATCTACCTGGTGATTGTACTGCCTGGATTCTGATCTAGTCCTGTCCCACATTGTAACTCAGGTGCTGCTGTTTTGGTTATGCATTAAGAGTGTTATCAACAGTAACACCTCAAGCAAAGTAGGTGATCAAGCACAGTGAAGGATGAACAAGAACTGTAGGATTTTGTAGAATTCATTGACTTTCTAGAGAGGAGTCTCAGCAAGTATTGGGGTCAGAATCCAAAGGGGATTAAAGAAAGCCTGGGAAGTGAGGAAATGAAAGCAATAAAAGGATATAGACTATTCATTTAAAATTCAGAAGATGAGAAATGCTACCATAGCAAGAAAAATAGAAGAGGCATCTGGGTCAAACGTAGACTTTTTGTAGCTTGTGGAGACCTCTGAATGTTTCAAGGCAGAAATGATGGATAAGAGAAAAAGAAGGATATTAAAAGTACTGGAGAGAGGTGAATAAAGGAGAAGATGGTGACTTTGAAACAAGAAAGGAATTCATTTCCTCACAAATTCAATGTATCTTTTATATCTTCCACTTCCCTCAGACTAATGTCACCATACTTATAATTTTTTATCTCTCTTAGCTATACAACACTCCTGTGAAGGAGTGGACAAGGATTACAGTTGAGTAGAAATCAAATCATTGTTCTGTGCCTCAGCTGTCATATATGTAAAAAGGGGATAATGGAATTTTCAAGATCTGCTTCACTAGGTTTCTTTAGTAAAGTATTCTGCAAAAATTCAAGCATAACATCAATAAGCAGCATTATTTTATTCTGATTTAAAAGATAAGGAAACAGGTATAAAATGATTAACTAGCTTTCAAAAGACTACCAGCTCATGACTTAACCTGGCATAGGACTCAAGTTTTCTGATTATGCATCTAATATATTTTTTCTGTCCTTAAATCTCTTCTTCCCAACTTACTCTGCATATAATATACTCACTCTAATAAAGAAGTTTAGAAGAGTTCTTAGAAATGAAAGGTCATGATTTCATTGTTAAAGAAAATGTGTGGAAGTCAGAAACTTCCCTCCTCTCCATCTGTTCACAGCGTTAGGGCCAGCTTGAGTGAAACTGAGAAAAGTCATTTTAACCTCTTGGTGCCTCAGTTTCTTCATTTGTGAAATTGAGGATAATGACATTTAACAACTAGCTGCCTCCCACGGAGGTGGGGAGATTTAATAAATTAATGTTGCAAAGTACTTTGGTATTCTTGGGTGAAAGGCACTCTGTGAGTACAAAGTATTACCATGCTTATTATTAATAAATAGGATTGGCCTGAACATGGAGCCCCCAGAGAAGTCCTTTGTCCTTTCTCTGCATGTAGATTCAGTACCATTTTCCATGACCCTCTTCACTCTGCCTGTGAACAGCCAGGTCATTAACCTACATAATAACACTATTTTGCACTTTTATAAGACTTTTCATCTAAAGAGGTCAAAACGCTTTACTAATCTTATTGAATCAAGCATCATGACACATAGGTTAGGTACTGCACATGTTATTATACTATCCAGGCAGGTGAACCAAGTGTTCTGAGAAATTCAGGGCCAGGAGCCAGACAGAAAATCCTGGAGTCCTGACTACTTGTATCTAGCATGCAGAAATGAGGTGAAAGGCACTCTTTGTGCCTAAATTAATGACATCCCCTTTGTGTGTGACTGTGTGTGTCTCTGTCTCTCTGTCTCTTTCCATTCGCCTCTTTCTCTCTCCCCTTCCTACCCCTCTTTTCCTCTCTACCCCTTCTTTTCCTGTGACCCTCTCTCATTCTAGAGATTCTTCATTCTTACTCTCTTCTCCCAAACAAGACTAAAACATAAGAGAATTAGAGCAGATTCACTGCCTTTATCAGCAACTTCCACAAAGAGCAATTGAATTTGTAGAAAGATCTACTTTTGCTGAACCTTGGCTGGTAAAGTATTTAACTTTTTGCTATCCACCCCAACCCCAAAACAAAAGGACTATTTGATTTCATCCCTGACAAAAGTTCCTAGTCTTTTTCCTGGCCAGGTTGTCATACTAACAAATCTGCAGCCACCAGGCAGATCTCTCCTCTTTCTAGCTCCCTGCTGACTATTGCCTCTTATTGTCTGAGGCAACAGGAAAATGTTATCACTTTAATTAACAATGCTTGCTTCCCTGGTTACTGCTGACAACAACAGTTAAGGTGCTCCACCCGCCAAGATATCAAATGGCAAAAAAAGAAGTCATCTCATTGTCCTCCCTTGAGAAAGGTCACATCCACTCATCGAGTTAGGGGGCTGGGCATGACTTTGACAATCATTTTATCTATCCCACCAGTTCTGTGCCTCTACCTTTTCAGTCCCAAGAATTCCCAACAATAGAAAGGAGTTGGACCAGACTCCTTTTTGTTTGAAGGATAAGAATTTACCTACAGAAACCATTTCAATCTGGTTGCTTTCAACAGGCATGTTTTTATCTGCTATCTCCTACCTTTAACTCATGATTAAGAAATGCAAAATAAGTTTAAATATTAGTCAAAGTCAAACAGAATTAAATACCTAAATCTATTGAGGAAAAAAGTAAGTATATCTTCCAAAGCCAGATCAAACTGACTTTTTGATTATCCACAATTTGACTTCTTTCTCATGCCTTCTCTCTATTCACATGGATAAACAGGTAGGAAAGTTAATTGTTCATTCATACTGCTATCAGAATAATTTTCCTCTTGCCCAGATTTGGTCTGTAACTCATATTCAAAAATCTTCAGGGACTTCCTTTGGGCTGCTGAATGAAAATCACACCAGATGATACAATGGATAGGGCCTGGAGCCAGAAAGACTCCTCTTCCTAAGTTCAAATACAACCCAAGAAGTCATTTAATCCTGTTTGCCTCAGTTTTTTCATCTGTAAAATAAGCTGGAGAAGGAAATGACAATCCATTCCAATCTCTTTGCCAAGAAAACCCCAGATGGGGTCACGGAGAGTCAGACATGATTGAAACTACTGAATAGCATATCTATTCTTGCCTTCAAGGCTCTTCACCAGTTGGCACCATTTTACCTTTCCAGTCTTACCTCATTATTAAAAACCTCCCCCTCCCATTCCTTCAATGATCCACCAAAACTTCCTTACTCACTCACCTGAGGCTACAACTGTCACCACCTCCTTTTGATGTCTTTGTTCATGTTGTCTCAGAGCCCAGAATGAAAGTCCACCCTCCTCTTTTCCCACTTTTGATCCCTCCCCATGTGTTAGACTAAGGTCCAATTCACATGCCACCTCTTACACCAAACCTTCTCTGGTCTCTTTTTCTCCCTACCCCCTCACATGGTCTGTATGTCTAAAATGTGCATCATGATTCTCTACATTTATCTCTTCTTCCCTTAAACTATATAAGGGAAAGTGTTGGATCCTAACTAAAATTAATAACTCCCTCCATCACTTGATAAATGTTCATGAATGAATGAAAGGACAGTAACAAAACCCTGAAATGGCCAAAGTGATTGACTCTTCTCTCCCTTCTGGAGAAGAAATCCTGTTGAACAGGTGATCAATAATGCAGAAGCTCAAGTGAATAAGAGAGGACAGTGCCAGGTGTACCCTGGAGAATGAACAGTATAAATATTGAATGAACAATCTTGGAATATTGTCCTGATTGGGCAAGAGGTCTGGCTCTGCTGCTTACTATATAAGGAATTTAACAATTCTGCTAACATTTGTGTGCCTGCTATGGGCAATGCCCTGGGCTTCACCACATTATTCAACCTCTGACTCAGTTTCATCCTTTGTGAAAGGCAAGGATGTGAGCTAAGGAAACCTATATAGGAATTTTGGCTCCAGCTCTTATTAGCTCTCACTCATGGGTAAAACATGTGACCCTTCTTAGTATCATAGTTCTCATCCATAAAATGGGGATTCTTGTACATACCATATTATCACAGTGCACTCATGGTGCTTAGCTGGCCCACAATAGACACTTTTGATAAATGCTTATTGGCTGAATGATTTACCATGTTTAAGGTGTCAGGGTCTATCCTTAGGACTTTGCAGAAGACTCAGGTCAGTCAGAGGAAATTTGGATTTAGAATCAGGCATTTTTTAAAAAATTATTATAAAAAACTATCCTGAAGAGTCTTCTGCCAACCTGGCATTACCAAAGTAGGAAATCAATAGCTGTCTTGACCTTTATAGTCTTAGTGAGCTACCTGCTGGATGGAGAGATAAAGTGACTTGGTGCTGTCTACCATACCATACTACCTCATTCTGAGACCTAAGAGAAATAAAGTCTTTTATTTGGTGTATTTAAGAGATGGCCATAAGGTAGCTTAACTGGATCATTTCATGTCATGTCACCTCCATTCAGACCGTTTTGTCTACCTCCTCCCCACAGGTAACTTGTACTCTACCATTGGACCCTCTTGTTCCGATATGGCTTTATCTTTTTGTTTATCTTGCTTAGGCCCAGGCTTTGATACCTCTTACGGGTCTGATCTACACCATATGCAGCATCCCATCCCCTCTTGCAGCTCCTTTTTATCTATTTTCTCAGTCCAGTAGAATTGCTTCTTGAGGACAGACTTAGCACAATGCCTGTCCAATGGTACATGATGAATAAATGATCTATCTACATATTTGTGCAGGCATCCAGTGGATAGAGTACTGGGTCTGGAATCAAGAAGACAAGTTCAAATTTGACCTCAGTCTCTTAATAATAGGATGACCTTGGGCAAGCTGTGTGCCTCAGTTTCTTCAACTGTTAAATACGGATCATGATAGCACCTACCTCCTTAGGTTGTTGTAAAGATCAAAGGAGATAATATTTGTAAAGCTCTTAGCACAGGGCCTAGAACATAGTAGGCCCTTAAAAATGATCGCCGCCTCTATACAGATCCCCTTTGAATCCGTCTTTGTATCTATTTTTATCTATCACTGAATACACCCAGAAGAGGATGTATAGAAATAAGAAAAGGGCAGCCTTCGCACTCCCACATTGGGGCCAGTACTGACACACTTAAACTAGGACAACTGGCTCCTCTCCCCACCCCTCCTACCATCACACAAAACCAGGAAAAGAAGAGAAAGGCCTATACAGTCAGGGCTGTTACCAGAGAACCTTCAGGCATTGAGACCTTTCTCTTTCAAGAAACTACTCTTTGAACTTGGCCGCAACTCATTTTTTTTTTTCACCTTCACTACATGTTAGATATAGTGATGTTCCTAGAGGACTGGACAGCTCAGGAGTTTTATAGGGAAAGACCAGATTCACCCCTAGGCAGGTCTGATTTATTTCCTCCTCTCCCTCCCCACTCCCCAAGGTAGGGAGGGAGATATCTAGGACACTACAAGATTACAGGCATAGATGATTCCAGAAATGGGGAAAGACAGATGCAGAAAAGTTTAAGGCAGAAGGAGGCAACGTGCCTGAGGCACAGAAAACATTTTGAGCAGAGAAAAGTGGTCCAAAGATTCTGAGCCTATAATTACTATCTGCTAAATACTTGTCCTGTTTATTTACCACACAGGGTTGGGGTAAGGCCCCAAATAGATAGCCTATGTAAAAAACTTTGTAATTCTCCCCTATCCAAAACCCCTGAACCTGTGAGATTATAGTTGCTGTTTCTGGATTTGTACTTGCTGTCTTTTTCATTACTAGAGCACCAAGAATGAAATAGGTGTGTCTGTCTTGCAAAGATGGGTGATGCTAGGAAATGAAATTTTGTAGAGTAATGGGATAAAGCTGAAATAAGGAAAATATCAGCTGACCATCGGGGGAAAAGCAGATTCCTGGCAATATCCATTACATTGTGGAATTGCTTCTCTCAGGAAGTGGTGGAAACATTTACTGCTCAACTGGATAAAACGCTGTCAGAGGCTAGATGACCTACCATTTCCTTCTACATTATCTATGAGGGTCTTTTACAATAAAAGAAAGACCCAAATGGACTCCAATACTGTAATCATCCATGGATACTTTTTGCTCTACATCATAATTATAGATTGTCGTGGTTGGAGATAATTGTTCCCCATTTGGTCTTGGTCCTGTCTGCTCCCACATTCTATTTGTTACCAAGGCTGTATCTACACTGCCTGCATTAGGATCTACACTGTCATTATGCATAATTCAGAAAGCATGAACAAAATCTGCCTTTTAATCACTAGGCTGTGTTCAAGCAGTTTCAATAGCATAATGTCAGGTATAGTCTAGGCCAGGCACCCTTTCCATTGTACAAAGTTATGTTTAATATTACTCATGAGAATAGATAAAAGAACTTTGAGAAGGGGCTGGATGATGACTTGCCCAGAATGTTGTTGAAGAGGTATTATTTTAAATCTATATATAGTTTTAAAATATGTATAGTTTGGACATGATTGTCTCTGAAGTCCCTTCATAGTAACAATAATGGCCATTATTATTAGGTCTGGCATTTTTATAGAGCTTACTTTGCACCATAGAATTATGAATCCAATCTATTCATTTTACAATAAGAAATGAAAGTACCTCCAGAATAAGTGACTTGCCTAGGGTCACTGATTCATAGTTCATTATGACTAGGATCATAAGTATCTGAGGTAGGATTCGAACTCAAGTCTTTGTGACTCCAAGTTAAACGCTGCATATAATTGTAAAATTTTGTATTCTTGAATGATTCATACGTAGGTTTCTGTCAGAAAGATTTTACATATTGGTAAATAGTTATTGATTTCTTCCTAGTGGCCTTTTCAAATTGTTTAATATCTTCCTATCTTTCAGGTATTTTGAGTATTAATTTCCAGGGTCACTGTGTTGCCTCTAGAATGGACCTATGTATATCTATGTCTATATATATAATATATATATATTATTGGTCTGGTCCATCTGCCTTGGCCATTATTATTTTCTTTGGCACCATGCCAGGTACCACATTGGTATTGAAAGGTACTGTTAGAGCCCAAATGGACAGCTCCATTGTTATCTCTGAGGAAAATTATTTGTTTTAGACTTCAGGAATCCAAATTCCTCTTTTTTGCCATAATGAGTCCTTATGTTGGAACTTTGGGAGAGGCATACACCTACATGCTCTTCCTAGACTTGAATGTCCATGAGTCAGTGTCACAGCTCTGTTTTTTGTTGGGGCTTTTTTTGGAATTACATTTCTAGTGCTTAGAGCAGAATACCACATTTTTTTTATCAGACCTGTGATTTTATTGGTACAGTACACTACCATTGTAGTCTGGCTCCTGTTTAGAGAACTAACTGCCCAAGAGATTTGCCACAGTCACATAGCCAATCCAGATCAGAGGGAGAACTTTAAAGCAGATTTTCCTTGCTGTGAGTCTAGCTCTTTATTTAAAATGCCATTAATTTGTTGCATGGAACTTTGTAGTATCTCCCAGGAATTAGCATAGTACTCAGCATATAGCAGGCTTCTAATAAATGTTTGTTGGCTTACTTCAGATGTTGTAGGTAGTTTAAAATATTCTCATAAATATGACCTGGAAGATCAAGAGACAACTACCCAAAATAAAACTCTGGGTACTAGGGAATCAGGAAGACCTGAGTTCAAATGCAGCCTAGCTGTGTGACCCTGGGTAAGTTGCCTAACCTCTGACTGCCTCCATTTTCTCAACTGTAAAACTACAAAGCAATAGCACTGTAAAACATTAGCACCCTCGCTCCCGTATCATCAAGAAGTTCAAAAGAGATAATATTTGTAAAGCACATAGCATAGTGCCTGGCTGATAGTAGGAGCTTAATAAAGTGCTTATTCCCTCTCTCCTTCCTTTTCCAGTAACTCTTGTGCCTTCTCTAGGAACAAGACAAACAATGTATGTCAATTCATAGACTATGTCTCTTCATAATCTTATTCTAAACTTTGAATTTGTGGAAGCAGCCCTTCTGCTGCTCTTTCCTCATCTAACAAACATCTAACAACTTACTTGCCAGGATCTGACCTATGATTCTGAGTCTCATGTAGTAGAAATAGTATTGGTCAAGGTTCCAGTGTAGGTTTTGCCACTAGCTCGCTGGTTGTCAATGTGGTTGTCAGTCTTTCAGGTCCTCTGGGCATCAATTTTCTCACGTATAAAATGAAATGATTACATCAGCACAAGGGCTTCTACCAGCCTGACCATTCTACTGCATCTATGAAGACTATGGTAGGCCTCTATCAATGGCAAGTAGATCAGGTAATCCTGAAGATATCTCAAAAGTAAGCTCTTTAGAAATAACCCATATTAGATGACACAGTGGATGGGCTTTGAATCATGAAAACTTGAGTTCAAATCCACCCTCAGATACTTCATTTAACATCAGGATGCCTCAGTCTTATCATCTGAAAAGTGAAGGTAATAGTAACATCGATCTCCCAGGGTTATTTTAAGGACAAAATGAGATAATATTTATAAAGTCCTTTGTAAATCTTAAACTACTACATAACTGTTAGCTATCATCATCATTATCATCATTATTATTTTATTACATGAGATGATCTGTAAATCAAGAGCCACCTGGAGTGAAAATATCATGAAGAAACAAAAAGCTGAAATGGATAAAGTCAAAGCATGTGACTCTTCCAAACAATCAGAAGTAGTGCAAAGTTTTTAAACAATACATTTATCCCTTGAATGTTATGATTTTGAAAAATTGCAGTGTCCAGCTGACCAGTGACTTGAGAGTCAGTTCCTTCTTGTTTCTTGGCATCATATTTTTCGCAGTCAAGGCAAAAATCAATCAAATCACAAACTTGGAAAATATATGGACTAGAAGTAGTTGTTAAGACCAGAAGTAGTCGTTAGTATTTCACTAAAATGCCCCAAGTTAGTAATATAGTAGTTTAATATCAATTTTCTATCTAACTAAAGCAAGAATAGGCATTTTCCCCCAGAGGTAAGAGCTAAATAAATATCAGGATTTAGCTAAAGTTGACTAGTTTTTGAAACCAAATAACTATGCTTAGAGATTGCATTTTGTTTTTTTTTTAACCAAAATATTACCCCTTTCCTCTCTACCTGTATCCTTCCCCATAGACAGCAATATATCCCCATAGACATTTCACCCTCAGGATGTCACTGGTCCTCTTTGAGAACAAAGGACAAAAACAAAACTGAGTCAATAAATATGCCACCCTTAATGACAATATTCTGGAACATAGGACATTATGGTTTCACTTCATTAATTCATTTAAGAAGTATATGTTGAGTACCTTTTATGCAATAATTTCTTAAATATTAATCAAAAAAGTTTTTTTTACCAGGTAATAACTACCAAGGAGAACACACTTTCTCAAGCTCACCATGTTTGGTTGAGATGGTAAAAATCAGATAGTCTCCTGGAAAAAATTATGGGGATAAAGCTTGTTGGAATGACCTGGCCAGCCAAAATGATTGCTTATTTGAACTTATCCCTGGTGAGCTATACTGTGCATTTGAATGCTTATGCTAAAACTTAAACTTAATCTTTCCTTCTGACTCCACTCCTCTAGACAAATAATTTGTTTCCATCTTAGGCTTTAAATGCCAATGGTTTATTCTTGTCAAAACTACCTGTGGAAATGGATAAAAGAGATTTGGCTATGGATCTTCTCTCAAGTAAGACCTTCTGGGAACATGCCTGTTCCATTACCCATTTCAATGGGTAAGGTAATTTAATAAGGTTATTATATTTTGCCCCTACTAAAAAGACATAAGAATAATTTTTTAAGTCTTGTCATTTGTTGTTCCTCCTAGGAAAGAGTCAGTGGAAAAGACAAGTAGGACTAAAATCAGGTCTTGAGTCATTTATCTGACTCAGATTTTGAAATGCATGTGGCCCTTCTGCCTTGAATTTGAGGAGTATTTGCTCCCTTCTGGTACATTATATTCAAGAAAAAATTTGGGAACAACTGCGGGAATCCTAGAAACAAAGTCTGTGCCAATAGATAGCTTTGTTCTAACTGGGACTGAACTCTCAATTTACCCAGATCGAAACCTTGGATGAATAGTTCCTTTTCTGACCTTTATCTCCTCCGCCCCCAATCCCCAATCCCTGTATAAAATGAGGAGACTGAATTGGATAAATGACTCTTAAAGTGTGGTCCAGGGATCCCTATGAGTTTCTGAGGTTAAAACTATTTTCCTAACAATATTCAGATGTTTCAGTTTCTAGTGTGAGAAATATAAATAGATATAACCTACATAAACAAGAACTCTTGGATTGGGGGAGTCCTCTTTTAACAATGTCAAAGGGTCTTGGGACCAAAATTTTGAGAACTGTGTCTTCTAAATCTCATAACACTGTGATCTCTCCTAACAAATCATTTCTGCAGGATGCTGATCCTACCTTAGAAGGTAACTTAGCAGCTTCAGGGTGAGGAGAATCTTTATGCTCTGCAGTCTGCACAGGTTTCCTATCATTGTAGAATTTATTTCAGGGTGGTGAGTTTAATCTATACAGCTGGATGTGGTTTGGGACCCAGTTAACTTAGAAATTGATTCTCTACCTCTGAACAGTCAAGGCAATTGGAATCAGTTAGGATGTGCATCCTTGCATTCCATTCCACAGGAAAAAGAAAAAAATTACCCCAGGTGGAAAGAGGGACCATAAGCTAAGGGAAACACTAGGGCATGCTCTGTGAGATTTTCCTTTCTCTTTAGTAAGGGCTACCCTCCAAGCCTTGAGGAGGAAACTTTCTTATTCTGCTACTGCTATCATATCAGGAAATAAACCCTTGTGTGAAAGAGTGGGGATGGGCGGTGCAGTTGGCTCTGGGATACTGCAGGGAGACTAGTTTCTTTTCCCTTGGGGCTCATTTAAAGATGACCCCTATCTTTAAATCTCAAGGACCAACACATAGGGGTACTTTCTTTGAAACTCCACTCCCCTCAATTCAGGTCAGTTGGTCTAGTGCAGGGTTTCATAATCTGGGGGTCTGTGGATGTCTATGGATAGGTTTCAAGGATTTTGTGAACTTTTACGTTGAAAAAAACAGATTTTATCTTTATTTTTCTTTACCTCTAATTGAAATTGATCATTTCCTTCAATTATTTAAGAGCATTGCTCTTAGAAATGGTTGAGAATCTTTACCAGGTGGCCTAAGCAATCCATAACACAAAAAAGTTTGTGGAGTTCTCAAAATACAAGATAGGTTTTCTGTTGTCGCTTTTGAGCTTAACATATTCAAAAGGTATAGTGTGTGAGGGTCCATGCCTGTAATCTATTACTGGAGTCACTGAGGTTGGTAAATATTGTAAGCTCTGTTAGTGAGTTTAGGAGTTGGGAAATCCTAACTGGGTGTCTAAATTTTGATCATCATTAATATGGTACCCTCCCAGGAGAGGCAGAGCTAGTAGGCGGTCTAGGGAGATATAACCCAGCCTGGGTTGGAAATGGAGTAAGTTGAAGTTTCTGTTGCTTGTCAGTAGTGAGATCAGCCTAGGAGTAACACCTGCCCTTCCAGTCTCAGAGAGATAGAGAAGCCCAGACTTCTAAAAGAAAAAGAGAACAGGTCTTCTATTTTTATCATAAGATCAAATGCTTGTTCAATGTTTACAGATAGTCAATAAACATTTATTAAATGTTGCCATGGGGCAGTTAGATGGCTTGAAATCAGCAAGACCTGGAATCAAATTTAGTCTCAGAAACTTACTAGTTCTGTGACCCTGGGGAAGTCACTTAAATCCCCTTTTTTAGACCCCATTTGTCTTAATCCCACTAGAGAAGGAAAAAAGGCAAACTACTCCAGAATCTTTTCCAACAAAACCCCATGGAAGATATTGGTGTGCTATGGTCCATGGGGTCACAAAGAGTCAGATATGACCAAATGACTAAACAGCAACAATACCTGATAAGGTATTATACAAGTGTGGGGGATATAAAAATAGAGGAAGAAACATCTCTTGCGTCAAGAAGCTTACAATCTAATGGGGGATAGAACAAGCAGACAAGCTGCATACAAGGTAAATAAGAAGTGATTAACAGAGGGAAGGGACTGGAATGAAAAGGGGTTAGGTAAGGCTCCCTGTAAAAGGTGGGATTTTGGCTGGGACTTAAAGGAAGACAAGGAAACCAGGAGGTGGAGGACACCATTCCTGTTGTAGGGGGAAAAGGGGGGGGTGGGCAGTCAGAGAAAATGCCCAGAGATGAGCGAGAAGACATCTTGTTTCTGGAACATTGAGAGGCAAGTGGGAACAAGATGAAAGAAGACTGAAAATAGGAGGAGGAGACTAAGTTATAAAGGGCTTTAGACACCAAACAAGATTTTATGTTTGACCCTGGAGATGATAAGAAGCCACTGGAGTTTACTGACTTGGAACTGTGCCTTAAGGAAAAATCACTTAGCGACTGAACAGAGCATGGGTTGGAATGGGGAGAGATTGGAGGCAGGTAGACCCACTAACAAGATATCATAAGAATCTGCATGTTACTATGAGGGCCTGGATCCCACTGGTGGCAGTATCAGAAGAGAGAAGGATCTATGACTTGGATCTGTCTCTTCCATGCTTCCCCTGACCTGTCAGCTTGAAAAGGATGCATGAAATTAATTTACTCCAAGAATTTGAAAGCTTAATGTTCTGTTCTAATGGGTATTATCCTCTTAACAGAGACAATGCCTAACCTAAAAATGAATGAATCACCACTGGCAACATTTTAGGCACTTTGACAGGTCTGGGTAGGGGACAACTTGCTTCTGTCAATTATAATACATAAGTAACTACCTACTCTATTTATAAGGCTAGACCTGTGCCTCTACCTTCCCCTCTGCTCCTCATTTAATGACAGGTTTTATAGAGCATTCCCTCTATCCCTATCTTTATCATCCTTTCTATCCTAATTGTCTTTCTGTTAAAAGATAAAGAGGATATTATAGATTCTGAAGAAGGATGAAGGGTTGTAAATGGTGGTATATAGTAGAAAAGGCACTGGAGTTAGAGTCAGAAGCCCTAGGTTTTAGATGCAACCCTGCTACTATCTGCATGTCCCTGAGGAAGTCACTGGCTTACTCACCTTCATTTCTTTATTTGTAATATAATAATATTAATGATGATGATGTTAATAACACTATACATTTATATGCTACATTTATATATTTTAAGTTTTACAAAGTGCTTTAAAAATAATTATCTTTATTTTATCCCCATGCAAACTCTGGGAGGAAAGTGCTATTATTGCTCCTGTTTCACAGATGAAGATCCGTACCAATGAAAGCTTAAACAAGGTGCTCTCCAAGGTCCTTTCCAGCTCTGACAATATGAATTTCTGAGGGATTTGGAAAGAATACACAGCTTGGTTGCTACGGTGTGTATTCGCTAGATGATTGCTGTTTCTCCCCCCAACTTAAAGCTATTGTTGACCTAGCCTTAGAGAGAAGGGGAAGGAGGTAAACTCGGCTTAATTGCAAATTACCAAGTTATAAATACAAACCCTTTCTGTTTATTCCCTACAAGAATCTCTCACTCTCTGTGGGTAGTTTCTGCTCCAATCATGGATTGAATTATACCAACGATACACTTGAGTGATTTTAAATCTGAACTGAAATGTAAACACATGCAGGCCCCTTTTCCATGGTGTGGAATCCTATGATAGGCAAATTGTTTAACTTCCACACACCCTGTCTGGCCCTAATTGATTCTTCTAACCCAACTGTGTGTTTTAACATGTTCCAAGTTGGAGAAATCTACCAACACTAATTCGACACGGCAACTGTTTATAGGTCTTTTAATGTGTGAAAGGGGATCAATCTAATTTCTCAAGTTAGCTAGGGAATAAGTTAAGTGTAACCTGATTGGTACTTAAGGGAGGGAGTTGAGAGATCAGGTAGGTATAGGCATACATAAACATTAGAATTGGACCCAGTCCCAAGAGACTTTTTCCCCCTTTGGGACCTTAGAGAATGTAATCATAAAGATGTCCATATAACAAACAATTCTTGTAGAGGATTTTCCAGTCCCATTACACTTGGAAAACAAAGACTTAACCCAGTTCTAAGCTTTTTAGATTTGCCTAAAATGAGGCAACTAGTCAGACTGGTTGACTTCTGAGCTCCTAATCTAGAGTCCTTTCTACACTTTGTACCCTGAACTGCACAGACAGCTAGGTGGTGCCATGGATAAAGCACCCAGTCTGGGATCAGGAAGACTCATCTCTCCAAGTTCAAATCTGGCCTCAGATACTTACTTGCTGGGCAAATTACATAAACCTTGTTTGCTTCAGTTTCCTCATCTGTAAAATGAGTTGGAAAAGAAAATAACAAACCACTCTTGTGTCTTTGCCAAGAAAACTCCAAATGGGGTCATGAAGAATTAGACAACTGGAATGAATGAATAACAGTAAATAACTGTCAACTGTACTTCAACAATAAAAAAAGCTTAAAAGAATTTTAAATCTTATTGCTCTGTCAAAGAAATGCAGATTTGTTAATAGGGCAAATAAGTTAGATAACTTTTCTTTAGAGAGAAATAGTAAAGGACTTCAAAATCTCTGTATAGCTTAAATGAGACCTGACGTATTAGGTTAGAAAGGAATCTCAAGCATGAATTATGATATTCTTGAACCATAGTTATTCTGTACATGTGTTGACATACATGTATGCACACATGTTTATATATGCATGGCTATAACACATGTGCATGCACATACATATACAGACAAATATATACATATTACATGTATATGTCGATGTGTACATATATGTATATAGAGATAGAGATTTATATCCAAATCTCTCTCTCTTTCTCTCTCTCTCTCTCTCTCTCTCTCTGAGATTGTTGTCAGTTCTTCACCACTACAGAAGTGGTATTGGCTGGATATGGTTGCAATGAATGGACAAATGATTGTAAAATTTTAGAACTAGAAAGGGACCTTCCAGATCATATCATCCAGCCCTCTTATTTCAGAGATTAGTCATTACCTTCACCAATTTCAGAATGATAGAATTATTTTCATTGAATTAGTTGGCCCCTTAGGTCCCTTCCAACTCAGATATTATATGATTTTGTGAATAACTCTTAGGATGGTCAGAGTTAGTCTCTTCCTGCAGTAGATGGGTAAGGAGACAGGAACAAACACAGAGGCAAACACAGATATAAAAAACAGCTAAAGTGACTGATGAATTCATCAGTCAGTAAGCATTTAACAAGTGCTTATTATGTGCCAGGAACTGTGTTAGGCACTGAGGATACAAAAGAAAAAACAAAAACAAATCTCTGCTCTCAAGAAGTTTGTATTCCACCATGGGAGATAAGTGTATGTATAAGTTTATAGAGAATAAATGAAAAAAAAAATCAGGGCAGTTAGATACAAGTTAGGTAGTTAGAGAGAAGAATATTGTCATTTTTGAGGGGAGGAGAAATAAGAAAGATGTTAAATAGTAGAAGGTGGTGCTTGAGCTGAAACTTTAAAGGCACTCTTCCTCTCCCCCTGTCTCTCCTTCTCCCTCTCCTCTCCAAAGGAAGGTAAATTTCATGGCCAAAAGCTACCTTGTTCACTTGGGGTTTACTGGTTAGATTTCTGTCTCAAAGACCAAACCTTTCTGGCTCAGAGTGAATATAAATAGTAACTGTTCTTCTTTTGGCCAGCAACTCCAAGGGTCTTCCCCTCCCATTTTAATTATTATTATTAAAGGGGCCATCCTTTGATTCATTTCTTATATTCAGTGAATGGTCATTACCTCACTCAGAGTGAGAACCTGAAAAGACCTTAGCTTAAAAGGGCCTGGGTTTCCCATTGCACCCTGGGCCATCTCCAGTCCTCCTGATAAATATCTGGTCACTGAATCCACATGACTCTGGAGGAGAAAGTGAGGTTGGTGACCTTACACAGCCTTCCCTCACTCAAATCAAAGTCAACTGCAAGTCATGTCATCATCTCCCTGATGTCATTGTCCTCTTCAAGAACGAAGGACAAACACAACAAAGGCACATTGAGATTTTAAGAGTGGTAACTGAGAAGTGAGCACATTCTAGGCTTGAGTGCCAGCCAGTGGTAAGGACCCAGAGATGGGGGATGGAGGATTTACTGTGTGTGAATAACAGTGAGAAAGCCAGTTTGACTAGACCTTCGAGCGAAGGAAGCAGATTAATATATAATGAGGCTGCAACGTATAATGAGTGTTCATTCCACTGTGCCACATTTTGTCACAGACGCCCTAGATCCTTAATCAGTTAGCAGTGAAACTGCCTCTACAGCATTGAGGATTATGGTCTACCCTGAGATAACTGAAGCTGTCAGGACACCCCTGAAAATCTCAGACCCCAACAGGGTTTCAGAGGATACTCTATGTCAGAACCATGAGCATCCAACTGCAGTGATGGAATCCCTAAACACCAAAGAATCTGTCATAAATCGGTATATATCCTTACTCTCAATTGATCTATTCACAGGTACCCAAGAATTTCTCTCCATGGACTGGGCATTGCAAAGAATACCAGTATCCTCTGTTTAAGCTTCAATGTGAACCAGTATAAGTTTTAAGCTTAAGAAGCTGCTCATGGCCAGTTTATAGCACTGACTGAACTAGCCACCTCCTGCTTGTACCTCATATGACCTGTGGTGTGTCCTAGGGTCAATTTAAAAGCAACCAACTTGGTCAAAAGCTGGTTGCACATGTCCTTGCTCTATCTCTTCCTCTGATACCCTGAATAAATTAACAATGCACATGAACTCTGTGCCCTTTGAGTGCTAAGCAAGTGAAAAAAGCATATTATGTATGTGTGTATATATATATATACACACATATATATGACATTTTATCATTTATAAGAGAATTTCATCTCCCTTACCTGAGAACCAACATTAATTATTAAAAATCAAGCAACTGAGGCCTGGGAGGCTAAGCTTATAAAACTCAGATCTTCTAAATTCTCGATCAATGCTTATTTTACTATGCTACACTCTCTGACAATCACTCTGGACCTTCAATCAGTTAACACTGAAACTGTCTCTGGGGAAATGAGCATTATGGATCTGTCCTGAGGTGCTTGAAGCTATCAGGACACTCCTGGGAACCTCAGATCCCAACAAGGTCTTAGAGGATACTCCATCATAAGTGTCTAATAGCAATCCTCCTCACTGCATCATGGAGGTAACTTCAGTTCCATTCAGGTGGACCATTATTCCATTTCTGGTCTAGAAGATGGTGAAATCAGGTTTAGTTTTGGTTCTTGTGTATTCCTTTTCACCTCACTCTCACATTTCCACATAAGTTTTTACGTCTGGTCATTGGAATATGAATATATTTAGGAGGCTGGAATTGTCCCAGAAAAGCTTAGGCAGGTCTAGCATGTGATTTCTTGGTAATTCTCTCTCTGTTGATGTGCAGACTAGTGTAAATAGTACTTCAGGCTCAAAACCAAAAGAGAATTCATTTTGTTTTTTAACACATCATTCTGCTACAAAAATAAAAGTTCATCATAGTCATAATCCAGAAAGGAAAGGTTAGGATTTGCTGGTAGAGTCTTCGGATTTTAGAACTAGTAATGACTTTGGACCTCAAAGTCTTGCCTACTCAGTCTTCAAGCTGATTGTGGTCATGTTGATGCCCTCTCCATGGTTTGTCCAGATTCCTAGAGGAAAGAGTATCAAAACCAGGAATGTTGGTAACTTCTCTATATACCACGAACTATGTAGGGATCTTACTTACAGGACCACTCATGTTACATGCCTTTCATCATTTTTCTCTCCCTCTACCTTCCGAACACACTTACAGAGTAATCTCAAAACTTGATCACAAAATAAAGATAGTCATTAAAAAAAAAGCTGTAAGTCCTCTTCTTTTGATTTGTTCCTGTGATCTGACATCCTGACACTGGTGGGTTTGCCTAAGGATGATTTTGATTTATGCTAAAAAGTTAAGATTAGAAGAGTATTTGCTCTTATGTTCATGCCTGTGGGGCAACTAGGTGGCACAGTAGATAGAATCCCAAGACTGGAATCAGGAAAACTCTTCTTTCTAAGTTCAAATCTGGCCTCAGACAGCTGGGTGACCCAGGGCAGGTCACTTAACCCTGTTTGCCTCAGTTTCTTCATCTGTAAAATAAGCCGGAGAAGGAAACGGCAAACTACCCCAGTTTCTTTGCCATGAAAACCTAAATGGGGTCACAAAGAGGTGGACTTGATTGAAACAACCAAACAACAACCATGCTGAAAACAGTCCAAGATCACAGACTCACAGCTAGAATATACCTCAAAGGTCACTGAGTTCAATTCCCTCATAGATGAGGAAACTGAGGCACAGAAAGTTGAAGTGACTTGTCCAAGGTCACAGAAAGAGTAAGTGGTAGAAACAGGATTTTAACTCGGGTCCTCTGGTTCAAAATCCAATATTCTCTCCACCCTATCATGCAGCCTCCCATCTTTTGCCCTTTTGATATTCATGGAATCATTAGATTTAATGTTGGAGAATATCCGTTTCTACCCCCTTCATCTTATAGATGCAGAAAGGGACCCTCAGAAAACTGGAATATCTTTCTTCAACTAATACAGTTAAGTAGTAGAAGAGCCAGCATTTGAACCCAAGTTCTTTGACCTTTAATCCATTGTCTTATATATTATACTTTGAACAGGGAATTTTTATCCTTCAAGATGAAGGCAGACTTAAAACATAAGAGTATCACTTATGGGGTCTGGGGGGAAATGAAGGAAAAACAACAGAATGTTTGCTTTCAAGTTTGCATCTATTAGATCAAAACAGATTTTCAAGTTAAAATCATTACAGTTTTGGAATTCTTCTCATCTCTGACAGCGACAGCTTATAAAGACAGGTTCATCCTTATGATACCAGATCAAATCCTACAGCTATAACATGAGTTCTAATCAATTATTTTTACATGTGGTGTTTGCCTAACCACCATAAGCAAACTTGACTTCTATCCTCTAGCATATAGTCTACCCTTTTATTGACTTGGATGATCTTGCCCTACATCCCTAGTGGGGTCCCAATACTGTGCAATACCCCCTGCTCAGCTATCAACATATTCTTTGTGTGTAATCAAGTAGCTGAGATTTGAAACCTCCAATGAAACACTAAGCAAATATGACTTAGAAATCATGTTCACACAATGTTATAACAAATCCTCCACAACAAAAGAAGTACCTTCAGTGAATGGAAGTAAGAAAATCGATGATGGAAGTGGGAGGGGCGAGGGAGAAACAGAGAGAATTCCCCAAAGATTACACTGCAAAAGTTTAATTTCAGATCCAAATACCTGACACCAAACATTCTTTCAAAAGCTATCCTGGGTCCTGGGTAAAAAGTGAATGACTCAAAAACAGGGATTCAATTATGAACTCAGCCAATTAACAAGCATTTGTTAAGTGCTAACTATGTTTTACTCTGTGAGATACAGATGGCATTGTGGCTAGAAAGCTTCCTTCAGAACCAGCTGGATCTGGGTTCAAATTTTGCATCTGATGGAACCCAGCTGTATGATCCTAGGCAAATCAATCTTGCAGTTCTCTAGGCAATTCTCTAAGATTATAATTTGCATAGAAGACATGGCTTAGATGAGTAGGGTGACTTTCCTCTTCTGGGAGTTCTTTATACTAATGGTGTTATAGGTTCAATCCCTATATATTCTAGGCACTAGGGGAAAAAATTCAAAAGAGAAATAATTCTTGCCCTCCCAGAATTTACAACTAAACTAACTATAACATAACAAGGGGAAATAAAATGTGGACACAAAGATACATTAAATTTTGGTGGACAGATATTAGCAGCTAGGGGTGGGAATGGGCAAGGAAAGGTCAGAAAAAGACTTCATGTGGAAGAGGACACTGGATCTGAGCCTCCTTTCTCCTGCCCCTAATGGTGTATGACGTTGACCGAGTCAATTAAGCAACTACTATGTGCCAGGCACTGTACTAAATGCTGAGAATACTAAAAAAAAAAAAAAAAAAAAAAAAAAAAAAAGACTAAAGATAGTCCTTGCCCTCAAGGAGTTTATAATCTAATGAGGGAGTCAATATGCAAATAAATATATGCAAGCAAGCAATAAACACCATACATAGGAAATAATAACAAAAGGGAGCCTCTAGAATTAAAAAGAGGTTGGGAAAGGCTTTCTGCAATAAAAAAAATTTTTTTTTTAAGATTTTAATTGGGAATTCAATAAAGCCAGAGAATTCAGGAGATGGAGTGGAGGAGAATATACCGGGTGTGGCAGACAGCCAAAGAAAATGTCTAGAGCCCAGAGATGGAATAATTTTTTCATGGAATACCCAGGAGACCAGTGTCACTGAGGCAGAGTACTTTACAGAGTAAGGTGTAAGGAGACTAGAAAGGCAGGAAGGAGCTAGGTTATGAAGGGCTTTGAATGTCAAATAATATTTTATATTTGATCCTAGAGGCAAGAGGGAGTCACTAGAGTTTATTGAGTAAGGGGAGGGGGCAAAGGAAAGGTGACATGGTTACGTCTACATTTAGGTGTTCACCCACTTTGGTGGGTGAACAGAGGTTTTACTTTTGCTGTCTCCAATAATGGGAAAGGTAGGAAGGGGTGGGAGAGGATTTAGAGGAAAACATAATGAGTTTAATTGTGGGAATGTTAAGTTTAAGATATTTCCTGGACATCTAGTTTGAGATATCTGAAAGGCAATTGAAGATGTAAGATTGGAGGTCAGCAGAGAGTTTGGGGTAGGATATTTAGATTTGAGAGTTGTCAGCATAGAGATTATAATTAAACTCATGAAAACTGATGAGTACACCAAATGAGGCAAGTGATTTTACTTCTGTAATCTTTAAGTTCCTCACCTATAAAACAAGGATTATACATAATACCTCTTCCACAGGATTGTTATAAGACTCACATGATATCATGCATCAGGCAATGAGCATTTATTAAGCGCTGTCTATGGCATTGTTCCAGGCACTGAAAATAGCAAAGAAAAAATTAGAAGTGTCTACATTCAAGCTTAGGTGTTTTGGAGGAGAGGCAATACATACAAAATAAATACAAGATAATTTTAAGTTTGGATGGATGGGATGGATGGGGCATTTGCAGATGCAGCAATCACAAAAAAGCTTTCCATACAAGGTAACCCAGGATCTGAGCTTTAAAGCAAACTACACATTTTAAGAGTTAGTGATGAAAAGGGACTACATTTTAGGCAGAGGAGATAGCCTGGAAAAAGCACAAGGATGGCAGATGGAGAGCCTTGGGTACAGAACAATGAGAAGCCCAGTTTGGTTACACTATTAAGTTTATGAAAAGGAGTTATGTGACATAAGGCTAGAAAACAAAGCAGATTTTAGAGACCATCTAGAAACTAGATGGATCCGATTACACATTACTCTTTGAGACAGATACATTGCTTATTTTATAGATGAAGAAACTGAGGTCAAGAACATATAAGACATGCCCAATGCATGTAAGTGCTAGTTCTTGAGTCACAAGATCTATGAAAACCAGCACTCTTTCCACTGTTCCACATTGTTTCCTAAAGGTATGTCAAAGTCAGATTTGAAGAGCTTTGAATGCCTAGAGACTTTGTATTTGATTCTACAAAAAGGAACAACTAGAGTTTATTAAGTAGTAGAGTAAGATGGTCAGACCCATGTTTTAGAAATATGATGTTGTCAACTAAATAATTGTGTATAAAGCAATTCACAGAAGTTAAGGTCAGTTACAGTCATCATTATTATTACTACTATAGTATTAGGTCAATGGTTGTTTTCTGGGAATGCTATTTAGAGTGGTGAGCTAATCAATTTCAATCAATACTTACTGAAAATATTCACCAGAATAGGAACTTTATATCACCCACAGAAAATAAGACAGGCACCTGAAACATTGGTTATAATGTCAGAATTTTTTCAATATATTGATCAGTTTTGTTAAATTTCTTTCTGTAATCTTTCTCTATTTTCTTTTTAAAATGTATGTATTATAAGGGATGGCTCTCTGAAAGTGATAGCAATTCAGAAGACAATGTAGGTGATTCACAAAATCTGCTAGTAATTTTCTAAAAACAAAAAAGAAAATATGGTTTATGAACATTTTCATCTTCTGAACCAAGCAAAACAAAATAGAAAGATATGTGGTATTTTATGAAATGGACTATAAAGTTAAGTGTGGCTGGAAGAATATAAGAAATAAATATTTGGCTATGTATTGCATTTACTATCCTGATACCTAGGTGTAAATTAGCACAGGACGGAGGGATTATCCCAGACCCAAGACTTTTTGACCATTATGAGAACTACCAGTCTGTCTAATTAAAGTATATTTTGCTTATGACCAAGTGTCCCATAGTAACAACCATAAAAAAACAGCACACAAAACACACCTTTAGGAATGATTGGGCTGTGTACTACTTGGCATTTTGCTTCCATTAACTGAGTTATGAGGGCCTTTGAGAGATTACTGGGTTAAGCTTCCTCTTTTTATGTAGAAGTATAACTATACCACCCAAGAGGGATGGTTCTCATGGACCATATACTCTAAGGATCTCTAGGTGACCATTATCCTGTGCCGTCATTACTAAAGAGCTATCATTTGTTGCTTCCTGTGGGTAACAGTAGAACAGAGCCAAAACAAAATCCCTAAGCCCACCTTAGATGGTATTTCTTCATCTTCCCTTTTGTTCTGCCTCCCCCATATTTTTTTAAAAAAATTATTATAAAATTGAAAAATATCAAGAAACATGAAAATTTCCTTATACAAAGAACATGAAAAGTATATTATATGTGATATCATGAATCTTAATTATATACAGCTTGTTCTTTAAAAAAGCATATATTAAATCTGACTCAGTAGTTCCAATATTACTCTACTTGTCTTTGCCCCCATCTGAATATCCTTCTACTTTGCTTACTTTTAAAAATGTTCATTGATATTATTTTCTTTCTTTTTTTCCCTTTTTTGTTGGGGAGGGGAGAAACACCATCACTATGCCCACTCTCAATCGTCTCTTAACTTCAACCCAAAGCGGGGAAAAGGCCTCTCATGTAACACACAGAGTCAAGCAAAACAAATCCACAGATTCTCTCTCCTCTCCAAAGCTGATGTTGAGGAGAGCAATGCACGCTTCCGTTGTACTCTAAACGTCTGGCATATTCCTTTGTATAAAGACTGAACCCCGGGATGGTGGTTCAAAGATGGAATGAGTTGTGACATCTTTTCCTGCTTAATCAGATTTCTGTTTCTTTGCCTTATTGCTAATTTGTTTGGGGGCAAAATAGGCAGAGGGGAAGCAAACAACTGAAGCAGGCACTTTTTTCCACTTTCAGAACCACTGTCACTGGACTCCACAATGAAAGATAACTGCCAGAACTAGTAGCTACATACCTACAGTCAGTGACTAGCAGAATGAAGTCCGCCTAGATCTTAACAGTAGGTGACAACTTGGGAAATGCAGAGAGGGCCAACTAGTACAGACACCAGGAATTCTGTCTTTGTAAATATGTTAAGTGCGGTCATGCCTTAGTGCTCTGAGATAATATGCAATGTGGTGTCTTAAGAAATGCTGTTTTCTGGGAATTGGTTGTAGCCCTAGAAAGAAGAACCTGGCTAAGGTAAATAGATTTTAAGCAGACTATAAATGAGTTTGACCTGCAAGATATGACACTTAAAGTAAATGAAGTGTTCTGGTCTTTTTCCATACAATCAGTTCTTTATAATTCATGCTGTTCTAGGGAAGTAGTAATGCTTCTCTCTGGCCTGTTAACTTTATTAAAACAGGGAGGCTAATGAAACCAAGGTCATGAATTCAATACCCCTGTAATATCCCTGTAGTACATTTTACTGTGCTTTTGTCCATGGTCACCTATTGCACCAATGACCCCATTCACTTGCTTTGAAAGTTTGTGCCTTTGATAATAGGAAGCCTGTGTGAAAAAATTATGGCTAAATGGGGCAGACTCCTTACCATTATTCAAAATATATCTCAAAATGCATTCTCTATTAATGGTTGGTCAGAAGCTTCCTTACTTTATGGAAATAACCAAATGATGTCTTGTAATCTACAACGTCAAACAATTCTACCAAGCACATATATATGTATTATATACATATATACATACATTATATACGTAATCCATATATACTATTATAATACACATGTACATAATGTCCATATACTATCTATATAATGCATACGTATATATGTTCATTTACAATATATTTGTGTCTAAATCTATATAATACATATTATGAGTTTTTTAATTTCAGAGGCATTTTTGACTCTTTCTGCTTCATCACCTCTTCTCTCCAATCAGTTGCCAAGTCCTTGGTGATATTACCTCCACATTTCAATAGTCTAGTCTTATATTTTTCTAAGCAAAATATGTGCTTAGGCTGATATTAAAATAACTTTCCATTTCTGGAGCACAATTGAACTCAGGTGACTCAGAAGCATACTTCACAGAAGTGGAGAAGCAGTTTGGGATTTAAAATTTGCCACAGATAATCCACAAAGAGGTTGTTGCAATATGGATATTTAAGAGTTGTCTATATTGGGAGGAAAAGGTCGCAAAAATTATTTTAGTATAAGTGAAAGGCAAAGGAAGACTAAACCAAAATCATTATGACTACTATAGTGATTTTGAAGTTAACTCCTAATTACTTTAACTTCTTAGAGAATTATCAGTGATTATCTGGGTAGGGTGATACCCTGCCCCTCCCCCTTGTGATGTCCCAGGCTATTACCAGTAGGGTTCAGTCAAGGCCCCATGGGGTAGTGAATAGAATACTGGCCTTGGAGTCAGGAAGTTCTGGGTTCACAATCTGTCTCAGACACTTAGTATCTCTGTGACCCTGAGCAAGTCATTTCACTCCTCTGAGAGTCTCTTCTTCTCTATGGCTTAGTAATAAGGAGAATGATAACATCTACTTCACTAAATTCTTATGGTCAAATGTTAAAAGGGTTTTGTGTACCTTAAAGTATTACATAGATGCCAGATATTATTGCTGCCCTCTTCTTACTTGGTTTTCAAAGAAATACAGATAAAGATGGCCCTGGGACAAGTTGGGCTCTACAGCATTTGGCACCATTGACTTTCCTTCTAGAGACTCCTCTCTTGGATTTTGTGATGCTGTTCTTCTGGTTGTGTTACCTGTATTACTGCTGCCTCTTTTTCCTGGACTATCCCCAATGAAAAGGTTCTGTCCTGGGGCTGCTTCTCCTTTCTTTCTTCACTCTTACACTTAGTGACCTTATCAGCTCCTGTGAGTTTTATTAATATGTCTATGGAGATGATTCCTGAATCTATACAGTGTCCTGGGTCCGGTCCTGGGTCATCAACTGCCTATGGGACATTTCGAACTGGATGCCCATATGCATCTCAAACTCACCACTCCCCAAGTTCATATCTGAGTACCAAAACCACCATTAAATTCTACTTCCTCACTTTAAAAGTTATGTGATGACTGTTGCCTCTATATCAAGTATAAACTTCTCTGTCTGTCATTTAAAGCTGTTTAGAACTTTTCCACCTTTCCAGGCTTCTTTGCTCATTGCTGATCTCTGCTGAAGTCACATTGGACTGCCTTCTTACTGTTTCTATACATGGTGCTCCAAGTCTCATCTCAGTGCCTTTACATTGACTATCTCCCTTCCCACTCCCCATGACTGGAATGCTCTTCCTCCTCATCTCTGACTCTTAGAATTGCTATCTTTTCAAACTCAGGTCAAGTGCTACCATCTACACAAATCTTTTCCTTATCCACCTCCCCTCCCCCCAGCTTCTGATGTGTTCCCTCCCCAAAGCATCCTGTATTCTTTTCATATATATGCTGTATATATTCTTATATATGCATATTATCTCTTTGTTAGAATGTAGTCTCCTTGAGGGCTGGTAGTGTTTCACTTTTATTTTTGTATTGTCAGTGCTTAGCACAGCACCTGACATATAGTTAGTTATTCAATAAATTCTTGTTGCTCATTTTTAATATTGTGCAAGTTCCTAAAATGTACACCTGTCTTTTTTCCATCTCTTTCATTTCGCAGTACAGTGGAGAGTCCTGGACATGGAGTCAGAAGTCCTTCATTAAAATCCCAACAACCCTGCTTCCAGTTTTGGGACCTTGGACAAATTAATTAACTTTCCTTGGTCCCAGTTTCTTCACATTTAAAATGAAGAGGATGGAACAGATGACAGCTTGGGCCCCAGTTCTAAGCCTATTATCCCATGATCCTATGGCCCAACTCTTTCTCCAGCCCAGAGAGCCATCTCTTATAATAACGAATAAAAAGAAAGAGGATATATTGAAAACAATTCAACAAAGCTAAATAAGTCTGATATTACATGAAATCTTGTACACTTATTTATAATCCTCCACCTCTGGAGGGGGAAAAGAAGAAGGAGGCCTATTCTCAGTGCTTTTTCAGAGAAAAGCTTGATTATCACAATTACATTGCAATTTTTAAATTTTGTTGTATACCTTTTATTTACATTGTTGTAGTATTGTATATATTACTTGCCTGGTTCTATTTATTTTGGTGCTGTCATCATTTCAGTCATGTCTGACTCTAAATGACCCCGTTTGGGGTTTTCTTGGCAAGGATACTGGAGTGTTTTGCCATTTCCTTCCCCAACCTATTTGATAGATAAGGAAACTGAGGCAAACAGGGTTAAGTGACTTCCCCCATGGTCACACAGCTAATAAGTGTCTAAGGACAGATTTGAACTCATGAAGATGAGGCTTCCTGACTCCAGCCCCCATACTCTATCCTCTGAGCTACCTAACTACTTATTTTATTCTTTATCAAATTTTTTATTTCTTTCCATGCTTCTCTGTTTTCTTCCTACACATTTTTTGATATAATACAGTGATATTCCTTTACAATCAATCATTGATTGTCATTTAGCAAAAAATGACATGTCATTTAGCAGTACAGATCATCACCTTCTCTAGAACTGAGGGTCTAATAAGTAAGTTACAGGGTCACACAGCTAATGTGTATCAAAGACAGAACTCACACTCACATTTTCCTGGCTCCCAGTGCCCTATCTATTATACTCAGTTGCCTGTAAAAAATGTTGCTAGAAATTCAGGGATCATATAAGACAGCCTTTCAATATGACATCCTTAAAGTATCTACCTAGAAGTAGCATCTCTCTGTCAAAGGACATTGGCATTTGCCACTTCCTTGGCATAATCCCAAATTCTTTTCTAGAATGCTTGTATCTACTCATAGCCTCACCAATAGATACAGATACACACATACACACACATTTTCATTCTAATATTAAACTTTAAAACCTTTAATCTGCATAGTTGGTGTTGTACCACAATTATACTAGTGTAGAAAAGAACAAGAGGTTAAGCATAGTCTTATTTGAATATTATGCTACATATTTTTATTGACTCCAGCAATCTTATGTAGCATTGTTTCTTTGAATTTTGCTATGGATCTGTTTCCTCATTCAAAGAATTTTGAATGTCAAAGTAAAGTACAATAAGGGAGTAATTAAGCTCAGTTAAGTTCAATGAACACTTAAAAATATCTACTATAAATATGCACTGTGTTAGGCAAAAGGGAAATACAAGATAACAATGAAATCATTCCCAACTTCAAGGAACTCCCAATCTGTGGTCACTGGAGTAGGGTGAAAAAGGTGGAAGTGATAGCATATATAGATAAATAAATATAAAATGTATTAAAATAATTATTTGCCATTGGGACTAGTCAAAGGAACATGGTTCTTGGAGTTGGAGATAGGATTCTAGTTTCACCTCTGGGTGTCACATTGGGATTCTTATATAACTAACATCTTTAGGCTTCAGTCTCCTCCCTTGGAAAATAAGGGGGCTGCTATAAGGTACTTTCCAATTCTAACATTCTATGAATCAGCATATGTGGAGATGTGGAATTAGGAGACCTGGGTTCAGATCCACTCCCTACTTTAATGGACTCAAACAAGTCATATCACCTTTCTAGGCCTCATTATCTATACATCAGAGGGTGAGATAAGATGATGCCTAGATGCGTTGAAATTCCAAGTCTATGAGCCTGTGAAGAGCACCATTGCGTGACACATCCAATATAGAAATGAGAATTCTTTCAGATTATGTTAAAGCAAGATAGAGATAGGGATTGGATGGTGATTTTTCTTATAAGGAATTCCAAATGGGGAAATTTTCTCAACCAAAGCAGGTCAGCTTTGGCAGAGGAAATTTTCTAGGGCAGTGGTATCAAACTCAAATAGAAACAGAGTATTGCTGCTGCCTATTGACTTAGAAAACCATATATTAACATTCATTTTCTCCTATATTTTTATTTATTTTATATTTCTCAATATATTAAATATTTCTCAATTACATTTTAAGCTAGATCAGGCAGCACTTGGGAGTGTTAGTGTTTGATAGCACTGGTCTAGAACACTGAAAGGCAAAGTGATTTGCCAAGGGTCACATAGCTATTATGTCTCCCTAGAGTCTAGTCTGCCTCTCTAGCCACTATGTCCTACCTCATCTCTCATGATTTGGAGAGCTATCTGACTTAAATGTTTGGCAGGGTCTGATATGACACCCCTATTGACCTGGGCTAGATTTGGAACCAGTGCCTAGAGGTGGAAAACGAAGTCAGCCAAACATGAAATTGCTGAGCCATCCAATCCCCTCGTTTCTAAGTCTTTTCTTAAATTCTGGGATCAGCAGGGTTCCCTCCTCAGGCTGCCAGTGCTGCTAGTTTCCTAAACCCTGTGGTTAATAATAGCACAGAGGCAAATTGCTTCAGTTCCTTCGTCCTCAAACCAAGTTTGTTTAGCCCTTAAGCTACTGTGAATATTGCTGGGAAGAGGGAAAGAGAGAAGGAGAGGGGGGCTGGAGCAATGTAGCGACAGCTTCAATGTCTCTCTGCTAATACAGATATCATTTGATCAGTGTGTTCCTCTGCCACCTCTTGCAAACACAAATAATGGTGAATCATTCGCCTGAGTGAAATACTGTACAGTGTGCATAGAAGGCTCTAGCACTAGACCTTATGCCTGGGGTTCTAGGAGCCCACCCTGGATTGAGAGGCTGTGGAGAATGGAAAACAAAACAAAAATCATGCTAATGGGTTTGCACATTCTTTGGGAAAATCATTTCTTTTCGAGGGGTCCTGGTTGGGAGGATAGAGACAGGGATGAGTCAGAAACCTTGTGAACAGAGAGATGCAAACTGAGAGATGTTTTAAGTCTCACAATTCCACACATTTCTGCTCCCTTCCTCCCCTTATGTCATGGCAAAGCTATTTTCTAACTTCTTTTAGAGAGGCTGCTTGCTAGACAGAACTGGGTGGCTAACTTGTGATTAACATACTAGCCCCCTATTCATCTATTCCCCAAATGATGGGCATCCCTGCAAATTCCAGTTCTTTGCCACCATAAAGAGAGCTACTGCAAACATATTAGAACATATAGGCTCTTTTCCTTTTTCTCTAATCATCTTTGAAACAGGTCTAGTAGTGGTATTGTTGGGTCAAAGGGTATAGGCAATTTAATAACACTTGGAGGATAATAACATTGTATTCAGTGATGGAAATATTTTTTAAGAATGAGTTTGAGTGGATAAATATTTTTTCTATTATAAATACCCAAATTAACTATAAAGGACACATGAAGATAGGTATTATTTACATCCAGAGAAAGAACTGATAAGATATATACACCTATTTGTGTTTAATGGTAGCCATCTCTAGGGTGGAGAGGAAAAAAAGAAATTTATATGATAGTCTTATTATATATTTAAAGGAATAGCAAGTTGTATATAATAGATTTGCAGTTTCATGAGAAATCATCTTTTTAATTATACTGTTATGAAAATGCTTGTTTTATTCCATAAATTTAAAAAAAATTTTAAGAAGTACCGCCTTCTACATGAAAAGACTGAGGTTTCTTCATTTTTGAATATGCTTAGATCCTTTGGTTTCTGCCCCCATCCTCTTTCCCCATTTCATAGGATTGGGATTTGGAAAGTAATTTAACCCCATCATTTTAAAGGTGGTGAAACTGAAATCTGAAGAGATAAAGAAATATGTATGAGATCACATAGGTGGTAAATAAGAGAGAGGAGATTGGAACCCAAGTCCTTGGACTCCAAATCCAATACTGTTTCAGAGACCCTATGTTCCATTTTAGTGAATAGAATGAAAGAGACCAGACTTTTTGCTTTGGTATTCCCATGCCTATGGCAAGGTTAAATTTCTCAAGTTTACAGGCCCCCATCATCATACTTATGACACCCCCATTTTTAAGGCTGAAGGTATTTTTAAACATTTCCTACTGGTAATTCAAAACTGTATTTAAAAAAAAAAACATACAGATTACAGCACAAGACAATCACAATTTTCCTTAGTGATAGCTGGTCACAACCTGTTGTGGGGCCAGAACTTAGCCCAGTGTCTGGCACATAGTAACCAGTCACTACTGAGCTATTCTTGGTCAATAATAAACACTAACAATAAATGTTTATTTACTGACACTCATTTTCCCAATATGGTTTTTCTCTTCCTTTTATTCTTTGACAGCGTTGCTAAGGGACTGAATCACAGAAACACACTTGATGTTGCTAATAAATGAATAAGGAGTTTTTCTGTGCATAGACAAAAATAAGCAAACTCTACTGGCACCTCACTTAGAGATTGCAAGTATTTGTATTCATCAGTTCATCTTCATCATCAGCATCATCATCATTGCTTGAAAACATTATCACATTTGTACTTTACATTCATATTATCACATTCTGATACTTTTGAGAGTCCCTTGGACAGTGAGATGAAATTAGTCATTACTTATAGTAATTAATTCAGGCTATTCAATGGAAGATCAAATTTAAGCCAAAGTTTACTTTGGCCACATGAGAAGACAGGACTCATTGGAAAAGATCCTCATATTGTGAAAGATTGAAGGCAAAAGGAAAAGGGAATAGCAGAGAATAAGATGTATAGATAGTGCCATGGAAAAATGAACATGAACTTGGATAGACTTCTAGAGATAGAAGATAGAAGGGCCTGACATGCAGTGATCCATGGGGTCATGAAAAGTTGGACATGTCTGAACACCACCAAAAAATAATGACACCCTCCTTCACAGGGGTCAAATAAGATAATATTTGTAAAGCACTTAGCGCAGTGCTTGGAATATATTAGGTGTTTAATAAATACTTCCCTTCTCCCACCCCTTGAAGTGCAGAAAAAATGAAATGACATATATAAATTGCTTTTTATACCTGAAGGTGCTTTTAAAAAATCGGCTATCATTATTATTATCCTACCTAGTTAAGCAGGATTCTACCAATCACCTACATCTTCTTCCTTTTCCTTATGCTGCTTCATTGATAAGTTCCTGGGCTTAAACTAAATAAACACAGTCCATGTAGCCAAGCCCAGGTCCCAGATCAGAGGCTGTTGCACACCATCCCACCAGCTATCCACACCAAACCCCTCACCTGGCCGTCTTATCACTCACTCTACCTCTTTCCCTCAACATTTCTTATTTTTTGCATTTTAATAAAAACAAAACTACTCTTGGCTCTGGAAGCCGCATATCATCTGCCCTTGGATCAATTCACCATCCTCCTGATTACCCAAACCTAGTCTTTTAACTTATCTAAAAAGACCAACCAAACATTTAGTAAATGGCTATTCTTGTGTTAGACTCTGTGTTGGGTGCTGAGGATATGAAGATGAAAAAGGACAGTCTCTGAGCTCAGAGATTACTTTCTGGTTGAGGTGATATGACACCCATGAATGACTAATAAAAGGGATAGAGGGGCAAAAAAGTGATCTAGGCAAAGTACTCTAAGAAAATATGAGGACAGAAAATGATCAAGCAAATTTGCATAGAGGACCCAGTGTCTGGGCTGAACATTTGAAATAAAAGAAAGATTTCAACAGGCAGAGATGAGGAGGGAACACTTTATAAGGAAAAGGGGCAACCATCACACATGTTCTAATGCTGGAGACAGTAGGATAAAGTAGAGGAATAGATACAAGTCCCATTTGGCTAGGAGTATGTGAAGGACAATAATTTAGGGTAAGACTGGAGTGCAGCCCCAAAATTTGCATTTATCCAACAAACTACAGGGACTCAATGAAGTTTTTCATTTGTTTGTTTTGTTGCAGGGGGAGCGTCTTGTTTTTGTTTGTTTGTTTTAGGCAGGGACTAAGCCTAGAGAACTATGCATAGGACTATGCATTAGGGAACATTCTTTTGAAAGATACATCTTCTTAGACATTTTTCTTATAATAGACTCATGATCCTAATCTTTTTTCTAAAACCCATCTTCTTTTCTTTCTTTATAACACAATGGAATATTTCTTTCATTCTCTCCCTGATCTTCACCCCTCTACCATAAATTCAAAATTCTCCCAATCCTAAATTCTTTGTCTATCCCTCTGATTTCATTCTCCTGCTCTCTTTCCCCTCCATTCATTTTCTCCCTTATGCCTTTCATTCTCACTCTTAACATCCTCTCCTCTCTTCAGTTCCCTCATCCCATACCCCCAGGCCCTTTTCAGAATATGTCAAGATACACAGAGATAGCAATCCAAAACAGACTGTTTACAAAGCAAAGGGAGCTAATGGAACTGAAGAGAGCCAGTCCACAAAGCAAGAAATCTTTTACTTGGGGAGCGAATGAAAGAAGACTGAATTGGAAATGCTTTTATTTCAATTAGATTTTAATTAGTTGCTGTCTTGGAATCATCAGTTTGGCTGCCAAATAATTGAAAAGTCACCACATTTGCATCTGTTGCTCCTAAGAATAGCTATTGTGCAGCATCTGATCCATATTTTATCTTGGGGGTGAAAGAGTGGAGGGAAAAACAGAAATGGAAAGATTGTAGATAAATGAAGGAGGTCAACAAAATATTTGTTGATGGGTCAGCACAGTAGATAACATAAACCACCCTCTGTGGTCTTGTACTCATTTTTTATTGAATTAATATTGAGTTGGTCATATAATGTATTTAATTAGCCACCAACGCAAAGTTTTTATGGACCTTTGGAAACCCTGCTTCATGCATGATTACAGTCTTATTAAAGGCAGCCCTGGTAGTTTGCAACCATGAACACAGGGAGAACCAAGCAGTGTATTTTAGAAATGGGACCAAGTTTCCCCCTGGGCCTGGATTCTCACTACTTGCTTGGTTGCTCACAGCCCCCATCTTCATTGGTTTTCAGTAAGACACAGTTACTGGGGGGGATGGTAGCTAAGTGGCAGAGCAGATGGAGCACTGTGCCTGAATTCAAATCTAGCCTCCCATCCTTATGAGATGTGTGACCCTGAGCAAGTTCGTTAACCTCTATTTGCCTCAGTTTCCTCAGCTATCAAATGGAAATAATAGCAGTACCTACCTCTCAGGACTGTTGTAAGGATCAAGTGGGCTAATATTGGTAAAATGCTTAACATAGTGCCTGGTATGTAATGAACACTTAAGAAATTTTTATTTCCTTCCTTTCCATGTTAAAGGTCATGGTCTCTTCCCCCTTCCATCTCTGTTTCTCTATGTCTGTCCATCTATTTCTCTTACAGTAAAAGAGTGTATTCTACAAACACTTCATAGCTATTTTGTTATCTCCCCTCCTTCTTCCGCCCCCAATCCACCTCAGATTTCTTTATTTCACTCCCTGGTCACTCATGAATTTTGACCATAGCTTTGGTCTTTCTTTTTTCTGGTATGATGTGGGAAATTTATCAGACTGTGAAATTGATGAAAATTCTTTTCTTATAGGAAAATGTTCATGGATCCCTCAGTGGTTTTGGATTTTGAGAAAAATGTGCTGTGATTAGAGTCAAAACAGTTCATGTTCCTTCTTTCCTCTGGAGATTACCTTTTGTTTTCACTGAGAAAATGTTTCAGGAAATGCTTTCAATTTCATATTTTTTTCTGATGAAACCTAGGAAGAAATGCTTTTGTTTCTCCTATTTTTAAAAAATAAACACTACTCCCTCCCCAAGTCAGCAACTCTGTATTTTAGTTTTGTTTGTTTGTTTCCTCCCCTTAGAGACACCCTTGTAGAGTGTGAAGTGACCAAAGCTCAGTACAGGAAGTTCAGATTCCGTGGGTCCTCTCCATACTATCATTACTTCATGTCATTGCAAATTTATGGAAGTCAGTTCTTTTGATCTTCAACTTTCCATTGGTGAGGGTAATTCCTGCATAGAAGAATGTAGTTAACATAACTCATTATCACATTAATTCAGACATACCACAGGCAAAATTACCTCTTCCCCATTGCTAACAACTAGGTAAATGAAAAGTCACATATAGTAGTTAATGTTTAACACATTAGTCCTGCCTGTGACATTCAAAAGCAGATTTTGTGAACAATTGTCAACATCTGTTAGGCAAAAAATTTTCACTGGACTGAACTCTATCTTTTGGGAGTGTTGTTGACCTCCTAGTCAGATATAAAATATACATTTCTTACACTGTGTAAGCTCTTTGCAGGCAGAAATTGGTCCTATATATTATGTACCTCTGATGGTAACATACAATTTAAGCACTCAACAAAATACCTCATTTGATTATTCCTCTTTTGTTCTTCATTTTTCTTTTTAAAAATTATTTATTTTAGTTTTCAACATTCATTTCCACAAGATTTTGAGTTCCAAATTTCCTCCACATCTCTACCCTGCCCCTACCCAAGACACCATTAATTCTGAATACCCCTTCCCCCAATCTGTCTTCCCTTCTATCACACAACTCCCTTCCCTTATTCCCTATCTATAGATAGATTTCTATACCCCATTACTCATATTTCTTATTTCCCAGCTGCATACAAAAACAATTCTCAATCTTCATTTCTAAAATTTTAAGTTCCACCTTCTCTCCCTTCCTTCCTCCCTACCTATCCCCACTTGGAAGATAAGCAATTCAATACAGGGTATACATGTATAGTTATGCAAAAGACTTCCATAATAGTCATGTTGTGGAAGACTAACTATATTTCCCCTCCATCCTATCCTGTCCTCCATATACGCTATTCTCTCTTTTGATCTTGTCCCTCCCCAAAAGTGTTTACTTCTAATTATTCCTTCCCCCCATTTGTTCTCCCTTCTATCATCCCCCTATACCCCGCTTATCTCCTCCCCTATTTTTCTGTAATATAAGATACATTTTCCATTACCAAATTGAGTGTGCATGTTATTCCTTCCTTAAGTCAAATGTGATGAGAGTAAGCTTCACTTTTCCCCTTTCCCCTTCCACTTTTCCCCTATATTGAAAAAGCTTTTTCTTGCCTCTTTTATGAGAGATAATTTGCCCCATTCCATTTCTCCCTTTTCATCCCAATACATTCCTCTCTCACCCCTTAATTTTATTTTTTTAGATATCATCCTTTCCTATTCAACTCACCCTGTGCCCTCTGTCTATATGTATATAATTCCTCCAACTACCCAAATACTGAGAAAAGTCTCCAGAGTTACAAATATTATCATTCCATGTGGGAATGTGAACAGTTCAACTTCAGAAAGTCCCTTATGATTTCTCTTTCCTGTTTACCTTTTCATGCTTCTCTTGATTCTTGTGTTTGAAAGTCAAATTTTTTATTCGGCTTTGGTCTTTTCATCAAAAATGTTTGAAAATCCTCTATTTCACTGAAAGGCCATTTTTTCCCCTGAAGTATTACACTCAGTTTTGCTGGGTAGGTGATTCTTGGTTTTAATCCCAGTTCCTTTGACTTCTGGAATATCATATTCCATGCCCTTTGATCCCTTAATGTAGAAGCTTCCAGATCCTGTGTTGTCCTGATTGTATTTCCATAATGCTCAAATTGTTTATTTCTGGCTGCTTGCAATATTTTCTCCTTGATCTTGGAATCCTGGAATCTCTCTGCAATACTCCTAGGAATTTCTCTTTTTGGATCTCTTTCAGGAGGTGATCGATGGATTCCTTCAATACTTATTTTGCCCTCTGGTTCTAGAATATCAGGGCAGTTTCCTTGATAATTTCATGAAAGATAATGTCTAGACTCTTTTTTTCATCATGGCTTTCAGGTAGTCTCATAATTTTTAAATTGTCTCTCCTGGATCTATTTTCCAGGTTAATTGCTTTTCCAATGAGATATTTCACATTGTCTTCCATTTTTTCATTCTTTTGGTTTTGTTTGGTGATTTCTTGGTTTCTCAGAAAGTCATTAGCCTCCATCTGTTCCATTCTAATTTTGAAAGAACTCTTTTCTTCAGCGAACTTTTAAACCTCTTTTTCCATTTGGTTAATTCAGCTTTTGAAAGCATTTTTTCTCTTCATTGCCTGTTTTGGACCTCTTTTGTCATTTGAATTAGTCTATTTTTAAAGGTGTTATTTTCTTCAGCATTTTTTGTGTCTCCTTTAAGAAGCTGTTGACTTACTTTTCATGATTTTCTTGCATCGTTCTCATTTCTCTTCCCAATTTTTCCTCCATCTCTCTTACTTGATTTTCAAAATCTTTTTTGAGCTCTTCCATGACTTGAGACTATTGCAAATTTATTTTGGAGGTTCTAGATGAAGAAGCCTTGACTTTGATGTCTTCCTCTAATGGTATACTTTGTTCTCCCTCATCCAAAAGGATGGAAGAAAATACCTGTTCACCAAGAAAGTAACCTTCTATAATCCTTATTTTTTTCCTTTTTCTAGGCATTTTCCCAGCCAGTTACTTGACTTTTGAGTCCTTTGTCAAGTGGAGGTGTAGTAAACTCTAGTTCTCAGTTCCTCCAAGGTGGCACAATCAAGGGAGAGGAGTTTAATCCTCTCCTGGCCTATGCTCTGGTCTGGGAGCAACCAAAGGATTTTCTGCCCAGGATCTGCAAGTAGGATTCCCTCTCTACAACTGCCTTCAGGTGCACTATGCCAGCACTCCTCATCCCAGGACCGCCACTCAGACCTGAGATCCAGATCAGTGACTCAATTCCCCCAAGGTCTTTAGGCAGAGAGCTCCAGAAATGGATGCTGTGCCACAGTCACTTCCACTGCCCTGGGTCCGAGGCTGGTGCTGGACCCTGCTCCCTTCTCACCCAGGTGAAAGAGTTTTCTCACTGACCTTTGAAGCTGTCTTTGGTTTTTGTGGGGTGAGAAATCTCGGAACTGCAGCAGCTACCTCCAGTCCTGTTCCTGCTGTGCTACATGGCCAAGGTTAGTCTGCACTATGCTCCATGCCGGGTGTGATAGAGCTTTCCTGTTGGCTTTCCAGGCTGTCTTAGACTAGAAATCTCTTTCTTTGTCATTTTGTGGCTTCTTCTGCTCTAGAATTTGTGTAGAATAATTTTTACAGGAATTTTATGGGCTTTGGGGATAGAGCTAAGAATAGGTCTGTCCTTCTACTCCTCCATCTTGACTCTGCCCCCTATTCCTCTTTTTTTAGGTGCCTACAATGTACAGGTCACACAGTAGTTGTACATATAAAGATAAAAAGACATGACCCCTGCCTTCAACCATTTTATCAATATATAATATTTCACCAATATAGCATATTATAACATAATTGGATAGGACACATGTACAAGGTAGGTAGAATACTATCATAAGCATAAAGAAAAGTGAAATCCAGGCAAATTGCCTTAATAAAATTTGAGGAAGGAGAGATTGCATTTAGCTGGAGAGAGTCAAGATATATAATGAGACATATAATTTTTTTTTGGACATGAACAGATTGGAATTTTTGTTGCTTAACCATGCATTTTTCTTATGAGGATTTTGTTTTTTCTTTTTTTTTTCTTCTACATTGGGGAAAGAGGGGGTGCAAGGAAGAAAATAAATGCCTGTTAATTGTAAAATAAAATAACATGAGAAAAGTAAATGAGAATAAATTAGTTGCATTCCTAAATACCTGTTATTAAAACTCTAATTGAGAAACTTAATTGAGATTAAGGAAAACACAATTTGAGACCTCTACAAAGTGTCTACTTTAAAAACAGCTGTTTAAAATGGAAAAAAAATACTTCATAAAGGAGACATCACCTGAGATAGTCCTTCCCAGTTGAGAAAAAACCAGAAGGAGTGCATTGCAAATGTTTGGGGGACCTCAGGGGAGAGAGAAAGTAGCCTTTGTGAATACACAGAATTTGAACAGTTCTAGTGCCGTATCATAGAGTACTTATGGGTACCATTTGGCTGGAAAGTGCCATGAATGAGGAAAAATAGGGTGAAATAAGGTTGGAAAGTTAGTTTAGAGCCAAACCAAGGAGGTCTTAAATGCTATGCTAAGGAGTTATATGTTAGCCTGTAGGCAATAAAGAGCCACTAAAAGAATTTGAGCAGGAAACTGATATGGTCAGTGAATTAGGGTAATTATTTTGGCAGCTGGGTGAAGAATGGACTGGACAGGGGAGAGACTAGACTCAGGAAGATCAATCAAGAAGCTATTATCATTGATGACAGAGATGATGAAGGTCTGAGTTAAAGTTGTAGCAGTGTGCCAGGAAAGGGAGAGATGAATGTTAGAAATAACGTACAGGTGGAATTGACAACTATCAGAACTAAGTAGGGGCGGAAAGTGAAGGGTCAAAGATAATTCTGCAAATTGTAGCCTAGACCAATGCAGTACCATCTGCAGAAGCAGAAAAGTTGGGAAGAGAATTGCTGTTGTGTGTTGGTCATTCGTTCTCCAAGAGGACCATGACCTCAGGGACATGATGACATGACTTGCAGCTAAATTCAGAATGAGGGAGGGAGGGCAGTGCAAGGTCACCAGCCTCACTTTCTCCTCCAGAGCCATCTGGATTCAGTGACCAGATATTGATCAGGAGGACTGGAGATGGCCCAGGATGCAATGGGAGACCCTGGCCCTTTTAGGCTAAGGTCTTTTCAGATTCTCACTTTGATTACGATAATACCGACTCTGAATAGGCCTCTTTAAGTAGTTGTTCAAGAGACGGCCCCTTAAATAAAAAATATCCAACTGGGAGGGGAAAACCTTTAGGGTTCTTGACCAAAAGAGAAACAGCTACTATTTAGTATTTTGAAAGGAAGATGATGACTTGAGGCTTGAACATTTTGAATTCGAGGTGTTAGAAAGACATCTAAGTTGTGTCTACAGGGTATTAGAAATGAGAGACTGGAGCCTGAGCAGACAGAGGGGCTAGAAATACAGATTTCAGAGTCACCCATGACAAGCTGATAATTAGTTGAGATTTTTAATGGAGAAGCTGTAGAGAGAGCAGAGAAGTCTAAGGATAGTCTAAGGGGATGCTCACACTTAGAAAGTAGAAGGAAAAAGATGAACCAGAAGAAAAGACCAAGAAGGAGTGTTCAGATATGTAGAAAGAGAACCAGGAGAACATTTTGTGACTTGGGTTTAAAGAGGATAAACTATCAAGAAGAGGATGACACAGGTCAATGAGAATGAGAAGAATGGCCTACTGGATTTAATCATTCAAAGGCCATCATTGACTTTGAGAAGAGTAGTGTCAGGAGCGGTTTTGAAAACCAGGTTGCAGAAAGCAGAAAAATGAATAGGCCTCAGGGAAGTAAAGTATGTGAATTAGACTGTTATTTCTAGAACGCTAGCAGTGATAGGGAAGAGAAATTGGATCCTAGCTAACTTGACAGAGAATTTGTTCATTAAAGGAAGGGTCGATTTGAGCACATTTGTAAGTATCAGGACAGTTGCTAGTAGAGAGGGAGAATCCGAAAGGGAGAGAGGTGTCAGTGGAGCAAGATCTCAAAGGAGATGGGAGGGGGATGGGATCAAGGATACAACTAAAGAGGTAAGCTTTAGGGGAAAAAGATCACCTCATGATGTGAGACAGCAGAGAAGGATGGAAGGCTGATAGTAATTGTTATGTGTAAATTATGCCATTACAAAGCAATAGTAGTAATCTCTTTTCTCTTTGGGGTAACTTCACTGTGTTTGTACTTGGTGATAAAGAAATGGGATCATGAAAGGCTTCATGTAGGAGAGGGTGCTTGAGTTGAGTTTGGATGAAAGCTAAAGATTCTAAAAGGCAGAAATTAGGAGGTGTGCATGTACTCTTCCCATAATTACTCCATGTCATTTTTCAAGTTCAAGTCTTTCTATAGTTGAAATCCAGCTTGATTCTGTGGAAAGATCCCTATATTTGCAGTTTTAGGACATGGGTTCTAGCCTTGTTCAATTCATCAGCTAGTATTTATTAAATACCTGTTTAAAGCTCTGGGAATACAAAGAAAGGAGAAAAAACAAAAACACTCAGTCAACAAGGAGAGGCAAGATGCAAACAACTACATACAAGTTAATCTGGAGACTGATTGGTTGGGTTGTTGTTCTTTGTTCTTGAAGGGACCAAAATGGTATCATTATGTTAGAGTGAAGTTACAGTGGGTCTGACTGTGGCTGATTAGACTAATACAAGCTTGGAATGCTCTACCACAGGGTAGACACAAATAGTCCATGTTTTTGAGGTGGATTCTCTAAATTTGCACATTTCACATTTATCTTGAGCTACTTCACTTGGCTTTGCTCATAGAGCACAGTGCCTAAAAAATTAGAGATAATCTCAGAGAGAAGGTGTCATGGTTAAGGGGATCCAGGAAAGCCTTCTCAGAGGTGAGATATTAGTGAAAACTTGAAGGAAGCCAGAGAAGCTAGGAGGTGGAGATGAGAAAGGAGGGAATTACAGGTATGGGGGCCAACCTTCAGGGAGGCTAACCAGAAGCAAGAATGATAAAGACCTGAATGCCTTGCTTATAGAAAATATGGAAAGCAAGGAGAATTTTGTAGTGACCCGAATAATGTGCACATTTATCTTTTTGCCATAGTGAAGAAATTATTCTCTTTACTCAAGGCAGCAGACTGGTCTCCCTCCTAGAAGAGATGGTAAAAAGATTTCCTTTCCTCCTTCTGGGTTTTTTGCAAGAATGAAGCATTCCTTTAAAAAATGAAATAGCTTTAATATAAAAACAAAGAAAAGATCAGTAGAAATAAGGTATTCCTATCGCATAATAACTTGGAAAGTGGAAGAATAATACAGAGTAAGGTTAAAAAAAACCCCAGAACATTGAATACTGAGCTAATTAACAAATAGGAGGTCCTTTCAGAAGAAAGAATAGATGTTCAGATTCCAATTCAAATTAGCATCTATAGATACTCTCAGGTGAGACATCATTCAGTAAGGATCAAAGGAAGAAGAGATAAATAGTGGTGGTCATTGAATCCCTGTGAGGGGTTACTGAGGCAGCCGTTTCTCCACCTGATGATAATAGCATAGAGATCTCCTGTCTTTCTAAAACTTTTAGTCTAACAGGTGGCTAAAGTCTTACCCAAGTCTTGGTTTGTCCATGTGTACACACACACACACACACACACACACACGTATGTATGTGTATATGTGTGTGTGCATGTGTATACATACAACACATGCACATGAAGGAGTTGGATTTATAGCTTCTACATGCTATTGTTTGTTTAATCTAACAGTAACAAATCTTTAATGGTTTGAGGTCAACTTTTAAGGACATATCTAGTGTAGTGCCCCAGAGATCTCTGTTTCACTTTGTAGTATTTTATATTTTTTGGATATATATCCAGATATATACAAATGTATGTATACATGTAAGTATACATATATGTATGTGTACATATTCTTATCAAATTTGCAGATGACTCAAATATGGGTGGTGTAGCTATTAGCTGCTGGATGACAAGTTTCAAAGAAGAGACATTGAACTAAATCTGAAATGGAATTCAATAAGAATAACGAAAAATCTTCATTTTGATTCCAAAAATCAGCTTTGCAAATACCATATGGGGGAGCCATGGCTGGATTTCAGTTCCTCTGGGGGAAAAATGATTTGGGGCCTAGAAGACTATAAACTAATATGAATAAATACTATTGTACAACCAGGAAATTGGGTGGAATTCTCAGTTACATTGAGAGAAGCACAGCCTTCAAGACTAGGATGATGCCAGTTCTGTTGAGCACTATAGTGGTCAGACCATCAATGGAATATGAAAATCTGAAGTTCCAAAGTTGTAAGTAACTGATGTTCTGTGCACAAGATATTAGGAAGAATATTGATAAACTGAAACATGACCAGAGGAAGGCAACCAGAATGGAAAAGAGCCTCAATAGCATGCCATTTGAGAATCAGCTGAAGGAACTGGAGATATTTAGCCTAGAAAAGAAGATATTTGGAGAGGAAGGGATGGACACAGAGAAGGAATGAGAGCTGTGGTCAGATATTTGAAGGGCTAGTACTTGGTATATTTGTTATGCTCTACCCCAGAAACAGTGCTGCAAAGTGGCACATTTAGGCTGGAAACAAAAAGAGAAAAAAAAGCACGCTACCTAATGTCAGAACTATGTGATGGCAGAATGGAAGGCTTCTGGAGTCTGTGAGTTTCCCTTTACTGAAGATTTTTAAGCAATTGCTTAGTCAGCAGCGAACAAAAGTTTATTATTTTGTTGTCGTTCTTGTTGAGTTGCTGCAGTAGTGTCCAGTTCACCACGACTCCATGTGGAGTTTTCTTTGCCAAGATAGAGGAGTGGTTTGCCATTTCCTTCTTCAGCTTATTTTGCAGATGAGGAAACCAAAGCAAACAGTTAAGTGACGGGCCCAACGTCACATAGCTTGTAAGTGTCTGAGGTCAAATTTGAACTCAGGTCCACCTGATTCCAGACCCAGCACTGTGTTCACTGCACCGCCTATCTGCCAGGAATTTAAGTACCTACCATATACTATATACTAGATGCCATGGGAAATACTGAAGATGCTAAAGACAGGACAGCCCCTGCTCTCAAGAAGCTCACAGTATAAGGCGGGGATACAACATGAAAACAAATAGGTACAGGCAAACTAAATACAGAGTAAACTGGAGATAACCAATAAAGGAAAGCATTCACATTAAGGGAGTTCGGTAAAAGTCTTTTTTGTAGAAACATTGTCTGGATGAATATGCCTTTTCACTGCATCATAGGGGAGATTCTTGTTTAGAAAGGTTACTTTAGCTGAGTTCCCTTTCAACTCTGAAATTCCATGATTCCATGAATGAAGTCTGTGAAGCCTCAAATTCCCTTCTCTACAATTCTCTAGAATTTCATGGTCCCTGTACAGTAATTTCCGCTTGACCCCATCATAATCCTACAAGCTCTCCTCCCTTTTCCATTGCCTTTTGTCATTGCTTCTTGTGGTATTAAAGATGAATATTATTTCTCCTCTTCCATCCCACTTTAACATGACTCCATCTGCTAGCAATTGTGTATGCTTACCTTTGTAATTTCCTTCCTATTTATAGCAAGTATCCACTCTCATCATTTCTACAGTTTTGCCCCTGCTTATAAGTCATCTTATCCTTATTACAAGATTTATGCCTCCCATCCCCCTTCCATCAAAAAAATCTTGAACTTCATCATCTACAAACTCTCATGTCATATCATGATCTCATTCCCACTATGAACTGCCATTGGCCAGATCTTTCAATCACTCTGTGCTTGTATTATGAGAAACCAACATATCATGCATTTTGGAAAGAAAAAGATCAGTCATGTTGGTGAGGTTTTAATAAGGAATAGGGAAAGAAAGAAACATTTATACAGTCTCTCCTCTGTGCCAGGCACAGGGTTAAATGCTTTACAAAAGTTATCTCATTTTATCCTCACAACAACTCTTTGAGATGGGTCCCCTTATTATGCTTATTTTACAGTTAAGAAAAAATGAGGCAAGCAGGGATTAAGTGACTTGCTCAGGGTCACATAGCAATCAAATGTCTGAGACCAGATTCAAACTCAGGTCTTTCTGACTCGGGGTCCAAAACTCTATATGATATGCTACCTAACTGCTTCAAATCTCAGAAATTACACTGATTTGACCCATTAGGTAGATTTGTTTTCAAATATATATATATTTTAAATATCATATAGTCCTAATAAAATTATGCAATCATTTAAACCGTATAAATCCTCAAAAGAAATCTCTGATTCCCCCTGCCTCATACATTATTAAACTACAGCTTTAAAAATACCATTAGTATTGTATTTTTTGAATGAAGTACCAGACTTTTGAATCAGACATCTTGTTTTCAGGAAAAATCCTAAGATGACAAGAGTCACACAATGTTACTTTAGCAGATATCATGTTGAATAAATAACACTGCACAGAGCCCTCAATCTAATGTAGAAAACATGTAGGAAGCAGCCATAACCTTAGTTCCCTTTACACTGACAAATCTCTAAATATGTTGAGGAATTTTTTGGCCACTGGTTTGGGAAAAGTCAGCATAATATTTATCTCCATGGATAAAAATTTAGGTTCTATCAGAAAAATCTAGGCTGTTCTATGTCTCAAGCTCTCTGCCTATTCCAGGTTAAGAGGCACTATATACAAATTAATTTATGTACATTATAAAATAAGATTTTAAATGATGAATCCTTTCATGCATATCTGTTTGAAACCCTACCTACATGTCTTCCCTATGTCCCTTCAAAGGTGATGGATGACAGTCACACAAGCTAAGTTTGAAGAAATCTCAGAAGCCATCTAGTCCACCTCATAACTGTCCACATGCCCCCTATGACATCCCTGAAAAATGGCCCTTCATTCCCTACTTGAAGACATATGGTGAGAAGGAACCCCCATCCTAATTCTTGAGTCATCCCATTCCACTAGAGAGAGCTCTAATTATTAGGAAGATTTTCCTTATTTTCAGCCTAAATCAGTCTCTATTTATTAACTCCCACTCATTATTCACCAGACAGAATATGTCTAATCCTTCTTTCATAAGAGAGACCTTCAAATATTTAAACACAGCTATCATGCCTGCTCTCTCTCTCTCTCTCTCTCTCTCTCTCTCTCTCTCTCTCTCTCTCTCTCTCTCTCTCTCTCTCTCTCTCTCTCTCTCTTTCCACACTTCTTCCTACCTAACCCAAATCAGAATTTAAAGTCTCCTTGAGAGCCCAAGGGATCACATACCCTAAATATCAGTACCTCCCAACACACACACACACACACACACACACACACACACACACACGCAATTTCAGGACAAAGGAAAAAGGAAAGCCATTGGTTAGATTAATTAGAATTCAAAATAAATAGAGTTTCCCTCTAAATTGATGGGGGAATTGATTTCCCCCATTCAAAATTTCCATTCCCCCATCCCCCTTCTCAACAATCAACAGGCATTCCAAAGAGATTGCTTATAAATATTTTTCTCCTTAATAAGATTAAAATATGTCCATAAAATCCTAACAAGATCCCAATCTCAGTGGAAATAATGTTAAATAAACCTTTTTCTTTGTTCATTTTTGTTTACTAATTATTGATTGAATTATTTGCTTGTGTATTTTATTCATTCATTTATGGATGTATATATGCATGTACGCATATTATTTATTTATTTATTGGCAGGATTTGTGATTGCATTGGTCTGGGGTGTGAAGAACTCCACTGATACAGACTGGCAATAGTTCATAACTTAGAGTCTTATAGGATTGTCTAGGGAGGCACTGTTGAATTTAAGTATCTTAAAATACTAACGCTCAGAGTGAGTATAGAATCATCAACTACAATTTTTTAGAAGTCAAAAGATGACTCTGAGTTAAAATTTGCTTTGCCATTACACCCTCCAGACCCCTAAGCATTGCCATTGAGCCAATGCACTGTAAGAACCCCCTGGTTCTTGCCAACTGCCCTTAAGCAGCATCCTCAGGAACCCAGTACCCTTTCACTTGCCCTGCAGCTGAAGCCCCACTATGTGTCTTATCTCTAGCAAATACAATGTTAGTCAGTAAACATTTGCTAAATGCGCTTTACATGTCAGGTACTCTGTTAAACACTGAGGATACAAAAAGAGGCAAATAAAGGATAACTCCTAGCTTTTGAACCTGAGAACTGTGAGGATGGTGTTACCCTCTATAGTAATAAGGAAATTAGGACCTGGAAGTCTTTAATGGAAAAGATGATATGAGTTCCTTAAGAGCAAATACTATTTACCTTTTCTATTTGTATCCCCAGCACTTATTACTGTGCTTGGGACATGAACAGTTCACAGTCTAATGACAGGGACAACAAACAATATGTACAAATAGTATGTGTGTGTGTGTGTGTGTGTGAAAAGGAAATAAAAGAAGGAAGATGGTAAAATGGAGAAGAGTTGGAAAAGACCTCCTGTAAAAGATGGAATTTTAATTGGAACTTAAAGCCAGGAGACCAAGTAGGTGGAGATGAGGAGAAAGAGTATCCTAGGCATTGGGGACAGTCAGAGAAAATGCCTGGAGTTGAGAGATGGAATGTCTTGCTCATAGAATAGCTGATAGGTCAATGTTACTGCTTTGAGGAGTGCATCGAAGACAATTAAGTCTAAGAAGATTAGAAAGGTAGGGTATGGAGGGCTAGGTAAGAATGAACTTTGAATGCCACACAGAAGATTTTAGATTTAAATGATCCTGGAGGCAATAGGGAGCTGTTGGAGTTTATTGAGTAGGGGAGTGAGATGGTTGGGAACATCATTTTGGTGGCTGAATGGAGGATGGATTCAAGTGGGGAAATATCTAAGGAAGGCAGACCAACCAGTAGGCAATTGCAACAACACAGGCAGGAGGTGATGAGGACCTGCCTCAGAGCAATGCAGTATCAGAGCTGAGGAGATATATATTCAAGAGATGTAGCATGTGGCAAAATGAAACTGACAGGCCTTGGCAATAGATTGATTATGGGCATGCAACAGACATAGTGAGGAGTTGAGGATGATGCCTAGATTTCAAGCCTGAGGGACTGATAGGATGGTGTTGCCCTCTATCACACTGAGGAAGTTAGGAGCAGAAGGGTTTGTGGCAATGATGATATGAATTCCTTCAGAGCAGATACTGTTTCTTCTTTCTATTTGTATCCCCAGCATGTAGCACTGTACTTGGTACATAAGAAACATTTCCTTTTTTTTGTTGTTAATTCACTCATTCATAGCCTCAGTGTGCATCAGAGGCTTCACGGGAACCCAGGTCATCTTGAGACCCACTACAATGTAGGTGTCATCCATAGAAATGGATCCATTCAGGCCTCAAATTGACTTAGAAAACCACAAATTAACATTATCCATATTTTTGTATCATTTATTTTATTAAATATTTCCCAATTTTATTTAAATTTGCTTCTGGCCACATTTCAGACTGTCTTCTGTGAGTTTGTTACCTCTCCACTATATCACCCTATCTCTCTATATAAACTTTAGTTTTAGACATTTTAAAATTATTGCCATTAATTCACTAACACATTAACATCAATTCAATTAGAAGAGTGATGGTTAAAGGAGATATTGTTTGATCACATAAAATTAAAAATCTCTTGCACAGGCAACATTCATATATCTAAGATGAGAAGTGAAGTGGTCAATTGGGTAAAATATATTAAATATCTCTGATAAAGATTTGATATCTAAAATATAGACAGATAGATACATACATACATACAGAGAGAGAACACAGCAGAAATACATAATAACAAAATCCATTCCGAAAGGATACAAATAAGTGGTTAAAGAATATGACCAAAGAATGCTCAAATGAACACTTGCCAATTATTAAAAGTCATAAAAGAATGCTCCAAAATACTAGCAATAAGAGAAATGCAAATCCAAACAAGCCTGAGGTTTCACCTATTACCCATCACATTGACAACAATCACAAAAGAAACAAATAGTCAATATTGGAGGGTGGGTGGAAAGACAGGCACAGTAATGTGTTATTGTTAGATCTATAAATTCTGGAAAACAATGTGGAATTATGCAAAGTGGTTAAAATGCCCAAACTCTTTGATCCAGAAATTAGATCAATAAAAAAAGATTCCATATACTACAAAATATTTACAGCATCACTTTCTGCGGCAGAAAAAACTAGAAACAAAATAGATACTCATTGATTGAGAAATAGATAAATTGCTGCACATGAATGCAATGGAATATTATTGTGCTATAAAAGATAATGACTATGATGAATCCAGAGAAGGATGGAAAAAACTAACATGAACTGATGTAGAGTGAAGTTAAGTAGAGCCAAGAAAACAATCTGTATATCAACTGTAACAACACAAATGGAAGAAAAATAACAAAGAAAACTTATAGAAAATGAAAGTTGAAAAATTACAAAGAACAAGCTTTATCCCAAAGAAGAGACATGAGAAGATACCTCCCTGTACTCCTTTACAGGAAATGTCATTTCTACAGGTGTGGAACATTACATATACATCAGATATTTTGGGGAGGCCTTTTTTGGAAAAGGGAGGGATACAGGGGTATTCTAGGTAATATGAAAACAAAAGAGAACAATAAAAATCTACTTTTTTTTTAAAGAAGAGTTAAATGTAGTAGACATTCTGAAGGAAGTGGTATGTGATAGCATTGAATGAAGAGGAATTGGACAAGGATGGAAATGCTAATGGTATCTTTTAATATATTCATATTTTATATACAACACATTCAATAAAATTCAAGAAATACTTTTTCTTAAAATAAGTGATGAGCTTCATGAAGTCTAAAGAAAAGACTTTGTCAGTGACTCTTCAGAATTTTTCTGGAAGTAGGGTAACTTTATTCTAAAATTATAGACTCAATTAATTAGATAGAATTATCACCAAAAAGTAATAGAACAATCTGCAAGGTTACCATAGATTGACAGAATTATCTATTTAAAAATCCACCTACTTGTGATTTATTTTATGCTCACCAAGCAAAATTTTAATCATAATTTGTTTTTCTGAATGGATAAGAATGGAGTGTCTAGGACATTATGAGTATGTCTAGCATATCTGTATATTTGTATTTTGGTTGATATGACAGGTTATTTTGAATTTTGTTAGTGTAATTCAGACCTTAGTTGTATCAATTCTGTATAGATGGATAGTTTTGTGTTTCTGAACACGTGAAATGAGCCCCTATTTGGTTATGTTTTAACTCCATTGAGGAAGAGTCTGGTGAACTCCACCTGGAAAAGAAGAGAAAACAAAATTCATCTTTTCTTAATGATTTAATTACAACAATGTACCTTAATGAATTGATATTTCTGACCTCATTTTTAACTCATATACATCTTTGTTTTGTTTTGTTACATATCTGGGGTTTTTTTGGTCTGTGATTATTTAGACATCTTTAATTGGGAATTATAGAACCTAGGCAATTCAGTGTAGCCAGTGTGAAATGAGGTGAGGGCAGGTGGATATGACTGAGCTGAACTGGAGACAAAGGCCATAAGAATTTCACAAGGTGATTGCCTTAGAATGCAGGGTATTTAAAGAAGAAAGAGAATAGAATTGAGAACACTTTGATTGAGCTACTGAACTTATTTGTGGGGAGAGAGAATGGCTTAGAGGTCCATAGAAGACAGGACACCAGAAAGCTTCTGGGCAGGATGGTGTAAGTTTTAAAGGAGGAGATTTGGTTGTTGGATGATAGAAGTAGAAACAGGTTCTGAAAATATAAGTGGTGAACAAGAAGCACGCCAATTCTTCCCCCTGGTCCAGCCTGTCAGGAGTTATTCTAGAAGGAGCAGCTGGCCTGAGAGAGGATGACAAGAGATTCTGTGTTTTCATGAGAAAGCTAGGCTTCTGGGAGCACAAAAGAAGATGGAAGGAATATGAAAAGAGAGGATCTAAGAGTATTCACCTAGAGCTAGAAGGCGTTGTAGTTCATGTAGTAAAACCCTTTGATGTTAATAGTATTTTTTTCCAATTACATATAAAGACAATTTTTAGCATTCATTTTCTAAATAAAATTTTGCGTTCCAAATTTTCTCCCTCCTTCCTCCTTAAGATAGTATGTAATTTGATATCGGTTATATATGTGCAACATTGTAAAATATATTTCCATATTAGTCATGTTGTGAAGGAAGAAACAAAAAAGGAAAGAAAAATTAAAAAATATAAAGCAAATGAAAACAGTATGCTTCAATTTGCATTCAGACTCCACCATTTCTTCATCATAAGTCTTTTGGAATTGTCTTGGATTACTGTATTGCTGAGAAGATAAGTCAATCGTAATTGATCATCATACACGCTTTTACTGTGCACAATGTTCTCTGGTTCTGATCACTTCACTCAGCTTCAGTTCATATAAGTCTTTCCAGGTTTTTCTGCTTGGTCACCATTTCTTATGGTACAATAGTATCCCATTACATTTGTATTCCACAACTTGTTCAGCCATTCCCCAACTGATGATCTTCCCTTCAGTTTCCAATTCTTTGCCACCATAAAAAAAGGCTGCTACAAATATTTGTGTCTATGTAGGTCCTTTCCCCTTTTTTTGTGATCTCTCTGAGTAATCCTCTGATGTTAAAGATGAAAATGAGACAAGATGTAAAATGACTTGCCCATGGTCACAGAAGTAATGTTGTTCCTTATTATGAGAGTAGTAAAAGTCATGTCCTCAGACTTCAATTCCCATGATATTTACCCTGTGCCACAGCAGGGGAAGCTTCTTGGTAGGCAAAAAAGAAAGGGAAGGCAAAGGAAAATAGTGATTGGGGACTGGATGGAGCTGTTTGCTGGGCTTTGGTGGGGAGGCCTCTGTGTCAGACACTGGAGACAGCTGCCAACCACTGCACATGTGCACAGCCTTTACCTCTAATTCACCCAGCTCTTCCTGCTTTGATCTCAAGCAGAAATACATCCCCAGGTCAAGTGTTGTTTTGGTTTTTGTTCTTTTTTGGGGGATATAGGAAAGCAGTAATCACTCCAAGGGAAGGTGCCTTAAAAAAGAGCAGTGGGTGAAAAATCTCCTCACCTTCAAGGAATTTGCCTCCAGGATATTATCATCTAGGGTTTAGTCCCTATCACTAGTACTGGTTTGAGCCCTATTCTTATTATGGAAATTTCCCTCATGCACTTAATCTGTAACTTATCATCTTAGAGAATTGCCTGGGACATTAAGAGGATGAGTGATTTGGTCACGGTCATATGGCTCACAAGTCAAAGGGATGTTGATCCCACATCTTTTTGAGGTTAAGGCTTTTTTTTAACTATTCTACCTTATATGGTTAAATGTGACACATTACAGTCATGGTAGAATGTCAATTGAAAGTGAATCTGTATTTGAGGATCATGTCACTCTTTAGTTAAAGAAATAAATGTTAAAATATGTTTGTAAGAAGTACTAAGAAAAGCCTTTCTATTCTGTGTCTTCAATGGGTTCTCCTAATGTATTTCTATAATGTGTATGCTTTTATAATTTTGACATTACAAATCTTGTACTAGATGGAACATCAAATAACTTAGAAAAAGAGCATGTGAATGAACAGTGAGCTAAAAATTGAAGACACTTTCAGCAATCCTCATGAACTTTCTCTGACAAAATGTCTTGGATCCCTCTCCTTCCATCTAGCATCAAAATTTATAGTATGCTTCCTAGCATTAACTTCTGGATCTGAAGTGTTTATTTGGAAGACAAGAGAGACAGCCTTTATCCTTATTGTTCAAGTTAGAAGTCCTCTTCACCATACTATGTACTTTGATGAAGTCACAACTCTTCCCTTACAAGGTTTGGTAAGACCTCTTCCCTGAGGTTTACTGTGCTTGCTAAAGAAATAGGTGGTAAGAATAGACATTTACTTCTGCCTAACTTTAAGACTTACTAAGGGAAAAAAATTATCAAGAGTGCTGGGATGATAACAAAATTCAATGGGATTCTAGGGAAAAGGGGCTCAACAAAGTCAGCTGAGGAGGAGGAGCTATGGTGGTAAGTTATGGTGGTAATGAGGTTGCTGTAGCTGGGGAATCTGGGGGTTGGTGAGCCCATGGTGGAGCAGACTAATGACTGAGAATGACATGATGTCCTTCACCAGGGTCAGAGAATAGCCTCAGACTTGTTAACAACACCATCTCATTCCTGGACTATTTCAACAGCCTTCTGGTTGGTTTTCCTGCCTCAGGTCTCTCATTCTAGACCCTTCTCTGCTTTGCTGTCAACATGCTCTAAAGCACAGGTATTATCATTTCAGCCCCCTATTCAATAAACTCCAGTGGCCCCCTTTGACTTCCTGAATCAAATTTAAGATCTTCTGTTTGGATTATAAAGCACAACCTGGCCCCCTCCTACCTTTTCAGTCTTCTTAAACATTATTCCTCCCCACATACTCTGTTATCCAATGATACCAGCCTCCTTGGGGGTCTACACATGGCATTCCATCTCCCCACTGTTCATTTTCATCAGTTTTACTGACTGTCTTGAATGTCTGGTACCCTCTCCCTCCTTGTCCTCACCTCCTGACTAATTTGGGTCTCTGATAAAATTCTACACTCTTCAAAAAGCCTTTCCCAGCCCTCCCCACTTTCAGTGCTTTCTCTTTGTCAATTATGTCCATTTAATTCTGTATATAGCTCTGTCTTTTCCATTAGGATGTGAGCTCCTTGAGAACAGGGACTGTCTTTTGCCCTTCTCTATATTCCTAGACCTCAATACAATGCCTGGCACACAACAGGGAATAAATGCTTCTGGAATAGACAAATTCTCAGTCCAGTCAAGGAAAGATGGCTTTGCCTTCCTCTAGTAAAGAATCCAAAGGACTTCTTTTGTCTACTGCTTCAGGCTTAGACAAAACTATGAGGAAGTGACAGCGGGGAGGATTTTTCTAATTGTTTTACATTCATTGTCCTTGCCATCTGAAATGTATATATAAATTCTAACAGTCATTTATACTAATGACAGTTTTTTTTTGTTGTCTGTACAGTTTGTAAAAGATAGAGAAAAAATTTCTTCTTTTAAAAGGTAGATTGTTTTCCACTCGGTACTGTTAAATTCCACTCTGAGCCAAAGAGAATCAAAAATACAGAGCGATAGAGAGAGGGCTAATAATATGACCTATTAACTTTACAAAAGTAGTCCTAGACTTGTTTTCTTTCTCTTAAAAACAAAAACAAACAAAAAAAGATGAGCCAGAAAACAGCTCATTATGAGGAACAAAAATTACTTTCATTTCAATGTGAGAAGCTTTGGAGGGGCTGGTTCCCTTTTTCATAAGGCTTCCCACAGGCTTAGAGAAGAATGTCTTGTTCTACTTGGCACCTAGTACCATAATTAGGATCAATCGGTGGAAGATGCAAAACAAGTGTATATGGGACCAATATATTTATATATTTTATATGTGTGTGTGTGTATATATATATATATATATGTGTATGTGTGTGTGTGTGTGTATGTATCTGTGTGTGTGTGTGTATTCTTAAGAACAAGAGCTACACAACAATGGAATGGGCTATTGTGGGAGATAGTTGGTTACCACTTCCTAGAGGCCAAGTAATATTGAATGAATACTTTTTAGAGATATTGTAAAGAAGCATCTTAGTCTAGAATGGATTTGGCCGGAGGAACTTTGAGGTCACTTAGTTCTGAGATTCTTAAATGGTTGGCAAGATGATGTTTTGTGACCTACAGGTAGCATTGCAGTGGAAGAGATTAGAAAGAATGGAACAGATAGGAAGTATACTTCAATAGACATGTATTATGAGTCTACTCCATGGAAAGCATGACGTTGTATCCAGGAAGGCAAAGGCAAAAGTAGCACTTACTTGGAGTAGAACATCAAAGTACTGAACTTGGAATCACAAAGACCTGAGTTCAAATACTAACTCACATACTCACTAGCTAGGTGACCCTGGTCAAGTCACTTAATCTCCCTCAATTGAAGTTTCCTTCTTTGTAAAGTGGGGATGATGAAACACCTATCTCAGAAAGTTGTTTTAAGGATCAAATGAGATAACCTATTAATGGCTTATAGTATTGTGTTATTATTAGATATATTAATATTAGATATAAGTAATTGGATAATCTCTGCCTTCTGGGCATTGCACTCTTTAAGCTCTACAAAAGGTTTATGAGCCTTAAAGTGTTATATAAATGTTAGACATTGATAACTGAACAATCCTTGCCTTCATGGAGATTCTGTTCTTTTGGGTAAAGAGGATACAGCATGTATGCTGAGGAGTCAATTAAGGTCAGTTTGAGAAGAGAGAGGGCATGTACACTGGGAGGAATCAGTGGCAACTTCCTGTGGCACCTGATCTGATCCTTGAAGGTAGTTTAAGATAGAACACAAGGGATAAACTTCAGCTATGGGAGGAGGGTGAGGGAGGGGAGGGGAGACTGTGTGATGGATGGAGATATGGCATGGAATACAAAAATGTTGACTTCTGAGAACTACCAGCGGGCCAATGTGGTTTTAACTTAACATGTACAAAGCTGAGGAACATAAAATAAGTCTGGGAAGGTATTTTAAAGATAGATTATGGGGAGTTTTGAATGGCATACTAAAGAGATTTTTTAAAATTGTATTTCAGAGACAATGGAAATCAGTGAAGGGATCCTCCCCAAGTCACTTAAAGACAGTCCTCTAGGTAGTGTGAAAGAAACATTTGTTCCTTAATATCTTATTTTATTTACTTATTAGGATATTTGTTAATATCCTTAATAATGCTTCATTTAAAAAAAGAGAGAATTTCTCAAAGGATGAGAAAGGCAAAGAATTTCTTTGAGGGTCCTTTGTTCTTTTCTGAGTAGGACAATATGACTTTGAGCACTTTAAAAATAGGGAGGAGAGGAAGGGCAGAGTTCCATATGGGATGCTGGGGGATGGTAAGGAGAAAAATGACTCAAGTGGTCATTTCTGGCCCTGTTATTAGTTATGATGGATGGGCGGTAGAGAAGCAGGAGGAGTAATGTCTATTTAAAGGTAGCAATTAAGAAAGTATGTGTAAGTACAGAGAAAATGGCAGTGCCGATTCTGACTGTTGATGTGTCTGATGAAGCAGGACTACTTCACCTACAAACTGACACAGCTTCATTAATGTGGCTTTAAATAGCAGTTCTCATCTGCCTATGATGGAGCTGTGAAGGAGAGTGCCTCATCACCTGTGGGCTTATAAATGTAGATTATTCCCCTTGGACTAGAAATCATTTCTACCCGGATTCCTCCTCCAGTGTTGAATTCTGGCTTTCCATTGTCTCCAAAATGAGCACTAAACGCCAATTTGTTGTTTTGGCTTTGGTCCTCTGGGTATGTTGGGTGATCCTGAAGTACATTAACCTTATGCTTTTTTAATTTCCACTTGTACTTTTTTTTTTAAAATGCCAAGTGTAATTGCGGTGATTTGCCCAATTGCTTTCATGTACATGTAGTCAGACAGGTTTATGATGCTGGGATACACGAGTCACTAAGCAAAATTAAGGCATCATTATCTAAGACTGTGACTGTAGCTTAGTTATAGAAGAAAAAAATTGCAGGTGAGAGAGATCTGATTCTGAACTTAAAGAGACCTTGCCACATAGGCGCATTCTAAATATATCCCACCACATCAGAAATCCTATTGAATTTAGTTATGCTTTCTCTGCATTTCCTTTCACCAATATTGCTGAATATCAAGATCACTGGGTGTTAAGAGCTGCATTCTCTTGTAGTTGTAAATTAAAACATATTTCCCTTTTTCCCCCTCAGGAGGAAATGATAGCAACCACGTTAAAATTTATTTATTTTTCACTAGGAAGGCACTGAATAGGAACTATTTTCTGGTAAAGGATAATAGAGGCAAAGATCATTGAAAAAAAAATCTGCCTGCTTCCTCTGAGTTGTGCTCTATGAGAGTACACTCTATGAGAGTGCCATCTCTATGTTTGGAGGTTGTTTCTTCATGATAGGGTCTGAGACTGGGAATTGTGATTTGTGATATCCTCAGAGGAAGAAGATTTACAGCAAGTTTCTCTGATAAAGATCTTATGTCTCAAATACATGGAAAATTGAGTTACATTTATAAGGATATGAGCCATTCCCCAATAAATGGTCAAAGGATACAAACAGGCAATTTTCAGAAGAAGAAATCAAATCTATTTACAATCATAACAAAAAATGCTCTAAATCACTGTTGATTAGAGAAATGCAAATTAAAACAATCCTGAGGTACCATCTGATACCTATCAGATTGGCTAATATGATAGAAAAGGAAAATGACAAATATTCGATGGGATATGGAAAAACTGGGACACTAATGCACTGGTAGTGGAGTTGTGAACTGATTTCACCTTCTAGAGAACAATTTGGAACAATTCTCAAAGGGCTATAAAACTGTGTTTACCCTTTCACTCAGCCATACCATCACTAAGTCAATATCTTAAATATTTTTTTAAAGAGAAAAGAACCTATATGTACAAAAACATTTATATCAGCTCTTTCTATGAAGGCAAAGAATTAGAAATTGAGGGGATGTCCATCAATTGGGGAATGATTGAACAAGTTGTGATTGTGATGGAATATAATTGTGCTACAATAAATGATAAGTAGGATGCTTTCAGAAAAAAATTCTGGGAAGACTTCTATGAACTGATTATGATACAAGGCGAAGTGAGCAAAACCAGAGAACATTATACACAGTAATAGCAATATTGTAAGATGATCAGTTGGAGGTGATGTAACTATTCTCAGCAATACAATGATGATTCCAAAGGACTAATATGAATACAGGCTGTCCATCTCCAGAGAAAGAACTGAATGTAGATTGAACCATACTTTTTTTTGCTTCCCGGTCTGTGTTTCCTTTCACAATATATCATATAAGAAACATGTTTTTCATTATTGTACATACATAATCTAGATGAAGGAGGGAAGGAAAAAGTTTGAAACTCATTTGGAAAATATGTTTTTTTATAAATGAATGTTAAAATTTGTTTTTTTATGTACCTGGAAAAAATATAAAAATTTTCATAGCAAAACATGCATATATACATATATTACATGTATTACATACTATATATGTGTGTATGTGTGTGTATATATAAATATATATATGTATACAGAGAGAGAGAAATGGGGGAGAGAGGGAGAAACTGAGGAAAATAAGCAAACATACCTTCTATAGATTGAATAATGTCACACATATGTGTACTACACATACACAAATATGTTTCAAATATATTTCAAGTATTAGGCTATCAGCCTGGGTAGTAGACAGACTTAGGTTTTAGGTCACGGAAAAATGTGAATTTTTTTAAGCACCTCTTCTGGTGCTTATAACCTATGAGTACAGGCAAGTCATTGACCTCTCAGTCCCAGTTTTCTCATACATAAAATGGGGATAGGAATAGCTATGATACCTACCTTGCAATCAAGCACTGAGGCTCAAATATGCTAATATATGTAAATTGTACTGCAAATTATAAAGGGCAATGTAAATATTAGTTAGTTGTATTAGTAATAGAATCTGTTGATTTTACTGATTTTGTCAAAGCTTTTTTTTAATTGTGTATTTTCTCATCTGATAGATGCTAGTATTATAATTACTGATATACGAGGGTCCCCAGAAATGTTTTACGTGGGTAATTGTTTGAAAGGGCAAGGACACCTCTGTTTGACATGTAGGTAGTGCTAAATGCAACACTGTTTGAATGTTGATATTTAATAAAGATTGCCAGCGATAATGATTCCAGGAATGAGAGGAAAACTTCCCACCAGAATCACAGGGCATATGCTTCCATTTTGGAAAAACCTGGCAATGTGTACATAGTTCAAGTTTGTCCCCATTAGTAATTGGAATGAATGCCAGATGTGCCACTAACCTTATGGGCAAGTGATTAAGTAACATGGCATTGGATAGATTGATAAATAAAGAGGAAGAGAATGTATTTGAGTGAGGAGAAATTCATCAATATGCATGTGAGGAGGGTCAAGATGAAAAAGAATGATTTAATACATACTCTATTCAGCTGTAACAAGTCAGAGATGACACACATCTAGACATTTTCCAGTCTCGTAAGGTTAATGTGGGTCGCTTACTCTGTCTAGGTCCTCTGGACTGAAACCAGGATTATTAATGCATGACTGAAATTTAAGGTAGAGAATTCACAAGGCACGAAGATAGAGGTATGAAGAGTGTAACTGCATTGCTTTGTGTAGGCGGGAATAAGACTTGATTGACCAGGAAGAGCAAGGACTTAGAATTCAGCTGACCTGAAGAGGTCAAATAGATTTCATAGAGAGCTCTATGATAGTAGTTAGAGAATGTAGCTAAAGGTAGAGGAGGAGCAATCCAGTACTAGAAGTAGTCTAGAGTCCAGGACAAAGTCAACAAGTATCACACCAGTGGACAGCAATGCAGCCCTCTGGCCTAGGGCAAGCTTCTTCCTTTCTGCCCTATCATATATATCCAAAGGCTTGTTGTGTCCAGGTGACCCTGGTCCTGTAGGTAGTGAGCATACTAGTGGGGCAGAGGCCCACAGATGAATCTTGTCCCTTATTAAGACAGGAAAGACATATTGAAATTACTTTGTAATTACTTAATAAGTTACCTTGTGAAGTGGATATACAAGGTTGAAATGATCCTTCGTTTTCTCCTTTCTCACCTCGGCTTCTTGCAGATTAGCTTCCTTCAAAGTTCAATACAAGCAACTCTTCTAAAGTAAGGCGTTTTTTAAAACCCCTTCTCCCAGGACGTCCTCCTCAAATTATCTTGTATTCACATGTACATATTTCATAAATACTTGATCATATGTACGTTCTCTCCCCAATAGAATATAAGCTTCTTGAGGGAAGCTTGTCTTTGTATCTTCAACATCTAGCATCTTGTCTGGCACAGTAGGACCTTAATATATCAATGTTGATAATAAGGGTGATGATAATAATAAACTACCATTTATATGGCACTTGGAGCTTTGCAAAGCATTTTTACATATATTATCTTATTTGATCCACACAACAACCCTAGGTGAGAGGTACTTTTATTATTCCATTTTGCAGATGAGGAAACTAAAGCTAAGAGCTCAACAGACTTTTTTGAGGTACACTTAGCTAGTAAGGGTCTTTGGCATGATATGAATCCATGCCTTCTCAAATCCAAGCCCATCACTTTATTCGTTGCCCTGTGCTGCCCTCTGGATGGTTGGTTAGTTAGAAAATGGAAAGCCAAAGAATCTGGAGAACTTCCAGACAGGCGCTGTCCTCCCTGGTACACAGAAGGAGACTGATTCCAGCCCGGGCTTTCAGTTCAGAGCCTCAGCACTGCATTTGACAAGAAAATGATCAGTATACAATAGGAAAATGATTGGTGTTCTGTTTGACATTTTGTTTCCTTGGTGCACAGCACATCCAAAAGCTAATATGCAATCATCTAAAAACAAAAGCAAACTCAAACCTCTAGAAACCTCTCTATCTTGCATTAAGGGGCGAAGTGGAAGGGTTAAGGGGAGTGGGCTGTCAGAACAGTAGGAGTTTGAAAACTGAAATAATGCTCTATTTCTTTCCCCTGCCTGTTCCTTAGGAATTATGGTCCCATGGATGTTGGCTGGTACTAAGGACTATTTTTAAACCCTGCCGGCATTCAGATATGTCCTGTTTGTGCTTATTCATACAAGGAAACCATTTTCCCTCTTCTTATTAAAGAAATCACAAATATCAGCTGTGGTCTGGCCACATGCTGGTTTATCTGTTGCCAAGTCCTGGAAAGTCTAAGTAGCTAGCAAAATCAGACTAGGATTAGAACTATCTTGGGATCACGCACTGAGATATTGACCAAGGGATCTACATTATTGTCATCTTCCACTCAGAAAGGATGTAATGGAGTGGACCATGGGTAATTAGGATCATTTGTTTCCCATCTGATGATCTTCTTTGGCCCTCTCATGGTTCCATGGGTACTCCTGCTATATGAGATATATATTTGTGGTGTTCAGGAGAAGGGAGAGGCCCACATGAACAGTTATAAAATGGCCCTTGACCCTCGAGAAGCCTTCTGGTGGCGCTATACTATGGACCATAGGCAAGTACTGTATGCCTTTTTCTGTCCTGGGTGATAAGGTTCACACCCATCCCCTTGCATTCCCTTTCTTAACAGCATCCTTTCCTCCCTTATGATTTTCCCTTTGCTACTGTCACTCACTTGGCTTTCATAGCCTGGTCTCAGCCGTTGTTCAAAGGAAACTGTGGCCATTCTGCTCAGTATGGCTGCCTGGAAGTTCAAAAGATGAGAAGCACTTTCTAGCAGGAAATAGTCCATGAAATGTGTTTGAAAATAAAGTTGCTAATGACAATTGTCATCAAAACTTTCTCTTTCAAATGCATCATTCACAGCTCACATAGCTAAGAGAGATGATCTCTTCTTTTGAAATTTCACACTGGGAGGTAACTAGTGGAGGCAAACATGGTCATATCTTTATATTCCCACAATGGTGTGTGTATGTGTGTCTAGACACATAAATATGTGTACACATATATGTAGATACATGCATGTGCATAACACCCATATTCATATACATGCATATATATAATATACCCAGAAAACATATATAATACCTATACATGTATACTGTGTAATACATATGCATACATGTGTATGCATAAGACATACACATATAAGCACATACACATATATACATACATGTATAAAACATTTACATGTGTATATTTTTCATATCTATGTATATGAAAGGGGACGTGTATATAGACATAGGCATCTATACACACATTCAGTCACGTATATATCCATCCATACACAACCATACATACCAACTCCAATCCAACTCATATACTGCTGCCAAAGTGAGTTTCCTTAAGTGCATTTCTAACTATATCATTACCCTCCTCAATCATTTCCAGTGGCTTCCTGTTGCCTCTAGGATAAATTATAAACTCCGCTAAGCTTTTAAAGCCTAGTCCCAACCTGTCTCTCCAGTCACACTGGGCATTATTATTTCTCCTGTCCTTGGTGATCAGCCAAAGTGACCTTCTCTCTGTTTCTCAGACATGATATTTCATCTCCTATCTCCCTACATTTTCCATTTCCCATTCCCAAGAATGCATGTCTTTCTCAAACTATTATTTGAATGGAGCCTTTCCTAGGGACTGTTTCCCTCCCCAAGCTGAGAGTACCTCTACATCCTCAAGGTAACTTTTAACTGTTGGTTATGAGTTTAGCATGTGGTTTCTTCTGGTATAAAGTTCTTTATTTTGGTTTTGGGGGTTTTGTTTTTGGTCTTTGTATCTCCAGCACCCAGAACAGGGCTTGGTACCTAGCAGGTATTTAATCTGTTTGCTGCATGATTGACTGATGTGCTATCTGTGACGTCTTTAGAGAGTTACACTCTACATGTTTCTATACCAGATTGCTCTTCTCTCTGTTTCTCACAAAAGCCAAACACTCCTTCTGCCATCTCCATGACTTTTAGTGGCTGTCCTCCTCCTCTCCACCTCATAGATTCCTCTCTTTTTCCAGAACTACCTTCTATATGATCCCCATAAATACTAGTGCTCTCCCTCACTAACTACATGTATTTTACCACTTTGCATTTATTCCATGTATATTCATTATATGTGTACTTGTCTCCACACTGGCATGGGAGCTCTTTCACTCTTCTTTATTAGGATTCCTAACATGACACCTAAAACAGAGTAGGTGCTTAACAAATGCTTGTTAATTGTTCATGTGATGATGTAGGAACACAATGTACTTAATTACATAAACATAGAGATACATATTACATGCATGCACATATATTTGTATAGTGTATATTTATGCATACATGCACATATGCATGATGGGTATTAATTCACATTGGTGGGTAGGGTTCCTTATTGGAAATTATCCACCTGATGAATAAATACATCATACATCCATAATACATACATACATAAAAATTCATGGACTTTAAGACTTGCATATAATTCACTTAAATATATCCCATTATGTGTATGTCTGTTTCATCCTACAAGATATCCTGCCCATGGACTCATGGAATGGGTTCTGTCCTGGGGACAGCTTCATATTAAAAAGAGGAGCTCAGGCTTTACTTAAATTCTCTAGCTCATTATGTCTTCCCCTCTAGGGAATATCTCTGCAACAAAGCTTTGAATGGTTCACATCTTGGGTCTCACCTAAAAGGGATTAACAGGGACACTTCTAGAAAGAATCTACTTATTCAAAGTAGATATTGGACACTAGGCATCTATTATTTGTTTCACTGCCAAAAAATAGTTAAAGTACACCTGAAAGACTCATAAGCAATCCTTAACAAACAGCTAACACACACATACACACATATAAACTGTCATACCAATTACACTGTGCTGAAAGATGGGATTTTGAGATATTTTACTTTGACCTTTGACCTGTACCATCTATATCACTCAAAATTCCAAATTGCCTGGAAAAGCAGGGTATCATCTGCACTTCCTTAAGCCTTTCAACTGAAGCATCTTCCTAGAGCTTTCTCCCAGCAGTGGTGCAACTTCTCTCCTGAGAAGTGGTGTAGTGGCAGAACTGGATAACTGATTCAGACACACAAACCCAAAAAGTCCTACACTATTAAGGCAGTCATAAAGACTGGAAATACCAATCTCTCAGGATCACTACTTGGTCATTTGAATTTAAGGAAAGAAATACAACTGCCAGGGTTATGAGGCCGAGTCACAGGCTTGCCTGATCAAGCATATGTTCTTGTTGGCACATATTCATAGCCACCATTGCTACTGGACACTGTGGGGAGGATGGGGAAATATACCCTCCCTCTGCTGCTAAAAGTCCAAGGAAGGGCTGGCAGTATCCCAAGCAACAGTCTCAAAAGAGAGGAAGAGAGAGCGAGACAGAGCCTTTGTCCTCTCCTTTTATAGTCTACTGAGTAGGAGGCTTTTCCTGGCTCAGTTACCAGTCATCTATGACATAGCCCCACAGTCTTTTAGTGTTGAGGCAGATGCATGGCCAGCTCTGTGGGAGTACTCTAGTAGATCTCTCTCTCTCTTTCTCTCTCCCTCCCTCCCTCTCTCTCTCTCTCTTTCTCTCTGCCAGTGCAACTGCATATGTATGCACTAGCCTGTGGAAGCAGGGTGGAGAAACAGAGAGAAAGAGACACATACAGACAGAGACAGAGAGATTAGAGGGGGAGGAGAGCAGAGATATTGTCAGGTTAGTGTCAGGAAGACCTAGGTTCACATCCTAGCTCTGGTGATTATTTCTTGTATGATACCGCCCTGCACAAGTCATTGAAACTTTATTCGATTCCAGTGATATCCTAATACTTATTTATCAACAGAGAGATTTCAATTTCCATTGATAAGAAAGTTTCTTTATTGGAAATTACTGATGAATAAATTATATGTCCATGTACATACAAGTTCACAGAATGTAAAATTTAAAGATCTACAACTTATAAAGATCCTTTATGTAAACACACACACACACACGCGCGTGCGCACACACACATATATACACACGTGTGGGGGTGGGCAAATGTATGTAACAGTACCTGGCCCACCTCAACTACTATAGGAGCAGCTAGTGACCTTTATGAAAAAAAGCAAAAAATGTAGTCATAAAATCTTTGGGTCCAGATTTATAAAGGAAGAAGTTTTAAAAAAATAAATTAGGAGAGTTAATGCTGAAAGAAAATTCTCAGGCAGAGCTGACCTGCCTAGCACCAAAATATCTTTTCATTTTATCTAATTTCTTCCTTCTTTCCCTCCTTCCTTCCTCCCTCCCTTCTAAAGGCATTCCTTTCTTTCTTTTTTCCTTCTTTCTTTCTCACTTTCTTTTTTAAAAAAAAATCCATCAATTAGAAACATTCTCTTTTAAAATGCAAATACATTTTGGAGAACTAAAAGTTCATCATTCATTCACACTTTAGTATGCATTAATTAATTTAGACCTTTCTTTTCTTAACACCTAGCCATGATGAGGAACATTAAGTGACAAGAGCTTTTTAATTAAATGGGGGAGGGTATATAGGCAGTTTGGGGAACTGAAGTACTTCGGAGAGGAGGGCAGATCTTGATGAGACACGTGTTAGGAGTGTAATTTCAAAGACTTGGTCACTATGACCTTCACTTCTGTATTAGTGGGTTTCCTTTGAAGAACTCCAGAGGACCTTAGATATAGACTTAGTATTGTGTCTTAAGTGGTAAGTGTGGGTAAGGGGCTAGTTAAGTAGAAATGCTGAAAATCCCCACCTGAGGAAGAAAGATAATTGGTTTGACAGAGGGGACCAGAAGAAGGGAGCTAATAAAATCTTTTTTTTTTTTTGCCAAGTATAGGGGAGAATTATTGCTCTTGGAATGCAGCTTTGCATATTTTCTTTCAGTGAACACTTCCTTTTGTTTTCTGGTTTTATGTAAGTCTGAATTTAAACAGGTAAATTGTTCCTTTGACTATGCAGTGTCTCTAGGGTTTGATGGGTATGGGGAAGGGAATATAAGAGATGAGTTTTCGGAAAGACTTGGAGAAGTTGGTGGCAGCCTTTCTTTTTTTATTATTATTATCAGTTACTTTCTTTTTTTTTAATATCTATTTATTTATTTATTTATTTAACTTTTTACATTCATTTTCACAAAATTTTGGGGTCCAAATTTTCTCCCCTTTTCTCCCCTCCCCCCCACCCCAATACACCAAGCAATCTAATTTTCCCTATCTCCAATCTGCCCCCTCTTCTGTCATCCCTCCCTGCTCTTGTCCCCATCTTCTCTTTTGTCCTGTAGGGCCAGATGACTTTCGTTAACTCTATGTCTTCTTTCCTAGTAGCAACAACAATACTAAACAGTTGTTCCTAAAACTTTGAGTTCCAAATTCTCCCCATCCCTCCCTCCCCACCCATTCCCTTTGGGAAGGCAGGCAATTCAATATAGGCCATATCTGTGTAGTTTTGCAAATGACTTCCATGATAGTCGTGTTGTGTAAGACTAACCGAATTACCCTCCATCCTATCCTGCCCCTCATTGTTTCTCTTCTGTCTTTTGATCCTGTCCCTTCCCAAGAGTGTTGACTTCAAATTGCTCCCTCCTCCCATTGCCCTCCCTTCCATCATCCCCCCCTTGCTTATCTCCTTCTCCCCCACTTTCCTATACTGTAAGATAGGTTTTCATACCAAAATGAGTGTGCATTTTATTCCTTCCTTTAGTCAAATGTGATGAGAGTAAACTTCTTGTTTTTTTTTCTCAGCTCTCCTCTTTTTCCCTCCACTAAAAAGTCTCCTACTTGCCTCTTAAATGACATATAATTACCCCCTTCCATTTCACCCTCTTTCCTCCCCCTACCTTTCTCTCTCACCACTTACCTTAATTTCTTTTAAGATATGGTCCCATCCTATTTCAATTCACTCTGTGCTCTCTGTCTCTGTATGTGTGTGCATGTGTGTATGTGTGTGTGCATGCATGCATGTACATGTGTGTGTGTGGTCCCACCAACTACCCAGATACTGAAAAGTTTTAAGAGTTACAAATATTGTCTTTCCATGTAGGAATGTAAACAGTTCACTTATGGTAAGTCCCTTAAGACTTCTCTTTGCTGTTTGCTTTTTCATGCTTCTTCTCATTCTTGTGTTTGAAAGTCAAATTTTCTTTTCAGCTCTGGTCTTTTCATCAAGAATGTTTGAAAGTTCTCTGTTTCATTGAAAGACCATATTTTCCCCTGAAGTATTATACTCAGTTTTGCTGGGGAGGTGATTCTTGGTTTGAGTCTTAGTTCCTTTGACTTCTGGAATATCCTATTCCACGCCCTTCGATCCCTTAATGTAGAAGCTGCTAGATCTTGAGTTATCCTGATTTTATTTCCACAGTACTGGAATTGTTTCTTTCTAGCTGCTTGCAAGATTTTCTCCTTGACCTGGGAGTTCTGGAATTTGGCCACAATGTTCCTAGGAGTTTCTTTTTTTTGGAACTCTTTCAGGTGGTGATTGATGGATTCTTTCAATACTTATTTTGCTCTCTGGTTGTAGAATGTCAGGGCAGTTTTCCTTGATAATTTCATGCAAGATGATGTCTAGGCTCTTTTTTTGATCATGAGTTTCAGGTAGTCCCATAATTTTTAAGTTGTCTCTCCTGGATCTATTTTCCAGGTCAGTTGTTTTTCCCATGAGATATTTCACATTCTCTTCCATTTTTTCATTCTTTTGGTTTTGTTTGGTCATTTCTTGGTTTCTCAGAAGGTCATTAGACTCCATCTGTTCCATTCTAATTTTAAGAGAACTATTAAATTCAGTGAGCTTTTGAACCTCTTTTTCCACTTGGCTAATTCTGCTTTTGAAAGTATTCTTCTCCTCATTGGTTTTTTGAACCTCTTTTGCCAATTGAGTGAGCCTATTTTTCAAGGTGTTATTTTCTTCAGCATTTTTTTGGGTCTCCTTTACCAAGGTATTGACCCGTTTTTCATACTTTTCTTGCATCCCTCTCATTTCTTTTCCCAGTTTTTCCTCCACCTGTCTAACTTGCTTTTCAAAATCCTTTTTGAGCTCTTCCAAGGCCTGAGCCCACCCGACAACCCCCTGGGATGTCTGGGATACAGAGGCCCCACCCTCCACATCTTTCCCTGATGGCAAGAATATCTCCTCGTCATCAGATCCGAAAGGTGGGATCATTTGCATCTGCTCAAAAAAGCTCTCTGTAGTCTTATTTTTCTTCCCTTTTCTAGGCATTTTCCCAGCCACTTACTTGACTTATGAGATTCCTGTCCACCCCCGCCTAGATCCGCCCTTGGGGTCTGAGATTCAAATGGGCTTTCTGTGTCAGGCACGGCTGCTATTCAATGTGAGCTTTAGTTCTGGTGCTGGGGTGAGGACAAGACCGCCTCCCAGGCTCAGTTCCCTCAGGGGCTTTATGCAGAGGCCTTCAGTAATGGAGCGGGTGGGGCAGGGCCATCTCCCAGGCTCAGCTCCTTCAGGTGGTTTATGCAGAGACTTTCAGTAATGAAGATCCTGCCTGCTCGGGGAGTCCCGGGGGCCGCCGCTGCTGCCTCTGCTTCCATTGCTTCCTGCCCCTGCCTCTGCCCCCGCCACTTCCTCCCAAGGGGGCCCGAGCTGCAGAGACACCCCGCTCCCCTCTCGGCCTGCCCAGACGTGTCTCTCACTGACCTGTAGAGTCTGTGGGAGGAGGGAACTTCCAGGCCGCTGGAGGTTCTGTCGCTGAAGCCTGCTCTGATCTGCAGCTCTCAGCCACGTGGCCAGGGCAGCGCTGGGGTGGACTCCACTTTCTGGGGCGTGACGGACCCTGGGGACGGCTCTCCAGGGCTCTCTGGAATGGAAATCTCTTCCACTATGTTTCTGCACACCCTGCAGTGATCCAGAACTTGTGGGGAGGTCTTCTTACATTAAATCTATGGGCTGTGGGTTCGGAGCTCACATACATGAGTCTTTCTACTCCGCCATCTTGACTCTGCCGCAGCCTTTCTTTTAAGAGTTCCTGATCATTGGAACAGTGCCTATTAACTTGGATTCCATGGAATTGTTTTTTAAAAAAATTCATTGTTTCAATATAATTAGTTTCTTTTGTAGTCCTATGTATTTTATTTTATGCATTTAAAACCATCAGTCTGAGAAAGGATCAAAGACTTACTAAAATGTCAAGATTTCTACAATAACAAAAAAGTCAAAAACTGCTGCCTTACAGAGAGAGGGGTGTGGGGATTAATCAATAAGGAATTTGATCAATAAATTAGCAGAACTGGCTTGATAGGTTCCTTGCTACAGCATGATGTGGGCATCATGAAAATGCCAGGCTCATGAGTCCATAGAAGGTCAATACTAGTAATAAGGAGAGAGGAAAAGAAAGGGAGGAAAATACCAAAGAATTACTTTATCTATGTGATTATTTTGCCTAGGATGAAAATTGTATTCAAGCAAAAGAAAGGTAAATGTATTTTTTCTCCTTGCTCTCTATCCCTTAGGTATCTCATAACCCCTTATTCTCAGAACACTGAACTTAACCTAGTTTTATTAACTTAGATACACTATAGAATATGTAGGCTTTAAGGGATATGCTGGGAACCTAAGCTACACATTTATAATGTCATTTCTATGAGATCCTTCATCAGAGTCCTACTCCAGTGCTTTAACATGATATGGGGATGATTTTGATTTCTCCAGAACTACGCTAATAGAGTAAAAGCATTAGATTTTCCAAATGTTAAAAAAAGTTTTGAATACTTTCTCAGAAGCCAACTGTGTATATTTCTTAGGAACAGCTCAGCAAAGTAGGTAGAGGTTCATCACCAAAACCTGGCCACTAGATGATGGATTCTTTAGCCACAGCAATCCATAAAACAAAGGAAAATAGAAATGTTCCTCAGTTCCTTTTGTTTCTGCATTAATGGCAACAGAGTAAAGTACAAGGGAAATAATGCTAAGAATATAGTTTTAAGATCATCTTATATCTTAATTTAACTGTTGGCATTCTAAATATAATCTCTATAGGTCCATTAATCAATGAGTTGACTTTCTACCAGAGTAACAAAATCAAATCTACAATGGCATATTTCTTATAAATGGAAACAAAGCATATAAGGATGCTGCAGTTAATTGTATGAATAACTGACAGGTTCTCCTTGGAAAGCCAAAAGAAGTTGTTTTTCTCATATGCAATAAAGATCATCATTTTAATGGACACTTGGACATTTCATAATGCAGTGCTTATCCCAAAGTAGTTTATATACCATCATCTGATGGAGAAGATAAGGAGGCAATGAAATTCTGCAAAGAACTCAAGAAGACCATTCAAATAATACAATACAATTGAATGTTCATCTGCAGAACACAGATCAGAATTAGAAGGGGCCTTAGAAGTAACCTAGTCCAAATCTTTTACTTTACATATGAGGAAACCAAGGCACAGGGAAATTTAAGTGACTCATCCAATGTCACACAGGTAGTAAATGATAGACTGGGATTTGAATTCATGTCCTGTGGCTTCAAGTTCAGAAATGCCAAACTGGGTAATTTTCAAATAAATTTATAGAACATAACCCTCTCATAAATTTGAAACTACTATATGAGTTTGTGCACACATATATAGGTAAATGAGTGAAGGTGATGTACATGATTTCATTCTATAGTTATCTTGGATAGCTAGGTGACTCAGTGGATAAAGCATCAGTCCTGAGGTCAGAAATACCTGAGTACAAATCTGATCTCGGATACTTTCTAATTGTATGACACTAAGCAAGTCACCTAATCATTATTGCTTCAAAAAAAAGTTACTTCTTGAATGTTACTCTATGTGAAGCAGTCCTAGGTGGTATAGAATTAACAAATACAAAGTGACATTGCAGTTAAGTAAGAGGCTAAAAATGTACTCATGTATTTATAAGGTAAAATAGGGTAAAGAAAAAAATATAATGGAATAGTCCCTGCACTAGGAATTGAAAGAGACCTTGGAATGAATTCTTACTCTAGCATTACTAAGGATATGATCCTAGAAATTTAATTAACCTTCCTGATGTTGTTTCCTCATTCCATAAAATGGGGTTAATACCTATATTAACTATTTCACCAGATCATAAAAGAAAAGTACTTTGTAATGGTAAAATTCCATCTTCTACAGGGAGCCTTTCCCAATGTCACTTAATTCTAGTGCCTTCCTTTTGTTTAAGATTATTTCTTAGTTTTATATATATACATATATATACACATATGCATATATATACATGCATATACATAGAAAGAGCTTGTTTGTGTGTATGTATATGAACACATACATATGTGTATATATATTTCTTCTTGTTGTTTGTTCACCTACATCAGGTTATGAGGTTCTTGAAGGCAAAGGTTATCTGTTGCCTCTTTTTGTACCCTAGAACTTAACATAGTGCCTGGTTCATAGCAGGCACTTAATAAACATTTATTAATTAATAGATTGATACATCAGCCAGCAAGCATATGTTAAGTACCTTATGCCAGACAATGTGGGAGAGGGGGATCCAAAGAAAGGCAAAACCAAAATCATTCTAAAGGGAGAGAATCATGCAAAAAAATGATCATATCTATGATCTCTGAAGAGAGGAAGGCCCTTGCAACTAGAATACCTTTAGAAGGCAAGTTTTGAGCTGAGTCATACGGGAATCCAGAAATTTGAGAAATCAGTGTTGAGGAGGGGAAACATTCCAGACATGGGGGGATAATCTGTACAAATTCAAAGAGAAGAAGCAAAGTGCTAGGAATAAGATGTATTGAGTAGATCATTTAAACTGGATTGTAGAGTATGTAAAAGGGAAGAAGACTAGAAAGGTAAAAAGGGAGCAGATTGTGAAGCTCTTTAAATATTAAATGGAGAACTTTATATTTGAGCCAAGAGATTACAGGGAGGCTTCAGAGTTTATAGAGGGAGATGATATGATTAGACCTACATCATAGGCACACACAAATTTGGCAATTGTGTAGAGGAAGCAAAGGGATGAGGAAAGACTTAAGGCAGGGAGACTGATTAGAAATTTACACAATAACTTCATTATATATGTAAAATGAATAGCAAGTTGTACACAATACATTTGCAGTTTCATGTACAATCATCTTTTTTTATTATACTATGCTATGGAAATGCTTTATTCCACAAATTAAAAAGAAAATAAAGCAAAAGCAAAAAGGAAAGCTATTATAATGGTGATGAGGACCTGAATTGGGGGGTAGAGAAGACTGCGTGAGAGAGAGGAGATGTATGTGACAGATATTGTGTAGGTAAAAATGACAAGTTTTGGCAACATATATTGAATATGAGTTGGATGAGTAAGAGTGAAAAATTGAAGATGATACCGAGACTGTGAATCTGTTTAATTTTGAGTTGCACAAAGTGCTAGATGATTTCATAGGCTAAGGACATCTCTTAGGAGGGATTAGGGAAAGCTTCCAAAAGCCTTTTCAGCTAGACTTTATAGAATGGGGAGGGCATTTTTTTGAATGAGGACATTCTATGTAGAAGGAAGCCATAAGCAAATATAGTCAACTTGGGAAAAACAGGGTACATTCCAGGAAGACTGAATAATTCATTTTGGCTAGAAAACGTAAGTAAACACTACAGTGAGCATTAAGGCAAGAAAGTAAGGGTTGAGGAGAGGATTCTGAGAAGATGGAAGAGCAGGTCAGAAAACTTTCAGCTCTCCCATTTTCCTCCACAAAAACAAAGATGGAGCATCACCTCAGAACAGCAGAAATAAACAGGGGGTAAAGTAGTTGCCCTCTCAAGATAATTTGAGAAGATCCAAGGAAAGACCTGATCTACAGGGACAGAGGTTCAGACTGAGTGAAGTGCAAACACCTCTAGGCCGACTCTATAGAAAATCAACAAACTGGGCTGAGAGGCAGCCTCAGCCTTAGAAACTTCCATTTTGCACACAGCGTAGGGATCTGACTGCTGAGTAGAAGAGTGAAAGACCTTCCACTGTCGAGAGATACTAAGCACAGCTGTGCTGACTAGACACTCATCCCAGGCTGTGGCTGCAGGGAAAAGCAGCTAGTACACAGCTGGTAAGTGCAGTAGGGAGGGGGGGGGACCCTGCTGGCTGTGGAAACTTTAAAGAGAGCACAGTGCAGTTCTCTCTAGTTTGCAGCCACTGGAGGGGCCACAGGGAACAAGATTATTTGTGGAATTTGTGGCTGGGGGCCCTAGGTGTGGCTTTTTGGACCCCAAAAGAGACCTCAGAATATAACAGTAACAAAGACCTGAGACCTGGGGGGCATCATTCCCCATAACTCAGGATTACAACTTGATTACATTAACATCTGCTAAAAAAAAAAAAAAAAAACTATAAATAAATATGAATGAGTAAGCAAAGGAGAAATAACCCACATAGATAGTTACTATGATGATAGAGAAGATCTGGGTACATATTCAAAAGAAGACAATGGAGCTAAAAAAGCAACTCCTTTTTCAATAAGAAATGTCAAATAATCCCAAGAACAAAAAGAGTTCTTGTAAGAACTTAAAAAGGACTTGAAAAATCAAATAAGAGATAGTGAGAAAAAATTAGGGGAAAAAAATGAAATCCAAAAAATTAAGAAAATTATGAAAAGAAAGTCAACCAGCTTGAAACAGAGAATCAAAAACTTAAGGAAGGAAATAATTCCTTGAAAATTAGAATGGGCAGGGGGAAACTAATGATCTTCTAAGACACTAAAAAATCAGAAAACAAAATCAAAAGAATGAAAAAAATAGAAGAGAAAGTAAACATCTCATCAGAAAAACTATTTATCTGGAGAATAGACTGAGAAGAAATAATGTTAAGAACAGTCAGACTACCTGAACATCACAATAAAAAAAAAATCTTGATACAATATTTCAATAAATTATCAAGGAAAATAGCCCTGAAGCTCTAGAACAAGAAGGCAAAACAGAAATAGAAAAAATCCACCAATCACCAACTGAAAGAGATCCCAGGAAGACAACTTAAAGGAATAGCACAGTGAAGTTTCAAAGCTCCCAGGTTAAGGAGAGAATATTGGAATCAACAGGAACTCCAAGTAAAAGGAAAATCCCACCTTTAGGAAGCCTATTCCACTTTAGGACAACTCGAATTGTCAGGAAGTGAAGTGTGTGTGTGTATATGTGTGTGTATGTATGTGTGTGTGTGTTTCCTGATATCAAGCCTATTTTGATTTCTTCGCAACTTCTATCACCTATTGCTCTTAGTTTTCTCTATCTGACAACCCTTTCAGTACTTGAAGACAGCTACCACCATCATCACCACCCAGTCTTCTTCAGGTGAAATATGCCTAATGTCTTCAATCTATTCTCATATGCACTCAAGGTCCTCCACCACACTGATTTCCCTCCTCTGGAAGCCCTTATCATATTGAGTAACAGGCTAATAATTCTGGTTGTTATTCAATAGACAATAGAGAGACTTTAAAGATTTTAATGGGTGATATTGTTAGAATTGTACATTAGGAAGAATACTTCTGCAAAATTTGCAGAATGGTTTGGAGGGAAAGTGACTAGAGCCTACAGGTTGCAGGCTATTATAGTAACTGATGAAAAGGTATTATCATGGCTAGAACTAGTGTGTCGGAAAAGAGAATACAAAGGAATAGATATACATGGGAAATATGGATATATATACTCAACAGAATCTAAGCATTATAAAGGCAGAACCCATTTGTCAGAAGAAAAGGAGTTCTTTTAGTCAAGGGGATGGGAAAGATAATGAGTATGATCATGAATGCATTTGGTTTGAATATATATTAAAGGTTTAAGAAAAAATTGACTTTTGTGAACCTTAGGGTGAAGTTGGGAACCAGGTAAAATTAATCCCTTTTTCTTTTTTCTTTTTTTTTTAAGCAGACTTAGTCATAACTTTATTCTTTTTTTTAAATATAAATTTATTTATTTAACTTCTTACATTCATTTTCACAAAATTTTGGGTTCCAAATTTTCTCTCCATTTAACCCCTCCCCCCACCCAATACAGCGAGCATTCTAATTTTCCCTATCACCAATCTGCCCTCTCTTCTATCATCCCTCCCTTCTCTTGTCCCCATCTTCTCTTTTCTCCTGTAGGGCCAGATGACTTTCTATTCCCCATTAACTGTATTTCTTATTTCCTAGTAGCAACAACAATACTCAACAGTTGTTCCTAAAACTTTGAGTTCCAAATTCTCCCCATCTCTCCCTCCCCACCCGTTCCCTTTGGGAAGGCAGGCAATTCAATATAGGCCCTATCTGTGTAGTTTTGCAAATGACTTCCATAATAGTCGTGTTGGGTAAGACTAACTATATTTCCCTCCATCCTATCCTGCCCCCCATTGTTTCTACTCTCTCTTTTGATCCTGTCCCTACCCAAGAGTGTTGACTTCGAATTGCTCCCTCCTCCCATTGCCCTCCCTTCCATCATCCCCCCCACCCTGCTTATCTCCATGTCCCCCACTTTCCTGTATTGTAAGATAGGTTTTCATCCCAAAATGAGTGTGCATTTTACTCCTTCCTTTAGTCAAATGTGATGAGAGTAAACTTCATGTTTTTTTCTCAGCTCTCCTCTTTTTCCCTCCACTAAAAAGTCTCCTGCTTGCCTCTTGAATGAGATATAATTTACCCCATTCCATTTCACCTTCTTTCCTCCCACTACATTTCTCTCTCACCATTTACCTTAATTTCTTTTAAGATATGGTCCCATCCTATTCAATTCACTCCGTGCTCTCTGTCTCTGTGTGCGCGTGCATGTGTGTATGTGTGTGTGCGTGCATGCATGTACGTGTGTGTGCATGTGTGTGTGTGTGTGTGTGTGTGTGTACGTCTCTGTGTGGTCCCACCAACTACCCAGATACTGAAAAGTTTTAAGAGTTACAAATATTGTCTTTCCATGTAGGAATGTAAACAGTTCACCTTTGGGAAGTCCCTTATGACTTCTCTTTTCTGTTTACTTTTTCATGCTTCTTTTTATTCTTGTGTTTGAAAGTCAAATTTTCTTTTCAGCTCTGGTCTTTTCATCAAGAATGCTTGAAATTCCTCTGTTTCATTGAAAGACCATATTTTCCCCTGAAGTATTATACTCAGTTTTGCTGGGTAGGTGATTCTTGGTTTGAATCCTAGTTCCTTTGACTTCTGGAATATCCTATTCCATGTCCTTCGATCCCTTAATGTAGAAGCTGCTAGATCTTGTGTTATCCTGATTGTATTTTCACAATACTAGAATTGTTTCTTTCTAGCTGCTTGCAATATTTTCTCCTTGACCTGGGAATTCTAGAATTTGGCCACAATGTTCCTAGGAGTTTCTCTTTTTGGATCTCTTTCAGGTGGTGATCGATGGATTCTTTCAATACTTATTTTGCCCTCTGGTTGTAGAATATCAGGGTAGTTTTCCTTGATAATTTCATGGAAGATGATGTCTAGGCTCTTTTTTTGATCATGACTTTCAGGTAGTCCCATAATTTTTAAATTGTCTCTCCTGGATCTATTTTCCAGGTCAGTTGTTTTTCCAATGAAATATTTCACATCCTCTTCCATTTTTTCATTCTTTTGGTTTTGTTTTATGATTTCTTGGTTTCTCAGAAAGTCATTAGACTCCATTTGTTCCATTCTAGTCTTGAGAGAACTGTTTTCTTCGGTGAGCCTTTGAACCTCTTTTTCCATTTGAGTAATTCTGCTTTTGAAAGCATTCTTCTCCTCATTGGCTTTTTGAACCTCTTTTGCCAATTGAGTGAGCCTCTTTTTCAAGGTGTTATTTTCTTCAGCATTTTTTTGGGTCTCCTTTACCAAGGTATTGACCCATTTTTCATACTTTTCTTGCATTTCTCTCATTTCTCTTCCCAGTTTTTCCTCCACCTGTTTAACTTGATTTTCAAAATCCTTTTTGTGCTCTTCCATAGCCTGAGCCCACCGGACATCCACCTCGGATGTCTGGGATAGAGAGGCCCCAACCTCCATGTCTTTCCCTGATGGCAAGCATTGTACTTCCTCATCAGAAATGAAAGGAGGAAGAAACATTTCTTCCCCAAGAAAGTAGCTCTCTATGGTCTTATTTTGCTTCCTTTTTCTGGGCATTTTCCCAGCCAGTTACTTGACTTCTGAGATTGCTCTCCACCCCCGCCTAGATCCGGCCAGCTAGTGTTTGGGGTCTGAGATTCAAATGCTGCTTCCCAGCCTCAGGGCTTTCCACAGTGGGTGCGGCTGCTATTCAATGTGAGCTTAAGTTCTGGTGCTCAGGTAGGGGCAGGGCCACCTCCCAGGCTCAGTTCCCTCAGAGGGTTTATGCAGAGACCTTTGGTAATGGCCCTGAGCTCCTGTCTGCTTGAGGAGTCCCAGGCCGCCACTGCCTCTGCCGCTGCCTCCTGAGGGGGCCCGAGTCACGGAGACACCCCTCTCCCCTCTCAGCCAGCCCAGACATCTCTCTCACTGACCTGGAGTGCCTGTGGGCGGAGGGACCTTCGTGGCCGCTGGAAATTCCGTCCCTGAAGCCTGCTCGGATCTGCTCCTCTGGGGTCGCGTGGCCAAGGCAGCGCAGGAGTGGGCTCCGCTGTCCGCAGTGTGATGGACCCCTGGGGACAGCTTTCCGGGGCTCTCTGGAATGGAAATCTCTTCCACTGTGTTTCTGCGCAGCTTGTAGTGCTCCAGAATTTGTGGGGAGTTCTTTTTACAGAAAATTTATGGGCTGTGGATTTGGAGCAAGCATATGTGAGTCTTTCTACTCTGCCATCTTGGCTCCTCCCCAATTAATCCCTTTTTCTAGTTGACAGATATAACTTTAATATGCCTATGGAATTTCTTCTTCCTCTACCTCTTCCTTCCCCTCACAACCTTGGGCTAAACAGATATCAGTACAATAGGAATATGTGTAGGTGGAGCACAAGAGGACCTACTCTAATTTGGAAACTAGAAGGATACTGGTTCCTTTAACAAAAAATAGAGAAATAGGAAAATCCAAAGAGGAGATGGTAGTTTGGGGAAGAAAATGAGTTTACTTGGGAACATGTTGATATTGAGATGTCTGTGCGATAGTGATGGAAGAATAAGGCTCAAGAAAGGAACAAGAACTAGAAACACAAGTTGTTCCAAAAAGTCTTTTGTCATTAAGGATAACAAACTTATAGGGGCTTATAAATTACTGAGAGTAAAGAGAGAGGAGACATCATAGGACATAGAGAGTGGGAGACGGATGATGAGATTGCAAAGGATAGAAGGAAGGAGTAGCTAGGCATGTAAGAGGAGAACAGGAGAATATTGTCAGGAAAATCCATAGGGGAGAGAGAGCTCAAGATGAGAAAGCTGTCAACAGTACCCCATCCAATAAAATCCAAGAAAGGGGAATATTGTGGAAAAGCCATCAGACTTGGCCATTAAGAGGACAAAGCAATTTCATTTGCATGATGAAGCTGAAAGTCAGGTTGCAACGTGTTCAGAAATAAGTGAGAGGAGTGCAAGTGGAGGTAATGCTTACAGACAATTTTTATTTATTTTTCTTTTTGTATTTATTATTATTTTTGCTGAGAAAGAAATGAGAGCTATATGATGGTAGTTTTAGAAGATGACATGGTTTAGTCAGACATTTTTAAACTTAGGGGAAGTCAGGCATATTTTTTAGGCAGAAAGTAAGTAATCAGGAGCTTGGGAGAAATTGAAGAGGGGAGAGAGAGACAGAGAGATGAAAGACACAGAGACAAAGAGACAGAGACAGGTAGCGACAGAGAGAAAGAAAGACAGAGATACAGAAACAAAGACAGACAAAGACAGAGGAGACAGAGAAAAAGAGAGATATAGACAGAGAAACACTGAAACAGAGAGAAGAGAGAAGGTAAGGGTCTGGATGAAGAATCTATTTAAGATAGATTGATAAGAAGTTATGATCAGACATAGGAATCTCAGAATTATTGACGACAGAAGTCAAACAACTTGTGGGTAAGGGGAAGATCAGGGAAATGACCATCACAGTGTATAAATGAGGGGGCAGAAGTAGATCATGGTAGTAAAGTAGATTGAGAAATTGGGAGTTTAGGGTATTTGAAGGCATATCAACATGCATGATTCAGTACATTAGAACAAGAGCAAGACTTGGGGTGGAAAGGGGAGACTGTGAGCTGGGTACTGAACTAGAGGAAGGAAGGAGAATAGCATGGGGTTGGTAGATAATAATCACTAGGATTGGTGCTCAATGATAAAATTGATATGATGAGTCTCAAAAGGAGTATAGGCCAAGTGATGGAGGCAGAGAGAGGGTCTGGAAATGGCAATGGGAAGGAAAGAATATTCTTACCCCCCATCCAGGACCATTGGGTTGGTGGTATGAGAGAAGGTTTAAACAATACTAGAAATAATATCCAAGGATGCAATACTGTACACATCAGATTCTCTGACTGCCAGAAAATGGAAGGAGAATGAGAGGAAGAAGTCCAAAATGAAGGGAAATCTGCTAATAATGGAATGGGAATTTTAGGGATAAGCAAAGCTGTAGCGGGTCTTTGGATAGCTAATGTTGAAGTAGACAAGGAAGAAAGAACAGATTGTGGGGGGGGGCGCACAGGAGGTAAAAGAGCAGTTAGTTTATTCTTAGTCATTCTAGGAATCAGTAATAATAAGAGAGAGCAGGAGTTTGCTTACTACAGAGGGAAAAACTGAGCAGAGTAAAAAAAAAATTTTATCAAGATTTCACCTTGATGATCATAGGGGTTAGGTAATCATAGGGTCAGGACGCATTGGGTCTTCCCTTACTGGGGTAGCAGTGACTGTCTTTGGCTTCTGCTGGGTGGTCAAATGGTCTTACTATACCCAGCCTCTCCTTCCAACATTAGAGAAGGTCCATGGCTAATTGCCTCATTTGGAGAATTAATGATCATGAGAGTTTAAATTCTAGGAGAGAACAAAAAGTTCTTTAATAATATTAAGACTTCTAAGTCAGTTCTAAAAAGGAACTATTTTCCTGGGAAGCTGACAGGGTTATTAAGACTGAGCATCTAGAGTAGGTTTCATATATGAGATTCTAATGACTATTTGTACTAATTTTTAATGATATGTTTTGTTTTTATACCACAGACATTTACAGATATTCCCCTCCCCTTTAAGTGAATCTGGCAATGCATACAACATTCTATAGCCAGAGACCCCCATCTTTTCCAATGAAAGCTTGGAAATGACTCAAATGATTTTTTTAACCTTTGAAATCCCCACCAACTCTCTGAAGAAGAAAATGGCTTCTTCTGGGAGATACTGGGTTTTCTGTCATTACAGATCTTCATCTGTTGTATTTTAGAGGGCATCTTTTTCCTTAGGGAAAAGTTGAACTAGAGGCTACTGAGGTCCCTTGTAACTATTAGATTATGTAATTTTCCAGGAGGAGTCTCAGGAAGCTAAGAGTGCAGGGGATGACTGTTACATTGCTCTATTCTGTATTGGGGAGGTGATCCCCACTATTAACAAGTCATGATCTGCCTGCCATAGACATGCACACATGAGTATGTCATCTGTCATAGATGAAACCATTTTTCCTTGTAATCCATCCATTGACTCGGAGGTTCCAGGTTCCCCCAGGAAGTGTCACAGAACTACATGACATACCTGAATGTACAGTTTTGCTTTCATAGCTCTGAGTTAGGGTGTGTGTGTGTGTGTGTGTGTGTGTGTGTGTGTGTGTGTGTGTGTAGACATAAGAGGAAGGAGGAGGGCAGGGAATATAGTTATAAGTAACAAAAGCACTTTGTATGATGGCCCTTTGTAAGGAGGCAGCTTGGAAGTGCCCATGATTCTGGCACGAGGGGTCATGCCATACATCTTCCTGAATCCCTCAATGAATCTACCATATAGCGTTGAAACAGCAACAACTGCCTTCCATCTCCAAGGAGGCAGCTTCCCTGAACCATCTGTGTAGCTCAATTCTGCTGGAATGGGAAGGAATTGCTTAGAATAATATTCAGGGGCCTCTAATCACAGCCTCCAACTTGTCTTGCTGGCCTGAGAACAGAAAGTAAGGGAGAGAGAGAGCAAGTAAGAGACAAGTCTCAGTTTGTTTATTCTGTGTTTTAATAATTGGCTGATTAAGTTCCATTTTTATTTGGTTTCACTGGCAATCAGATAGAGAGCTGTAATATCCACTCACACCTTGTAATTACCATTAATTTCTTCCCTTTACTCTGCACAGTCAGGACAAGGTTGGCAGAGGAAGCCATGGGAGAATGAGTGAATCAGACTAGGGTAAAAATGCATATTCATGAAGCCAAGCAAGCTGAGGCTGTGAGGAGAGCTGGAGCTGATGGGGAGGGCAGGAAGAGAAAGAAGGCTGAGGGATGGAAAGGGAGAAAATACCTTGAACTGGAGACAAAGGGAAATGGAAGAAAATGTTGAAGTCAGCACAACAGCCTTGGTAGCTTAATTACCATAATGATGTAAAATAGTCCAATCAGCAATCTGGGGCTAATCTTTCATGTATTACAGGTCTCTCCTTCAGAAAGCTCCACAGCTTAAATGCATTTTTAATGAAGATATTCGAGGCAAGCAGATAATTTCCCACTCTTTACAGGAGGGAATCAGAGCACATTAAATGGGCTGTTCCCCTTCCCTTTGGCTGCCCAGAGTTCTTGCTCTGTCTAGCTCAGGGGAGTGTTTGTCTTCCACTATGTGTCACTCAAACCCAGCCTCTCCCAGGGAAACAGCTGGGGAACTTAGAGACTAGAGAGGGCTCAGAACAATTTCTAGGTTTTAAGATTTGAATCCAATGATCTGGTGTCTCCTGGCTATCAGCTTTCTTTGTAACCCACAGAAACCTAGTTTCTTCAGCTGGAAACAGGAAGGAGAGAGGGAGAAAGAGAGAGACACAGACACAGACACGCACACACACACACAGAGACAGAGACAGAGAGACAGAGAGAGAGACAGTAATAGAGACAGACCTAGAGACAGAGAAACAGACAGAAAAAGAGAGCCACAGTCACAACAACAGAGACAGAGATACATAGAGAAGGAGAGACTGAGACCCAGACAAAGCCAGGGGGACAAAGAGAGAGATGCGCAGAGTCAGAGGGATAGGGAAAGAAAGAGACAAAGAGAGATAGAGATTAAAGACAGAGAAAGAGGCAGCGACAAAGACAGACAGAGAGGCAGACAGAGACAGAAACATACAGAAGCAGAGTCCTCAGTGGCTCACCCTGTCCCATCTGGCTTCAGATTCATCAGCCTTGGCTTGACTATGGGATTCTCTCAGTCCAGATGCTGCTGGGACGCTTTCTGCATCCGTGCTATGACTTCATAATGCATTTGAACCATTTACCTGGGAAATACATTTATTTTTCAGCCAGCATGGGTACTGAGGGGGGTTCCTGACCATTGGTGACCTTCCTCCATCTAGCATAGGCCTTTCCAATGATTCCTGCCTTCACGAATTCAGAGTCCTTCTTCACAATTAAGCAGCGTGGTATGGAATGAAATTGATTTGATTAGTATGAGCTGCCTGTTCATTGTTCCATTGTTTTCTTGTCCAGATGTCTAAATGGTAATTAGTCAACAAGTGTTTATTAAGCATTTTCTTTGTGCCAGGCACTGTGCTAAGCACTGGGGACAGAAAGAAATGCAAAAAAACAGCCCTTTCCATCGAGGAGTCTATATTTTAATGGGAGGGATAACATGTAAGGAACTAGGTTCCCACAAAATATATACAGAGTAGCTAGAAGTCAATCTGAGGGGGGAAGGCATTGGCGACTGGGGGAGACTGCACAAGACTTTCTGAAGTAGGTAGAATACTGGCTGATAATTGAAGGAATTGGAAATTAAGGAAATTAAGAGGGGAGAGAACATTCTAAGCATGGGGGGGCAGCCAATGCAAAGACACTGACATGGGAGGTGGAGTGTCATGTTTGAGGTACAGGAAGTAGGCTCGCATTGCTGGATTGTAGTGTGTGGAAGAGATAAAGAGTAAGAAGACTAGAAAAGTGTCACCATGGTCATGCCTTGTTCATGGATTATGAGGCTTGCTAGAGGGTCACCTAAGGAGGACAAGGTGATGTGAAAGTATGTGATGCAATACCTGCCTGAGTCACAGAACGTATAACCATTTCCTTCTTCGTTGACGTTATGTAGATTATGTTATAGTGCAAAGAATGCTCAATTGCAGTCAGAAAGACTTGGGGTCAAATTCTTCCTGTGGCACTTATTAGCTGCATGGCTCAAAACAAATCACTAAAGCTCTCTGTGACTCTGGCAACTCCTTAGAACTTATTCAGTTACATATGGGAGGTGATCTACATTGGTGGAGTGAGTTCCTACATGAAGATTTTCCTTTGCTCATGAAATCATAGCTCCTTGGTGTATTCATCTACCCTTTTAATCCCTTTAATTTTGTGACATAGAAGACACTGGCACAGGACTGCTCAGCATGGCATGCCCTCGTCAGAGAAGGTGTTGTGCTCTATAAGCAAAGCAGAATTGAAGTAGCTCAAAAGAAATGTGAGATGTGCAAATTTAAAGAATCCACCACAAATATTCACATGGAGTATTCATGCTCGACCTGTAGTAGAGCATTCCTGGCTCATTTTGGTCTGATTAGCCACAGCAGGACACATTGTAACTTGACTTTACTATAATGATGTCATTTTAAGGACAAAGGACAACAACCAACCAACTGATCCCCTTAAGACCTCTCAGTGTTACTAATGTAGACTACTAAGAGAGCTAATTCCTTCTCAGAAAGATGCTATGAACCTGTCATCCAAAAAAGGCCTCTCTCCTACTGATATCCCACTGGCACACATCTTCCCAATATATTTGAATAGGGCATGGAGAATTCAATGGTTAGAAGCTTCTAGGGCCAAATGGACTGAAAGAAAAAATATCTGTATTTTTACAGATGAAATTCCTTGATATTATTATAATCAGTGCTTGAATTTATAGCTAGTTATTTGTAGGGCACCTATAACTGAGTTGCATAGGCATTTGGCAACCTAATTAGGTTAATTTTAAACAACAATTTTAAAGGAAGGAAACACATGTTTTTCATTGTCTATTTCCATGGTTGGCTGCATGATGATGTAGTAGATAAAAAGTTCTTTTTCTCTTTCTTTCTTATAAAAAGTTCTTTTTCTCTTTCTTTCTTTTTCTTTCTTTCTTTCTTTCTTTCTTTCTTTCTTTCTTTCTTTCTTTCTTTCTTTCTTTCTTTCTTTCTTTCTTTCTTTCCTTCCTTCCTTCCTTCCTTCTTTTCTTTCTTTCTTCTTTAAACTGAGTTATAGCCCTCTCACGTAAGTAGAAAAAAAACTTTACATGAAGGAGAGTGACAAAGATAATAGAACCACCTGTTTTCTGTTGTCCAGGAGGAATAAAGAAAGGGGGAGTGCTAAAATTTCAGTTGGAGGAAAATGTTCACAAGGATTGTCCCAGTCTCAAAGTTGTGGACAAATTTCAAGAAGTTGTGGAAACTTCTCTCCAGATCTTTGCAAATGTTATGGACTACACAGTTAGTGAATGGAACTACTCTGATACTTTTTTTTTTAATCTGTAAAATGAGGAAAATTGTATTAACGGGTTGCCTTCTGCCTTGAACATCTAACATCTAATTCTAGTTTCTTCTTGTAAATGGTTTCACAGAACCAAAGAACCCCAGAATTGTAAGAAAACTGGAAAGTATTCTAGTTCAACCCTTGCTTAAACATGAATTATATTTTATTTTATCCCATACAAATATGCCAGCATCTACTCGAATACCCCCAGTCATAGGAAACTCACTATCTCCCAGAGCAGCCCATTTAATCTTTGGACAGCTCTCATTGTTAGAAAATTATATTGAGTTACACTCAACCTCCTTGTAACTTCCACCCATTAATCCTAGTTATGCCCTCTGGGGAAAAAGTAGAACACGTCTAATCCCTCTTTAACCTGACAGCTGTTAAAATATTTGAAAACTCTTCTCATGTCCTTCCTGAGTTTTCTCCTCTTCTCCAGGTTAGGCACCCTCATTTCCTTCAACCAGTCCAAATATAGCATGATTTTCAGTCACCTCACAATCCTGGTCACCTTTCTGTGTGGACATGTCAGCTCATCAATGGTCCAACTAAAATTAGTTGTTCAAAATTGGCTATAATGCTCCAGATGGGATCTGATCAGAATGGAGCTGAGTGGAACTATTGCTTCCCCTTCTCTGGGTAGTCAATTTCCATTCAGATCATCTATGGTTGCAGCAGTTTTGTTTGTTATGTCTTGACTGCCACAGATTCATATTGAGCATGAAGTTCATTAGAAACCCTAGGTTTTCCCCACATCAATTTCTGTCTTGTCATATATTTTTACCCTCTACTTACACAGTTGCTTTTGGGAGCCCAAGTGATGAACTTCCTATTATGCCTATGAAATTTCATCTTGTTACATCTATCATACAATAAGAGGCTGTTGAGATATATCTTTGAATCCCTATTCTATCATTCAGGGTATTCTAAGCTATCATTCATAGCTTCATGTGACCTGAAAATTTCATAATCATGACATTTATACCCTCACTATCCAAGTCATTAATAAAAATGTTGAATAGTTCAAGGCCAAGGACATAGCCTTTTGTCACTCCAATAGACACCTTTCTCCAGGGTGATGAATCAATCCATAAATTGACATTTTAGCTATAGTTGTTCAACTAACTATGAATTCACTTAACTAGGCTAATCATTGGTACTGTATTTCTTTATCTCACAAAGCTATCATGAGAAACTGTGTAAGATGAGAAATTTACTGAAATCAAGATATATCATGTGTTTAATATTCCTCTCACCTACCAGTCTGATAGCTATCTGAAAAAAAATAAATGAGGGCATGACTTGTGCTTGGTGATCTCAAAGCCAGCTTGTCCTCATTGGTTTCTGTGATTTTAAGATTACATGGAATTTATCTTTATCCAGTTCCTATGATTTCCACATCTCCCATGAGTTTTTCCATGTTAGTTGGAATTTGGTTGAGAGTAAGAGCTCCTTTTGTTTGTTTGTTTTTTTTCTTCCTGCTGAGAGATGAAATTTCCTCAAAGCAAATCAAAAATTTTTCAGTTGGTCTGCTTTTAGAATTCATCTTTGCATGAATATTGAGAAAATTCCTGTCCTGCCTACTCTGTATTGGATCTACTCCCTTGATTAGGAATAGTCTTAATAGTAACTGACCTTTATTTAGCCATTTTAAGTTTACAAAGTTCTTTTTGCCCAATAACCACAACACAGTAGATAGAATACTGGACTTTACACCTGGATCATCTCAGCTGAATCCAGATTCAGATATTTCTGGCTGTGTGTCCATATATTAGAAACAACAGAGTTCCACCAACATTTTTTGAATGGAGGAGTGACCTTCACTTAGGAATATGTCTTTGGCAGCTGTATGGAGGGAATTGTAGAAGGAAGGAACTAGCTATTGGGCAACCAATTAGGAGACTCTTGCAACAGTATAGATGAGAAGTGACAAATGCACAGACAGTGATGAATACAAGATATATTAAAGAGATGTTGACAATAAAACTTGGCAATTGATTGAATCAATCCATCAAAGAGTATTTATTAAGCCTCTGTCATATCCCAGGCACTGTCCTTATGGAGAAACTTGTCTTGTTTGCTTGGGATATAATCAGAAGAGTACTAGACTTCAAATCTGGAAGAACTGAGTTTAAACTTTGCTTCATAGCTTCACTAGTTGTGTGACCCTGAGTAATACTTTTTAAACTCCCTCAGCCTCAATTCTCTCATCTATAAAATGGAAATAATAACAGCATTTACTTCTAAGGACTGTCACGAAGATCAAATGGCACAATATATGTAAAGCACTTTGTATTAAAGTACCATATCAATGTTATCTATCTATCTATCTATCTATCTATCTATCTATCTATCTATCTATCCATCTATCTATCACTTCATCCATTCATCTATCTGTTGGTCTGTCCATTCTTCCACCTATCTGTCTGTCTAGCCAGTATTTTATAGTGTGAAAAGTACTCTGTATACATTATTTCTACAATTCTCTGAGGTAGTACTACAGATATTACTATACCCATTTTATAGATAAGGAAACTATAACTCAGTATAGCAAATGGTCCCAAGCTATCTTTGTATATAGACTCATCTTATTGAGTTCAGTCTGGCCTGAGACACTTACTAGTGGTGTGACCCTGAGCAAGTTACTTAACCTTATTTGCCTCAGTTTCCTCATCTGTAAAATGAGAAAGAAATAGCAAACCACTCCAGTGTCTTTGTTAAGAAAACCCCAGATGGTGTCACAAAAAAACAGGATATGACTGAAAAATGATGAACAAATATATTTGTATTTATTCCCATTTTATTTGTTTTAGATACATATGTGTTTGTGTGTGTGTGTGTATGTCTCCCCCATTAGAATATCAGTTTCTTGTGAATAGGTATTTTTTCCTTGTACTTTAATCTTTATCATCTAGTACAGTGCTTGGAACATAGTAGGTGCTTAATAAATGTTTGTTTGTAGATTGATCTAATGATCTGAGAGATCTTTCATGATCTCAGCTCCCAAAAGCCCTCTCATCTTTCCATGAAAATGGGCACATTTTGTCTTCTGTCCATATATAAGAAAGAAAACATATGACTTAGGAATGGTAAAACAAAAAATCTCACCTTTATCTAGCTCTCCAAGGTTTCCTTTTTTTCCCTTTACTCTCACAAAAATCTTGTGACATAGATAATATCTTACAAGTAATATCATCTTCACTTTACAGATAGCTAGCTGAAGCTCAGAGACATTAGATATTCTGCCTAACGTCATGCAGCTGGTATGTATCAACTAGGACTCTAACACCAGATTTCTGGACTCCAAGCCCAATTTTCTTTCCCTTGGAGACTCCTCTTGGAGACTATGTGGATCTGCCTTTAGTTGTTCCACTTCACATTTACAACCTCAATGGAATCCAAATCTTACTATCCAAGCTACCTTGTAAATAATAAATAGTAACTGTTTCTCTTTTATCCAGGAACCCTGAGGATCTTCCCCTCCCAGTCTGATTTTTTTAAATTTTAGTAAAAGGGGTCATCCCTTGAATAACTACTTAAACAGGCCTATTCATTGAATGGGTGTATCTCACTCAAAGTGAGAGTCTGATAAGACCTTGGCCTAAAATGGTCAAGGTCCCTCATTGCATCCTGGGCATCTCCAGTCTGTCCTGATGAATATCAGGCCACTGGACCCAGATGACTCTGGAAGAGAAGGTGAGGCTGGTCACCTTGCGCAACCTTTCCTCACTCAAATCAAAGTCAACTGCAAGTCGTGCCATCATCTTTATGTCATGGTCCTCTTCAAGAAGGAAGGACAAACACAACACAACCAGCTGCATTATTAGGCAAGCCAAGTAACCACTCTGTGCCTCAATTTCCTCATGTACAAAATGGGGATAATAATAGCACTTACCACCCGGGATGTTATGAGGATAAAATGAAATAATATTGACAAAATACTTTATTAACCTCAAAGTGCTGGAATAATGTTAGCTATTATTATTTTTACTAAAATATTACACATGTGGTCCTGAATACAGGAAGTTGCATTTATATGATCACTGCAGACATTACCAAAATTTTTCTGGGAATGAAGAAGAAACATCTCTAGATATGATAGCTATGAACAAAACAGGTCCTCCTAAAAGGAAGTAAAGGGAAATGCATATTTTAACAAAAAGCATAAAAACCTAAGTCTAAAAATACCACATTTTAGACAAATGTTTGTATATGTGAATATATACCTATATGTGAATATACACACATGTGTATATACATATATGTGTATGTGTATCAGTGTGTCATGGGGGTGTTGTTATTTGTAATCACACCCTGATGGCTTGGAAGGGGAAATGGAGGAACACAACTTGTCTAAAAATAGGCAAATACAAACTATATACAAGGTTATAAGAAATACTTTCAAGAAGGAAAGAGTATTAACAACTGAAGCATGATGGGAGGGAGAGGGGAAAGGTCAGATACCACCTTGTGGAGGAGGTGAAGCTTTACTATGTATTGAAGGAAACCAAGGGTCCTCCTTCTTGGAGTTGAAATGAAGAGGGGCTGCCTTCCCTGGATATGGCATAGAGCACTGCCAGCTCTTTGAAGTACTGCCAGCAGAATGGGAGTGCCTTACGGATAGGAAGTGTTCATTTTTGTCTTTGCATTCCTACTCTCTGGCATGGTACATGGCACATAGACCAGTCTGTATGTATATATGCATATATATGTGTGTATGCATGCAAATATATATGTATATCTGCATATACCTGTGTGTTGTATGCATGTATATGTATATATACACACAATATATGTAATATTGTGACTCGACCTTATTGTACAGTCATTTCAGTCATATCTGACTCTTTGTGCCCCTATTTGGGGTTTTCTTGACAAAAGATACTAAAGCAATTTGATATTTCCTTCTCCATCTCATTTTCCGGTTGAGGAAACTGAGGAAAACAGGCTTAAATGGCTTGCCCAGGGTCACACAGCTAATAAGTGTCTGAGGCCAGGTTTGAATTCACAAAGATATAAATCTGACTCCAGGCCCAGCACTCTATCTTCTACACCACCTCACTGTCCTGGAGTCAGGAAAATCTGAGTTCAAATTCAACCCTAGACACTTCCTGGGACAGTCCCTGAAACCTCTGTTTGCCTCAATTTCCTGAACTATAAAATGGTGATAATAATAGTAACTACTTCCCAGGGTTATTGTGAGGATTAAATGAGAAAATAAATTGTAAAGAGCTCAGTACAGTGTCTGGCACATAGTAAGCATGTATAAGCGCTAGTTAGAGTTGTTCTGAGGGTTCCTCTTGTAATCATCATCATCATTGTTTGAACCCAGGTGTTTCTGACTTCCACAGTACTTCTCTTTCTATAATCCCACATTTCCATTTTCACTGGTTTAGACGAAGGGTCTCCTTTGTTCTCTGAGTCACAGTAGCAGCTATCCAGAAAGCTACTGTGCTAAGCTACATTCTACCTGGTCATGGAAATGGCTTAGGGTGGAGTGGATAGTTTCTTAGTTACCATAGAAAATTAAGTGAGAAGCCACAGATGGACGGGGAATATTTGAAAAGTAAGCCTTGAGTCATCCTTCCCTTGACAACTGAATGATTTTTTTTTTTTATCCCCTGCACTTAATGCTTATTTGATTTGGAAGGAGAGGAGAAAATGAACAAGCAAGAACTCCTAACTTCCTTCTCCCGGCGATCACAACTACTCAGTAGACAGTCCTTAGCAAGTTTCACCTCTAACAAGCTGCTGTTGTTTTCATGTTTGGGGAATGGCTTAAGACTGTGTATGATAACATCCTCAAGAACGGAGAGTATTAAGCTATGACAGCTTTCCACTGACCTAAGCAATTGCCATATGAAAACACCATTAGCAGCTCCCCTTTTCATCTGCTCTCCCCCTCCTCTTCCCCACCAGGAAAAGCCAGGCTCAATACTACTATTAAATTACCCTTAGAAATAAGCTCCTCAAGGAAAAATCAATGCACATGTGTTTTAACACTTGTCTCCGATAGATCAAATGGCCAATCTCACATGTATTATTCTATACAAAGGTTTAAATTTTAGAGAAACCCTCTTTGGTGGCATATTTGAGAGCACATTGGCTGTTAGGTTGAGTAGGAACAAGAAAAAGGAGGAAAAAAAAGGGAGATGAAGGCCCTTTTTCTTGTCCTGTCTATTCAGCGCTTCTGAGCCTGGCCTCTACTTACTTAATGAAGACTATGCATCAATCCTAAAGAAGGGGATAGGAACAAAATAAAATAAAACTCTGCATCCAGGTTTTAGTGGTGATCTTTTTTTCTGAGTTAAATTACTTTCTCTTCCAATCATTTTCTCTCGTTTTAGTCACTGTCTTTCTAGTTTTGAGGGTTTGGGGTTTTGTTTGTTTGGTTTTTTGAATGAAAGAAAATTAACAAGCACAGCATAAACAGGCAATGGTAATGCCAAATGTGGTACCAGAGACAGTGGCAATGATGGTGGAATGGCTCTTATATTTGGGCATAATACATTAAGTATGTGCCTTACCTGACAAAACCAAACTTCCCTGACCTATGTGTGAGCATAGGTGGGCAGGTCCCAGTAACTATAGTCAACTAGATGGCAGGAAGACCTGAGTTGAAATCCAGCCTCAGACATTTAACTAGCCATGTGACCCTGAGCAAATCACTCTTTATCTATCTGTTTCCCTATTTGTAAAATGAGGATGATGATAACACTAACCTACAAGGTTACTGTGAGTCTTAAATGAGGTAATATTTGTAAAATGCTTTGCAGACTTTGAAGTGGTATGTAAATGCTATTATTTTTATTATTATACCGGTTTCAATTTCCATATCTCAAAACAAGATGTTGTTCTGTGCTGCTAATTTTACAAAGGAGATTACTGAAATATCTTAATACGTAAAATGGCGAGGAGGGGTTCATGAGCTGAAAGGTCGGTATGGATTAACAGTGTGATGGAACATTCAAAACACTAATTTGATGGCAGGGTACGATTAATAGAAGTGAAATGTCCAGAAAGAGAGAGAGGATAGTCCCATTATACCCTGCCCTTTTCAAAGAGACAGCTGAATAAAGTGGAAAGGGGATGGATTTTGGAAATAAATGATCTAGTTTTGAATCTATACTCCACTACTTGCTGCCTGTGTAACCCTGGGGAAACCACAACCTCTCTGTGTCTCAGTCCCTCATCTGCAAAATGTGTGGTTTGACTTTCATGACATTTAAGCCATCTTCCAGTTCTAAATCTGTGATTATCTATGGACCTATGAGCATATGCAGAATATTCAGATTTTCAAAATTTTTATGGGCTTATTTTATATTTACTTTTATGTATTTATTTATTTTTGGTTATCTGGTACATGTCAATAAGAAATTGACTAGGTCAGTGTGGGGAAACAATGATAGTAGTGATAATAGCAGCTGATATTGATGAAGCACTTTAAGATTTGCAATGTGTTTTATAAACATTACTTTATTTGATCCTTACTACCAGGATTTGCTTTTGTTATCACCATTATAAAGATAAGGAAACCAAAGTTCAGAGGAATCAAGTTACATGCCTACAGTTATTTAAATATTAAGATTTGTGAATGTGTTTGGTGCTAAGTGCCAAATGGATGTTGAATCCAGGCATGGTGGGCAATATCTGTAATTCCAGCTACCAGGGAAGCTGAGGTTGGTGAGTCTCTTCAGTCTGTGGACTAAGCCAACTGAATGTCTACACCAAAGTCAGCATTAATATGGTGAACACCAGGAGAGGAAGAGCCACCAAGTTGCCTAAGGAGGGGTGAACCCACCCAGGCTGGAAACAGATCTTGTCAGAGCTTCCAAGCTGATCAGGGTGGAGAGAGTAAGCTTCTGCATTTTCAGACTAAGCTAGAGAAAGACCCAGTCTTACTTTTAAATACATACACACACACACACACACACACACACACACACACATACACTGTGAGAATCAAGTGAAAGAACTGGGAACATTTAAACTGGACAAAGATCTAAGAGGGATGTGATCCTTAATTTTAAGTATGTGAAGAGCTGTCATAGGAGAAAGAAATTAAACACTTCTTGTTTGATTTTGGGAGGCAAAACTAATGTGCGATAGGTACAGAGTAAGCAAGGATGAAAGGTTATCAAACAAATTTATATAGAGTCCAATATAGCTAATAGAGTTGCTTAAATTATTAGAAAATAGCAATAACAAAAATCATAACTATCTCAAGGTTGTTAAAAAGTGGAATCAAATTTATCATAAGATAATGAGTTCTCTGTATCCCAATGTTCAAACAGAAATTTGACAATCACTTGGTGGAGAAACTGTAGGGGAGATTCGTGTTATAGGTCCTTACCCTAGACCAAACATCTTCAACATTTCCTTTCAACTCAGATTCTGTAATACATTTGATGTACTTTGGAATTGAATTGAATGTGTTGGTAAAGTACATAGAATCATAGGGATAAAAAAACTCTTAATAATCATAGAGAAACAAAGCATTAGCTATTTTATTAATATGTCTTGGAATCTTCATTTGACAAGTTTACTGGATTGTAGCCTTTGGATTGTAAGGGAACTTTAGAAGTCAGTTAGATCTATCATTTCTCAAATATGCAAGGAGCAAGGATTGAAAGGAAATGGGACGTGATAAATGGGATACTGCACTTAAAGGAAGATCTATTTGAAATGTTTCAGACATTTTTACCAGTTGTGTGACCCTGGGTAAGTCACAACTTCTTTGTCCCTTATTTTCCACATTTGTAAAATTATTAATAACATCTACCTCACAGGATTTTTTGAGGATCAAATGAGGAAATATGTGTAAAGTAATTATATAAATGTTAGCTGTCATCATCATCACCATCATCCTCATGGTGGGAATGAAATGAGACAATGTACATACAAGTAACTTTGAAAAACCTTTAAGTCTACATCAACATGGACTTCTATAAAGATAATCTACAAAATGTTTTCCAAACTTCACTTCAACCAACTGTTCCAAACACCTCCACTGCCAAAGCCTTAACCAGATTGGCTAATGAAAAAACAAACTGATTAATTGGAGTTTCTCCTCCTCACCTGAGCCTTCCCACTTTCAGAGAGTAGTGCTAATGAGCAGGGAAATGGCCAAGAGGTTTGCAGTAGGAGGGAATAAGAACAGAAGGGAGCAGGGGAAGCCTGGATGAGTCACAGGCTGGAGAAATAGTCTCTGAATAATTGAGGGTTGGGGAAAACAGGCCTTTTATTGAACAAAGCAAATCTTCTTGCAGAAATGATACTTGTTTTTATGTTTCTCATTGTAGGCAGGAAACCGTAATGACTTTCTTCTATCATACTTCTCAATGTGCCCTGAGGCTAATAAGTGATGGGCGCATCCAATAAATGTAACATGGTGATAGCCTATTCATTTAAAAAGCCAGTTTGGAGTGTTTATTTATGATTTATGACGAACTTCTGGGAGAACCTGGGTTTCTGGATGGTACGAATGAATTACCATTTAAAGTCTATTGTACTTATTCTGAGCAGACCTGGTCAGGAAGCTGGGTTGAAAGGGTCAGGCCCTAAGTTTAGATGGCAGATATTAAAATTAGTAGAAATTTGAAGGATCAAAGACATTCCTCTAAATCTCTCTTTTTATACAAGAATTGAGGATGGTGACTCTCTGCTTAAAGATCATTGGTGTATAACTGTCCTTGACCAGAGAGAGGGGTGGTCCTAGGACTTCAGTGCCAAAGTTTTCATGAAGCCAGATTCTGTTTAATGTGAACATGTATAGGCAGGGTTCACAGAGGTAGAGCTGAGGACCCCAACAATGGTCCTTGACATTAAATGAGGGAGAAAGTGGTGCTAATGGCTTCTTCTTACAACTGACCTTCTTACCTTTGGCACCAAGAGAGGAACTTTGGGAATGCCCATCCCAAGTGTGTAGAAATGTAAGGAAAAGCAGAAACTCCATAACATTTGGAAGCTTTAGCTCTCAAAGTCACATGGGAGTTTGCAATGAAAGGAGACAGTGTATGGAACTGTAAAGCAATGTATAAATAGAAATTGTATCGCCTACCCTAAAGGCTGACTTAAGAGCTTAGTATTTACATGTACATGTGTGTGCATATGTATATATGTAGGTGTGCACATGTATACATATATATGCATATATGTATACACACAAATATACGTATTATTCATCTGTTATTTGTTTAGTCATTTTCAGTTGTGTCTGACTCTTCATGACCCCATTTGGGGTTTTCTTGGCAAAGATACTAGAGTATTTTGCCATTTCCTTCACTTCATTTTGCAGATAAGGAAACTGAGGCAAACAGGATTACATGACTTTCACAGGGTCATACATTTGACGCTGGATTTTAACTCAAGTCTTCCTGAATCCAGCCCTGATGTTTTACCCACTGTGCTACCTAGCTACCTTGTATGTATATGTACACACATCAGTATTGCTGTCTATCTATCTATCATCTATCTGTAATTAATATCTATGTAAAGCTAAGATCTGCAAAGTGCCTTACAAATAATTCATTTTATCCTCACAATAATCTTTGACACAGGTGTTGTTATTATTTCCATTTTATAGTTGAGGAAACTGAGGCACAAGGAAGTTAAGTGACTTTCCCAGAGTCCCACAACTTGTCTTCCTAATTCCAGGCCCAGTGCTCTACCTACTGTGTTACCCAGCTGCCTCAATTGCCAGTTTCCAGTCAGAATGACACCTAAACCAGCCCAGAAAAATTATCTTTCCTATTCTCTAGACATCTTATCTAAAGAAGATTCTACCACCTCCCTGGCAACCATAGGACAAGGGAAAGAGCAATAGATTTGGTGTCAAATCCCATCCTTGTCACTCATTATCTGTATGATATTGGCTAGGTCACTACCTCCCTGGGCTTTAGTTTGTTCATAGATATAATAATGGGGTTGGATTAGATAGTCTCTAGGGTCCTTTCTGGTTCTAAATCTATGATTCTTCAAATATCACCCTGGGGTTTGATAATACTCAAAATTCCTCCATAAATCTAACCTAATCTATTTGTTAGAAGTTTGAAGATAATTTGAACAGTATCTAATATCTCAAATTTTGCTTCTTTGCTTAAGATAATATACTTAGAGCTGGAAAGAAGCCATTCAGGCTATTTTAAAGAATGAAGAAATTGAGGCCCTGAGACATTAATTGACCTACCTGAGGTCACACAGGTAACAACAGAAATAGAGTTTTGGGTCAAGTCTTTTGGCTCCAAAAACAGTCTACTTTCCATGGTACCACACTATATATGTTTCCTTCCAGTGTTAAGCACATTATAAGGTTCTAATCACTATTAATATGCCAAATTGCCCTCTGCCACAACTGAAAACCATTTCTACTCCAGTTCTACTTAAAATGAAAATTCAGAATGGGTTCACCATTCTTTTTTATCATAATCCTTCATCTATTTGAAGGCTGTTATTAAATCTACTCTTAGTCTTCTCTTTACTAAAAAATATCATTTATTCCACCTTTTTTTCATGGGTCCTATTCCTAAACCTATAATTATTTTTATGGCATCCACAGGCTCTTAGAATTGGAATAAATCTCAGAGGTCAGCTTATCTAACTTGTATTTGCACAGGAATTCCCCTCATCCACAACCCTCCAAAGCATTTATCCAGCTTCTACTGGAAGACCTCTGATGAAAGCAAACCCATCAGCTGTGGAAGTGAATTCTACTTTGGAATGGCTCTAATTTTAGCAATTAAAAAAAAGGCAAAGAACCTACAATCTGCCTCTCTTCAAAGTGACCCACGACTCTTCCTCTTTGAGAACATTTTAATTTCCTCCTCCCTCCAAGTCTTTTCTTCTCCAGAATGAATATCTTCAAATCCTTCAGGAAATCCTGGGCATGATACAGTCTCCAGCCTTCTTATCACCTTGATCATCTTCTACTGGACATGCTCTGTTCCATCAGAATTCCCATGTCCCTTTTAACCTGTGGGATGTCAGGCTGCTTGCAGTTCTCTTGAAGGGCCTGACCCAAGATCAGGATAAAAGGAAAAGGCATGGCAATTTTAAGCTTAAAAATCTATGGTATCAGAGATGACAACGGCTAATTTTCAGCCCCTAGATTTCTGATTTATTCCTTTTAGTTTTGGTTGTGTTTGAATCTTTTCATCTATTTTTAAATTTTATTTTATTTTATTTTTTAGCTTTGCTAGATATCAGAATCAGGATAGAGACAGATCCTTTGCTGGCTAATTAAAGCCCTGCATGTTAATGAACTCCCAGCACTTTTCTGCCTTGGAGTGTTTGCAACCCCACAGGAAATTAATAAGAGCTTTAATCACTTGGAGACTGGAAAGGTCAGTGCCCACTAAGGGTTCAAACACAGAGAAGGCAGTACAATCATATCCTATTTTAAAAGCATAACAACAACACGCCTTGGGCAATTGGAGCATAACAGCATCAATAGGCAGATAAATTAAAGGATCATCTCTGATCATAGGACTAAAAGTGTGTGTGGGGGAAGCCCCACAAAACAGTGAGTTGTATATCATCACATGCTTGGTTATTACTCCCCTCTCTCTTTTCCCTCACTTCACACCAGCAACTTGGACACAGACAATGGAGCTGCTCATGTCATATAGGAACGAGACCAGCCATCTCCCATCTGACAGATCTGAACCTAGTTTGTCAGCCAGCTATTGAAATTACAAGTCACTTAGGTACTCCAGGTGACCAGAAATGGAGTCATAGTAATCATCTGAGTGAGTGAGCTAGAAGGAAGGAGATTCCATTGTGTAAGACTGACCAGCTCTACCATGTCCCAATGGTCATTTTCAATAGTAGGATGGATTATATAGGAAAGAAATTGGAGGCATTTTGAAAGCTATTGCAAGAGGTCAAGGGAAGGCTAATGAGAGCTTGAACTAAGGTAGTAGGAGAACAAATGAAACAGGATAGCTATATGAGATACTCGATTCTGTCTTTACATAAAGGTTAAGGAAAAGAAGTCAAAGAAAAGTGAACCACTAAGAATAGTGGTAACATGAACAGCAATAGGGAACTTAGAAGTGGTGCCAGTTGGGGAAAGGAGAACTTGATTTCTAGTTCATCTCTAATCATATGAATTTCAAGAGAAAGTAAGATATCCCAAGTAGAAATGTCCAGCAGAAAATTGAAGATGAGTAATTGTAATTCAGCAGATGGGTTGAAGCTGTACAAATCAATTTGTGAGGCATCCCTAAAGAAGATAGAGTTGAACACATGAGAATGGATGAGATCTTTGAAAACAAGAGTGTAGGAAGGAAACTCCAGAGGTCTTAGGACTGAACCTTTGGGCATTTGCACAAATTCTGGGTTGGGACAAGAAAGAAGAATCACTTTAACAGATAGCAATTTGAGAAGAAAACCATGATGCTGTAGGCAGGTGACCGACAAGGCAGCAATAGAACTGAAGGTAGGGTTAGTCAATAATGTCAAATACTGCTGAGAGGTCAATGAGAAATAACCATTGTATGCAGTAATAAGAAAGTGATAGATGACTTTTGACACTACAATTAGAGGAGAGCAGCAGTATGAGTGGATGCCATATTATTTTACTTTATCCTCTCATTCTTGTGAAAACGTGCCCATCTTTCATGATCTATTCAGTTAAGATTCCACTTTCTCCATGAAACATTTACTAACTTCTCTACCTGAAATAATACTTCTCTCTTCTGACCTCCTATGTAACTTGCCTGTTTCATTAATTTGTTATTTCTCATTTTGTGCCTTATGTTCTAGTTTTATTTAATACCCTACAAACTACTTGAGAACAGGGATAATATATTCTACAGTCCTAGCCCACCACCCCTCAGCATCTAACATAGTTCTATGTACCTGGTAGATGTGCCATAGACATCTCTTGGCTTACATAATAGATTGGATTCTCACAATATCCCTGTGATTTAGAGACCAGGTCATCTGTAAACTTTAAAAAGAGGTACTACCCATATACATAGAAGGTATTTTATATAGCAATCAAATAATGAAATTGACGGATAAATAAAATAACAAACAAGTTAATTGAACACTAAATTTGAATCATTTAAAGATTTAAAAATTAAATTCATTGTTTTGGAACTCAATAACTGCCAACTCAACAAATGGCTATTTATTAACTTCTTTTTTAATACCCTGTACAATACTTGGCTTTAACCTTGATATACTTATACGTGGCTACAACAGCTTATCTGAAAATACGCTCTTTCTGAATATGGAGGTTCTCCTAAAATGGCAATCCTAGCTATAGAATTTTCTATGACGAAAGAAGAGTTGTCTGCTGATGCTATGAGTGGATAAGACAGAGAAGGGGAAAATTTGTTAACTTCTATTTGCTCATTAAATTAAAATGCATCATTTCTTTGAGGAAGGAAGGAAGGAAAGGAGGGAGGGAGGAAGGATTGTGGGAGGGAAGGAAAGAGGAAGAAAGAAGAGAGGGAGGAAAGGAAGAGAGGAAAAAAGGAGAGGAGGGAAAGAAAGCAGGGAGGGAGGAAAGAAGGAAGGAAGGAGGGAGGAAATGAAGAAAGGGAGGAAAGAAGGAATGGAGGAAAGGAAGAAAGAGGGGAAAGGAAGAGAGAGGGGAAGGGAAGGGAGGGAGGGAAGAAAGAAGTTAGGCAAGATGGAAGGAAGGAAGGAGGAAAGGAAGGAAGAAAGGTAAGGAGTGAGGGAGGGAAGAAGGAAAGAAGGATTTATACAGTGTTTACTATCAGCAAGGTGCTATGCAAAGTGCTAAGAATAAATATATGAGCTAAAAGAAGCACAGTCTCTGTCCTCAAGGAGCCCACATTCTGTTGAGGGGAAACAACCCAAAAAGAAATGGGGTGAAGGTGCAGAAGGGAGGGAGTGGTTTTGAAATCTAGAACATAGATTAAGACCAGGAGGGGAATGAAACCTGGTGTGGTCCCCTTCATAAAATGAAAGGACACACCAGTGAGAGAAGAGAGGGGAAAGCCTTACAGAGACTGGAATATTTCGTAAAGAGTCATGAAAAATTTTCTTTTATTTTTTTTCCTTTTCCATTTCTTGTCTTGCCTGGCTGAAGTATTATATGTATTAAGAACAAAATTCCAAACTCCAACAACAGGTTTAATGGATTAAAGTTTTGGTTGAAGAAACTTATTCTAATTATTCTAACTTCCTCTAGCTTGCATGTACTGAAAACCATCCCCCACTATGTTGTCTCTTTCAAAAGTAAAGGAAACATCCACTCTCCCCTCTCTCCTCAGAAATTCCATTTGTTTAATGACATGATGTTCTACACAATTGATTATGAAAGCCTCAACTATCCAGTCAAGCCACGGATCAATCATAGACGCTGCACAAAGAAAATGACCATTTGGCAACATTTATCATGTGTACTAGTGTTGCTGGCATCCAGCTCCGGCTCAGCTGATGTGCTCTGCCTCCATCTATATTCTGCAGCTTAGGTAATGAGCTTAGTTTCTTACCCAGCCAGGGTGTTCAGGTTGGCAGTTGCTCATCTCCAGTTCCTGGGGCCTCCTAATACAAATTCCCAGTTCACTTATGGATTTGATGATAGTAAGAAGGATATGAAGTTTCCTGCACACTACTCACTCCATAGTTATTTCAGGTTGCAGCCTCAAAAAATCTAGTTTAGATACACTCTAAGGTACTTCCCATCTCTAGAACTATAATCCTATGATCCTCCAATACCAAGAGACTGAAAAAGGGAGAAAGTGAGATCCTAATTGGCCTAGAGGTGATGCAGGGTGAAAATAAGAGGAGAAAACAGGTTTACCTACTGAAGTAGACCCTAAAACTGTGTTATCTACCTGTTTCTTTCCAAGATTGTGCATAGTCTGTTCCCCAATATTCCTCATATTAAAAAAAATTATGTCTAACCTGCTAAATATTTTCATAAGTGCTTACCATGTGCTTGGCAATGTGCTAAGTACTTAATAACCATTATGTCAGTTGATGCTCAAAACAACCCTAGGAGGTGGGTGTTATTATTAACACTTTATAGTTGAAGAAACTGAGGCAAACAGAGGTGTGATGACTTGCCCAGAGTCAGAAAGCTAGTAAATGTTGGAGGACAAATTTTGAACTCAGGCCTTTCTGACTACAGGCCTAGCAGTCCATCTATTGAACCATTTTGCAGCCTTATTTGTCTAGGTGTGCATTAAGGATGATGCGTACTTACAATGCTAAGCAAGAGTAAAGTGAAGATGTGCTTTCCCAAGCTTTCAGCTATTTAACAAATACCAGCCTTTTAGCCAAGTAAAGGCATAGGGGAGGCCAGTGGTGAAAACTGAGCACATTCTGCTTGGAAGTCTCCATGAGATTTTGTCACACCCTCTACCCAGGGTCAAATCAAATCAACAAGCATTTAATAGTCACCCACTATGTGCCCAGCACTGTGCTAAGTTCTGAAAATGTAAACTAAAAATAAAAACACTGATGGTGATGGTGAATGCTAGCAGGGTAAGACCTGGTTTTAAATTATATAGAGCACCACTTTGGAAAAAGATGTTCTATAAATTTCCTCTGTAGACTTTATAACCATCAACAACCGACACTTGCTTAGTAAACCCCTATCCCCTTACCACCTGTTGCAAGTAATATTTTAATAACTTCCTTAAAGATCAACCTTCCCTCTACTCTCTCCTCCAGCCCATCCTTCATACCTCAGTCAGAATTACCTTTCTTATAAAAAAAATTTGTTCATATAACTACTCCGCTCACGAATTGTTCATGGCTTCCTCTTCAGTAGCGAGTAAAGCATAACCTTCATTTTTGCCTAGCATACAAGGCCATGTATTAAATGCCATCAATTTACCTTTCCAGCCTAGTTCACACTATTTTTCCCCAAAAACTCTCCTCTCCAACTAAGCAGCCCTACTCTTTCTCCTGCAAAACATGTCCTCTGCTCCAGCCCCATACCTCCAATGTCTTCCATGATCTTTTACCTGTTGAATCTCTATCTATCCTTAAAAGTCATCCCCTTCCATGGAGCCTTCTATAATTCCTCTATCTGGTGACAACCTTTACCCTTAGGCCTCATATGAAACTGAGGAATTTGTCATGCAGCAGGATCATTGTATCCAAAATCTGAAAAAAGCAGCTCAGAGACTACTTAATCCAATCCTTTTATTTTTCAGAAGAGAAATCGTAGGTCTGTGTTGGTGAAAGGACTTTCCAAAGATGATACAGGTAGAGATTAGTGGCCCTGGGATTCAGACCTCCATCCTCTGGCTCTAATGCCTATATTCTTTCCATTTCACCACTCTGTATTTGTAACTATTATGTGGAATGGTAAATAGACCAGTGAAGGAGGGGTCAGAAGGACTTGAGTTCAAATATGGCCTCAAACTCTTACTTGCTCTAGGACCCTGGACAACTCACTGAACCTCTACCTGTCTCGGTTTCCTTATCTGAAAAGTAAGGAATAAGGATAAGAACAACCTCAAAGGGTTGTTCAACATATAAAATGGTATATGTGTTAAGCACTTTCAAACATTGCTGTTAAGTCATTTTAGTCATTCCCAGCTCTTTAGGTCCCCATTTGGGGTTTTCTTGGAAGAGATACTAGAATCATTTTCTATTTTCTTTTTCAGCTCCTTTATAGATGAGGAAACTGAGACAAACAGGGTTAAGTGACTTGCCCAGGGTCACACAATTAATAAGTGTCTGAGATGGGGTTTGAAATCATAATAATATGTATTCCTGACTCTAGGTTTGGCACTCTATCCACTGTACCACCTAGTTGGCCAAAATGATATATAAATATTAACAATTATTATTTTTAAATATGCTGTAATTATTATATTATACGATATATTTAATGTGATATATATCTATGTTCTGTTATAAACTTATGCTATATTTACATAGTATATTATTGCATATTGCATATTATACAATAGGATATATTATACATATAATACATTATATGCAATTATATCAATTATATCTATATGCGTATATTATATTAAGCTTTGTATTTATGTCATATATATGATAATACATGATATACATATGTATATATATTTGAGTATATATACCCTTGTATTATAATTCATGTAATAGAGTAAGAGCTAGAAAGGACTTGAAAAGTCAAAAGTCACCTGATCCAGTGTCCTTATTTTACAAAGAAGTAAACTGAGTTCTAGAAGGCTTATGAGACTTGCCTGAGATCACACGGGTGATCAGTGACAAAGATGGGACTCTAATTCAGGATCTTTGATTCCCAATCCTGAATTATGTCACTGTACCAAGGTGCCTTTCTCATTAATTAAATTATTTAGAGTTGTGTTAAAATTACTTCTCTAAACATCATACTAGACGATTAATAGCTCTATAAGATTAGGAACTGTATCTTATTTAAATGTTTTATCTGCCACATAGCTTTGCCCCGTACTCTGCACACAGTCGATACTGGGAAAATATTTGTTGAATGCTTTCAATCAATGCTTTTTCTTCCATAGAGATCAAAGTAGGCTCAGAACTGAAAAAGGACTATAATGGATTCATTTCAATAAAACTTTGGATTCCTTGTCCCTTATGTACAAAAACCTTACAAGTCAAAGGCATACTTAGGAGAGACCTGAGTGGTTGTGGTTTGCCCACAACGAAGGGCAAATTACACTGGATTAGGAGTCAGAGGGTCTGGATTCAAACTCCAGCCCTGCCACCTACTTCCCATGTGAACTTAGGCAGGTCATTTAGCTTTTGGGGGCCTCGATTTCCTCATCTGTAAAGTGGAGTTAGATGAAATGGCTTTGAAGTTTCCTTCTATCTCTGTATCTATGATCTCATGACTTCTAAAGTCTATTCCTAAATCTCACTTCTGATTCCATGCCCAGAAGACCAAAGACATAAAATTCAAACAGTGAGTACTGTGGTTGGTCAAATTATGGAATGTTGTATGGCTGAAACTGGAGAAGACAAGAAGTTCTTTTCTTACAAACAGTCAACTTATGAAAAAAAAAAAGACTTTAATAGAATGAATAAGCTTATGAAAAACCTTCCCCTAAAAGCTGCTGACTCATCTCTTGGAAATATTGCTATGGGGAACCTATTCTATTAGGTCCTTAGCCCAAAACCTCTCCTTCAAATGACAGGGCATGAATTAATGCATCCTGGCATCCCCAGGGGGCCCAGGCTACAAAAAGGGAATGTTCTGTCCAAAAATGTCCAGTAGCTGCTTTACTTCCATGAACCATGGGGTCCCTGAATATATCGGAATCCCTGGGTATGAACCTTGTGGTCCTATTGAATTATCTTGTTTAGCTCCATGGAACCGGAAACTGCCTTTCTCTGTGTTTATTGAGTAATTAATAAGTGAACCTGACGTTTGTAATCTCACAGATGTCACTGAGCCTGACTGTGATGAGTCATGCCTGGAACAGTGCATCTTATGCAAATAAACAAAGACCTAACAGAAAAGGACTGTGAATAGGACTTACCTTAAGAGATATTTCTATTATAAATATTCTATATACATTTCTAAATATTCTCTATATATCTGTATACAAGTTTACAAACTTGAGGGTAAGAGTTATGAGGGGTAGGAGGAGAGGGGAGGAAATGAGAGGGGAGGAGGGGAGGGGGAGGGGAGGGGAGGGCAGGGGAGAGGAGAGGAGAGGAGAGGAGAGGAGAGGAGAGGAGAGGGAGACGAGGGGGAGGGGGAGAGGGGAGGGAGGGGGGAGGGGGAGGGGAGGGGGAGGGGAGGGGAAGGGAAGAGAGAGGAGACGAGCAGGGGGGTGGAGGGGAGAGAGACAGACAGAAACAGAGAAAGACCAAGACAGAGAGACAAAGACAGAGAAACAGAGAGACAGACAGAGACCCTGAGAGACAGATACAGAGAGACAGAGAGGGAGAAAAGTAATATTGTGGAATTGTATTGAGGCCTGCACTAATGAAAAGAGAATAGGGATAATAGTGGGATCCTGAACAAAATAACAATAATTGTATTTTTAACTCCCTTTTAAATATTATGTATTTATTTTCATTTTTCAATATTCACTTCCACAAGATTTTGAATTCCAAATTTTCTCCCTATCTCTCCCCTCCCCTATCCCAGGACAGCATGCACCCCAATCACCCCTTCCTCCAATCTTTCCTCCCTTCTATCACCCCCTTTTCCCATCCCCCTCCCCTCTATTTTCCTGTAGTGTAATATGGATTTCTATACCCCATTGCCTGTACAACTTATTTCCCAGTGGCATGTAAAAACCCATTTTAGTAGTCTCCTTTTTACATAAGCGTTTTACCTGTTGAGCTCTTTACCAGCTCCCAGAGGGCATGGATCATATATTAGCTAGTACTGGTATCACTCCGGGTACCTAATACAGTGTTGGCCACATGGTAGATGCATTAAGTACATTCTACACAGGTCAAGGCAGCCTCTGGAATCTATGATGACCTCATGGAGCTAAACTGGATTACTTAATAGCCCTACCTGATCCACATCTAGGGATGACCATATGTCTAGAGACATCAAAGTTAAGGAAAAGAAAGCAGTTTATGAATATCTCCCCTCTTTTGCTAGAGACTTTCCCTTTTGTAGCCTGGAGCCTTACTCTTTCACTACATCCACTCCAAAGGAAGCTAGAACCCCACATCTGGCTAGTCCTGTTTTAAAAGCAAGCTTCTCTCTCTCTCTCTCTCTCTCTCTCTCTCTCTCTCTCTCTCTCTCTCTCTCTCTCTCTGTCTGTCTCTCTTGCCCAGATTGCAAAAAATTGAAAAGTGAGGGAGAGAAAAGTAGACAGTTTTTTAGCAGTTTGGCTAAAAATGGGAGAAGAGATATGAGGATAACTTAAGGGGATGGTAGCCCTTGATGGTGGTTTTTGGATGATGGGTAAACTTAGGGATATATCAAGACAGAATGGAGAAATCAGTAGCTAGGGAGAGACTGAAGATTAGGGAGAAATATGATTTTTAAGGAAACAATTTGCTCAAGAAGATGGGAGGGGTTGGGATCAAGGACCCATAGAGAAGAACTACATTATTGTCAAAGACTTGAGGAAATAATGGGGAATGATATTAATGAGATTTGAGATGAAGAAAAGGGGAGAAAAGAGAATTCATGAAGAACTCGTGAAGAATGGCCTAATTTTGTTTAACAATAAAAGAGGTAAATTATTTAGCAGATTGAGTGGGGGAGAAAGAGTTGTGGGAGGCTCAAGGAGAGACTGGAAATGTTAGAACATCTTCGTTAGGGATTTAATTAGGGAGGATAATTAGGTCTTTCTGCTATGGGGACCCATTTGAAATTAGATAACATAAATTTGTAGTGGACTCACCAAATATGATTTTCTTCAGTTATGATCAACAGCATCCGATTAAGAGTGGAAGAGGCTAATTGTGAAAATAATTCTGGGTTATAGGTAGATAATTAACTAAGAAAGAATAAAAGGATTGCCTTGCTGCAGTGAGGGCCCACTCAAAATCATTAAAATGCCTCTGGTGGGGAGAGATGGGTCATGAGGAACCACAGATAAAAGCCAAAGATGACTCTTTAGTTGGAACCCTGTGTACATAGAAGAATGATAGTACATTAATAGATAGACAAAAATAAGAAGGAAAGACAGGTTGAGGGAGAGATACCACTTTCTCTAAGCATTACTCATCAGTCCCCAAAACTGAGGAGTCAAATGTCATGCCTTATGTGTTTTGTGCAGTACTCAGAACGTGCCATTTCATGAATGATTTTGCCGCTGACCATGATAATGGTTGGGAGTCATGTGCTCCAGCTATCTGTTGAACAACTGCTCTTTAGAGATGACAATTTTCAGATCAAATATGTTAAATAGAATTGGCTTGCACCCAAGCAGCATTACCTCCTTCAAACAATTTGGATTGATTTGTGCCCTTTGGTTTGGGTGACTTATTTATTTATTTTTCAAATCAAAAACTAATAAACAGGTCATAGATGTCAGTGGGTAATTCCCTAATGCTTTTTAGACAGGAGAGCTGAGCACATTATGCCAGGGCTTTAGAAGGAAACTGCTAGGCTAGCAAAGACTCAGCCTTAGAATCTGTGTGAAATTAATGCAAATAATTTCTTTAGCAATGAAACGTTGAACTAGATACAGAAGAGCCAAGGCTTTTTATCACCAGCACTCAGGACTTGTCATTCCTGTTGGCAGCTACTATTTCTAGAAGACTCTTTGACCTTGGACAAGTCATTTACCAATTTGTCCTTTCCTATGAAATGACTTTTTTCTTACTCTAAGCCTCGAGATGGCCTCTGATGCCTATGCATGTGCTGTTTGTACAACATAGAAGCATCGATTACAGTAGCTGTAATCAATTAATTAATCAATCAGTGTTTGAGCCAGAAACTATACTAGGCATTGAGGATACAAAGACATAAATAAGAAAACTCTTACCTTTAAGGAATCTGCATCCCATCAGAGGAAGCACAATGCTCACATAAGAAAGAATGGGGGATAAGAACTGGTCTCATGGTTCCAGTGGCACAGGGAATTTCCAGGTGAGGAAATTTCTTCTTTCAATCCAAGTTAACACTTTCTCTGAAATTTCAGTCTTGGTAACTCATCCAGAGCAACAATAAATGAAGTCCCTAGCCCAGGGTCACACAGCTAGTATTTGTTAGAGGCAAGACTTGAACTAGATTCAATACCAGCTCTCTGTCCACTATGTCATACTGCCTCTATAGATATAAAGATATTAAAATATATACAAAATGAGTGCAAGGTGATTTCTTTTTTTTTTTTTTGATTGGGTGGTAGGGAGATTATGGTGGTACTTAAGCTAAGTTTCAAAGGAAGCTAGGAAGGAGCCCAGGGCCTTTCTGTCAGACCTCTTTTTTACAACCATGCACGGAGGGAAGGTATGATCATGTAAGAAGAGCTTCTGGTCTCTAATCAATAGTCCCCAGCCCGCTTCAGAGCCATGAATCAGCCAGCTAGCCTTCCTTTATCTCCGTAATCTAAATTCACAGTGCTTGCTTCATGTAAATGGTACCTTATCCAGCTGGAAATGTGAATCCTGTCAGTAGCACTGGGCTCCGTCATGCTTATCAGAAATACATTATCAGGTGGGGATTAGACAGAGGCTGGTGCTGGTGCTGCTGTCCATGCCAGGGGAATAATGAATAATGAAAATTCCAGGGCCTAGAGACAAACACAATTGACAGGCCGGGAAATGCTTGAGCCACCCTTTCACTCACCTTAATGTGACAAACTCAGCTTCTCAGAAGGCTTTCCACTTCATTCACCAGGGCACATGCTGTGTATGGACGAAAGTGTGTGAAAGAGGGGGTGATGGGGGTGGGAGAGAAATTAATTTCCCCCATGCCAGCTCTCCCCACCTTTCCACTCTGCCCTCAAAGCCCAGTATTTATCAGTGGAACTGCTGCCAAGTAACCAACCCATAGTGGGAGTGGGGCAACAGGAAGCAGATGATAGGGAAAAGGAAGAAGGAGAAACTGTCCTTGGATCCAAATTCTAACTGGCTGTTAAGCAACCTCTCCCAAAGATGCTCACCTCTGAGTGTCAGGTTGTGGGACCACTACTAGACTTAATTACTTCAAACTTTAAATTCATCAATTTTGCTTGTAATTAAGTTGGCTTGAAAGACCTGGGTGAACTGAACAATGCAATGAAATGATTCAGATTAATATGCTAATGTCTATTTTAATTTTTAAAAGCATTTTTCCTCCTTCATTTGGTTATTCTTGTTTTGATGGGGAGGTGGGAATGGGGGAAGGTATGATGGCTATCATGGGAACCAGGGAGAAAAATAACATTCCTGAATACAAAGTAATAATAATTGCTCTTCCATCCCTACTCTGTCCCATAGACACAACAAGCAATTCCTCATAATCTAAAATATATGTTGAAAAGTTAACACTACCCATTTCACAAAAAGAAAAGGTAAAAGTCATGTACATACCATTATGGAAGCTAGTTGGCACAATGGATAGAACGTTGGGCCTGGAATTAGAAAGACCTGAGTTCAAAACCGGCGTCAGACACTTAATAGCTGCATAAGTCTGGGCAAGTCACGCAACCTCTGCTTCAGTTTTCTCATCTGTAAAATAGAATTAATATCACTTATCTCCCGGGTTGTTGTGATGATAAAATGAGATAATATTCATAAAGTGCTTTGCAAATATTTAAGTATTATCACTATTGTTGCTTAGAGGAATGGAGGATAGGTTGGTGTATGATGTCACGAGGTTTGAGAGGAAAAGAAGTGGAAATGAGGGAACTCTTTTTAATGGAATCAGTTTTCTCAGCAAAAGAAGTGATATCCTCATTGAGAGAGTGGGTTATGGAGAACTGGAGAGGCTTGAGGAGAGAAAAGAAAGGGTTTGAAGCAGGTTCTTTTTGAACTGAGATTAGTGATAATTTGGTACCTTGTATGGGGAGAATGAAATCCTTTCCTGTAATGAGTGCCCAGGTGAGAATAGTGAACATGAATATGTATTGTACTAGGGTATGGAAATGTTTGTTTTTTATCATAAATTAAAATTTAAATAAATAAAAATTAAGCGTGTGTGTGTGTGTGTGTGTGTGTGTGTGTGTGTGTGTGACCTAGTTAGTTTGGCTATATGAGGTCCCTTAGCTCTGTTCAAGAGTCCTTGAATAGGAGCAGAGTAAGGGACTGGTGGGAGGAATCCAATACTGAGAGGATGGCAGTGAGGGAACTGAGAGAAGAGGACAGTGTCGAATTAATTTGCTCAGTAAGTACAGGGTTGAGACTGGCAAGGAAGGAAGGTAAAATCACATGAAAAATGGCTTGAGAGAGTACTAAGAGCTGGTAGAGGGTTTAGAGATCCTGGTGGGGATAAAGATTAGGTTTAAGAGAAGTGAAATATAGTGAAAGGTGGAAAAATAGGAAGTTGTCATAATAGAGGAATGGTAGAATGTTTTTTATTATAGAAGAGGAACACACACAAGTCACAGGAAGGAAGTGTGAGTGTCCATTTTTAAATGAAATCCTGGGGTATATACTCCTCCAATTTCTGGACATCTTACATATATGTATGTGACTACATACATATATATATATATTATTTATATGTTATTCATTATATTACATTTCATTACAGTTATTATTTATTATTTTTTCCCTCTCACCAGTGTCCCCAAATCCTAGGCCTCCCGGGTGAAAGGGATACAACGATTTCACTCATCTCCTCTCTCACTCTCATCCTCCACTATCTCCATTAGAATATATGCTCCTTGAGGTTGGGTCTATTTTATCTTTGCCTTTGTATCCCTGGTACTTTGCACAGTGCCTGGCACATAGTAGACTGACAAGAAATATTTGTTGAATTGAAAACTCTCTTCCAAGAGTACATTAACCTCATAAGTACTTGAAAAAGAGGATTTATTGTGACACACGGCATAAGCACGTACTTGGAAAATGGGGTGAGGGGAAGTAGGAAGGAGGTACAGAAGAGTAAACAAGTTGGACAGCTCATGGTTCTTATAATTTAGCAGTAGTTTTCTACACAACCTACAAGACATTAGATCTACTCTCCTTATCTTCTGCCTAAATTTGCTCTGCCCAGTCTTGGATTTGCTATTAACTCAGCTGTAATATCCTGGTATGGAACGGCTGACTGAAACTGCCTTTTGCAGTCCTCTAGAATTTGTGACATTCAGTCCTTCAGCTTTCTTATCTTGAGTGCAACTCTTGTCTTACTGGTCAAAGTCTGAGAAAGTCTGTCTTTCCCTCCCTAAACTTAGAGAAAGAAATGACTGCTCCCTATATAGCAAGACTTTGGACTTACTCGTTTAATTCACACATTTATTATCAGGTCAGATTCTTAGAGCCCTATTAGCCATATGTCCCCTCCTCCTTTGGGTGGGTGGGAGGAACCCAGGGTGTTCCAAGCAGAAGTGGGGATCTCTGATGCTATTGGCTCAAGTCACCATTATTGGGTGTTCCCTCCATTATCATCAGTGATGAGCAACCCCCAAAATACTAATATCTCCTTAATATTGAAAACCAATTAAGATAAATTAGCTTTTAAAAAGGGATATTTACTAAAAAGATATAGGATAAACAGAAGCACATCCCCCCAAACTGGGGCATTCTCCTCTCTACCTCCTCAGTCCTTGGAGAGATTGGGCTCCAGCTTAAAGCAACTGCTACAAAACATTCCAGCTGCCAACTTCACTTCTAGTTGTGGCATAGTCCACAGACCTGTCACTCCCTTCTGGTTGGGGCACAGTGTCTTAGGCGCCAGGAAGACGCTTTGCTGGACTGGCAGATAACTCCTTGAAACTGCTCTCCCTGGGCTTGGCAGTCAGCAAACTCTGGCAAGGAACTCCAGACTCTAGAAATCTGGGAGCTCTTTAGCCTTCTGAATCTCACCAAATTGTAGTCTGCTTCAATCCCTATATTTGTTTACTTAAGAAGAGGAAAGAATAAAAGAAAAACAGAAACAGAATAGTAATGACATTATATATTCAAGTACACATGGCACCCTTTGTGAGGAGGTAAGGGCCAAGGTGTCTGTCTGTCTCTGTCTCTGCCCTTCCTCTCGTCTCCCCTCCCCTCTTCTCCTCTTGCTCCTCTCCTCTCCCCTCTTCCTTCTTTCCCCTCTTCCATCATCATCATCATTTCCATCCTCATCATCTTATCTTCTGCTGCTTCTGTTTCTGCTTCCCCTTCCTCCCTCCTTCCACCTCTCTCTCTCTCTCTCCTTCTTTCTCTTTTTTCTTCTAATGAAACTACAAAAAAGAGATCATTTAGCTGATTATTTTCTATAACTGTGTATAGTTTTATATATATGTATGTATATGTATATACATACATATATATATATATATGTATATATATAAATCAATAGCCACTCAAAAGATTCAACATTCAGTGAGCACATAGGAAACAATCACAGAATATCTATGCATACCCTGAACTAAAAAGAAGCAAGCTCAGTAAAACTCCAATACAAGTTGCCTTCAGAGAGAGCCTGTTGTACATTCTCTTTTGACTGACTGACCAGGTCCTCATTTACATCTATCCAAACCCCAAAGTTTTGTGCCACCCATTTTTCCTGCAAGTCTCTGAGTTCTGGACCTATTAGAAGCTCACCTATGTTCCCAACTAGCCTCTCAAATAGATTCTGTAAACTGCTCAGATCTTACTGAATTATCACAAAGAATATGTCCTTAGAATTTAAAAATATATGTATACATATATTTATATAAATGTAAATATGTGTGCATAGATAGATAATATATATGTGTGTGAGAACTGTTGTCATTAATATTTTTCTACTCTGGCCTGTTTTGATTTAAAAGTTGCCTTTTCCACTTATTTCATGTGGAGTCCAGGCCCGGATCCAATTTATCCCTCCCTCCATTCCTTAATGTTCATCTAGAGACTGAATAATTTTTAAAATTCAAATGTATATATAAATGTATATATTCATATATGTATGTATGTATACACATATATACACACACATTTGTTTGAGTCTCACAATAACCCTTGAGCTCAATTTCACAGATAAGGAAACTGAGACTAAAAGAGATGAAGTAACTTACCAGAGGTCACACAGTTCATAAGTGCCTTTGAGGTAGGATTCAAACTCAGGTCTCCTTGGCTTTGAATCTGGTATTCTATCCACTATACCACCTAGATGTTTGGGACATTTTTCTATTTCAGAGTTATGAATTATTAGTCACACTTAGGAGAAGCAGATCTCACAAGTTCCCATTAAAAATGATTGATATCTTTTATTTTTACATTACATTATCTTTAATTTATAGATATCTTTTGTTTTTATATCATCTTACCTTCATATCCAAATATATCTCCTATCCAGTAAGACATTCTTTGTAACAGAATTTTTTAAAGGGTAGGACAGAAAAGCAATTCAGCAAAATTGAGCAACATATCAACCAATTCTGACAGTATAGTGAATGACTCACACACAATGTCTGCCAGGTCTGCAAAGAGAAGGAGAAGAATTTTCTCATCTCTTCTTCATGGCCAACCTTAGTCATCATTATTGCAAAGTGCTCTATATCTCTTTTTTTGTTGTTATTTCTACTTATGATGTTGTGGTCGCTGTATTAACGTTTTCCTTCTTCTTCTTCTTCCTCCTCCTAGCTAGTATTTATATAGTATTTACTCTGTGCAAGGCACTGTGCTAAACACTTTACAATGCTTAATCTCATGTGATCCTCAAAACAACCCTGGAATTTAGATGCTATTATCCCTGTTTTACAGATGAGGAAACTGAGGTAAATGGAAGTTAAATGGAGGTCATACAGCTAGTAAATGTCTGAGGCTGGATTTTAACTCATGTCTTCTTGACTCCAGACTTGATGCTCTATCCACTGTGCCACCTAACTTCCCCATTCCTATTTATTAGTTTATACAAATCTTTCTATGTTTTCCTAAAGTCTTCTCATGCATCATTTTTATGGTGAAGAAATATTCTAGTACTTTCATGCGCCATATTTGCTTTCCAATCATGGGAATTTAATTTTTTAGATTTTTTTAAAATCAACTATTTTTGTTCTCTTTTCTGTTATCACAATTACCAATAAGAACTCATGGGCATATTGAAATATTAGCATGTTCTCCATGTCCCCACTTCCTCAGTAATAAATCTGGACCACTTCATAATATCTTGTCTAATCCTCAGGTTTACAGATTTGAAACCTGTATTCTTCTCTTCAACTGCAAAAATGGAGCTTCTCCTGCCCACTCTAAGCCCTCTGGTTCTTTTTAAGTCTTTTTTGATTGGTTCTAAAGGATCATACCATGTGATCAAAATGCCGTCTTTGGAATGAGTCACATTCCCATCCTCTCAAAGCAACAGAAAACTGGCTAATGAAGAAAGGAAGCCTTCTCCCTCAAACCTCTGACTTAGGAGTTTAAATAAGACTCATGTTGACTGTAAAGCAAATTATTGTATTCCACTGTCACAGCATGGAGATTCATCTAGCTCAAGCAATTAACTTGGTTTCTACTGCTCAGCCAACAAGTGGTTACCCTCTTAGTTCCGCCATCTTTCATGATCCAAGACTCTCTCTGGATATTTATCCAGGTACTGCCATTAGATGGAGTAAATTGCTCTCTGGGAAGATCCCTCAAATCCAATTCTGGTTGGACTCTGAACACTGCGAAATATATCTCCAATACTTTCTTTCTCAAGAAATTCAAGCCCAATTAACTCCTTAATCTGCTTTCCTCCAGTTTCTCAATTTCCCCCTGTAAACTCACTTCATCTTTATTTTTTATTTTTATTTTTAATAGTAATTTCTCCAGTTATCTTCTCTCTTTCTCATTCCCCAGACCTCCACATCCCATATAATTTAGGCCCAACTTGTCTGCCCAAGTTGTGTTATTTGTCAGTCTTTTCTGATCCATTAAAAGGCTGCATGTCTGCGCACCTGCATTTATGTTAAACATATGAAAGATGCTTTCTGTTTATGTCAAAAATTGATCTATAAAATTTATATGCGGTAAGGAGGGAAGTTATTTGATAGTAATTATGTAAGCACAGTAGAGTAGATAGAATATCATAGTTTGAAGACAGAAAGATCTGGTTTCAGTTTTTGCTTCTAACTTCCTAGCTATGTGACCATGGCAAATTAGTTAACTTCCCTGAATCTTAGTTTTTAGGTGTTTAAAATAGGATAATAATACTTGCCTCAAGGAATTGTTTAGGGATCAATAATATATGTAAAAAGCTTTGCATACTTTAAAATGCTGGGCAAATATCTTCATCTGCTTCAGAGGAAGAAACAGAGTTAAAGATATTAAACCAAGGTCACAAAGAAGGGAGATCAAGGGCACAAAAAGCAGAATTAGAACTTGTGTCCATTCAGATTTTAGTCACACGACAAGTGGCCAAAGCTGCCTTTCCACTTGAAAGGATATCACAACTTTAATATTCTCTTTGTGGACATTTCTCCTCTCGCAAAGTCATGGAACAATAGTGGCAGATCATGGAGATTTTCTTTCTTTAACTGATTTTGAGGGAGTTTCAAGGGATTAGGGTTATTGTGAGATTTGGATCAAAGTAACGTTTCATTGAGTGTACATGATGATGGAAATATATTTTGCAAAATTGCACATATATTGTTGTTTTTCAGCCATTTTTCTATTGTATCTGATTCTTCATGACACCATTTGGGGTTTTCTGGCAAAGATATGGGAGTGGTTTGTTATTTTCTTCCCCAGCTCATTTTCCAGATGAAGAAACTGAGGCAAGCATGGTTAAGTGGCTTGCCCAGGGTCACATAGCTAGTAAGAGTCTGAGATCAAATTTAAACTAAGGAAGATGAGTCTTCCTGACTCCAGTCTCTGCAGCTCTATCCACTGTACTACCTAGCTGCCCTGCAATATGTATAATCTAAATCAAACTGCTTACTGTCTCAGGGAGAGGGAAGGGGAGGAAAGGAGGGAGGGAAAGAATTTGAAAGTTGTAATTTTTAAAAAAAAATGTTAAAATTGGTTTTAAATGCAATTAGGAAAATGAAATATTATTCATAGAGAGTATATTGCTAGGAGAAGAAATAGGAATCTGGAGTTAGGTTTCAAGAAATAGAGTGTCATAAAACCTGTGCTATGATAACTGTATGTCTACCCTATAGCCACTACCCCATAAAGATCTCAAAGCCCTCTTAAAATATTAGCACTCCTCAGATGCACAGAAGGTAAATAAGTGTTATTATGTATGCTTTTCAGGTGGGTAAGAAAAGGTAAAGTGCATCATATTGAGAAATGCCAGATGTCAAAATCAAAGGTAATCATTTCCTTTAGAAGAGCGAAATAACTTGCTTTATTTGAGTTATCCAAAGGATATCAACAGTGTTAATGTCACCCCTCCATTTCTTTTAATTTGGGTTATTACCTTAGATTTGTACTATTGTGTGTAATTCTAAATTAATTATTATACTCTTATGTCTAATTTTGGTTAGCACTTTAATTATGAAGTCATTTTAGCTTTTTGTAGAGTTACTGCTGAAGTTAATGAACAGTATTTACTTTCATTAATGACAATTTGCATTACTCTTCCCTTCCATGATACCCATTCACTGAAAGCTTTCAGACCTAGGGCAACAAAAATCCAATAGTGGAAATGTTATAGAATAAAAGACTATGATCACAGATTTGGAGCTGAAAGGGACCTTAGAGGGCATCTTGTCCAAATGCCCCATTTTAGAGATGAAGAAAATTATTCCATAGAAGTTGCGGTTAAGTAGCAGAGTCAAAATTTGAACCCAAAGCCTCTGGTTTAAATGTCTTTTTCCTTTTAATGTACCATACTAGTCTTTGGGGAGCTAGGAACGACTGAAACTGAAAGCTTGGGGAAAAGGTAGATGTTGAGAGGAAATGATTTTTCTGACATTGATTAGAGATTACAACTTCCTGTATTGCTTTATTAGATTCTCTTTATCCAAAGTCCATTTATCCCAGTCATAGCACCCTGAACCTACAGCCTAGGTCTGTTGCATTTTCATGATGCCAATCTATTTCAACAAAGAGTGAAAAATTTAGTACTGTATCTGAAAGTTTTGTCTCCAATCCATGAAGCAACAGGATTATCAGAGATAATCTGGATGATTGATGCATTTTCAAATTTTTCTTTAGGCCATTTTGTGTCCTATTGATTTGGTAAAACTTTTTTTTTTGATATGGGTTTGTGATAAAACATTGCACTGGCTTAAAAGAAATTGTTATTTCACAAACATCCTCTAAATAGGCTGATATTCTCTTCCACTAAAATTAGTTTCTGTTTAACTTAGATAAAAACTCATCCATTCAGAACCTTTAAGTCTCAGCTAAAAATCCTACCTTCTATAGAAAGCCTTTCCCAAAATTTTTCAATTCTAATGCTTTCTTTAAAAAATTACATATTCCGTACTCAGATCCTCCTGACACCTGCCCTGGTGCTCTCTCCACTGTACCACCTAGCTGCTCTGTCTATATCTCACCTCAGACACTTGACACTCACTAGCTGTGTGACCTTGGGCAAGTCACTTAATCCCAATTGCCTCATCCTGGGTCATCTCCAGTCTTCCTGAGGATTATCTGGTCACTGGATTCAGATGGCTCTGGAGGAGAAGTGAGGCTGGTGACCTGCACAGCCCCCCCTCACTAAAAACAAAGTCCAGTGCAAGTCATGTCATCATTTCTCTGATGGCATGGTCTTCTTCGGCAATGAAGGACAAACACATACATACATACATATTCCATATATGGATTGTTTGTCCTTATTTTTTTATTGTTGTCTCCCCCTTGGATTGTGAGTTCCATGAGAACAAAGTCTGTCTTTTGCCTTTTATTTATTCATTTTTGGTAGCCCAAGTGTTTAGCGTAGTATCTGGCAAATAATAGATGCTTAATAAATGTTTACTGACTGACTGATCTGCTTTTTAGGACTGGTGGGAATTCTACTTGGCCTATGTTAAAGTTTACTTTTATACCCCTTTCTTTAAAGAGGATTACTGAGTAAATAAATTAATAACTAACATTATAAAATATATGATGGTTTATAAAGCACTCGCTATACATTGTCTTATTTGAAAGCATGGGACATATTTGACCTATTGAGAAGAACAAATTGTTTTTAAGGACTTTTAACATATGCTTAGTATGCAAATGGATTTTTATAATGAGTCTTAATTTTAAAAACAAGACATGTAGGACTGCTGCTTCAAAACCTTATTAGTTTACTGTATGTAGGCCAAGGTGTCAAGATGGTATGCTTTTTCAAATAATCTCATAGTGGGTGCTAAATGAATACTTGTTGAACAGAATTGATTTGTGACTTTTCAACAATCCAAACTGGCCTTCTTGAACCTCATAAATATTAATTGGCTAAATGCTGCTGATCTTCATTTTTAAAAAGTTTAAACATTTTAATTTAAAGTTATGAGTTCCAAATTCTATACATCCCTCTCCACCCCCCTCTTTGAGACAGTAAGCAATTAGATATGTTATATATGTGCAATTATGTAAAACATTTCCATATTAGTTATTTTGGACAAGAAGACTCCAATAAAAGAAAAGAAATTAAAGAAAAAAGTGAAAAATAGCATGCTTCAGTCTGTATTCAATCAATATCAGTTCTTTTCCTGGAGGCAGATAATATACTTTATCATTAGAACTTTGGGATTGTCTTGGGGTCACTTTATTTCTGAGAATAGTTAAGTCCTTTACAATTCTTCATCACACAATATTGTTGTTACTGTGTACAATGTTCCCTGGTTCTGTTCACTATGCATCAGTTCATGTAAGTCTTTCCAGGTTTTTGTGAAATCATTCTGCTTGTCATTTCTTACAAGACAAAAATATTTCATTACAATTGAAAACTATAGATTGTTTTGCCTTTCCTCAATTGATGGGCAATCCTTTGATTTCCAATTCTTATCTACAGCAGAAAGAGATGCTATATTTTTGTACAAATAGATCCAACCTCTGCTTTTTTTTTTGGATGTCTTTGGGACACAGACCTAGCAAAACTATTACTAGATAAAAGGGTATGCAGTTTTCTAGCCCTTTGGGCATAGTTCCAAATTGCTCTCTAGAATGGTTGGATCAGTTTACAACTTCCCCAACAATGCATTAGTGTCCCAGTTTTTCCACACTCCCACCAATATCCAACATTTTCCTTTTTTTGTCACATTAGTCACTCTGATAGGTAGGAGGTAGTATCTCAGAGTTGTTTTAATTTGCATTTTTCTGATCAATAGTGATTAAGAGTTTTCCCCCCCAAGAGACTATGAAGAACTTTGATTTCTTTGTCTGAAAACCACCTGTTCATATCATTTGACCATTTATCAGTTGGGGAATGACTTGTAATTTTATAAATTTGAATCATTCAGTTCTCTTTATATTTGAGAAATGAGCCCTTTTTCAGAGATATTTGTTGCAATTTTTCCCCAGTTTTCTGCTTTTCTTATAACTTTGGTTGCATTTGTTTATGCAAAACCATTTTTTAAATTTTATATAATCAAAATGATCTGTTTTGCATTTTGTAATGCTATCTATATCTTCTTGGGTTCAAGATTCTTCTCTAATTCATAAATCTCACAGCTATTCCATGTCTCTTAATTTGCTTATGATACCACCTTTTATGTGTAAATCATATGCCCATTTTGAGCTTATCTTAGTATACAGTGTGAGATCTTGGTCTATATCTAGTTTCTTTCATACTGCTTTTACATAAGTTTTTGTCAAATTGTGAGCTTTTGTTCTAAAAGCTTGGAGCTTTGCGGTTATCATATATATTACTATGGTCATTTACTATAATGCAATTTGTACCTAATCTGTTCCAGTGATCCATCACTCTATTTCTTAGTCAATACCAAATTGTTTTGACAATTACTGCTTTATCATACAGTTTGAGATATGGTACAGCTAGACTGCATTCTTTCATATTTTTCTTTCATTGATTCTCTTGATATACTTGAACTTTTGTTCTTCCAGATGAATTTTGTTATTTTTTCTACCTCTATAAAATAATTTTTTGATAGTTTGATTAGTATGGCATTGAACAAATATATTCTATACAGTAGAAATGTTATTTTTATTATGTTAGTTCAGCCTTCTCATGTGCAATTAACATTTTTCCAATTGTTTAGATCTAACTTTACTTGTGTGAAAAATGTTTTATAGCTGTGTTCATAAAAATCCTAATTTTTCCTTGGCAGGTAGACTTCCAAGTATTTTTTATTGTCTACAGTTATTTTAAATGTAATTTCTCTTTCTATCTCTTGCTGCTATACTTTTTTGGTAATACATAGAAATGCTGATGGTTTATGTAGATTTATTTTATCGCCAGCAACTTAGCTAAAGTTGTTAATAATTTCAAGTATTTTTAATTGATTCTCTAGGATTTTATAATTATAACATCATATCATCTGCCAAGAGTGATAGTTTTACTTCTTCTTCGCCTATTCTAATTTCTTTAATTTATTTTTTTCTCTTATTGCTATAGTTAACATTTCTAGTGCAATATTGCTAATTTTTTATGTTTTCTAGTTCTGAAGGGGGAGAGTTGAGGTCCCCCACTATTATAGTTTTATTATCTATCTCTGTCCATAATTCATTTAACTTCTTCAAAAATTTAGATGCTATACTATTTGGTGCATATGTTTAGTATTGATCTGACTTCATTGTCTACGGTAATTTCAGCTAATTATACTTTCCTTCTTTCTTTTAATTAGATGTATTTTTGCTTTTGCTTTGTCTGAGATCATGATTGCTATCCCTGCTTTCTTTGCTTCAAATGAAGCATAATAGTTTCTGCCCCAGCCCCTTATCTTCACCTTATGTGTATCTTTCTGCTTTAAATATGTTTCTTGTAAATAACATATTGCAGGATTCTTTTTTTTTTTTAAAAATACATTCTGCTATCTGCTTCTGTTTTATGACTGATTTCATTCCATTCACATTTATACTTAGGATAATTAAGTGAATTTCCTTCCATGTTATTTTTTGTTTGTTTATTCCCCTCTCTTACCTTCCATTGTTTCCCTCCTCATAAGATTTTTCCGATTTTCTTTTACATCTGATCACCACCTTTTCCAATATACCCTCCTCTTTATCAATTCTCCCTTCTCTTTTATTATCCTCATCCCTTTTTACTTCTGTATAGAGTAAGATAGATTTCTATATCCAACTGAGTGTGTATGTTATTCTCACTCTGAGCCATTTGGATGAGGGTAAGGTTTAAGCTTTGCCCACTCCCCCCATCTTCCCCTTCATTATTGCAGGAGGTTTTTTTCTCTTGTATATGGGATTTTACCCATTAGACCCCCCCCCACCTTCTTCCAGTGCAATTTTCTTATTCATCCCTTCATTTTTTTTTGTATCATCACACCAAAGTCACCTTTTATTCACACACTTGGTTCTCCATATATTCTTTCTAATAGTACTTGCAGTAATTAAGTTATGAAGAGTTAGAAATATTATCTTGCCATATAGAAATACAAACAGCTTAAACTTACTGAATATCTTATGTTTTCTCTTTTTTTGCTTCTTTTTTACATTTTTATGTTTCCTTTGAGGTATTTGGAAGTTAAATTTCTTTATTCAGCTCTGGTATTTTCATTAGAATGCTTGAAAGTCCTCTATTTCATTAAATATCCATTTTCCCCCCAGAAAGATTATGTTCCATTTTGCTGGATAGGTGGTTCTTACTTGTAATCCTAACTCCTTTGGCTTCTGGAATAGGATTTTCTAAGCCTTCTGCTTTTTTGATGTGGAAGCTGTCAAATCCTGTGTAATCTTGATTGTAGTTCCATGATACTTGCATTGTTTCTTTTTGGTTGCTTACAATACTTTCTCCTTAATCTATGAGCTCTGAAATTTGGCTATGATGTTCCTGGGAGTTTTCATTTTTATCTTTCAGGTGGTGACAAATGGATCTTTGCAATTTCTATTTTGCCCTCTGATTCTAATATATCAGTTTCATTTTCTTGAAAGATGTTGTGCAGCACCCCTCTCCCCCATTTTTTTGTCATGGCTTTCAGGTAGTCTAATAATTCTCATATTATCTCTGCTGGATCTATTTTCTAGGTCAGTTGTTTTTCCAATAAAAAATTTCACAATTTCTTTTTTGCTTACTTTTTGGATTTTGTTTTACCTTGATGTCTCAAAGAGTCAATAGTTTCCACTTATTCAGTTCTAATTTTTTAAACCATTATGTTCTTCAGTGAGATTTTGAACTCCCTTTTCCATTTGACCAATTTTATTTTTTAGGGAGTTATTTTCCTCAGTAAATTTTTGCATATTTTTTCCTTGTCAATTGACTTTTTTTTAACTCTCATTTCTTTCCCCATTTTTTCTACTTCTCTTATTTGTTGTTTTAAATCCCTTTAAAGTTCTTCCAGGAATTCATTTTGTGTCTGAACCTGAATTACATTTTTCTTTGAGGCTTCCACATGCAGCCACTTTCACGGAATTGTCCTCTTAAAAGTTTATGCCTTAATCCTATTACCACAGTAACTTTCTATAACCAAGGTTTTTTCTTGATTTTTGCTCATTTTGGGGCCCTTTTTTGTGACTTGGTGTTTTTATGTGAGAATTGGGCTTTGGTTCTGTGCTGTCTCAAGGTTTTTGTCCCGAGGCTGTGGGTCTTACTTCCTGCTTTCATTGGACTTTAGGACTTGGCCGTTTGTTTTCTCTGGAGGGTAGGTGTCCCTTTTGGCTTTTACTGGAGGGTGTGACCTCCCTGTTGGGCTTCCCTGGGGGTAGGGTTAAGTTGCTGACCTGTTCCAAAGGAAGGGGGCCTTGCTATGGAAACAGGGTCTCTCTGGTGGTAGGCTCCAGGGATGGGGTGTCTCTGTTGCCTAGCCCCAGAGTGGGGCCTCTCTATTGGTCAGCAATGGGGTCACAGCCTTACTGGTGGCTCTTGTTGGAGGTGGGGTTACTGGGGCGGGACCTTGTTGCAATGCACAGACTGTTCACTTGCCCAGGGGTCTGCTGATCTGCAGGAGGTTGGAGCCTCCTTTCTGGATTGCCCTGAAGCTCAGCACCTGGCCCCAGGTCCCCTGCTATGAGGTTGCTGCCTCTGCTGCTCCTCTAATTTGCTTTCCTCCCACCCCAGAGAGATAGCATTTTCCTGCCCAGTTCACAAGCTGCTTCACAGCTCCTAGCCCAATTCTGAGGCAGTTTTCTAGTTGTTTTGAGGGGAATTTTGAAGGGCTTCAGAGGATGCCTTCTTCATTCTGCCATATTGGTGCTGAAAGTTTTTATCTTTTAAGTATAATAATCTATGAAAGGTATACATCAAAGGAGAAGGAGCAATGTCTTGGGGAGAAATCCAGGACAGGAACATATTTCGCCTTTATCAGAGAAAAATTCTACATTTTTCAGAGGGTCCACTGCATAAATTGTGTTTTTCTTTTAATATTTAAAACATTTTGCATTTAAACAATGTGCAGGAAAATGGCCCTCAACCTGTTTAATTTGCAGTTATCTTGGTCAGATAATAAGCATTTACTGTAGGTCAGTGATTATCTGCATTTATTTCATGAAAATTGGACTGAATCTCTTCATTTGTTCTAGAGAGTTGCAACAATTACCTTAGAATCAATCACTCAACAAGCGATTACCAGGCCTCTGCTATGTACCAGGCATTGTGACAGGTACTAGGGTTGCTGTGATTCAGTAGTTCAGTCGTGTCTGACTCCTCATGATCCTGTGTATCCTATGGTCCATTGGGTTCTCTCAGCAAAGATACTGGAGCATTTGCTTTTCCTTTCTCCAGTGACGTACAGCAAACAGAGTTAAACGAATTGTCCAGGGTAATACAGTAAGTGTCTGAGGCTGAATCTGAACTCAAGTATTCTTGACTCCAGGCCCAGAGCTCCATCCACTGAGCCACCTAGCTGCCTCCAAATGTGAGGGAGGCAGTGGCAAAAATAGTAATTGCCCTCAAGTCCCTTATACAGTAATTATAAAAGTTCATATTTGCCTAGAGTTTTATAGATCACAGTGTGCTTTTCTTACAATGATTCTGTGTCAGGTTGTTCAAGATGTATCATTAATATGTTACTATCCCCATTTTATGTATGGGGAACCTGAGATCCAAAGAGCTTATAGATCTATAGTCACACAGCTGGTGTCAAAGCTGGGGCTCCAACACAGAACCTCTGACATCAATGTCCATGTCCTTTTCACTTTACCAAACTGTCTGACTTGAATAGCTAACTAGTTCGCCTAAAAATTGTTTGACGACATGCTTGGGTTAATGGTGTATGTTGTGCATAACAGCAAGAGCCCTGGTTTCCTGAGGATGAAGGAGACTGGCTGTCAGACTCATTTTGGCGTCTCGCACAGGATAATGCAGTCCTATTCTCCAATCTAGTTCTTCTGCTCTAACTACTCATTTTGCTAGAGAATCTTCAAGACAAGAAATCAGGTCTCTAAAACTATCTCTGTGTGATTCCAGATGCAATTAGGATTTTAATACATTTTTTTCAGATGATGATATCTTTCTTTTTAACTCCCCACCCTACGTTGTGCCCATTGCTGTAAATGTAATGTGCAGGAAATGTTATCAGAACCCCTGATATGCTTTAATTGAGTATTGAGAACTCTTTTTTTATTTTGTTTTGTTTTCCATACTAACGACAGGTATCCACAGGAGAGAGAACTCTTATTACTCTTAAGTGATGCCAGAGCTGAACTTGGCAAGTCACTTGAACTTTATGTCTCCCATCTCACCAATAACAGAGAACAGAAGCCAGAACCATGATCTCATGTGTAAGTGATATCACATCTTAGGATAATTCAATGCCCCCTCTAACATTATCATCTCACTCCTTGAATCATGGCGTAAGTCATTCAAATTGCTGAGAAACATCCATTCGCAACCTGAGAGAGAAGAAAGAGAGACAGAAAAAAAGGAACTCATGAAAAGTGCAGACTAGTTAACCCTTATTAGCATAATGAGTTTCCATTGGTCAATGACTGGATGACACTCAAGGTGGCATCCAGGGAGGCAGCTTTCCTGACTGTATCCGTGGAAACCCTGTTGAAGACAGTGAAAGATGAGTCTAACCGGAACTCTGCACCTGCAGCTCCTAAGTCTCTGAGCATTTGCTTCCTCCCCCTCACTTCATTCATATCTTTTTATTAAATGAGCCTATTTGTCACCACCATCTCTCGAAGACAGCAGTCCCAAGGTTCTGATCTAAGGAGGAAATAAAAGTTTCCATTTCAAAAATTTGCAGAGCCAGAACAGCACAGGGATGCCAGGGAAGAAACTACAGATGTGACAGGACCTTCAGAATTGAATGACTTAATTATTTCAGCAGCTGCTTTTTTTCTGGAAAACACAGCACAAGCAAAGATATACCTTGTCTTCTTACGCTGCTTCAATCCCTGATAGAAGAACCCCTGATATGTTTTAATTGAGTATATGATGTCTCAGAAAGATTTCAATAATAGCCTCTAAATCCAACCTTGACACAAATTTTGCTGTTACAGAAAAATAATGTTCCCAACAATAATTCACTTTAACCCACTTCCAAATAATGATTTAAATACTTTTTCTTCCTTAAAGCCTTTCTAGATTCACCAAAGAAGAAAATGATGCTTTCCTTTCTCTACCAAATCTAAATATGAAATTTCTGTCATCATTCTCCCTTTTCTCCATGCCAATTGTGTGCCTGAATACAATTAAATTGATTAAAGCACTTAGTTATATACTACCTAGCCTAGCACTTTACTATCTGTGTGACTAGGAGGAAGTAACTTCAGTTCTCCAGGTCTCAATTTCCTGATCTGTTATTTGAGGAATGGGGCAACTAGGTAGTTCAATGGATCGAATGCTAGGTGGACCTGAGTTCAAATTCAGCCTCAAATGTTTACTAGCTGTGTCACACTTGTATTACCTCTGTTGTAAAACCTCTGTTTTCCTTAATCTACTGGAGGAGGAATTAGCAAAACACTCCAATAGTTTTGCCAAGAAAACCTCATGGATCGCACTGGTGTGTTATGGTGCACAGGGTCATGAAGGGTCAGACACAACTGAAAGACTGAGCAAGAACAAAAATACGGAAGAGGGTATATTACAGAAAGGAAGACCCTTATGTCTCTTAATTGATGATGTCACAAATCATTCTCTATTAAAATTAGATTTTTATTCTAACCAATAAGGATGAACTGTTTAGTACACATACATGAGAGGTGGAAGGATTCAAGCAGCAAGATTTGGCAGTATAATTGAAGAAGAGGAATGAGTGAAAGTGAGGAATTGAGTACAAGATCTGGGTGTCATTTTATAGCAAGAGAGAATTTCAGAAGAGGGGAGGGTTTGTGGGGAAGATATTAAGTTCTGATGTGAACATACCGAATTTGATATGCTTATGGAACATCCAGTCTGAGGTTTTTAAAATACAGAGTGATAACGAGACTAGATGTTCAGGAAGGCAACTAGAGCTGGATATATGGTCCTGGGAATCATCTATATAGGGGTAATAAATTCATGGAAACTAATGAGATCATCCAATGAGACAGTACATGAATCCACTGAAAAGTTTTAAAGTAGATCCTAAACAAAGGTATTTAGAAAGGGAAGTGAAAATTCCTAGGGAAAGTAGGAGTGAACATAGTTTAAGTAAGGATAAGTCACACAAAATTAATTTTATTCTTTCTTTTGACAGAGAAATGCTAGAGACGTTGCTGAAGACAATATATTTGGATCTCAGCAAGTGGTGAAAGATTAGTTATGATAAACTTGTGGGAAAGAGGGAGAAATTGAAGCTAGACAATTGCGTAATACAATGGATTTATAAGTGGTTGGGTGGCCATAGCTACAGAGGGTTATTAATGGAATTGATGTAAATGTAGATGATGTAAATGTAGGATTCATATGGGATGTAGTAGGACTTTGTCATCAGTCTTTTACCTTTTGAAATATTTTGCTGATGACTTAAATGATGACTAGAAGATGTTGTTCATTCATTTCAGCTGTGTTTGACTCTCCATGACCCCATTTGGGGTTTTCTTGGCAAAGACACTGGAGCGGTTTGCCATTTCTTTTCCAGTTCATTTTATAGATGAGGAAAGTGAGGCAAACAGGGTTAAGTGACTTGCCCAGGGTCACACAGCTAATGAGTGTCCAAGGCTAGATTTGAACTCAGGTCTTCCTGACTCTAGACACTACAGCACCTAAAAGATAGGTGCACTTACCAAATTCGTCTTTTATCTCAAATTGGGAGAGCCAACCAACACATAGGATGACAGACTCAGGATTCAGAGGGAAAAAAAAGCTCTACAGGCTGGAAGCACGGGCTTAGTACAGTGTCTGGGACATAGTAAGTGTTTAATAAACAGTTACTGACTTGAAGAACCTCCTAAAAATTAGAGCTGCCTCAAAACGAATGGGTTGCCTCTTTAGGTAGAGAGTTCATTGTGACTGAAAATAATTTCAATGGAGACTTCTCCTATTAGGGATGCTGTATGGAAAATCCCTGCATAGGTAGAAGGTTGAACTACATGATCTCTAGGGTCCCTTCAAACCTCAGATTCTATGGTCTGATAATTCTGTTCTTATCTGCATTCCTTTCTAATGTGAACTGGACTTAGAATGACTATCTTCTAACATAAGAGAACAAGAGCTGCATGTGGGAAATGTTCAATATTTAGCACTCCATCCACTGCACCACCTAGCTGCCCATAATAATAATGATGATGATGATATATTCAATAAAGGCTATTTTTTAAATGAATGGCCTCTCTAACACATGCCAAACCGATGGTGTTTCTTTTAGTGAAGAAAAACAACGAGTGATCTACATAAGGGCAAATCCAGGAAGTCGGTATGGTTTTTGTTTTCCATTTTTTAAAATTTCATTGTTGTTTTCCATTATCTCATTATGTTAGATTTATGGGGCCCACCGGCTAGTTTTAAAATCCTAACTTCTTCCTATTAAGTATGCACCCTTTCAGAATTCTTCAGTCTTAAAGACCATATCTCCAGATAAATAAAGTAATCACAGGGAAAGAGGACTTACTTAACCTTCATTCCCTACCACAAATCCTTGGTGGAGCTGGGAAGCCCAGTGTAGCTCCAGCTGATGGCACCTGACTTAGACCCCAGGTGGTGATCCCATGGATATATCAAAGCTAGCCAACAGTGCCCACTTAGTGGTTTGCAAAGGTTTGGAGGGCACTGGGGAAGGGGCAAGAATAACCAACACTAATTAATATAATAAACCGTAGCAAGTGAATGAACTAATTGTCCATGGCAGGTAAGGGCCACAAAGGTGGTAAGCCCCTTCCTCTATTTACCATTCTCTACGTGCAGTATTTACTTGATAATAAATGCTTTATGACAGTGATGATGATTTTAGATTTTAGACTTTGGACATACACACAGACCCTGTTTTTCTCCTATACCACATGATCTATACCAGATACAGAGCAGCAGTTGCTGAATATTAAATTAAACTATCAAAAAAAAAAAAGGAAAGAAAAGGAAGAAGAAAGGAAATCGTCCTGCATAAAAAACAACCTGAAAAGGTTAAGAGCAAAAGGAGATGCATAGAACAGTTTCTGTCTGTTTGGAATGAATTAATCAGACCATTAAACAAATCTTTTCATCTAAAGTATCCCTTTCATTTCAGTACCCTGTAAAACAAAGTGACTGGAGTGTTGATGGAAGAATTTGCCATCTCTCTGTATTTGTATTACAGAGATGGGAGTTTTGCCCTCATTAACATTCCAGTGGAGTCAAGGACCACACAGGAGAGGTTTCTGTAGTGCTCAAAGCCAGAGAAGTGTACAGGGTAGCACAGAGATCTCTCATTGTCTGTTGTGTGAAAAATTGACAACCTAGGTAACCTCCCATTGGGTCTCAGGGGAAAGTGAATGTCCCACCAATGTACCCCACTCCATCCAAAAGCTTTTCTTAAGTGCCTGTGTTTAGGATTTCTATTTCAGTCACTGTAGGTGGAGAGGAGAAGTCTGCTCAGTCCCTTGTTAAAATTACAAAGAGACAATAATAGCATCTTTACATTTGAGAATATTGTATCATGGCATATTTTATCCTAATGTGTATCATCCAGTTAAATACTGCTTGGTCAATTTATGATTAATTAAAACAGAATAGATTCTTTAAAAAGGTGCATTTATTCTCTTTAGCCAATAGTATCTTAATAAAATATAATATAGTAGAAAGAACAGTGGACCAGGAGTCAAATACCTGCATTCTAGTTTTAGTTTCACTATCTAATACATACAAGTGTAATTAGGCAAAGTAGTTGACCTCAGTGGGGCTACATTTTTTCATCTTTTCCTAAAATCCTAGACTTAGGGAGAAAAGAGAACTTAGGGGTTACTGTGTCCCACTTCCTTATTTTCTGTATGAAGAAATAGAACCACAGAGATGTTATGTGACTTGCTGAAAATAACATAGCCAATGAGTCCTCCATTCTCTATGCAACTCTGAGTCATAATATTCAATGCAATTTGATTTAATAGGTATTTGTCAACTAATAAGTGCAAGACACTGCTAGACACAGAGAATACAAAAGCAAAAGCATACTTGACCTCATAGAGCTTATAATCTATTTGATACAGGATAACAGGTAGATTGATAAATACAAAGTATACTCAAAGGCAGCTAGGGTCAGGAGATGGAGCACTGGGTCTGGAGTTAGGAAGATCTGAGTTCAAATTCAGCCTTGGGCATTTACTAGCTGTGTGACCCTGGGCAAGTCACTTAACTTCTGTTTGACTTAATCCACTGGAGAAGGAAGTGGCAAAAACACTCCAGTATCTTTGCCAAGAAAACCCCATGGACAGTAAAGGCATACTGTCATGAAGAGTCAGGCACAACTGAACAATAATATTCAAAGTAGACAAAATTAATATCAGTAGGCGGTATTATTAGTACTAACATCTGGAGGTAGGATGGAGATTAGGATAGGCCTTTCTCATTTGACAGATGGTACCTTGAGAGAACAGAATTATATGGGGTGGAGGTGAGGTGGGAGAACATCCCAGGAATGGGATAATAGCCTGTACAAAGCCATGGAGATGGGAGGTAATAAGTAGGCAGTTAGCTTTAAAAGTAGAGTATGTAAAAAGAATAAATATGAAATAAATATGGAATGGTAGGCTAAGTCATTGTATGAAGTATTTTAAGTGCCAAACCAAGTAATCTGCATGTTATCCTCCACACATTAGAAGGCTCCTAATTCTTAAGCAGGGCAGTGACATTATTAGATATATGCTTTAGTAAGATAATGTTGGCAGCTATACAGAGGACAGACCTGAAAGGAAAAAGATTGGAAATAGGAAGATCAATTAGAAGGCTGCTGCTGTACTCTAGGTGAGACATGATGGGAGTCTGGATGCAGTGGTACCTGTGTGAGTAGAGAAAAAAACTATTATTTTGTTTTGTTTTTTTTTTAAAATAAACTTATTTATTTAACTTTTTACATTCATTTTCACAAAATTTTGGGTTCCAAATTTTCTCCCCATTTGTCCCCTCCCCCAGACCAATACACCAAGCATTCTAATTTTCCCTATCACCAATCTGCCCTCTCTTCTATCATCACTCTCTTCCCTTGTCACTATCTTCCCTTTTGCCCTGTAGGGCCAGATAACTTTCTATTCCCCATTACCTATACTTCTTATTTCCTAGTAGCAAGAACAATACTCCACAGTTGTTCCTAAAACTTTGAGTTCCAACTTCTCCCCATCCCTCCCTCCCCACCCATGTCCTTTGGGAAGGCAGGCAATTCAATATAGGCCATATCTGTGAGGTTTTGCAAATGACTTCCATAATAGTCGTGTTGGGTAAGACTAACTATATTTCCCTCCCTCCTATCCTGCCCCCCATTGCTCCTATTCTCTCTTTTGATCCTGTCCCTCCCCAAGAGTGTTGATTTCAAATTGCTCTCTCCTCCCATTGCCCTCCCTTCCATCATCCCCCCCACTCTGCTTATCCCCTTCTCCCCCTCTTTCCTGTATTGTAAGATAGGTTTTCATACCAAAATGAGTGTGCATTTTATTCCTTCCTTTAGTCAAATGTGATGAGAGTAAACTTCATGTTTTTCTCTCAGCTCTCCTCTTTTTCCCTCCACTAAAAAGTCTCCTGCCTGCCTCTTCTATGAGAGATAACTTGCCCCATTCCATTTCTCCCTCTCTCCTCCCAATACATTTCTCTCACTGCTTAACTTCATTTGTTTTAAGATATGATCCCATCCTATTCAATTCACTCTGTGCTCTCTGTCTCTGTGTGTGCTTGCACATGTGTGTATGTGTGTGTGTCTGTGTATGTGTGTGTAATCCCACCAACTACCCAGATACTGAAAATTTTCAAGAGTTACAAATATTGTCTTTCCATGTAAGAATGTAAACAGTTCAACTTTTGTAAGTCCCTTATGACTTCTCTTTATTGTTTACCTTTTCATGCTTCTTTTTATTCTTGTGTTTGAAAGTCAAATTTTCTTTCCAGCTCTGGTCTTTTCATCAAGAATGCTTGAAAGTCCTCTGTTTCATTGAAAGACCAGTTTTTCACCTGAAGTATTATACTCAGTTTTGCTGGGTAGGTGATTCTTGGTTTTAGTAACCTAGTTCCTTTGACTTCTGGAATATCCTATTCCACACCCTTCTATCCCTTATTGTGGAAACTGCTAGATCTTGAGTTATCCGGATTGTATTTCCACAATACTGGAATTGTTTCTTTCTAGCTGCTTGCAATATTTTCTCCTTGACCTGGGAATTCCAATGTTTGGGATACAGAGGCCTTGACTTCTATGTCTTTCCCTGATGGTAAGCATTGTTCTTCCTCATCAGAAAGGAAAGGAGGAAATATCTGTTCACCAAGAAAGTACCTGTCTATGGTCTTATTTTTTTTTTCCCTTTTCTGGGCATTTTCCCAGTCAGTTACTTGACTTCTGAGATTCTTTTCCACACCCATCTTGCCTCCAGATCTGCCCAACTAGTGCTTGGGGACTGAGATTCAAATGCTGTTTCCCAGTCTCAGGACTTTCAGAGGGGGCAGGGCTGCTATTGAGTGTGAAATTAAGTGCAGCTGCTCAGGTGGGGGCAGGGCCACCACCAGGGGCTCAGTTCCCTCAGGGGGTTTATGCAGAGACCTTCAACAATGGATCCGAGCCCCTCCTTGCTTTGGGAGTCCCTGTCTGCTGCTGCTGCCTCCTGAGGGGGCCTGAGTTATGGGGACACCCTACTCCACTCTTGGTGAGCCAAACAGGCTGTCTCACTAACCTTTGACATCTATGGGTGGATGGACCTGTGTGGCCGCTGGAGATTCTGTCCCTGAAGCCTGCTCGGATCTGCTCCTCTCAGTGCCATGCCGTGTGGCCAAGGCAGGGCTGAGCTCTGCTCTGGGTCCGGTGCGCAATGGACCATTGGTATCACTTATTCAGGGCTCTCTGGAACAGAAATCTCCTCCACTCCATTGTTGTGCAGCTTCCATTGTTCCAGAATTTGTTGAGAATTCTTCTTTACAGGTATTTTATGGGCTGTGGGTTTGGAGCTAGCATATGTGAATCTTTCTACTCCGCCATCTTGGCTCTTTCCCCTCCTATCCTTTTTTCTATGAGAAAAGATCTTTTTTTCTCTATTTTTTTTTAAAAATGAGGATAATGGAACTAGAATTTTAAAGGTCTGGCAACTCTTAGGGAAAAGGGTAATGAAAGGAAAGAGTGGAAAATGATCTTGAGGTTGTGAATCTGGATGACTGGAAGGATATTGGTGCCTTCTATAGAAACAAGGAAATGACTGGGAAGGACAGGTTTAGAAGGAAAGGTAATAAATTTTGCTTTGGGCATTTCAGATGTCCATAGGACATCCAGAAGGAAATGGGTAACAAATGGTGATACCCGATTGGAGTTCAGGAGAGAGATAAGGTCTGGATATAGATTCTTTGCTAGTTCTCTGCATAGAGGTGATATCCATGGAAGCTAGTACGATTACCAAGAAAGATATTGTGCAAAGAGATGAGAAGAATCTACCTATACTTGCAAGGCAAGACATGAATGATGATTCCACAAAGGGACTCCAGAAGGAATAATCAGATGGGGAAAGGAGAACCAGGGGAGAGTAATGTTATGAGAACACAAGGAAATAATATACAGGAAGAGAGAATAGTCAATAGTTAAAAACATCCAAGAGGTAAAGACGGATGAGAATGGAGAAAAGAAAATTAGATATAACATTTAACATATTATTCCAGGGAAGTAGTACTTTTAGAAGATAGATTTTAAAGAGGTGGCAAAGTGAGTGTAAGAGGAGAAATAGTTGGAAGGGAAATAGAAAGCCCCCCAAAGAGTTTCTTTAAGTGGGATAAAAGTTATTAGATGATAGCTTTAGGGGATAATGGAGTCAAATGCAGAATGTTGAAGGATGGGAGAGATTTGCTATATTTGTAGGTAGCGAGGATGCAGCTGGTGGAAAAGAAGAGATTTGAAAATGGAGGAGATATGATAATCAAAGGGGAAAGCTCTTGCAAGAGATGGTAGGACACAGGACACAAGATAAGAGTAAAGAGGTTAGCCTTGGCAAGGAAAATGGACATAATTTTGTTGCGATTGGAGCAAAGTAGGTAAGGGGGAATCGGGACAGGGCTGACTTAGAGGAGTTTTGAGATACAGAACAGAGAGAAGATGAATAACCTCATTTTTCATTAAGTTAATAGGTAAGATCCTTTCCTAAGAATGAAGGGGAAAAATTGGCACAGGAGATTTGGGGAGAGAAAAGATTTGCAACAGTCACTTTTTCATGGGTGGTAGTTAATCCTAAAGGAATAAAAAAAATCCCTTATGTCTCATTTAAGAAAGACTGAATGACTTCCTTTAGCAGTATTCAAATAGAAACAGAAAAGGTGAATAGTAGGGGTATCCCAAAATTGGGATTTGGTAATTCCTGAATGGTTGGGGACAAAGGAGTCAGGTGTTGAGGTCAATGGACAGGTTTTTTATTGTTTTTTAAATATATTTTTTATTATTTCCTTAAAATTTCCCAATTACATTTAACTTTTAACATTCATTTTTAAAATTCCATCCCTTCCTCTCACCCCCCCAACTCCTTAAGATAAACAATATATCATGTAAAGTCATGTAAAACATATTTCCATATCAGCCATGTTGCAAAAGAAAATAAACAAAAAAATGAAGAAAAAAAAGAAAATTTAAAAACTGTGCTTCAGTATGTTCTTAGAATTCATCATATCTCTCTCCCCAGGTAGCTAGCATTTTTTCATCATGATCCTTTGGGATTGAGTTGGGTCATTTTCTTGATCAATCAATGTAGAGTTGAATTGATCAACTACAAAGTCAAGACTTGGAAGAAAGAAAAGTGAGAAATAGTCAAGGGAGTTGTGAAGCAGCCTAACTAGAAGTCATAGGAATATCCTGAATAAGTTTAGGGGGAATTAGGCAGAAGAAAAGATGAAGCATGAAAGGTTTTGGTCATAGAGGTGAAATCCAGAGCTCTAGATCTATAGTTAGAGAAGTTATGGATGAATGAATGGCATTCTAATGCACTGCTGTGTTTAACTGAAGTTTGGTGAATGGGGACGTCTGGTAATGGAAAGTGAGAAAGAGGTTAATGAATTTTGGAGGCAAGAACATGGGGATGGAGTGGGATATGTGACTCATGCATTTTAAAGTTTTCAAGTATCATGGCAAGGGATGAGATGCAGAGGAAGGTTTTAAGTCAGAGGAAGAGTGATCTGGAACCAGGTTATTAAAGAGAGGTTACATAGTAACAGTGACAGAGGATAGGTCTGAATATAGCAAAAAGGAAAAAGGAGTGAGGCTATTCCATTTTCCTGGCCCGGTGTGTTGGAATGTGGGATGAGGGAGTTTGGGAGTATGTGTACTCAGTATTGGAAAGGGTAGGCAGGGATGCTATGTTTTCCTAGAGGATCCACATTTCTGTAAGAGAGGAGTATGAGGTGAAGAATTTTGAGACTATAATATAGAAGAGACCTTGGAGACCACATAGTCCAATCTCTCCATTTTACAAATAAGTAAAGTTCATAGAGGTAAGTGATTTACTCAGGGTCACACAGCTAGTAAGGTCCAAAGAAAGGATTAAAACCTGGAGGTCTTCCTGGCTCCAAGTCCGGTACTCACTGTGCTAAACTGCCACTGAAGCTGGTGTTTTTAACTATTTTTAGCAAATTGGTAACATCTATAAACTCTGTCTTCTAATATTATTTTTGCTGTTTTGTCATTATTAGGTCATTTTCAGTCCTGTCTGATTCTTTGTGACCTCATTTGGGGTTTTCCTTCTCTGCCTCATTTTATAAATGAGGAAACTGAAGCTATCAGGGTTAAGTGACTTGCCCAAGGTCATACAGCTAGTAAGTGCCAGATTTGAACTAAGGAAATTGAGTCTTCCTGATTCCATCTACCATTCCACCTGAGTGATATTATTTTTAAATATACAATATAAAATATCTAGGGTTAGAAAGAAAGTCAATTACATTGAAATATGTTATTAAAATATTTTAAGTTCATAGATCCAAAGATAGGAGCCCCTCATTTTAGGGGTGTTGTTAGCAGTAGAATAGGGCTTCAAAGAGCAAATCTAAAACAAGATTGAGGCTGATGGGGAAAAGAGAAGAAGTAGCACCACAAAGTTATCCCCTAAGCACCTTGTGACTATAATATGATTCATTCAGGGTTCTCACTCTTACAGGTCCTATGATCTTGGAGGGCAGGATCAATTTCTTCTTTCTCTATCACCCAGGGTATAAGTTTGGGGATCTCATCAAATCAATACTTGATGATCTTTCCCTAAAAATGGACTGAAGCTCATCCAGATAGTTAGTACATTAGTCTTGGAGTCAGAAAGACTTGAGTTCAAATTTGACCTCATTACTTAATCTGCTAGTCTTAATTTCCTCAACTGTAAAATATTAGCACTACTCTCACAGTGTAGTTGTTAGGATCAAATAAGATAATATTTGTGAAGCACTTAGTCTATAGTGCCTGGAACAAAGTAGGTACTTAAATGTTTGTTCCTTCCCTTCTCTTCCTATCCATGACATGCAAAAAACATTGGGCTCTGGGTAATCATGAGTAACTACCCAAAACAATGGGTAGTCGGGAAGCTTAAAAGTTTGAATGGGGGGAATAGAGAGCACATAAAATGTCTTGGTTCAACTAGATCATGAATTCCTAATGTTATTTTGTCATGGACCCTTTTGATAATCTAGCAATGACTATGGGTCTCTTTCTGAATGATATTTATAATTGCATAAATAAACTACATAGGATTTCAGAGGAAACTGAAGGTTAGTTAAAAGAACTAAGTAACATTTTTCCCATCCAAGTTCATGGACCCCCTGAAAGCTACCCATACACCCCCTTGGAGAGTCCATGGACCTCAGACTAAAACATGTTGAGCTAAATTATCTCTAAATTATAATTCAGCTGATAAAAATCCTATAATTCTATTTGTAAACCACTTTAGAAATAGAATTCTCATCACCTGGACAAGCTAGTATAGGTAATAGAAGAAGCTATGTAAAGTGAAGGGACTGATTTTCATTTGTAGCTTATGGACTTCTCATTTGATGTTCATACATCACATATGAACAAGAAAGAACAGCAAAACCGAATGCACTTAGGCCATAAATGTGAAATATCAAACACATATGAGTGCTGAGTACGGTTAAGCTTAGAGGGGGAAAGAACTCTGGGAGGCACAACTGGAGTAGAAAACAGGACAGTCAGAATAATGAAAAGAGCAGTTACAAGAGCCCCAACTGAAAAAGTCACTGACTCCTACACAGGCAATCCAAGAGGTAATTCTTGGAAGAGGTCAGCTTTTAGAAGCCAATAAAGTCGTTAAAAGAGAGATCGACCAGCTGTTATTTAACAACAAATGACAATTAATCCTTATGCAGAGCTATGTTATTTATAAAGAGTTTTCTTAAGGACCTTATGAGGTGGATAGAATGTGTATTACTCTATTTATTTTAGAGCTAAAGGGACCAAGGTCCATAGATTAAGTGGCTTGCCTCTGTACCAGAGATGTTAAGTGGCAGAATTCTGGTTTTCTGGCTCCAAGTTTATTGTTCTTTCTAGTACATTGTGCTGGTTGTTTCCCTTTTGGAAAGGTTAGGCTGTGACAACAGGCACCCATAGACCCTGGGACTTTTGCATCTTAAGGCTGTTTGTTCAGTCATACTGTCATGTTCAATTCTTCATGACCCTATGGACCATGCTGTCTGTGGGGTTTTCTTGGCAAAAGTATTAGAACGGTTTGCCATTTCCCCTTTCAGTGGGTTAAGGCAAACAGAGGTTAAGTGGCATGCCCAAGGTCATACAGTCAGGAAGTGTCTGAGGCTGGATTTGAACTCGGGTCTTCTATGACTCTAGGGAAGTCACTTGGCATTTTATCCATTGAGCCATCTTCCTGACTCACCTTAGGGTTACTGGTTCCCTGTAAATCCTGGCAAATTATTGCCTATCTTCTTTGATGAAAAAGGACTTGTTAGATGAGAAACCTCCCAGACATTGTTGTCCCATCTTCTGAGTCCAAAGAAAGAGTATTATCAAGAGAAAAAGAAGGAAGGTATCTCTGTCTCTTCAGTAAGAAGATCAAATGTTAGCTAGGTGTGTAAGGCTGGGAAATGAAATGTCCTTAATAACACATCTGTGAGCATGAGGGTGGGCCCAGCTACAAGCAAGTAAGATTTCTTTGCAAATCAGTCTACAACCTTCTAGCCCAGACCCCCTTTATCTTTTTTTTCCCCATCCCTTTCTTTTCAAAACTCAAGAAGATTAAATGAACGATTTATCTTCTCGGAGCTGAATTTTTAAAGGGAGCAGCTAACTGTGTGATCGTATTATTAATATTTATATCTTGTCACTGAATGTTGACAGATTAATTATGCAACATAGTATAAAAATCAGCAGGCAGCATAGGAGAGTAGTGGCAAAGTTCATATATTAATAACTCAGCAGGGTAGCTGGCATGAACATCGGGATGACTGGATGTGCCCTGGACCCCCTTTCCATAGGTAACTGTAGACTTACTACCACATTCACCTTGGGGTTCAATGTATCATCTTATTCACCATCACAGAGGCAGTATGGGACTTTGCCTGGAGAGAGCTTGGGTTCAAATCTTGGATCTGCCACTAGATTTCCTCGGACAAATCATTTAACCTTTCTGAGCCTTTGTTCACTCATCTATGTAATTGCAGTAATAATAACAACACTGTTTGCCTCACAGGGTTGTTGAGAGAGTCAAATGAGATAATATGCATGAAATATCATGTGCTAGTATTATCAAAGGTATTCCTTAAATACTTATTTGCTCCTAGAGCTGAGTCAGGTGCAGTACCCAGAGTTAACTGCGGTAGTGGGCTTTAACCTTGATTTGTGGGGGTGTAATATCGGAGAAAGAAAAAAAACTAACATAGGCAGTTGTTAGGGAGACTAAAATAGAACGATCAGGCATCCTTACAGTAGACTTTTCATGAACTGACTTCATTGCTAATAGGTCCCCCCTTCTGAGAGTGTAGAAAATCATCAATGAAAACTTGGTGAGTACACTGTATAAGGAAATGTTGCTGTCTTCAAAGAACTTACCATTTAGTTGGAGAGACAAGTCATACTTTCATGAAACCTTAAATGGCCACATGAGTGCTGCTCTTGACAGAAATAGGGGAGAAGCTCATTGCATCTAATCAGTTTCCGGAGCCTAGATGACCTGCCAGTCCACGGGCATCTTGTTCAGGTGACCCATGTGATTTTGCTTTTTCCTCATAGGTAAAGTCCTCAGTTTGAGTATTGAGAAAAGAAGCTTTTCATAACCTCTGTGATAAGCTTAGTTAGGCCTGTATACATAACAAGGAAAGAAGCAGGTCTAAGGAGGGAATTAGGATTTCAAGGGGGATGTTCCTAGGCTGTGATGAGGACAAGATTTCCAAGATGAAGTTCATAGTTTATAGAATGGATAGATTAATACCTAAGTCTCGATTAGTGTGGATTATGAATTCTGTTAAGTAGTCTCATTATTTGAATTTGCACTGTGTATTTCCATTTTTAATTATTGTATTTTACATAATCATAACTTAGAATAGTTCAAATTTGTATACACAAGATTACTTAAGAGATTTGTTATTCATGCTACTCAGAACCTAGATGTACTAACCATTGGAAGTTAGGGGATGCTGACCAATATTCACATGCACACACACACACACACACACAAGCATCATAAAGGTTTTTGTTTTTTTCAGGCATAACTGAAGATTTCGCACTAGCGACATAGTGTGGGGTAGACCCCTAAATTTACATAACTTCCTAATTCAGAAGCAAGATACTCAGATGTGATGCTCCCCATACCACACAGGCCTGTACCAGTCACCAGCTATGATGTTGAAGATCATCTCTGGGAGGGGGGAGGGAGGAAAATGGAAGAAGTCATCGATTTAACTGAATCAGGATTATAACCAGAACCAGAGTTCTCCACATCTGTCTTTGCTTTGTAACTAATATTTGTATCTTTAAAAGCCAAATGAACTTATTCTTTTATAACTCCTTGCTTGTACAGTAATTTGTGTCATTCAGAAACCTGGGTTTATAATAGCTTCCTGGGTTACCTAGCATAACGCCCAAAGTAGTTTCATCTCTAAATCTGTGCTCTGAGGAGTCTGTGATCTTTAAAATATACAATAGACCACTTTATCTACAATTTATTGTTGTTATGTCATTTTAGTCATGTCCAATTCTCCATGACCCCATTTAGGCTTCTTCTTGGCAAAGATACTAGAGTATCATTTTAAAGAAGAGGAAACTGAGGTAAAAAGGGTCACATAATTAGTAAGTATCTGAGGTCAGATTTGAACTTACGCCTTCCTGATTCCAGGTCAGGTGCCTAATTTCATAGCTCATCACAGGAGAGCATGTGCCTTCAAAGAGTTTATATGAGACCTGATATCACCTATATAAGCATCATAGAATCTTGAGTTGGACATGATCTCAAAGACTGACAAACCCAAAACTGAATAGGAGCCCTTCTGTAAAGAGGATTCCATAACCTGAGCCAGCTCATGCCACTGTGGGGGAACTGTGATTTTTAGAATACGTTTCCCAATGTTGAGCCGAAGTCAGCCTTTGCTGGTAGTTCCAAGCTCTGAGCCTTGGGGAGGGAGGGATGAGGGGGAGTGGGAAGTCTAATCCTTCTAAGTCTAAACATCTAATCAACTACCTCCAGATAATTATTGTATCCCTTGCTAAGTTTTTTTTTTTTTTATCTCCAAGCTTACTGTCCCCCGGTTTATTCAATGAAGGCAAAATAAATTGAACAAACATGTTTTCAGCTTTCACAATAAGTAAAGGACTATACACTTCACTAAACTACATACAGCACAGATCCTGTTCTCAGAGCTTATAATCTAATAGAAGTAACACATACACAATTAATCATGATATAAACATAGAATATGCTATAGAAAATCTGAGGAGAAAGATGTCACTTTCACTCTAGTGTGTGTGAGGGAAAGGCGCAGAGGGGGAGAAATGTGTCCAAGGTAGTCTTTCTAGAGGAGACTACATCTCCTTAGCTAGGTCTTGGAGAAATAGAAGTATGGGGAGTTTCAACAAATAAAATTGGGGAACATATGAGTCTATTCAAGGCACAAAGGGGCAGAATGAACAAAGGTAACATGATGGATGAGGGCAAGACAAGAACAGGGAATAAGGGGTGGGCCTATTTTGAATGTGTATGGGACAAGGATGAAGAAATAACATTAATACTGATGGGAACTTTTGTGACAGAATGTCCCTGGTGGCACTAAATGAGAAGCTGCAGTGGAGCCTGACTAGTGGTCTGTTTCTGTGCGGGGGAATAATGGTAATAAAATGCTAGTAATGCCTCTGTGAAGGATGTTGCATGAGTACAAATTGTCATTGTTATTCTGTCGCGTGTGCGGGTATGTTTGCATCCAGTGGTTATTGAAGGAAGATGAATAGATAATATGGACAGATAAGTTCACTTGAACCCATCGGTTATCAGGTCACATAACAAAAAGCTGTTGCAATCACAACACATCAAATCAATTCTGGGAGTGATATACCTTATAATCACGCAATGCAAATAATCAGACTCAATAAGCAAGCAAACCTACAATGTCATCAAGCAAAACTCCAACCACAAGGAGCTTTGAAAGCCTCAAATCAGCCCTTTTAAGTCTTCCGTTTCAACTACAGATCACTCATCAACATGCTTTCCAAACCTGACTTGTGCAATTTGTTTCAGGACTTATATTCTAGTTAACTATTTATCCTTGCTCACTCAGTGCTCTTGCTGATTAAATTAACTCTTTAGTAACCTTTCAATCGGAGTGATGGATTAGAACTGAAGAACAATTATATTTTTAAAGCCAGATCCATGTTTACCTAGGTACTCTACCAGGAGGCTGAGTTGTACAAATATATATGTGTGTGTGTGTATGTATTTGAACAACTCTCTCCATATATTTATATATATATATAGTGTAATATATGTGCATATGCATACATGTGTATGTGTGTGTGAGAAAGAGAGAGATAGAGACAGAGACAGAGAAACAGAGAGAGACAGAGACAGAATATCTAAGGGATATAGGTAGCATATATTCCTGCCGTTTTAAAAATTTTTGTTCCATGTATACTTTGAGAAGTATGAGAAATATATACTTTGATAGTATGAGAAATTCCCAGTGAGAAAATTCCACCTACTAGTGCAGCTGTTCTGCAAATTAGTCTTAGCGATTTATAAGGCAATGAACTGTTACATGACTTGTGCAGGAACACACAGCCAATATGTGTGAGAAGCAGAACTTGAATCAAGGCCTACCACACTCTGAGGACAGCTCTCTTTTCACTATGATATTCTTCCTCCTCTTCATTTTGAAGAGAGACTATTCAAGATCATCAAATGATTTTACCACTGGGATCAAACAGAAAACTCAGACTTGCTAAATATGGAGCCTGGACTTGAAATGCTTTGTTCGTTTCCACCTCTACCTATTTTTTCTTCCTGTTAATTATTATTAAATTTGATCCTGTCAGATAACTAAGCTACACTGTTGTATTTTGCTCAGTGATTTCATGCCTTTGCAATAATAGGATACCAGTGAGCGTCTGGGGTTGAATCCAAGTAGAATGGAAGTTTCTTCTATGCAGGGACTATTTGATTTTTGTCTCCAGACCTTAGCACAGTGCCTTGTACACAGCTGATTCTTAATATATATTTGTTAAATTTAATAGAATTGGAGTAATAATTGAATGTTGTAAACCAGGGAAAGGAAATGCTTTTTATGAGAAGATCCAGAGAGCAATGAGAAGTAGAAGGAAATTCAGGGACTGACAATGGCTTCATATGTATTTCTATTAGCTGTTGGGTGTTTTAGGCAACCAGTGAAAGTGCTCATGTAGAATAAAATGCATTTCTTCAGTATTCCAAAGATTAGTGATTTCATAATGTTGAATGTTTCTAGTATCATCATAAATCATAATCCTTCCTTGCCTTATTAGGTGATTTTCCTAAATAGCTATAACAACAGAAGTAACAGAAGCAGCAACTGAACCACCACCAAACAACAAAAACCATGGCTAAGCTTAGGACAGTGGCTTCAGATCAGCTCTTTAAGTCTTTTGCCTCAGTTACAGTTACACAGGAGCATGCTTTCCAAACCTGCCTTGAGTGTGTTATATTTCAGGACTGGATAGCTCCAGTCAATGATGCATCCTTGCTTACTTAGCTCTTGGTCAGAAGTATGTCATCACATGCCACTTCTCCGTGTGTTTCTCTTTCTTTTTTGTGTCTCTGTGTCTGATTTTGCATAGGTCTCTACTATTCTCCCTAGCCTCATGATTTTTCACTTCTTTCACCATTCTCTTTGCTTTGCTCCCTTGTCTCTATTTGCCCTCGATTCTTATCTCATCTCTGCACAGAATGTTGTAACAACATACTTCCTTAATGGAATCCCAGCTAGTGTTTCTTCTCATTTCTCCTGGGGAGAATGTCAGGTTTCTAATAATGAGGCTCTCTGCACTTAGCTAGAGTGGTCCTCAGATGACAAGCTACACATACAGTCTATTGCACACACTGTACCCTATCAGGAATGTTTCTACTTCATCAGATCTGTCAGAGGGTTTGCTAAGTTGGCATAGCCTTTGACAACTCAAGATCACCACCAGATCTTGATGAGGCATAAGAGAAATGCAAACAAATGAGTCCACTTAGGACTCTAAATGTAACCCATTTTAAAAGAGGTCTTTGATAATTTAATATGGAACTGAGACTTGGGAAAGAATTTAGTTTAAAAAGGTCAAGGCCTCCCATTGCATCCTGGGTTATCACCAGACATCCTAAACTATGTCTTGCCACTGGACTCAGATAATCCTGGAGGAGTAAGGCTGATGACTTTGCACAGCCCTGCCTCACTAAAATCCAATTCACTTGCAAGTCAAGACATCACCCTACTGAGGTCATTAGTTCTCTTTGAGAAGGAAGGACAAGTAATAAACAGTAATGATGCTGCAATTATACAAGGTTAATGTAGAAATGTCTTGTGGTACATAGTCTTAAATTTTCTCTTTTACATATCAAAATACCTTGACTCTTTAGGCTGTGGGATGTTGGCCACAGTGTAGTAGTGTTATTCATATACCCTTTTCTGGCATATTCTTAACCAAACTCACTTCTGTGCTTGTCCAGCAGCCTCTCTATTCAAAACCCCAGTAATGGTTGTTGATGGAGCTGTCGCTGAGTGTGCTCAGACTTCGGGGAATTGTCTAAGATGAATGTGAGAAAGAAAGAAAAAAATCTGGTCAAGAAGGCTGATTACACTGAGGAGATAAGAAGAAAGACAATAATAGAGAGCAGTTAGGGAAATAAGAGATGATGAGTAATGTGTCCTTTGTGACTCGTGCTGTGTTTCCACCTGTTTTTAAAAAAGTGAAGAAACTTCTGCTGTCAGGGAGAGGGATAGAGTTCTATGCAAAGCTCACTTCCTGTTTACCAATGTGAAGGTTAATTGAGAGGCATGAAAATGCCACTATGAGGCTGCGCCTTTTTCTAGTGCTGCTTTTTGTTTGAGTCTCCAGGAACCTGAGAATACAGAATATGTCCTTTGATAGCCACATTGGCAGCCCACGTCTCTCACTGAGATCGGGCAGGTTAATGTGCCGCTGCCAACCCTCCAGACTGAGGCAATCAGAAGCACCGCTTGATAGAAATAAAGTGAAATGTGGTGGGGTGGGAAGGGGGGTGAGATCCTGTGGTTGATATTTTAGCTACCGGCAAAGCCCTCCTCAAATCAAACCCTCAGTACTAGGTTGGTATTAGAAGAGTAGCTGAGGGGCACCTGCAATGCCTAGATTAATCCTCTTTTTGTTTTCTTTTGGGTCTATCTGGGCACTGCTGAGTAGAAGAATTTATGTTGGACTCCTTCCTAGAAGGGAGCTGCAGGCTGTGAAAAGAGTATGTGTCATCATATGTCACTTCTCTGTGTGCCTCTGTCTCTCTGATTCCTCATCGGTCTGTATCCCCTCCCCCACCCGCTCATCATTCCAACTTTCTTTTACCTTTATGCTTCCATTCAGTTTCTCTAATTTGCTCTGGGTCCTTATCTCATCTCTCCATAGAACAAGGAAAAAGTAGACTTTTATAATAAAGCCCCAACTGATGTTTCTCATTTCGCCTGGGCAGGATATCAGGTTTCTAAATTTGGTACCCAACGAGTAAAAGAAAAGAAACTTGGTTCCTCATAACACACTATCTTCAAGTGTATCTGCTGCTTCCTAGGATTCTGATTTGCCCCATTAAGCTGGTCTGTCCTTTGCAGATCAAAGTTAGAAGGAAGTGGGAGCTATTCTCTTGGGAAAATCTTGAAATGTTGGGTGACTGGGAATTCTCTAGAGCATGGTCACATTCAGCAAGTTTCCTTCAGAACAAGAAGCTATTTTCCCCATAGTAATATTGTGCTGCTCTCTCTAGTATCAGATGAGGAAATGTACTCTTAGTGCTTTGGTTTTAGCACTGGGCATGATGGGAATGTATAGGTATCAGGGATCTGCATTTGGCAAAAATACTTTTTTGCTCTAGGATTGCTATACCCCAGGTGGAATCCCATCCCTCTCTGGACAGCATGGGTCTAATCCACAGACCTGAGAGAAGATTTCTGGCTGATGCGAGAGCCTTCATAATCCTGCCTAACTGAGCACAGTTATGCTTCATTTACAAGAGGAAGAGGCAGCTTTAGCTCTTCGATCACGCGGTGTTAAACAGACATGAGATTTAACTCTTCTGTCTAAAAGCAAAAGGGGGAAAAAGGCTGTATTGAATAGGGTCACCTTGAAATAGATATGTCTTCAAGGAGGAATCATTGTCAGGTAGTTAATTCAGGGAACCATAAAACAGAGCTCAGGCTTTATATTCTATGATTTTTCTTTGGCTTCTATTCTGGAGAATCACATTTCCACTTCACTCCTCATAGTAGGGCTATGAGACTTCATCAATTAACATTTATAAAGGATGGTGAAAACTTTACATACAAGAAACAAGGCAAATATAAATTGTTATTATTTTATTCCATGTTAAACTCAATTGGAAAGCTTGGAATATCTCAGAATAAAGAAAATCATGAGGTTACTTATTCATGCTCCAATTCTCATCTCTTCTACTCCTTTTTTTCTGCATTCATACTCCATAAAGAGAATCACTGAAATGTTTAACTACCCCCTCCTCAGCTAAAATGATCTGCTGATAGATTTATTGCAGGCGGTGCCTTTGTGCTCATCCCCCTTAGCAACCTACGGTGAGTTTTGTTACCTTTTTGGCCTTCGTTTATTGCATCCCTGTCATGCAAGTAACTGGTAACTTGGCACTAAACAGATGGTTTAAAAAAATACATTCTATACATAGCAAGACTTAATGGTTAAATGCCAATCTCTACTGTAGTTGAGAAATCACCAGACCCTTACACTTTTGGAAGCAGGCTCTAAATAACCTATTACTCCATATGAAGATGGGACACTGGAGCTGAAGGTCATTTCCAAGTAGCCCTCAAGGTTAAAGTTGGATGCTCTTCCAGATGGTTTCTATCTGATGCTTTCGATTATGATATTGAACTGCCCTATGATCAGGACTGTAAGTGCCAAGAATAATAAGGAGTGGAAGCCAGCAACAGGGAAGGCTGCCGCTATAAGGGCATACAGAGATTTAAGGGTCAAGGCAAGACCATATGGTCTATCAGGGTCCTGCTGCAATAACCCTAGGAAATACAAATCAACTCACAAAACTGCTCATCATCCCAAACTCCTGTTGCTTCAGTCACTAGACCCCCTGAGGCCCCCTTTTCTCCAACCCCCTCCTGTACTAATTTATACCACAGGCTTCTTCCTGCAGAGGCTTGTTTAATTCAGCTGCCAGAGTTTCTGGCATCTCTTTCACTGGCTTGTTTCAAAACAGTCACAAGGATGAATAGTGAAAGAGAGAGGGCAGAAAGCTCCTATGTTCTCTAATTCAAGTGTGAGGCATCCATTTATCTCGTCTAACCTTGGGGCAGGTAACTTGAGCTCCCTTGTGCCTTAGTCAACCCAGCAGGAGCACTGGGTATGAAGTTAAAAACTTGATGGAAAAGTTGAAAGATTATCAGCCTTAATGCTCATGCATAGTAAGGAAGCCCAGTTGAATCAAGTGGTGAAGTGGAAGCTGTAAATATATTTTTTTAGTTCTCATTTCTTATTCTGAAGGAGGTTACACTATCATACTACTCTGGCATCATATGATGGCTTTCTTTTTCACAAAGGCTATAGCTATTTGCATATATATATGTATATGTACATATATATATATAAGAGAATCCATATTTGCTTTTAAATTTGATAACAAATACTGACTTTCTGAATGTTACTCCTTTTTCTAAGGTTAAAAAAATCCCATTTTTACTTCTAAATCCCATAAACCCTTAAGTACATTCTTTTTTTGTCTCACAATGTCCTATGTAATTGTCCAGCCACCTAATGTGAGAAAGTTTGACTTGCTTCCCTCCCAATAATCTATAAAAGCTTTAAAAAAATAAACTGCTTCCAGAAAGACTATACCTGAAATACAGGCATGGGTCTGGTGAGTGAGGGGAATAAGGCAGGGGATTTTGTAAATATTTAGATCTAGTGGATTATTGTAAATATTTAGATCTAATATTTAGATCCAGGGGATGGTAGAAGAATGGGAGAAAAATTTGTCCTTGGCTAGCATTGGGACAGGTCAGAAGGTGATCCAGGACTTGGGTCTTTAATCATCAAAGCCTTGCCTTGGTGCATTTGTGTGTATTCACCCTCTGAAGCTGTATGCTGCCTAGTTACCATGTGGTGAGGTTAAGTATTAAGAAAGACCCCCGCCACAGAAAGGCGTTTGAAATGAAAATCCCATCTTAGAGATGACTTTCATTTTTAACTATTTGTGGTTAGTTTTCTGCTTGGATAAAGCAAAACCTGCTACACTACGCCAGATATTTTCCCTATCTCTGCCTCTATCGTTGGCTTTTATTGATGTTATGATGAGATTTTTTTTTAATGATTATGAAAACCTCTCAGCGTATTTACCACCTTTTTTTCACTCCAGTCCTCAAAAGCACCAACCACAGGCACATATCACCACCTTTCCATCCCCCAGAGGCTTGCAGCAGCCACAGGAACATGTAACAGAATTGTCCAGTCACCCAAGGGAGCACTTATAGAACTGACCTTAAAGAGCAATTTCAGGCAGGAATAGAGCAGCTCAATTGTTCATAAACCTGACATTTATTACTCAGAGATTCTTTCTCTACAGTACATGCTGCTCTTTACAATTTTATCAAATAAAGTGCCCCTTTCATCACTGCCCCAATTTCTCCCAAGAGCCTCCCCCCCACCTCCCCTGAATCCCCCCGACCTGTTCCCTTTACATTTCTGGGGTCTTCAGTAGAGGCTGTAGTGAATGCAGATGCCAGCGGCATAAAACTTGATGATGATTCTTCACAAAGGGCAATGTCTGCTCAAGGGGAATTGTCTGGAAATCTAGAACCAAGCAGGGATGACTGTTTCTTCCACTGCTCCCATTTGGACCACAGTTAGTGGGAGAGGAAATGGATACTGACATTCCATCCTTTTTGGAATGGACATGCTTTTTTGCATTTATTTCCAGGAGGCTGGAGACTAGCAGTTTAAGTGAGTTGCTATAAACACTCCTATCCCCCAAAGGGTTAATGCAGAGGTCTAATTAATTGCTTTCATGCTGAAGAATGATAATGCACAATATGAATATGAATGTAGGAGGATTTTTTTTAATTAACTGGCCAGCAACTTGCAAGTTTTCAGCATTTCAATTTGATAGAATTCAACCAAATATTTATTAAGTACCAACTATGTACAACATATTGTGCTGGGTGCTAGGGAAATAGAAATAAAAACCACAACAGTGCCTGGCTTCAAGGCACTTGCAGTCTACTAAGGGGATATAACATAATCAGTTAAACAAATCCTAAATACATGAAAAAAATACAAAGTCATTATAAGAAGGAGAGAATGCTAGTGACTGGAGCAATCAGGAAATACTCCATGCAGTAAGTGGTACTTAGTATTTGAAGGTAACTAGGGATTTAAAGAAATAAATAAGGAGGGAGTGTATTGCAGTCATGGGGTACTGTTTGCTGAAAGGGAGCAGATAATAATGATCTCTACAGAAGAAGTGTGCCAGGTATGAATCAAACATATAAAGGGAAGAGGGGTGGAAGGATGCACAGCTCACGAAATAGAATCAGAGATGACAGATATGGATAGCCTCAAATGGGAGATAATAGAATATGTCAAATAGATAGCATCCCATAGTGAAATGTGTAATGTAGGCTTCAACTCTAGAAGAACAGGGCTTTGGTCCAAGTTCTACAACTCACTGGCCTTTTCATGTTATTTGACTTCTCTGAATTTCAATTTTTTCTGATGGAAAATGATGATAATATTATCACTATTCATCATAGGAATATAATAGTTGGAACGAGGTGGAGTTATTCTACCTGATATCCTCTTGAAACAATGTCCAGGTATATTTCCCAGCTCTTGTCTTTCCATTTCCTTGCTAAAGCAAGAGTGTTGACTTCTAACTTTTGTCTTGCATAATCAGAGAAATAGACCAGTTCCTCACATACAGGTGTTTATTAACTTCATAACTAGGAAGGTAAAATCTGCTATCTTGAGGTGCCCTCAGGCACAGCAATGAATCCATCTTTTATTAAGCATTTATCATGTGCTAGACACTGAGAATACAAAGGCAAAAATAATCCTTGCCTTCAAAGAGTTTACATTCTATCAGGGGATGCAATAAGTACATATAGAAAAAAAAACACTATCTAAAAAAATAAATACAAAGTGATTTGGTGGAGTGTGGTACTAAGGTGGGTGAATTAGGAAAGATATAGAAAGTGGTGCTTAAACTGAGTTTGATACTAGGGATTCAAAGAGGCAAAGGTAGGATTCAAGAACTGGGGAGGAAGGGACATTTTCTTACATGGTCATACAATTAACATACTTTTAGTAAAGGCCTACTCGGTGTTAGTCACTGTCTTTGGCACTGGACGATGTTGTCATATAGTCATTTCAGTTGTGTCTGACTCTTTATGACCCCATTTGGGGATTTCTTGGTGAAGATTTTGGAGTGGTTTGCCATTTCTTTGTCCAGTTCATTTTACAGATAAGGAAACTGAGCCAAATAGGGTTAAGTAACTTGCCCAGAATCACAGTTAGTAAGTTTCTGAGGCTGGATTTGAATTCAGGGAGAGGAGTCTTCCTGACAGAGATGCCCGTTTCTTTCACTGTTTTCATTTAGGCAATAGGTGCTCTATCCACTGTGCCTCCTAGCTGGACTGGGGACACAAAGACAAAAACTAAACAATCAATTTCATCAAAGAGTTTACATTCTAATAGGGGCAATAACATTTATAGAGGTATGAAAAACACAGACAAAGAAGATGCAAGCAAACTATGCAACAATAGACACCTCAGGGCAGATGCGGGGGACATCAGGAATTCTAATAGTTAGACATGAGGCATGAGAGCATTCATGACATAAGGTATGCTCAATTCGTGGTATGTCCTGTTTGCTCAACAAGGAGACCAGTAGGCTAGATTGTGGAGTATTGGAAGGTAGTAATGTATAATAAAGATGAAAAGGTGTATTGATGTCAGGTTGTTAAAACTTTAAAATACTAAATTGTAGATGTTATAGTGGATCCTTGATGTAATAGGGAGCCACCAAAATTTAATGAGTAGGGTGGTAACATGAAGAAAATCACTTTGGAAGCTATAATTCGCTTGGTCCTCAGGGGGAAATTATGTCATTCTGCCATCATAGCTTTATTCTTTTGGTGTTTCAAGGCCTTTCAATCTTGGAGATTTTCTTGCGAAATGCTAATATCCCTGGGAGGGGGGCTACACAGTTAATTCAGTTCAATTCAACAACCTTTTATTGAGTGTATCTTAGGTACAAAGAACCATATTGGTCATTGCAAAAATTTATCTCGTTATTTAATAAAAACCTTCTTATCAACCAACAGCAAATATGAATGAATGGGATACAGGACAAGTCCTGTGTATGCCAGCAGGGAGCAGAAGGGCACTGATAGTAGAGGTGGGAGGGTTTTTGAAGACAAATTCCACCTACTCTGAAATTTTGCCTAAGGCTGGCTCTGAGCCATCACTATTACAGTATCAGTTTCTCATTCAGAGCTCAATACCAGAGAAGAGTTGATAAGAGGTATTTCTTTCCCTTTCCTATTATTTCTTTTACCTCCCCTTTAGAACATCTCTGTGTGGGAAGATCAATGCTTCCTGCTAATCAGCTATCCAGCAGCTTAGAGGATCAGCTTGAAATACTCATTTTAATTTCTTTGTAGCAGCCCTTTTTGCTGTCCCTTTGAGTCCTGGAGTCCTGGTAGCCACCAGCTAAGAACACGCCATGTGAGGATATTATGTTTGTTGGTCTGATTGCCACAGGATAAGTTGGTTTCTCAACTTCATTATTTCGAGGGTTATGTCATAGGTTATTAAGGCTAAAGGGGACCTTAGAAGTCATCCATCCCAACCTTCCCAATAAGGAAACTGAGGTCTAAAGAGACAAAGCGATATGTGTGACATCATAAAACTATCAAATGGAAGACAGTGACCTACATCAGGTTTCCAGGCTCATATTTCAGTCCATTTCCTTCTATATCAAGTTTTAAGAAAAAATTAGCAAAAAAAGAATAAGCAAAATGTAAGAATACTGTAACTAAATGCAATAGATTTCAGGCAGTAGCTATAGAATATAATCTTTAGCTAGAGTAGGCTTTGTGTCAGTGCTAAACAGGGACACTTTTCACCAGCAGTAAGAACACTTTAATGTAAAGACGAATGTGGTTTCCTCCATCTATCCCTCCCCCTATTTATTTTTTCCCTATGCTACCTAATGGTTCTAGTTTATTGTATAAAACCTTTACACCTTCGCCCTTACACCACAGTGCTGAGTCTATGACATCACCCATGATAGGAAGCAGGGCTGTATTGAGGGTGGTCATTATATGACGATACCATAGGATAAAGACTGAGCTAGAGTGGAGAAGCAGCATGCTGTTGTGCAAAGAGCCCAAAAATAGGAGAAAGAGGGTCTGGAATTTTGACCACAATCTTGCCAAACCATGTGATTTTGGAGAAGTTCCTTCCCCCTCTCTGGGCTTCACTTTCATCCTCCACATTATGAAGGGGGCAAAACTGGGTGATCTTAAAGATTCTTTACAATAGTAACTTTCCTTAATTTCATGAATTGATCCTCCATATAGATGCACCAAATCTTATTCTGTCTTGGCCTTTCAAAAAAAATCTTTGTAATTGTCATCGCCATCATCATCCATATGATTAATTACTTGTGTGGGCATAGTGCCATGGTGGGTATTGTACACAGACACAGTCCCTAATAATAATCATCATCGTTATACAATCAGTTCCCAATTGTCTATGCTAATTGAGAGGGCCATTAGTGCAGATAATTAAATCCACTCAACTGATGCAAGGACATTGTCCCACTCCCCACAACAGAAAGGAGGTAGGAAAATAGATTTGTCTCATCTTAGGAATACAGCAACTGACTACAGAGAAACTCACTATACTCCCCTCCCCAAATCCTCCCCCACACATACATGCTTGTGCCTATGCAACACACACACACACACACACACACACACACACACATATTCCTGATTGCCTATTTCACTAAATCACAGACTGTGAGTTGGAAGATATACCAGATGCCACCTTGCCATACCTGATCAAGAATACTCTTTAAAATACCTGACAATTGGTAATGAAGACTTGGCTTTGATGACCTCAAATGATGGGAGGAGCCCATTACCTCTGAAGGTAGCCTATATCACTCTGGGATAGCTATAATTCTTAGGGGAAGTTTTATTTTCTTCTTCTGTAATTCAGCTCAAACTTATTCTCCTTTCAAACAGGCTCCAAGGAATCTGCAGGGACCTCCAGTTAAAAGGTCATTTTCTTCCCTTTTTTAGCTAAGTTGGAATCATGGTTCTTTTTCTTGATTTTATCATCAATATCTATTTGGTTTCCCTCAGCAAAGCCCTCTACCCCTAAGGATCACACAATGAATAACCTATCGTACATGCTTTCATTATGAGGAATGACTCTAAACACATCCCAATTGTGTTCTTTCTCCAAATTAACTAGATCATCTGACATGTAATTATTTATTACCTGATATGCCTGGTGGGCACCTAGGTGGCACAGTGTGCAAACTGCTAGGTCTGAAGTCAGGAAGACTCATCTTCCTTCAAATCCTTCAAATCTCAGACACTTACTGTCTGTGTGACCCTGGGAAAGTCACTTAACCCTGTTCACTTCAGTTACTCATCTCTAAAATGATCTAGATAAGGAAATGGTAAACCATTCCATTATCTTTGCCAAGAAAACCCCAAAATAGAGTCATGAGGAGTTGGACATGACTGGAATGACACAACAAAAATACTCTGTGTTATTTGTATGGTGTCTTTTTAAGCTCTTAAATTACTTACATACATAACTAGCTTTCTGACCACAGGCAAGTTACAAATTCTTTGAGCCCCAATTTCTTTAAAGTATAGTGTTGGACTGGATGATTCCTGAGGATACATAAGATCTACATCTTTGAATGAATCTATAAACCTCAAAATAAGTATATAACATTAGAAAAGATATTTCAATCTATTTTATGGATAGAATATGAAAGCACAGAGAGCTTTGTTTGAAGTCACAGGGATCAAAACAGAAACTGCATCTTCTAACTTAAATCATTCTTCTTCCCTTGCCTTTTAGTAACAGAAAGTATAAAACATAAAGTTTCAATTGGCAAAAAATATTGAAAAACAGAATTCAATTCAATAAAAAAAAATAATGCCTTCTATTTGAAAAAAAATGAGACTATGGTTGGATAGATAGAGTCTTGGCCTTAAAGTCAAGAAATTCTAGGTTCAAATGCCATCATTAACACCACAAACTTTGTAGTTCTAAACAAGGTACTTAAATTGCAGAGTTCTTCCTGACCCATATGGAGATTACTACTAAGTCCTAGATGGGCTACAATTGGCATTGATGGAGTGAGTTCTCATGCTGATGAAACCGCAGTTCTTCTCTGCAATCATATAAATACATGAAAGTAGGGTGCTCATTTCTTGGAATTCGAAGGTGAGAGCAAATTCTTCCTTTCCCTCATTAGAGCTTGCTAAGGGCATATTTAAGGTAAAATCTGAAGAAAAAAGAAAAATCAAGACAAAATGCTCTAGGAACATTTCAGCAAGAAGAGTTCACATTTTCTAGAGGAACCACGGAGCACTTCATAGAAAGTGGGATGTGAGCCTCAAAGTCCATTCAACTGTCAGTTACGTAAAGGAAGCTTATTTCAGGCAAGGAGATAGAGTTTAAGTGAATGCACCAAGGCAGGAAAGGACAGAACAAAATTAGGAAATAATTACTAAGCAGTTCAGTTTGTCCGGAAGAAAGGGATTTATACAAATTAAGCAATTACAATCATTGAAATATTCTTTTCAACTCTATTTAGAGGAGAAAGAAAGTTTGGGGAAGTTGATCACACTTTAGCAAAAGAAACCCTATTAACTTTTCATGAACTGTCTGAAATCCCCTCTCCTCCACGGTAAAAGCCAATCACTTCCTGACTGCCCTGGGTGAAAGTCACCTTTCCTTTCTGTGTGCAGTCACAACACTTTGCATCTGTCTCTCCTTTGGTACTCATCCTCTACCTTCATGAGGGTAGTCTGATCAATCTAGGCCTGTTCAATAATGGGGGAGAGAATGGGGAGAAGAGATAATAAGCAGACAGAAACAGTTACAGTGACTGATAAAACCCTAAATATAACCTCAGCAAGCCAAAGGAATGTTACCAAATTCTTTGTATATCCTTATCTAGTTCTCTTATGACTGATAACTTCAAAGGGGTCTGAGCTCTGCTTAACCCAAACGTATTTAGAAAAAGTTCTAGTTCTTTTGTTTCCTCCTCAGTATAAAACAGCATAATCCCTAATGTGCCAGCTCCACTCAGGTCAAACTGAAGTCTTGGTGTAGCTGACCAGCTACTTGTCTTGTAATATGTCCCAAATTGGACCTAGGAAACTATGTCACAGACTGGCATAGGATCTTGATGTAGGCTTTGTTTTCACAGGAAGAAATAATGACCAGTTAGCCTTTCTGAGAATGCTACCTGTGCCTCTTCCCTTAAATTAGAAACATCTTGCTATCATTAGTCTCATAGAACTGGAGTTGGAAAAGACTTCAGTGATTAATTAATCCAACCACAGCTTCCCAGATGAGGAAACTGAGGCTTGTCACTGTATCTATACTTATTATATTCCTGCACTATAAAAACTAGTAGACTGTAAGCTGTTTGATGGCAGGAACCATATATCTTATTAATCATGTCACATTTTTAAGAGCCTTTAAAATTCACAAGGTGTTTTCTTCACTCAGCTATCCCAAATTGAGGGATTTGAACATTATGTTTTAGAGAGAATTAAATTACTTGCTCATAGTCACACAGCTAATAAATAGATTCTGAATTCCAACCTATGCTTCATGAATCTAAATTCAGGGTCTTTGCCGTCCACTCTTTCCTGACTCTGTGGTGACGTTCACTTTCTTCATGGTGACTTTCATAACACCTACCACCGTGGTTTACATATAACAAATATTGAGTAAAAGGTGAATAAATTTATAGATATTTTCACAGCTTTGAATCCCACACAATTCTATTTAGTATAATGTCTCACATGTAGAGAGAACATGTTTATTGAATTAATAATTTGAATACTAATAATAATAATGAATGAATGAATTATAATGAGTGAATAAAATAGATTCTAATCTTCAGTATTATACTGATTCAAATATGATGTCAAACAAATATCTCATTCCTTATGCTCTTACACAAATAAAAATATTAAGAAACACAGACTATAAGAAAATAAGGAAATAAACATTTAAGTGCCTATTACAGTGTTTGAAGTACATCACAACGACATCCCATTTAATGCTCACAACCCTGTGAGGGAGGTGCTAATAATAGCACCTTGTTATTATTATATTACCAATATCTTGGCTTTAGAGTTGAGGAAACTGAGGTGGAAAGAGGTTACATGACTAGTGTAGTCCAACTCTATTAGTTTATGGATTTTTTTAAAGGAGAGACAGTGAGATTAAGTACCTTGTTCAAGACCACATAGCAAGTTAATTGGTGGCAAGGGGAGGACTAGACCTCAAGATTTCCATTATTTTCTCTTCCATCCAAACAGATGGCCCTCAATGGTGGTGGTGGAGCGGGGGAGGCAGAGGAACATATACATGAGTATTGTGAAAATGAATGAAACAGTATCTGTAAAATGGTTTGCTCTTAGGGTAAATTCAGCCTAATACATTTCTGGGATTATTAGTCATGCTGGCCTATTTTGGAGACTTCTCCAAGCTCATTAGTCTTGAAAAGGGGTTGAGAAGGAAGTGCTCTCTCAGCACATTTCTCTATCTCATTACAGCCCTGAAGCTACTATCCAGTGTTTCAACAAGATGGTCCATTCTCCACAAATGCCATATGCCACAAACTCCCTAGGGACCTGGAGTAGAGAAGGTCCTTAAAATGATCATCTCCCTTGTTCTACATGACTCCCCCTGGCCCAGTATTCAAATTTATCTTTGGACCTAGGCAACAGTGATGTGAGTCTGGCATCTATTTCTTCTCAAAGTTTGGATACCTACATACATTCAAGCACAGGTGGGAGTGAGGAGAAAAGTGCATCCGAACCCTTTGAAAATAATTTGTTTTTAGCACTAAGAAGTTTGGTGCTAGGTTCTTTGCAAAGATTCAGATGGAATGCTCAAGGTTTCTTTTTTTTTTTACCCTAGGCTCCTGGGGATGGAATTCACAGATTCTTTCTTTTTCACCAGTTTGGGTGTTTTCTTTTTTTTCTTGACTATTCAGTTCAATGGCAGTGAATTGCATTTCTCTCTGAGGCTCCTCAACAAACAATTTACAGTGTAAATATATTTGTTGGCATGCAAATCACTCTGCATTATGAGACTTGATTAATATTATAATGTGTTGATGAAAGCCTGTAAGTGGTTCTTGGAACTAAGGTTTCAGACAAAGATGTGCTGTTTGGGTGCAGAATGTTTGTTGAATATTAGATTAGGTTTTTTGTTTTGCTTCCTTTTTTATTATAAGGAGATGCTTGGTGTGAAGTGGTAACAAACTTCAAAATCCACAATTAATTAACACAACCAATCCATCACCCCAATTGCACAAAAACACTCCTCCCCTGTGCGCACACCCTGCCTGATCACACCCAAAGCTGCTTTGTTTCTTGTACATCTTTTGCTAGAGCTATTTATCCGTTTGCTCATTGTCAGAATCTTGTCTCTAGAGAGAATGTGATTCTGTAGTGTAGTATGGCTTTTAAACTCTGTGTATGTGTGGAATTGTTACTGTGTGCCTAATTCCCAATCTGTCCACTGAAATGCAGAGATAATGTTATGGGGCTTTTCTTTTGTGAAAATGAGTTTCTCTGATGTAGTCACAAGTATAGATGTTGAGGAGAACAGGCTGTTTTCCATTTACCTATGACACCCCAGTTTGACTGCCATACAGCACCATAGTCTGGTGTTATAAAATACTGACTGGTGTTTTTTCCTTCTCCAGAATGCATACTTCCAAAGGATTGAGGACAAAACATTTAAAATAAAAATCTGTGAGCTCAGAAGATTAGCTAGCTTAATAGCTCAGAGTTACTTACCTTCTCTACCCCTGATTGTAAATTGGGGATACTAAATGCTAATGAAAAACTTCACAGAATAGTTTACCTTTATCTTTACTTGATCATCCCTAAGTACTTTGTAATCAAGAAGTGCTTTCCTCATTTTTATAGAAGGAGCTACTGAGGTTTTGTGTCAGATTATTTTTACCATTTTGAAGGCCAGAGAATTATAATTCTACATACTAAGCTCTCAGGAACCAAATCTTTTGGTCACATCTCTAAAAGTAGGGATCTAGGGTGTGAAAAATGAAGAAAGAACAAATGCGATGGGTTATAATGATGGTTTGTATCCCTAGGACTTAGCACATAGTAGGTTTTTAAATCACTCGAATCTAGCACTCTAGCTTCAAATTCAAACTCCTCATTTTGTTTTTCAAGGCTTTCTGTGATATGGTCATTTCTTCCTGCCATTTCTTACTCCTTTATAATTAGAATTCTTTTTACTCATCTTGTTACACGACCCAGAAATTTCCAGACTTATCTTGTCCCTGTATCTTTGTTTACACTCATTCTCCAGACCTGGAATCGACTCCCTGCTCTTTCCTGACTATCAGAATCTTCACTCTAACCTTAAGGGCTTACTTCCTCCACAAAGCCTTCTTTGACTGCTCCAGACCGTGTTAATCTTTTCTGATCTCTAAGAGATCTTCCTATCAACAAGCATCATTTTGCCATTGAGTCTCATTTCCAGAATTATTTCTGGTGCATTTAATCTTTTTTCCTCAATTAGAGTATAAACCTCTATCTGGGAGTGGGGAACCTATGGCCTTGAGGCCACATGAGGTCTTCTAGGTCCTTGGGGGCAGCCTTAAACTGATTCCACGTTTTACAAAACAAATCCTTTTATTAAGAGAATTTGTTCCGTGAAGTTGGATTCAGTCAAAGGGCATCACTTGAGGACATAGAGGGCCACATGTGGCCTCGTGGCTGTAGGTTCCCCACTCCTGCTACAGTTACACTTCTATTATATTTCGAACAAGGTAGTCAATAAATAATAATAATAATAATAATAAAATATAATAAAAAATAAAACTAAGGACTTTTAAAATTAAAATACTAATTAACTTTAATTAATCTTTTACTTTTTCATTACTTTTACTTTCCAGTATATCCCAGAGAATCATTCCTTATAACAAATAATAGAAAGAGAAGAAGGTGAAACAGTCCAGTAGAATTAACAAACATATCAAAAAAGTCTTACATCTTATGGAGTATTGTATACTCACAGTCCTGCCACCTTTGCAAAGAAATGTGGACGGTGCTTTCCATTTCCCTATCTTTTAGGGCCAACCTTGGTCATTATAATTTCACAATATTCAATTTTAATATTTTGTTTTTCCTTCTGATTTACACTGTTGTAGTTATTGCATTCTCTTTTCTTGGTTCTGCTGAACATCTTTGCCTTAGTTCCTACAAGTCGTCCCATGCTTCTCTGTATTTGTCATATTCATCTTTGTTATGACACATGAATAGTCTATCATATTACATACCAAAACCTATTTATCAAATAATACACATTCATTTCTGCCTGCCTCTTGAATGTCATGCCCCCATCCTTTTTTTCTTGTCATATAAGCTTTCAACATAATTTGTGGAGACTAGTATTATTGGGAAGGGCAAAGAATCCACAAATGACTTAAAGAGATCTAACACTAGACGGAAGACTTTTAAGCATTCTTTTCCTGGGTGACCTTGACAGACAAATACCACTTCAAGAATCTCTGCATGGCAGTTGGTAGCTTACTGGCAATATTTTAAAGCCTAAGTGATCTGAGTTCTATTCCAGACAGGAGGTACTTCTGTGACCCTGGAAGAATGACTCTTCTCTGAGTCTGTTTCCTTATCTATAAAAGGAGATGGCCAGGCTACACCTTCTCAAAGGTTCCTTTCAGCTTTAGGATTCTATGTCCTAGGTCATCTTAGGATGCAAACAGGGCCAGCAAGGATACAGAATTACTTGCACATATCTAAGGGTATGTCTGTATGTACAGAAGAAATAATCCCTTCTTAGCAGAACGCTCAAGGGTGCTTAATGACAGCTTTAAGTTCTGACCTTTGTTAGCTGCTGTTTTTGCTCGGAGAAAGACAGGAAGGGAGGAGGTAACATGTTATTTTACAGGGTTCCTTGTTTCTCTGAGCTAGGAGGCCAAGAATTACAGGTACAAGATGTAGCCTGTTAATGGAAAACCTGAGAGAAATCAGATTGTGAATCTAGCTGTGCCCCTCTACTGCCTTCTTCCTGAAGGCTCTCCAGGGGCTCCTTACAGAAAGGACAGAGACCAGGCCCACACACATCTCTGACTATGTCAGGGGATATTTCCCATCAAGGAGCATCTGGCAACCAATGTCACCTTCTCTGCAACCATGCTCTTTTGGAGATTGGAGGATTGAAGATAGGTTGGACTCCTTGATGAAAGCTTTGATTGCCACATTTCTACTCAAAAGAAGTCTTCTGCCCTCATCAGTACACCACTCAGCTGGCCCCTGAATGCCTAACCACAGACTCAGAGAGACAGCTTCTGCCTGTCCCTAACACCCATCTAATTACCTCTTAATTCACAGTAACACATTTGAGGTGAGGTAGTTCTGGAGATGAAGACACCTGTGAGAGCCTTAGAAGAGAGGCGATGGAAAAGAGGGGGAGGAATCTTCAAGAAAGAGAGTGCTTCTTAAGAACATTGCCTTTTTTTTAAAAAAAAGAAAAAGACAGCAGGGCCTTTTCCAGCACTTTTAAATGGTTGCCAGGGAAACAGAGCAAGGGAGAGTAGAAAGGTTAGATGGATATTGGATGAAGCTAATGCACTTTTTTCAAACAAGAACTGACAAGTGCTTAAGACTCGGAAGGTTCTGATAACTTCTCATTTCCCCCATTCTTCTATCAGAGCCTCAAGTACTTTTCTATCATCATTAATTGTATTTTAATCATTTGTAAACTATAATTCATCTCCATCAGAGGCTTCTATTGATGGGTTTTATGGGGCATGGCCTTTTCCAATTCTTATGGGATGCTGAGAATGAATGTTTTAGTGCAGTGGTCCATGACATAGAAGCACAGCTTTACTAAGAAAAGAGGGTGACTTATTCTTTTGTTAATTTGCAGAGGTATTGGGGCTAGTTCTAGGATGAAGTTGGTCCCTGGAAAGATTCAATATTCAGCATTTTACACAGTCTAGATCATCCTCTAGAGATGATCCTTGCTTTGGGGCTCTTGTACATTTCTGTTTTAATGTTTTCTGAGGGTCTGATGATCTTAAATCCTTTGATTGAGGAACAAACCCTTCCTGCTTTGCTCTCTGGGCTCAGACATCTATCATACTCTGTTACTAATTACTTTTCCTCCTTTTCAGCCTCTACCACTATGTCTTGGTGCTCTGTACTTGTATCACCTTCTGTTTTTCCCTTTTTTCTACTGCTACTGCTCCTGTTTTCTTTATATGAGGCACTGGGATGATTTCTGGGGAAAAGACAGACAGAGAGGGAGGGAGGGAGGAAAGAAGGAAGGAAGGAAAGAAGGAAGGAAGGAAGGAAGGAAGGAAGGAAGGAAGGAAGGAAGGAAGGAAGGAAGGAAGGAAGGAAGACAAAGGAAGACAAAGGAAAAAAGTACCTATTCTCAAGGAGTTCAAATTCTAGTGGGAATAACAACATGCAAACCAATAATGTGAATATATTTTGTGTCAATGGGAGGAAATCTTAGAAGGAAGGCACAAGTAATGATGAGACAGGACCAAGAAAGGTCTCATGCAGAAAGTGGGATGTGAAGGATTCCAGAGAAACCACGACACGGAAGTGTGGGGGACAGCCAGTTGGGACTTGGAGTATCCTGTGCAAGAAATATCAAGGATATATGTGAATTAGCAAGAGCATATATAAATTATTGAGTCCTTGAAGAGGAGAAAAATGCAAAAAAGACTGGAAAAGGTAGTAAGGGACTAGGTTATAAAGAGCTTTAAAAGCCAAACAGAAGATTTAGTATTTGATCCTACAGGAAATAGAAAGCTACTGGAATTTATTGAACAGGAACATGACATGGTCAGGCTTGTGCTTTAGGAAAATCACTTTGGCAGAAGAATAGAGAATGTACCAGAGTAGTAAGATACTTGAGTCAAAGAGATCAACTAGAAGGCTGAAGTCTAGGCCTGAAAAGGTTAAAGCCCTTGTACAGAGTAGCAATTATGCCAGAGGACAGAAGGGGACATATATGAAAAATGTGGTGAATCCACACAAATTTGGTAAGGGATTGAATAAAGGGGGTAGGGGAAAGAAGGTCAGTACATGCTTCACGTAGCAAGATAATGTTTTCTAGACCTTATTGAAAGGGAGTATAATAACAGAATTACAAAGCCTAGGGTATCATGTAGTTGAAAGTGAACACAGAATAAAATGTTCTGGCATAGTGAATATTCCTTTCCTACAAAGGTTGGACTGGATGGCTACAGACAGAGGGCCCTTTCAACACTCAGATTCTGTGATTTGGTGAACATTCCCCATGGGAGCCAGGGTGCTTCTCAGATTTGCTAAGTTATTTTCTAGCTCAAGTTTCCCTTCCCTAACTCAACCTTCTGATTCATCAGGCATGAAACTTGTTCTCTAGCATACTGGTTCCACTCTGGTCAACCTGCCCAAAAGGTGATGTTGTCTATTATCTACTGTCCCTAGTGCTGCCCCTCTCCGCTAAGTTGGCACTGAACCATCTGAGACTTTCTGAGTAAATTTCATTTGCCTTTTTTCCAATTCTAGGCTCATTCTCAGCTATCAATGAACATTCAGATTCCTTTTGGTCTCTTCAGACCCCAACCATATTACTACTTAATCACTGATTAAGTAGAGCTACCCTTCTTACCACCAAAAGTGGAAAGTGGAAAAAAAAACTCACAAAAGATAATATCCCAGTTGTGCTCCATCACCTAGGGGGAAGAAAAGAATAATTCAACCCAGTACTCAATTCATTCCAGAAGTTATTAATATCACATTTTCTCAGAGACTCTCTGACCAGACCTAGAGGGGTCAGTGAAAAAGACATGATGAAATGGACCCTGAGATGGATTGGTTAATTCTGTCAGGCTCAAAGGAAATTCATGTGAATGACAGATGAGGAGAAAAAGAATATAAGCCCTAGTATCTAGAGTCTGAGCACATTTGTTTTCCATAGTAAGAACTGACAGTGACTCTGCCGATCTTCCTTGAATGAATATTTACAGTGGACCCTTTCACTTCACTAAATATAATCATGAATTTTAGTTCCACTTGGTTTCTCCAGCTTGCTTTCTAGTGGGTATTTATACCTCCTGTTTTCTTGTATATTGCACTATTCTATCTTATTCTTTGTCCCTTCAGCATTTATATACTTGATTTTCACTGTATTAATTTGTACATGTTATTTATTGTTTTGTATTCCTAAGACTTTGTGTGTGTCCGTCTATCTGTCTGTTTTCTACCCCTAAACTATTTTGTAACATCCCAGAAGGATCATACCTATGTATTCTTGGTCTTTCTGCTGTGTTCACACAGAGGTCAGAAGAAATAATACAAAGACATTCTCAAGGTCTCACTGAAGAATTCTGGAATCAGTTGTGAGACATGGGAGACAGTGGCACAGTACTGCCCAGTATGGTGTGTCCATATCAGAGAAGGCCTTGTTCTCCAGAAGCAAAGCTCAAAGAAATGTGAGATTCACTAGCTCAAAAGAAATGTGCAATGTGCAAATTTAGAGACATCTCCATTATCCAAACAGATAATTTGTGCCTGACCTGTGGTAGAGCCTTCTAAGCTCCTGATCAGCCACACTCAGACACCATGTACCTTGACCCAGACAAAGTAAGGTCATGTTGGTCCTCTTTGAGCATGAAGGACAACACCCAAAATAGACATGCTTGTAGGCACATTTACTTCTCTCCCCACAACTCTGCCCAATGGTACTTACCACATTTTTAGCAAAGACTTTACCCTCAGTGTAATTTTTTAATTGATTAGATGTACATGATGGCTGTGTATCATGACTTTAAATGAATATTGTCTTTTTCATCCAGGAAGCTCACAGCTCACACCACCAATTTAACTCAACAAACATTTGTTGAGGCCCCTACTATGTTTAAAACATTGTACAAGGCTCTGAGAAGATTACCTGGATTTGAGTCACAGATGTGAAACTTAGGGATTAGATGACAATTGACAAGTTATTTAATTTTTCTGAGCTTTAATTTCCATATTGTAAAATGGATATAAAATTCCCTGAATTGCTTACCTCACAGGATTATGATGAAGAAGAAAGTCTGTGAAATAGAAAATTCTCTGTAAAATAAACTGCTATACATGTACACATATATGTGAACAGGCATATACTCATAATAAATACATATGTACATATGCATCGTAGAGGTATGTAAAGTATAGCAGCTCATATTTACCAAGCATTTTCCCATACATATACAATACACATATACAGTGAGAGTCTTCCATGAGACATAGTTCAAATACTTGGATAGCTGTCATTTCTATCTCTATTTATCTACTATAGCTCAAACATCCCAGGTGCCAATTCTCATTTGATAGGTTGTTTAATCATCTGGACCATCAGGGTTGTCCTTTGATATGTTCTAATTTGTTCTACCTCAAATACAACTATGAGACCTGAACTAAATAACCCCAGAAATAATCTGTCAAGGACAGAGCACAATAAAGTTGCTGCCTTCCTCTTCTGGACACTATCTATTTCTCTGTCAGTACAATTTTTGTTGTATTCAGAGTATGGCTAGATTATATTTGGGAAATATCATAGCACCTTCGCTGATATTTAGGTACTCTTTGAAATAAAAAGTCATCTTTTTTTAAATGCCAATAGCCTGTTAGTGAGGCTTATATGGGTATGAAATCACATAACCTCACAATTTCTGAAGTATCAGAATTTTAGGTGACCCAAAGGGCAATAAAGAGCTACATATGGTAGGTATAAGTAGGCTACAATATATTATTAATGAGGGCTCATGTATAAAAGATAGTATAAAAGATATATCACCTGTGAAGTATATGATCAGAAGAGGAGATGGGCCAGTCAGGCACTGAGAGCTAGGGATAATGGATGAATAACCTGAAGGTTCTACTAATACACAGGTTAAAGGACCTAGAAGGAAGAGCCATATTTACAACTCTTATATAGACATGCCCAATTCATTTTGTGCTTTTTAATTCAAAATTTATATTTTTATATTTATATATCATCTTCATTTCTGAAATATCCTTTTCCCCTTTTCTACACAATGTGCCATCCTTGTAACATTTTTAAGAGCAGTGAAAAAAGAGTAGCTTAGCAAAACTAATAGGAACATAACTTTGGCAATATATTCAGATATATCTTTGCTCTTCCCCCTTTGAGAGAAAGGAGGGTGGTCCAATTTCTCATCTCTTCAGGAACAATCATGATCATTTTATTTGCGTAAGATCCAGTTCCTTTTCATCTTCCTGTCCCCTATTTTGTACTTCTGCACTTGATTTTTTTAACCCAAGTTAAGGACCTTATCTTTGTCCATATCTAATTTCATCATATTAGATTCAGAACATTTTTCTGTCCAATCAAGTATTTGGGGAGGATGCAGATTCTATGAGCCTTAATATTAGCTAACTCTCTTAAAGTTGTGTTTTCTACACAAATTTATAAGAATTGCATATACAAGCACACTAATATATATAAAATTAATAAAATTATTGAACATAACAGAGCTAATGAAAAGCCACTAGATTAATTGACTGGAGACCATCCTCCAAGTTGATATAAATTTTAAAATTACTTTTCTTTGTATCTATTTGGTCATTCAACCAGTTCCAATTTCACCAAAATGTAGTATCATGTAATCCATATCTCTTTCCTTGTCCAGCATGATAGTATAAAAGATTTTTTTTTGTAAAACCTTGCTGAAATGTAGTTATATCTATGGCAGGCCCTTGGTCTACAGATCTGATAGCAGTGTCAGAATAAGAAATTAAACCATTCTGGCTTTATCTGTTCTTGATGAAACCATTCTGGCTCTTAGCTCCACATCTTTCTCTAAATGTTCACAAAATGTTCTTTTGATGATACAGCCTAGAATTCTGTCAGGAATTTGAGTCAGGTATATTGGACTATGCTTTAAAGGCTCCTTCCCTCTTGTTTTTTTGAATATTATTACATCACGTAGCTTCTTCTAGCCCTTTGCCAAAGGTCCCATTTTCCATGATTGTTCAAAGACTTCTGAAAGTTGCTTAGAAGGCACATTCTAATTCAAGCCTGAAAATCTGAACTCACTAATGTAAGTTGGTTGATCTTTTACCATCTTGTTAATGATCCTATTTTACTTTATCCTCTTAGTTTGGAGATTGTTCTCCTTGCTAGTGAAAAGGAAACAAATTAGAAATCAAGTGGTTTTGCCTTCTGAGCATCATCGATTACCATCATCTTACTATTCTTATTAATAAGAGGAGGAGACCGTAATACATCTATCTCACAGATTTCTTGGGAACAAAGCATTGTGTAAACTTTAAATTGCTACATGAAGTGAGATATTACTGTCTTATTATTATTGATACTTATTCTGAGGAGCCAGCTTTGTTTCTCCTATTGTGCTTTCCATTTCCCCTAACATATTTAAAATATCCTTTGGTTTTCTTTAACATTTTTCACTAGTCGTAAGTTGTACTAAGTGGGAGCATTCCTCTCAATATTCCTTCACTACTATGCCACCTTTTTTAAAAGAGAGGAATTATTCATTTTCTACTGTGAGGACTTTTTTTTAATCCCAGACATTCAAAAGGTAAGCTGTTGATTAAGTCTCTATATGTCTACATTGGTCTCTTTGGAGGGATTGATTTTTATTCATCAGAATTATTTGTTTTTATCAAAAATTTTGAACCAGACAACATTTCATTCTTCTTGGGGATGACTTCTCTTGGATGACAGGCAATTAGATATTATCCATCATTTCTATGAATTATTTTAAAATCATACACTCTAAATCTAGAGTGTGTATCACACAATATCTGGCTTTTCTTTTCTTATCTGTCATTAAACATAAGATGATAATACCTAGTTATTTCTTTTTTAAAAATATTTCCTAATTTATTTTAAACATTCTTTGCTTTTTAAGTTTTGAGTTCCAAATTCTCTCCCTCCCTCTTAACTCCTCTCACAACCACTGAGAAGGCAAGAAATATGATATCAATTCTACATGTGAAATCATGCAAAACATTTCCATATTATCCATATTTTCAAGAAAAATAAAGAAAGTGAGAAAATTATACTTCAGTTAGCACTTGGAATTCATCAGTTCTCTCTCTGGAGGTCCTTTTGCATTGTCTTGGATCATTATATTCCTCAGAATAACCAAGTCTTACACAGTTGTTCATCATTACACATGACACAGTGATCTCCTGGTTCTTCTCACTTCATTTTGGATTACTTCATACATACATCTTGCCATGTTTTTTTTTTTCCTGAAGCTATGCCCCCCCCAATCATTTCCCATTGCACAATGGTACTCCATCAAAAATGTGTGGCACAATTTGTCCAGCAATTCCCCAATTGATGAGCATCCCCTCAATTTTCAATTCTTTGCCAACAGAAAAAACAACTGCTATTAATATTTTGTACTTATAAGTAATTTTTCCTTTTTCTTTGATCTCTTTGGGTTATAAACCCAGTAGTGGTATTGCTGAATCAAAGGGTATGCATGGTTTAATAGCCCTTTTGGTCTAGTTCCAAATTGTTCTCCAGAATGATTGGACCACTCACTGCTTCACCAACAATTACTTAGTATACCTGTTTACCCCTCAACCTCTCCAGCATTTGTCATTTCTATTAGGTGTAAGGTGGTATCTCAGAATCATTTTATTGGCCTTTCTCTAATCAATAGTATTTTGGAACATTTTTTCATATGTCCAGGGATAGCTTTGATTTTTTCTTCTGAAAACTGCCTCTTTATATCATTTGACAATTTATCAGTTGGGGAATGAGCCTAGTCATTTCTAATTTGGCAATACATTCTCCCATTTTGGAATCAGGTCCCCAGTAACAATTCCTCTCATTGTTTCCTCTACATTTGAACAAGGACATTATGATAAAGTGAGACAAAAGAATTTGTAAGCTGCCATACTTTGCTGGCAGATGTTTGTACGATTGCAATTTTCTACTTCTACTAGAGCATATCTTTTTGCTATGTTATCTGCTTTCTGAATTTATCATCCATTTCTTCCTTCTGGTCATATGGCACACTTTGTACTCTCATGAAGTTATCATTTCTCCTTAATTCACCCTCACTCAAATTACTTTCATCATGATTTTCACTCCAATTGGTGTATTTACTAAAACGGATGCGTTTTAATTATTCTTCCTAAAGTATATCCTTCCATAACCCTATTCAATTCATGAATCGGAAGCTGTCAAATACTTGATACCTCTAAGTTAAAATTTGCCTCATTATGTTAAGATATTTAGCTCACCTCACATGTCTCTAAATTTTATAATTATTATTTAAAGTCTGGTTAACAGTTTTGGAAACTCAGCACAGGAAAAGACCTCAGAGACCATTTAATTCAATTCCTAGTCACTCTACCACGTGTGAAAAGTAGTTATCCTGCCTTTGATGATCTCTAGTGAAGGAGATTGGAATGAAGTCTTGGAATTGAGGTCAGGGTTTCTAGTCCCCTGTGAGCGATCACAAGCAGCTTTCTAACATGGAACCAGCACCAGGGCCCCTGTTGTAACATCAAGTGCTGTTGTTCTTTTTGGCATTGGAAGTAGTGACCTTGTATATGTGCAATGAAAGAGGGTCTTTAACCTAGTGATAGCAAAGAGTCCCTTCTGACCAGTTGTCTGACCCTTACACCACCTGTGAGTTTAGAGCCCCAAAGCTGCTGCTGCCACCAATAAAGAGCCAACGGGTGAAACAGACCTTTCCTGCTGACCTCCTAAATTGTTTTCAACTGGAAAATTGTTTCACTCCACCTTTTGTTCTTTGTGCTCCTCCAGAATTCAATTAGAGGCATTATTTTAGAGTTGTTAGGAGGGGAATTTGGGAGAATTTGGCCGAGTGCTTCTCTGCTCCTCTATCTTGCCTGTGTCTCTCCACATAACCATTTTTGAAGCTCTTGAAGGCAACTATCATATATTATCTTCTCCAGAATACTTTTCCTTTAACATGTATTCATATAGCATGCTTTTGAAGCCCTGAACCATCATGGTTGCCCTCTTCTGAACCATTTCTAACTTATTATTGTCTTTCCTTCAATGTAGGACTTATTGTGCTACATAATTCTAAGCACAATATTCTACATGTGATCTGAGCAGAGCAGAAAACAGTCGAGCCATCATCTTCTTAATCCTGGGTACTGTGTTTTTCTTTATACATTCTAAGCTTGCATTAGCTTTTTTTGACTTCCATATCACACTATTAATTCATATGGACTAATAATCCATTAAAACCACCAGATTGTTTTTTCTCATGAACTGCTGTATAACTATATATCCCACATTTTCTATTCTGCTTATGAAGTACATCTTTTAAAACCAAACATAAGATATTCCATTTATCCCTATTAAATTTCATTTTATTATATTTAACTTGTATTCTAGCTGAGAGGGTTTTTTATTGTATTTAAATAACCCTACCAACTTTTGTCATTTAAATGTTAGATAAGCATAGCAGTCTATGTCATTGAAAAAAATTTAAACAGCATAAGTACATGTATAGATCCCTGGGGTACTCCACTGGAATTCTCTTTTCAAGTCAACATCAAACCAATAATACCTAATGCTGAAGTGTAGCTATTACCCGGTTCCAAATTCACCTTACTAGAATATTATCTAGTCTATATTTTACAATCTTTTCCACCAAAATAAAATGAAATCTTTTTCAACTGCTTTGTCAAAATCTAGGTAGACTACATCTTTGGCATCATAATACCCTATTATTATTAATAATAATTTCCAAAGTAAACATCTTTAACTTAGTAAAAATTGCTTTGGATGAAGCCATTCTGACTATTTGTGGTTACTCATTCCTTTTTCACATGTACATTAACCAGAATTTTGCTAGGAATTGAAGTCAAGGTCACATATTGCTATACCAATGATGTATTAAGTGTTGTTGTTGTTTTTAATAGAGGAAATGACATTTGATCCTAGGGTTAATAGGAAGTAACTGGAAGTTATAAAGGGGGTATTATAGTTCAATCTGCACCTGTGGAAAATCATTTTAGCAACTTCTTTGTTGAGAATATATATTGGAGAATGAAGAAATCTGGGGCAAGGGTATGAGTGAGGAGGCTATTGTCCAAGTAGAAGGTGGTAAGCTGTATGAGTACAGACAAAGGGAGAGATGTTGTAGAAGTAGAAATGACAAGATTTGGCAACTGATTATGTGGGATGGAGAGTTGAGTAATTAAGGATAGTAATGAAGTAGCACACTAGATGGTACTTGGGATAGAGTGCCAGCCCTAGAGTCAGAAGAACCTGAGTTCAAATCCAGACTCAGACCCTTACTAGCTGTGTGAACCTGGCAAGTCATATAACTTTGCCTCAGTTTCTTTTTCTTTAAATGAGCTGTAGAAAGAAATGGCAAATCACTCCAATATCTTTGCCAAGAAAACCCCAAATGGGATCACAAAGAGTCAGACACAACTAATCGATGAAACAACAACAGCATGCGCCTACAAGGATGCTAGTATCCTAGAGGGTAATAGCGAAGTTTGGAATGATTGTTAGTTCTCATTGGCAGGAAAGATAATGTAATAATTTCTCAGTTACAGGTTACCATGCACCTGTGCCTTTTCACCCTGTGTGATTCCCTTTGTCTTACCAAAACTGAAAATAAGTTGGCAGAAATCTAGTTCTTACAGGATGCTGCTTGGGAATGCACAGCCCCACATTGAGGTGTGCAACCTCAGTCACAAGCTTCCTGGGGGTGAAGAGGAATAATCAGAGCGAAGCCGTTTTATTGCAACTGCTTGGGAATTCTGAAGTCATATTCATCTTTAGAAGCTAATGCACAATGTAGTCATTGAAGATCAGTGGTTGCAGCAGGCAAAATGAGAGAGTATTGACTGATAATTGGCAAAAGATACTGTAGGTTTTCTGAGAACCAAGCCCACAGTTGGCTATAGAAGACAGGGTGGGATGCAAATGAAATCCTGAAGATCTTCCCACCCTCCAGATGACTGATCAAATATCCATTAGGACCATGCCATGGTCCTTTAGATTATGGGGAACCTGCTTTAGAGAACATTGCTATAAAGGATCAAACAGCCATAATAAGTACTGTTATCATTGGATTAAGTATACTGGATATTTGCAGGAGCCAACCAAATCAAAGAAATATCTTACTTTTTGGTGTCATAGCCAAACCTGCTTCCTTCTGTCTCAGCATTTCATTTATATATACTGTCATTTTTATTGTATTGACACAAAATGCTGTGAGAATTTGGAGGGGGAAAAACTCAGAATGAGGTTTAGGTAAGGATCTATGAAAGGGGTAAAACTGAGCTAGGTAACAAAGTATGGGTGGTTTTCTTTGTCAATGAAGGACGTTCACAATCCTGTGATTAGATGCAGCTGGCTGAATGGGGACCCAGCTAGCTGGGTAACTCAACTCCTCCTCTCCTGTCAGCCTCCCCCTCTCTTTCCTTCTCCTCTCCAAAGGAAGGTAAATTTGGATGGCCAAAAGATGCCCAATTGACTTGGGTTTTACTGGTTCCTTTCCTTTCCTGTCCTGTCCTGAAACCTTAAACCTACTGGACTCTGAAACTGGGACGCCAATGGACTCCTGCCTAAGGGCTCCTCTCGACCCTCCTAGCTTTACAGTGATTATCACTAGTGACTGTTGCTGGTTCCCAGCAAGCCTGAAGTCTTTCTCTTTCTTGACCTCATTAAACGGGCCATGCCCTGGCTACTTCTTAAACAGGCCTATTCAATGAATGGACATTATCTCACCCTAAGTGATGATCTGAATAGACCTTGACCTAAAAGGAGCCAAGGTCTCCCAGTGCATCCTGGGTCATCTCCAGTAATCCTGAAGAATATCAGGTCACTGGGTTCAGATGGCTCTGAAGGAGAAGTAAGGCTGGTGACCTGCACAGCCCTCCCTCACTCAAAGCAAAGTCAAGTGCAAGTCATGTCATCATTTCTCTGATGGTATGGTCTTCTTTGGCAACGAAGGATGAACACAAAAACAATCGCAACATAAACCCTTTATAGGTCATTGCATACAATACAAATTGTTTTAAAAAATCTCTCTGGATGAGAATTTTTCTTTGCTTGTGTTTCCTCTGTGTGCAAGAACAATTCTGCTTCTAGTCTTCTTTTTAGCACATTGACCATGGCTTATGGACAGTAAGCTTAAGAAATGTCTGTTGGCTTGAAGTAAAGTGTATTTCCTGTTCATCTTTAATATAGTGACCAAAATCTCCATGAATTATAATCTTGCCATGGTATTTTCCTCCTTAAAAATCTGCAAAAGTTGTCTATTGCCTATAAGATAAAATACAAATTCTTCACCTTAGGATTCGATGTCTTTCACTATTTGGATCCAGCCTTACTTTTCCAACTTATTTTCACATACTATGTTCCATTCAAGTTAACCTTCTACTTCCCATACTTGGTATTCCATATTTCTTTTTCATACCTGTGCATTGGCTGTCCCACTTACTTAGAATGCACTCCTTCCTCTCCTCTACCTCTCAGAATCCATGACTTCCTTCAAAACTCAATTCAGGTGCCCTTTCCTGCCCCAAACCTTTCCTTATCCCCCTGGTTGTTGGTGTACTGGCTCTCCTCAAATGATCTCATACTGACTTGTCTTTGGAAGTATTGTGTTTTCTTTCCCTAGTAATATGTAATTTCTGTGATGTCAGGACCTGTTTTGTTTGGCCTTTGTATCATCCACACCCAGCAGAGGGCCTTACACATAAAAAATGCATAATAAATACCTTCTGAATGGAATTAAATTGACCAAGACCACAGTTTTCCTCATTTTAGAAATGACACAGGAACATTTCAGCAGCTGCATATAATATATAACAGGAGTATTTAACCTTTTTGTCTCATGAATCCCTTTTTGGAAGTCCATGAAGTCCATGAAGCCCATCTCAGAGTAATGTTATTAAATGCACAAAATAAAATTATAGAGTTACATAAGACAACTCTTACATTGAAAGAGTAATAAAAATATTTTTAAAACATATTTTTAGACCCTAGGTTAAGACACATGATCTAAATGCTGATGTCTCACAATGAAACACCTTTTATGTGCACAGAATGCTGAATTGGAGCAAAGAGAAATACCACCACAGAAACTAGCATTTAACCCAGGGCAAGGTCATAGTATTTCCCCATCTTCAGACCCAAGAGGAACATGGGTTAGACTGGTCCTGATCAATTCATAAACCCATTAAGATCCAGGAAAAGAAATCTGTGCTATCCTTCTGCCTCAAGGCAAGACAGCACTTAGGCCACCTCAGTCAGGGGTAGGGTTAATGTCTTTTCTGAAAGTTTTCCAGGAGGAGGATGCCATAACCTCATCCATCTTCTTGTTCTAGTATTTCAAAATCCTTGCCATGAGTACATTCCTTTCATTCCTTCACAAACTGAACAAATGAACCCATCTTTTCCCTCTCTGTCTGTACGTTGACTTTCAGGCCTGGGGATCTGGTTGCCTGTTCAGAGACACATTCTCTGGCCCATCCAATTAAATTGTACCTTAACACAGGAATTATTAAGGTCAGAACAATAGGCAATACATAATTTACTTTCCCTTTGAACAATTCATTCATTCAGCTAATTAATAATCACTCTTAAAGTACCTACTGTATGCTAAATACTGTGTAAAATACCAGGCAATACAAACAACAGCAACAACAAAAACAAACAAACCCAGAAATAATCTCTGCCCTTAAGGAATTCTCATTCTAATGGAAGACACAAAACCTACATAAATTAATACATGTAACAGAGGTATCATTTGAGCTGAGTTTTGGAGGAAGCCAGAGATTCTAAGAGTTGGAGGTGAGAAGGGAAAACATTCCAGGAATGGAGCAGCTTGTGAAAAGACATAGAAATGCCAGCTAGAGTGTGGTATGGGAAGAAGGATGAATAGTTGGGGTGGGGGAGGGAAGGTGTAATTTGCAAGAAGATTGAGAAGGTTAGGAAGGGACCATAATGTGCAAAGTTTTCAATGACAGTGGACTTTATATTTGATCCCAGGGTAATAGGGAGCCACTGGAATTTATTGAATATATGTGGGGAGGAAGGATGGTGGTAAAATAAACTTATTTGTGTTTTAAGGAAATCTCTATGGCAGCTGATTGAAGAATTTACTGAACTTGCTCAACATAGCCCTGGGTGCTGAGAGAGATGAAAATGAGCACAAAACATGCCCCATGAGAAGTTTACAGTTTATTTGGGGTTGCCGCTAAGGATATTAAAAAATATCCCCAAACACAAATTATATTAAATAATTATGAAAGGCAATCTGATATTACCTTCCAAAGTAAGGAATATTGAGAATTAGCGCCAATAGAGTTCAGAGTAGAAAGGGAATCATAATAGATAGGCATGTTTGAGAAAGGTTATAAGGAAAAAGCTGAATATTTGTTGACCCTGAGGGACAGGTAGGATTTGGATGGAAGGAATTATAAAGGGTAAAACAGCTTGAATTAGGAATGAACGTATGGTTTAAAGACACTGAGTGAGAAGACAGCTGAGACAAGGCAGGGGATTCATGCTGTAGAGTTCTGAGATGTGTGGTGGTTCCAAAGCAGGGAGAGTCTTGAATACCAAGGTGAGGAGTTTGGATTTTGGATTTTATCACATAGGTAGCCCATTAGAGGTTTATGAAAAAAGGAGAAACAAGATGAAAGCATCTTTCAAGGAAACACACGACAGGATAGTGATATATAAGATTGTGCAAGGAAAAGCTTCCTTCTCACTGCCCTATTCCAGCTAGGTATGCTTACTTGTTTCCTATAGGTGTGGACTTTGAGTGAGGCTTGAGTAAAAGGAGCCATTAGTGAATCTCTGCCCCTCAAACTCTTTTGACCAGAATCAAGTACCGTTGTTACTGCTGATGCCTCTGACCTAGTTTAGACTAGGAGTCATTATATTTGCTCTTTTCCTTGAGTTCCTGACCCTTTGAAGCTCAAATTTCTTCCCTGTGTCTTTGATCATTTGTTTCCAATATCCTATGTTGGATTCCTGATTCCTGATGCTTGACTGGTCTCTCAAATACCTACTGACCCCTCTCTAACATTCCTTACTTCTCTGGAATTGACCTCTGGCCAATAACTATCTATCTTCATTCCTGTCTACCTAGATTTCTGGTGCTATCCATTTTAGCTTACTATGTCCTGACAACATCCAAGGCTTGCTAAAGAAGATCAGAGAGAACAATTCAGAAGTCAATTTCAGTAGTCTAATTACTAGGTAATGAGAGATGGGCTAGGGTGGTAGCAGTGTGAATGGAAAAGAAATAGTCATTTCAAGAGAAATTCAAAATGTGAATTAATAGGACTTTGTTACTGAATGAATATAGGGGATGAAAGAGAAAGAAGAGTAAAACTTGATTCCCAAGTTATAAGATTGGGGTACTGGGAGAATTGTGTTGTCCTTGAAGAAACATATAGAAGAAACTAGTCTGATTGTGGGACTGGGAGTCAGGGAGGGAGTGGGGACATTCACTCAGTTTGAAAAGGCATTTACTTAATGACTTATCTGTGCAAGAAAATTTTTTAGGTGGTGAGATTACAAAGAGTGAAGCTAGTACCTACCTTTATGGAATGATAGATAAAGAGATAGAGATATACACACATATCCATATATATATGTGTGTGTATTTATATATCATATATATGTATATGTTTGTGTTTAAATGTTTCCCTTTGTCCCCTGAAACCATTAGGGTATAAGTTTTATACATATACATATATACACACACACATATGTACATATACGTATATGTATATATACATGTGCATGATATATCACATATATAATTATATATTTATATAATTTCATTACATATATGTTATATGATGTGATACGTGATATAATGATGTGCTATGACATACTGTGATGTGATATAATATGATATGATATATATATAATATAGCACAATTTAATATATTTTGAGGATAGTAAGAGAATATTGATTTCTAAGAGGATCAGGAAAAGTTTTTCTTTTATAGGAGTTGACCTTAAGCCTTGACAGAAGCTAAATATTTCATAAGGAAGGGGTGAAGAGGGAGCACTACATTCCAGGTCATCAGGGTCCCCTGTTAAAAGGCATGGAAGCAAGAGAAAGATACTAAGTTCTAGGAATATCATTAAGTAGGATAATTTGACTGGAACCTAGAGTACATGAGAGGACGTAATGTGAAATGTGTCTAGAGACCTAGGCTGGTGTAAGAATGTAAAGGGTTTTAAACTCCAAAATGAAATGTATGTACTTCATCCAGGAAGCAAGAGGGACACATTATGGATGTGTGATTAGGGTAGTGATATGGTCAAACCTAAACTTTAGGAAAATTATCTTGGTAGCTTTCTGTAGGATAGATCAGATAAGAAACTGAAAGAAAGGTTTCTGATTAAGACACCATTAAAACAGTCTGGGTAAAAGGGGATGGAGCTCTGTACTAGGATAGTGGCTATATGAGTGAAAAGAAGGTGAAAAAGAAAGATGATATACATGGTTTGGGACATATGTCATTTGAGGTGACGATAGGACAAATTAACAGAGATGCAGTGTACGAACTTGAGCTAGAGAAAAACAATTCACTTCCATTCAACAGGAATTATTCAACAAACTCAAGTGTGAGGTTTTGGCTGGAGACAGAGATTTGAGAAGCATCTGAATAGCTGTCACGGGACCGACTCAATTGGCCAAATGAGAGATTGGAGAGTATTAAGTGAATCATCAATTTTCATAGGTCTTGATATTCAAGCAAAGTCTGGCATCCAGGAGAGGTAGGGCAGCCCTTCTCTGGCAAGCTAACTGCTATCCTGGAATGCTGGGCTCCTGAGAGATGAGAGTCCTCCATGTCTAGAACAGACCCAGACCAACCACACTGATGTCTGGCTGCCATCATGCCACATCACTGGGTGCATTTCTTCCCTTCTCACTGTCCCGACAGCTCTGCTAGTAATAATCAAATCAGAACTTACCCCACTCACTATTACAGACCTGACCCCTCCTGCCTCATAGCCACTGTCTTCCTCTAGTGGAATATAAGCTCTTTTGTATTTGTACCTTCAGCTCTTATAGCACAGTGAGTTCTTAAATGCTTTTTTTAAAAAATCCATCCATTCATTTATTCACTCATTCATTTATTCATTCATTGTAGGTTAGCCTTCCTTTGCTTGGAACCACAGAACTAGGACCAACAGATTAATGCAGTAGAAGGAGACTGCAGCTTAAGTAAGGAAAAAAAAGGCTGAACAATTAGAACTGTCTAAAGGTGTAATTAATTACCTGGATAAATAGTGAGTTCTCCACCATAGAGGGCCGCAAGGAAGGCTGGATGATGAATTTTGAGGGATTCCTGGTCAAGCATATGTTAGACTGGAATATCCCTAAGGTACTTTCCAACTTTCTGACTCCGCGATTCTTCCTTCTCCTCAATATTGTTTTGCATTAAAATCAAATCTTTGTATAAGCATGAGACATCCATCAGAGAACTAGCTTTGGAGCCAGGAAGAACCAAGGTCAAATCCCACCTTTAGCATAAAATTGGTGACCCTGGGGATGTTACTAGACCTCTCAGTGTTCTAAGTACTCTTTATTTCAATTTTATTTGTAATTTATGGAATAAAACAAACATAGTACAATTAAAAAAAAAGGTAATGGCACATGAGACTTCAAATCTGCTATGTGCAACTTGATAATTCTTTCAAATGTACAACAAAATTATTATGTAAATTTCTTTTTTTTCTTCCCTTCCCCTGCCCATACCCTAGAGATGGCTACCATTAGGTCCAAACAGGCATGTGTGTGTGTATATGTATACAGACACACACAAATATATATATATATATATACACATACGTATATATGTAAAATTATACATACATATATACTTCAATTCATCGGTTTTCTCTCTGGGTGCAGATAGTACTAAGACAAGATACTGACTGGAGCGGTAAAAAAAGTTTCTTTATACAGGAGTTTTCTACATTTGTGAATCACAAGCCCAGTCCTATATACTTGTCTCTATACTACACACATCCATACTCATACACACATTTTAAACTAAATTTTTAAAGTTCAAATGCCTAGACAAAAATACAAAAACAAATAAGACTAGTTTTGCTTTTGTAGCTTTCTCAAATTCTACAATCGTATTATTCTAAGACTTGTGATCCTGCAAAAGAGACCCTGGGATGTCGCAAAATTAGAGTTGGGAATCACTGACCTAGATACTGTACTGGGATGATAGGTGCTACATAAATATAATAAATTATATATACTGAGAGGGTTCCCCAGGCTCTTCTCGCTACTTGTGCAGATGTTACAGAAATAGCGAGGAGACTTTGAAGGATATTTCAGAGCAGAGAAGCTCAGCACCTTTGGCTCCTTTTCTTTAGCCATGTGTTAAGTGATATTCTTTGGCATCAAATAGATGTGTTACTGCTTTTGATTTCTCCTTCAATTGAAATGCATGTAGGCCAAGGCAGTCTGTTCTTCTGGCCTGGATGGGTTATTCTGCCAGCCTTTTCTGCCTCTGCTAACATGTGACTTCTTTCTTCATTCTCTGTCTATAGCGTTCAGCCCATCATATCTAATTCTCTCATGGAGCACAAATAGAAAAGGAGGGGATAAAAGGTATACCTGGAAGTTATATTCACATACTGTTCTGGTTTCCCCAGGGTACCAAAAAACTACTGTCTGAGTGTTTGCCCAAATCACAAGAAGAAATCAGTTGAAAAACTAGTACAAATTGCATAAGCCTGGACCATAGCTCTCCACCTGGGCCATGTTCCTATTGGGAGTTTAGTAAATGGTAATGATGATGACGGTGATGATGATGAACATACATTAATGCCACAATGAAATAAGAATCTCATTCACCGATTTTGCAGAAATTGCTGATGAATGAATATAATTTATATAAGTTTTGTTTCTTCTTCCTACTGTAACCCTACCCCTCTGACCTTGCCTCCTGACACCCATACCTTTCAACTATCAGGCAGTGGGATTTTTCTCCAACAGATAATTATCTGGTTTTCACTTGGTTCCCACCCATAGCATTTTCTGAGTCAGCAGTAACACCTCTTTGGGTTAGTGCCTGTAAGTAGCTCCATTCCAGACTGACACAGCTGTTTGTGAAGTTGGTCCCAGGGTGCTAATAACCCTGCTTGGCATTTTCACCTTCCTGAGAGTTTTAAAAACAAGGTTGAATGCACCACTATAGATTATTTTTTTCTAGTCTAAAATAGCTGATCCATCTGCAGAATAATCAAGGGGCCTAAACCAGGCCACTCTCAATGAGCAGCACATCTGGTGTTTGCAAAACACTGAAAGCAATAAATAACTACAGTATAAAAAAAAACCCAAGCTGCTAAGCTATAGAAAACATAGGTAGCTGCTTTATTAAGTGCAGACTATACTGGAAGATGGAAAACCATAGTAAGTAAGCCAAAAGAATCAACAAGGCTTGAGACAGTAGCAGCTTATACTTTTTCCTTCCCTGTATGATCAAATTCATGCTGAAATAATTTTGGCAGGTTAACAAGGTCATGTGGTATCCTCCATAAAAATAACTGTCCTGATCTTTCTTTTGACTATAGAAAATTTCAAGATCACAAGTAAAATAAAGGACTTGTATTATTTTACTTATAAGGCTATAAGAAGGGATAGATGAATTTCAATATTCTACACTATAATGACTTGACACTTCCAGGTCTGCTCTAGCTCTAGGGACCCTAAGAATGACTCTTTAGGCAATTATTTCCTCAGTGTAAACTTAGGGAATTACAGACTTTCCAAACTGAAATGGAAGTAAGTGGTCACTCCTAGACTGAAGTAATCAAAAACCGTCCCTCACTATAACATGCCTTACAGATGATTGTCCAGCCTTATCTGGGAAGTCAGTGATAAGGGAAGAAACCATTACCACCTAAAGGAGCTAATTCCACTCTACCTAGACAACCTATGCAAAAAGTAAGCCTGTGTTCTATTCAGTGAGGACTTCTAGGGAAACTCTAAAGCAGTTGGCAATATAATAGGTCTATACTAGTATTTTATACCAAACATCACAGTAATCTACAAATGGAAAACCTAATGCTAAAAATGTCTAAAATGTCTAAAAACATTAGAAGAAAATGGAGAATAAAACAAGGAATAAAAGTAAAACAAGATAAAGAAGCTTATTTTCATTACATAAGTTTTAAAAAGCTTTTGCATAAATAAAACTAATATGACTAGGGAAAAACATTATATGAGGGAGAAAACTTTGCATCAAATATCTCTGTTAAAAATCTAAAATCCAAGATACATGGAAAATGGACTGGATAAAATCCAAGAACTGGATAATGTATTAAAACATGTAAACAAGTAATTTGTCTTTTCTTTTATCTTGAACTTAAGAAATCAAAGAAGCATTTCTATAACATAGTAGAATAGAAAAAAAGATAATTGTACATGAAACTGCAATCTATTATGTACAACTTGATATTCCTTTTAAATATATAATAAAGTTATCATGTGACTGTTTTTTCTTCCCTTCCCCCCTCCATCCTAGAGATGCCTACAATTAGACACAAATAAATATGTATATATAGATAAATATAGATTTATGTGTGTATACATACATATATACATACATATGCATATATAAAATTCTATATACCAATCAATTCTTTCTCTTGACTCAGACAGCATTTTCTTTCATATGTCCTTTGTGATTAATTTGGGTATTTATAATAGTCAAAATGACTTAGTCACTCAAAGTTGTTCCTAAAACATTGGTATTGTTATTGTATACAATGTTTTCTTGGTTCTACCCATTTCGCTCTTCATTATTTTGTGCAAGTCTATCTATATTTTTCTATTATTTCTTCTAGCAGAGTAGTATTCCATAACAATTATACACCACTTTCAAATAAGAATTATAAACCATTTACAACCACATGAAAATATGATCTAAAAAGCTAGTAATAAGATAAACACACTTCATTTGGAAGGAAAGTAGAGGAATGTGCATATGGAATATTGGATATATTGTCAGATTATCTTGTGGCTAATTGGTTTTGTTTAGCTGGTTTTTTTGTTACAAAGGAGGGTTAAAGGGGATAAGGTAACAAGAGGAGGAATGATAGTTCGATAAGATACAACAGACATCAATAAAATTTGAATAATTATAATTAAACATATATCGTCTCATTTTACATGAAAAGAAGCTTGGCACAAATAGGCCAGTATGGAAGTGCATCAAGATGCTTGTGGTAAGAGACTTCATCTTAAAGCAATTTCAATTTTGACATAGGAATAGATAATTAGAGCTGGAAGGAACTTTAGAGATCTAGTTCAAAGCTTTCATTTCATAAATGAGGAAACTGAGGCCCAGTGGCACACAGTGACTTGTTAGTTAGAGCCAGGTCTAAGAATCCTGTCCTAATATGGTTTTCCCTCCACTATATTATCTCTAAAATACTGGCTACCAGGGAAAATATCAAGGAAAGTTCATTTTATTAGGGTATCTCTGGTTCCTATTTTTCAGGCAAAACAAAGACAGAGTTGAAAAAGGGAAGTCCCTATATTGTCTTCATTAACATACTCTTATGGCTTTGTGAAAATTCAAAAATGCTTTGGTTGGTCTAGTAAAAAGCACTCTAGATGCTCACCATTGTCTTTTGGACAGTAGTTAGCCAACCTCCTCATCATTTCTTATCCTGGTGTGGTCCTAATCATATGACAGTGACTTTTTCTGGTTCTAGAATTAGGAAAATGAACTTTCAATATGTTGCTATAAAGAAGTGTTTGTAGATGGAGCAGAACACCTTAAATCCACAGGTCTCCCTGACCTTATCAGTTTGCCTAAAGCTTATTCACAGGTGGTTTTCAGTGTGGTTTTCGCTATTACTATATGACTCTCTTGTGACCACATGGACTTGATGTTGATGCCAACACACTGCAGAGCCATCACACTCCCTCTAACAGTCAGAAGGCATGCTGCAGAGCTCTTCCTTTTTCAAAAGTCCATATTCAATGAGTTTTTGCCTACTTTTGAAAGTCATTTTCAGTTCTCAGCTTTTATGCAGGGCAGAGCTGATGGACAAATATTAAACCTATAAGTGATTTAGCTCTTCCCTTTGGGAGCCCTACTGTCCCAGGTTCTCTTTAATGATTCCACACTTTAGTGCCCTCTTTTTCCTAAGTTTTGGGAGTACTGGTGGAGATGAGTAACCCCCAGATTGCTGTCAATGCAGTGTTTTTTGTTTGTTTAGTCACAGTTTCAGTCACTTGGTTTATTTTCACAGGGCAGCCAATATACTTTTGCCAGGGAAAGGTTTTTGTTTGGTTTTTGTACCACTGTCAAAGTAAATGACATAAGACCCTAGTTTAAGTTTATATTTATACTTTGAAGGAATTAATTTATTTACGTTTGTATTCATAATTATATATTACTTTAAGGTCTAAAAAGTATGATACAAACATTATGTCATCTGATCCTCACAATAAATCCGTAGATGAGGAAACTGGGGTTCAGAGGGGTTAAAATTACTTATTCAGGGTCACACGGTCAGTAACTATATAGGGTGGACTCCAAACCTAAGAATTCCAGATTCTATAACCAGCACACTTCTTTTCTGCTATATCTGTGATACAGAGGGGTGCTGAAGCCATATCGAGCCAATTGTTAAGTTTTCAGTAGGGAAATTTGTGACTTGGAAATTGGCAAATGTTATAAACCAGGGCTTGACTTATCATTTTATTAATTGTCTAAACTTAAGAAAATGATGGAGAAAGTGTTTTAATACTGTAGATTAAACTGAAAGGGGGTTGTGTTTTGGAACTCCCACCCCTTAGTGAACTAGTTGTTAAATAACACAGCCTTGTCTGTAAGTGTCCTTAGTAATAGCCTAGAGTACTTGTTCTGGCACCAAACTCATTGAGTTCAGCACTGGGGAGAAGAGGAAGAAACTCCATTTTGTTCTCAGAGAAGGAGAAGCCAATACTAATAACTCACATTTGTACTATAAGGTTTTCAAATCATATTTTTCCCATACTAACCCTGTTAAGTAATGGGTACAAGTATTATTGGTCCTATTCTAAAGATTAAGAAAATGATGTTTTAAGATGGTAAAAGTCACCTGCCTAAGTACACCTTCCTAATAAGTGTAGGGGGCAAGACTGAAATCTAGATCTCTATCCATTATGCCACTGCCACCTCATATTTATAAGTTCTATTTTTTCATCCCTGCTACTACAGGAATAGGCTGGGAGTGACTCAGTTTTCTCTAGTGTTCAGACAACATCTTTATTTCCCAATCCCCTGAACAAGGATAACCCTGTGTTTGCACTATGAACCTATGGCTAGTTTTCAAAAGCTATGAACCATATCTACTAATGCATTAAGCTCATGGAGCATTCAAATTGGGTCTGAACACTTATTAAGCAGTATCCCTTTTCACAGAATAGATGTAAAGACTTCAAAATCTTTCCCATGTGAGAAAGTGTGATTAAACTGTAGCTAATGAAGCTTGGAAGAGCAAAAGAGACAGCACATCTGTGGGATGGGCTTCACAAACATAGGCAATAGAATAGCAATCAGGAACTTTGGACTCAGGCCTCGATTCATTGCCGTTCTTAAGCTTGGTCAAGGTGTTTGCTTGTTTTTCCTTTTCGTAGAGGTGTCTTAATCCTAAAATATGAACATTGAGAACTCTGCCTCTTTTCAGCTACACTGAGATATTTTTAGAATCACTGGATCTCAGAGTAGGAAAGGGTTTCAGAGTTTAGTTCCACCTACACTTCAATTGGAATTCTCTCTCCAATATGAATGAATTGGTGAGCATTTATGAAACACCTATTATGGTACTATATTACACCCCTGGTGATAAAAAAATTGCAAAATTGAGAAAATCCTCATCCTCTAAGATAATACTTTCTAATAGATACAAACAATACGTATTGAGGAGTGGTGACCAGGGAAGGGAGTTTGGGGAGGTCGCAAGGCAGCTGACCACCATGTCTTTTATATAGCATTGATTTGATGATTATTCTCAGGGTAGCCATAAGAAATGGAAAAGGTTGAGGAACAACACTCAGGTCTTATGCCAAAGGGCCTGGGTTGGTTGTTTTTCTGGTAAATGACTTGTAGAAATGAAGCATGTTGTGGGGACAGCCGGATATAATGGATCAGGTGAGGATTCACACACACACCCACACACCAATCGAGACAACTCACATGCAGGATGGAGTCCCAAAGGTCAGAGAATGAATTCCCCCAATGTCAGGGTGGATGGTGTCTGGAAGTCTTTCTGAAGAGTCAACAGATGGCCATTCAGACTTGCCTTTAAGATGTCTTTGTAAAGGGGCAATCCACTACCTCCAAAACCAATTCTACTCTGCTTTTTTATAGCTCTTGTTAGGAAATTTCATTGTTCTTGCATAGTTCTTATTGGGAAATCCCAGCCCCCCCTCCCCCCCCCAGTATTGAGAGAATAGATGTGACTTTACAATTACCATAAATTTTTCCTTCTTCTGGCATTTACGACCAAGCAGAATAAATCATCTCCTTAAAGGAAATATCATTTCATTCTCCCTCTTCATTCTTTTCTTTTTTGGGTCAAATACCCCAAGTTTTTTGAACCTACTTTAAATGGCATGATCTTAGGACCCTTTACTACTACCCCTTTCTGCATGCTCACCAGCCTATCAATGTCCTTGCTACAACGTGCCACTCAGAAGTAAACATAATATTCCATATTTTGTCCAGCTTGGGACAGATACAATGGGTCCGTCACCTCACTGAGGCTGGACACTGTGCTTCTCAATGCAGTCTGTAATCATACTGGCCCTTCGGACCGCCATGTTATGCTGTTAACATCACAGTTCTTGACAGTTTACTAAACCTTTTGGAAGTGCTCAATTCTTTTCAGAAAACTTGCTATCTAGTTAAGCCTTCCTGTACTTGAACTTGTAAAGTATTTTCTAATACCAAGTATAAGACTTCAACATAGTCTTAGCAAGCTAGAACCTTGATTCTAATCTAATAAGATGAAAATCATTAGCGATAAATCCATGACCTTCACATGGCTGAAAAACTGAACTGTACAAGAAGTACAAGACAGAGGAGGTATAGTTGGCGGTTATTTAGAAAAAAGAATCTGGGATATTGAGAACAATAGCGGCCTTCTGGGCTAGCTATATAGAGTCTATGCCTCTTCTTTCCTGAGGTTCCTTCACGTCAGATGGCTAAGTGCTCTCTTCTCACCCCTCTGCTTCCTTTAGGTTTCAAGCTCTTACCTTGTAACTCTACCCTTAGACTGAGCTTTCTTGATTGCTGAGTGAGTGAGTGCAAACTCACCTAGACCACTATATCTACACAACACCATACTTTTCTACTTATCTAATTTCATCATTTATTCTGGGCATCTTGCTATTTGCCTATCCCACCTTTCCCTTCTACCACATGCTCTTGGCACGATAATCAATCAATATTACTATTGCTTCTGGAAAAAGGAGTAACAATCAACTACCCTGTGGTTATATTCACAGGCGCACACATGTATGTATATATGTATACATGTACACACACATATACATATTTATACATGGTACATATGCATATATACACACATGTATATCTGTGTGCATGTGTTATGTGGAAGGTAGGTGGCACAATAAATACAGTGTCAGGTCTGGAGTCAAGAAGACTAATCTTCCTGAGTTCAAATCTGACCTCAGACACTAGCAGTGTAACTCTGGACAAGTCATTTAACTCTGCCTGCCTCAGTTTTCTCAATCTGTAAAATGAACAGAAAAAGGAAATAGCAAACCACTCCAGTATTTTTGTTAAAAATGACAACAGCAAACAACCCACAAACGGGGTCACAGAGTCAGTCACAACCAAAATGACTAAACAATAGTTGTGCAAATATATGCATGTATACATGTATATACACATATATGTATTTAACAAATGTTGTATTTTTAGAATAAATGATAGTTTTAGTAAATAACACATAATAGGTACCTAATAAATTTATTTTCATTTGTTCCTGCATTCCTTCACGTCAGATGGCTAAGTGCTCTCTTCTCACCCCTCTGCTTCCTTTAGGTTTCAGTTCTCTAGTAGCCATTACTCATTCTGTCCTTTGAAGCCCAAAGATCATTCTCTTTGTCACAAAAAAAGCAGAAACAAAATTAGAATTGATTTGTGCTTTTTTTCGTTCATTATCATTGCCCCATCCACATGCAATCCTATCCCATCTTTCAAATTCCTTTTTTCCCTTAAAATGAGAAATGATGTGAAGATGTGTCCAGAAAGACCTAAAATTAGTCCTGCAAAATGTGTCTTGTATCTCTTTAAGGTAGGGGTTCTTAGCATGGGATCCTGTAAACTTGTTTTTAAAAAAGTATTTTGATAATCATGCGTTAGTGTAATTGTTTCTTGACTTGTTCAGTTATTTAAGTCGTGTCCAACTCTTCGTCATACCATTTGGAGTTTTCTTGGCAAAAATACTGGAGTGGTTTGCCATTTCCTTCTCTAGCTCCTTTTATATATGAGAAACTGAGATAAAAAAGCTAAGTGACTTGCCCAGGGTCACATAGCTGGTAGGTATCAGAGACTGGATTTTAAGTCAGGTCTTCCTGACTCCAGGACTAGCAATCTAGCTACTGTGCTTTATAATCCTATGTATTTTGTCTTATACATTTAAAGGTATTATTCTTAGAAGGATTACATAGGTTTTACCAGTTGCCAAATGGATGTATAACACAAAATAGTCAAAAAACATTTATTAAGTACCTACTACATACCAGAGACTGTGACAAGTGCTGGAGATATAAAGAAAACAAAAGCTGCCCCTGACCTCAAGGAGCCTACTATGGAATATACGTACAACATGCTAAAATTATGTGAAACCAAGATACACACACACACGTATATACATATGTGTGTGTGCATGTTTAGACATATATATATATACACATACATACATATACCTGTATATATACATATATACATGATAATTTGGAGACAGTAACGGAGAGAAGACACTAGCATAAAGGAGTACTGGCAAAGTCCCCCTTGTCTTTATGTAGATGATTGAATTGCACTTGAAAACTGAGGGAAGCCAGACATGCCAACTGGAAAAGATTAGGAGGGAGAAAACTCCAGGCATAAGAGGCAGACAGTAAAAACTCTTGCCTTCAGGAGATGTTAATCTCTTGACAGTTAGATCTTGGATCAAGTGTGAATGTCTTCCACTACTTCACATCATAGTCAAGATCACTGATTCAATCATGGCAGGATAGTACAACTTGGCTACCCTGCCCCCCCTGCCCCACCCCCCTTTTAAAAGGGAACTTTTAAAGGGCCTTTAAAAGGGAACAGATCAGACCAACTAAGGGAAGCGGGAACAGATAAACCAAAGGGGAAAATGAGTGTGGAAAAGCTGCAGAGATTCTTAAAAGGAGGACTACCCCATCCAGAAAGCTGACTAGATTCTTTGGAGGGTATCCGTAAGGTCATAGCAAATTAATAACCACATAGCCTCTGAGACGGGACCAGACAAAAAGGAGTGGCTGATATATGAGCTATTAGAATGAGGGGATGAGTTCTTAGACCAAGTTTCTCATATATATTAGAGGAATTCCTAGACCAATTAGGATCTAAAGTCAACAGTTAGAAAGGTACAGAGACACAACATGGCAGAGATAATACCAATCTTGCTCTTTAGGGAAAACTGTAAATTACATAGACTGTGAATTAAGTCAGTCAATGCATATTAATTATTTTACTATGTATGAGGCATTGTACTGGGCACTAGGGATATCAAAAAAAATGGGCAAAATACAGATCCTGCCCTCAAGGAACTCACAGTATCAAGGAGGAGGCAAAATGCAGGCAGCTCTGCACTAACAAACTATATATTGGATAAAATGGAAATAATCAACAGAAGAAAGATGCTAGCATTAAGAGGAATTGGCAAAGGCTTCCCATGAACAGGTCAACCCTTTAGAAATTCCATTTGGTTTCCCTCATAAGGAGGCCTCAGTTCCAGGGAAGTACAAGTATGAAGTAGAGTTGAAAACTAGGATACAACAGCCCACTAGAAAGGGAAGGAGAATATCTTGATTACTTCTAGGTGTGGCTGCATTTGTGTTATTTAAGGTTTGAAAAAAATCCCTATTCTGTAAGCAATGTTTTCTTAGCCTGTGTATTTCTTTGCCAGCGGAGGGATATTTTCCTTTTGTTTCAAAGATCTAGGCACAAGAAAAATTCTAATGTCCCAAGGGGAACCCTGGGTGGTAGCGAGCTAAAGAGTACATTAGTGACAAGCCCCTGAGATTGAACTTGGCCTGTATAAACCCATGCCCTCTGTTCTGGGCCAAGAGTTACATGAATAACATGCAATTGCCTTTTAGGATTCATTGAGTGCCCACAATTTGTGGGGTATTGTCCTGAACTCAAAGTGCTATTAGTGTAAAGGTTAAATGACAAAAATCACAAAGTAAATCAGCAGAAGACGATAAATTTGAACCCACTAATATTTATTCTCTTTTCTCTGTCCTTGGCCTATCATTATATCCTGCCCCTCCTAACACAGCTTGGAAAATAAGTATCCCTTTTCATCCTTAATTCCCCAGGCAACTATTATTTCGCACAGAATTTTCTCCATCTACTCCCTCCCCTTCCTCCTCTCACTGAAGTAGTATCTGTTGTCATCTTTCACTTTCCTTCTTCCTTCTCCTTGGCCCGGTGCTTTATTTCCTTTTTTCCAGCTCTGTAAACTCTAAACATGTCCTCATGTTGATTCCAGGGTATCAGATCCTCTAGTGGGTTGACATTACTCAGCTTGAAAGAGAGATCAAGTGCAGGGGAAGAATGATTTATGAGGCTTCTCTCCCAGAGGCAGGCCACTCAGCCTATTCTAAAATCATTTAGCATCTCCTTTCCTGGATGGGCAGAGTGGCCTTACTTGTGGAGACATGGCCCTGTGGGGATGGGAGGAGGGCAGGGAAGTGGTGTCGTTGGAAGGTTAGTTAGAAGCTTTTGAAGGAGACTTAGGATTTTCTGAGTGGTTTGTGTGGTTAATCTCTCACCAGTTTCCTGTGTAAATCTCCCTTTGATGTTGGGCTTGGAGCTTCCTAGTGTGCTTGATAGCACAAAATGTTCCTGTGTTCCCCTTGCTTCCAGCCAGCAGCATAGGAGGCAGTGAGAGTGAGCCCAAGTTGGCTCACACTGTAACTTGGCACCAACTTTTCCATGTCTTTGATCTTCTCTTTGGAGACCTCTATCAAGGTAGAGCATAAAGTCAGGGCTACCCACTGAAGAGCAGGTATGCAGCCAGGCTGCATTCCTTCCCACAAGGTCCAGCTTGTTCAGTTCTGAGCCAGTGTTCTTCAAAGGGTTTGGATTTCATACTTTCCTTATGCTGATCACTACCCTAAAATAAGATCATGCCTCTCCCACAATTCTCCTCTCTATCAGTCACCTTTTGCTTTAGGAAACAGTTACAAATGACTGGCAGCAGTATGGTAAATAAGTATGGTAGTGCTGTTAACTCTAGAATCAAAAGACCTAGATTGAAATCATTTCCTCTACCTAACACTTGGATGACTTTGGGCAAGTCACTCAACCTTTCCTAGGCTTCAGTTTCCTCATATGTAAAAAGAGGAGGAAGGTGAGCTAACTGCCCTCTGAGGTTCTTTCGAAATCTATTATAGTGTTGGAAAGATATTTCACTCCACAATGCCCAGCATTATATTCTTGAGAACCAACAAAGAGAACAGTGGAAGTGAAGAAAGCCTTCCTGGAATCTGGGGCTTGTCCTTCTCCATCAATCACCCTCTGATCTGACCTATCTTGGAATTTTTTGGAGCAAAAGAGATTCCCCATAGCAGCATCTTCAGAATCCTTTTACCTGAAAACACTCTCCACCAAATCTCTTTTATATCATTCTAATTTTTGCCCACATCACTTTCATTTTCTATCTCCAGGGCTTTCCAGCAGTCACCTTCTTATTGCTGAGAAGTAGTTCACTATATCCTTTGTACAATTGCTTAAATATAGACTAGAACACTGGGATTTCGAGACAAGGACCTGGATGCAGTTTCAGGCTTTGCTACTAACTAACTGTGTGACCTTAGGCAAGATAGTTAACCTCTCTGACCCTCAGTTTTCTGATCTGTAAGATGAAGATGTTAGACTGTGTGTTATCTAAGGTTCCTTTTCACATCTAATATTATTGTCTACATTACAAGCTGCAAATTTTTATATTGTGGTTTATTAATATGATTGTTGTCCTTTGTTTTCAAAGAGGACCAAAATCACATCACCATGATAAAGTGAAGTTCCAGTGCGTCCAACTGTGGCTGATCATATCAATATGAGCTTGGAATGCTCTACCACAGGTTGGGCACAGATAGTGCATGTTTACATCCTATGTTTACTTTGTGCTGTCTCAATTCTGCTTTGCTAATAGAGCACACCACCCTTTCTGATGTGGGCACACCATGCTGAGCGGTCCTGTGTCAGTGTCTCCCATGTTGCACAGAAAAACCCAAAGTTCTTGAAAGAGATCTCGACAGTGTCTTTGTATCACTTCTTCTGACCACCATGTGATCGCCTGCCCCATGTGAGTTCTCCATAAAATAGTATTTTTGGCAAGCAAACATTTTGCATTTGAACAATGTGACCATCCTATCGGAGTTGTGCTCTCTGAAGCATAGTTTGAATGTTTGCCAGTTCAGTTCAAGCAAGGACTTCAGTGTCTGGTACGTTATCCTGCCAGGAGATCCTCAGAATCTTCCTAAGGCAGTTCAAATGGAAGTGATTCAGGAAGAGGAAGAAGGAGGAGAAGGAGAAGAAGAGAAAGAGGAAGAAGAGGAAGAGGAGGAAGAACAAGAAGGAAAAGGAGAGGAAGAAGAAGAAGAAGGCAAAGAAGAAGAAAAAGAAGGAGAAAGAAAAGGAGGAGGAGAAGAAGAAACATTTGTTTAATGTTTTAGAGTTTACAAATCACCTTATGAATATTATCTCACAGTATCCCTGTAACAACCCTGGGAGGTAAATGCTGTTATTTCCATTTTACAGATACTGAAACTGAGGCTGAGAGAAGTTATTACTTGCCCAGAGTCACACAGCTAGTAAGCTCTGATATAGGGTTTGAATTCAGGTCTTTCTGACTCCAGATCCAGTATTCTATTCGCCATGCCACCTAGCTGCTTCTGTTTATAAAATTAGCTATTACACCATTTTCTAGTCCCTCTAGTGTGTACCATTATCTGTCCTCTGATGACACTAACAGAGAGGATAAAGATTCATATTGGACCAGCAACCTCAGAAATCTTTTCTATTCCCTGTCCCCTATATAAATATTTTATACATAAGGAAACCAGGGTCCGAAGAGGTAAAACTATCTGTTCAAGATCACATAGTTGGCAAAACAAGGCTTCAAACCCAGGTCTTCCAACTCCTATTCTGGTTCTCTTTCCACTTTCACAAAATGTATTCAACATGTAATCTTTAAAGGTCTTTAAAACACAAAAACTTCTATTTGGCCCAGAAGGAATTCTTTTTGCCACCATTTTTCATCATTCTTTGCTCCATATTCATTGAACTGGGTCATGTCCAAAGCATTTGGGTGGCAAAAGACTTTTCTGGAAGATGAGAAATGAAGTAAAGTCATGTTGTAGTGAAATGAAGTGTGCCCTTCCCTCCATAGATGCCCAAGAAAGGTTTTAGCAATCTTGATTTGGGGAATGTCTTCCTTGTCTTAGTTTTACCCCCACTGTCCTGGCAGACTGACTGTTGACTTATCAGGCCTCACTCTCCCTGCTAATGGCCCTCCATAAATAAACCCCTGGAACAGTGATGGAGAACGATCATAAAAGGCAGGCGAATAAATTAAAGCTGATGTTACAATAAACCAGAGAGCCCTTCACTGGCAATTTTATGTCTCTCCTTGAGTCTGTGGCTCTGCCAAGAGGGAACAGTATACCATCATTCCACTGCTCCTTTTCCTATTGGTTTGTGGATTTGGGGCTCTTGAAATTTTACGCAGGAAGTAGGACTGGGTGCTTGGGCTTCTTTTGGGAATCATTCATGTCCCTGCCACAGAGATGAGCTAAAATCAAAGAAGCAGACATCAAAACAAATGCACGTGGACTTTGTGTTCTAGGTCGCCTTACTTGGGAAAAGTTTTGGAGTCAGAATATTAGAACGGTTCCTATTCCAATACTGATTAGTTTTGTGATCCTATGAAAAATTCATTTTACATCCATGAGTTTCTGTTTCTTCAGATGTAAATAGGGATGATGATGGTGATGATGAAGATAATTAATAATAATAATTAACAGCACTTACATGGCATTTAAGACTTGAAAAACAGTTTAAAAATACAATCTCATTTTATCTTCAAAACAATCCTGGTAAGTAGGTGCTATTATTAACCCCATTTTACAAATCAGAAAAACAAGGAAGATGAAAGTTGTGACTTGCTCCAAGTCACACAGCTAGTAAATGTCTAAGGCTGGATTTGAATTCAGGTCTTCCTGAATTTAGATCCAGCACTCTATCCACTATACCACTTCTGGCATATTTTCTGTGCCCAATGTTTGTTATAAGGAATACTTTCTCTAAACCTTCAAGTGCCAAAAAATTTGTGTCAGTATTATTATGAATAAAACTGACAAAGGACTCCATCAATTCCTTGAGACTACCCTACCCTATCCCTGCTCCCCCAAACTAGATGACATAATAGAGAACTTTAAAATTTACAAGTTGCATGTATCTTCTCTTGTGACCCTCTGAATAATACCATGAGTTCGTTATTCCAGGTATTATTACCCTGCTTTTAAAGGCGAGACAAGGGAAGAAAAGTTTGAGGCAATAAGATCAAAGATTTAGAGCCTATAGGGATCTTAGAAGTTCTCAGATTCAATCCCTTCATTTTTAAATGTTTTTTTCATAGGGAAACTGAGGTCCAAAGAGAGTTACTGTACAATTAGCAAGTAGAGTATCTTCTGCCACACTATGCTACCTTCATATAGAAAGAAAGTAAACAGAAACATATGATGAGAAGAAAGTGAGGGAATCTGCTATTCAGTCATTTGAGTCATGTCTAACTCCTCATGATCCCACTTGGGGTTCTCTTGGTAGAGATACTCAAATGATTTGCCATTTTCTTCTCCAGCTCATCACACAGATGAGGGAACTAAGGCAAACAGGGTTAAGTGACATGACCAGGATCACACAGGTCATAAGTATCTGAGGCCAGATTTGAGCTCAGGAAGGTGAGTCTTCCTGACTCCAGACCCAGTGTCCTATCTACTGTACGACCTAGATGAACAGACACATATGTTGAGAAGTATGTGAGACAGTATTTTACAAAGATATAACCAAGACTTTGGTATTATCATTATTATTAAATATCCCTCAAACCAAATATCAAACTCAGAACAAGAGAGGGGGAGACATAATTGCATTTAATCAACATTTATTATGCATTTACTGTTTCAGTCAGTGATGTGGCACAGTGCAGGGGTGTAGATAGAAGTGGAGGGGTTGGCTAGAATCAAGAAGACATCTTCTTGAGCTTATATCTGGGCTCAGACACTTTCTAGCTATGTGACCTTGGGCAAGTCACTTAACTCTGTTTGTCTCAGTTCTCTTATTTGTAAAATGAGTTGGAGAAAAAAAATGGCAAACCACTCCAATATCTTTTCCAAGAAACCTCCAAATAGGGTCACTTAAAGAGTTGGATACAATTAGAAAAGAAGAGAAAAACATGTTTCAGACAAGACACACTGATAAGGGTAAGACAGGGGCAACTGGCACCAGGGAATTCAAATCACCTCCACGTTGGCCACCATTTTCCCTCAGACCCAAATAGGGACAACCCATAACCCTGCTCTGGAAATAACAATTCTTCTAGCCCAGTGCCTTGAGCCATCATCTTGAGAAGCAATCCCTATGGAGATGCAGCCAGGCAATGTTGTTCATTGTTCATGCAGGTGCTAGAGCCATAGTGGCAGAAGAACCAGAAAAGAAAATTCCTGAACCTTCTCAATAACCCTTGCAAGATTATCATCAGCCTCAAACTTCATACTTTCTCAGTATTCTCTCCCTTTGAGGTTCCTTCTACCTTGTGAATAGAGGGGGTATCAGAGAACTCCTTCCAGCACCTCCATTTAAAAAGGGAACCTAGGGGAGTGGAGCCAGGATGGTGGAGTAGAAAGATTCACACATGCTAGCTCTGAACCCACAGCCCATAAAATACCTGTAAAGAAGAACTCCCAACAAATTCTGGAGCAGCGGAAGCCACACAACAACAGAGTGGAGGAGATTTCTGTTCCAGAGAGACCTGAAAAACTCGCACGAAAGGTCTGTCGCGCACCGGACCCAGACCAGAGCACAGCCCTGCCTTGCCCATGTGGCACCGAGAGGAGCAGATCTGAGCAGGCTTCAGGGACAGAATCTCCAGCAGCTGCGAGGGTCCCTCCACACACAGACGCCAAAAGTCAGTGAGAGAGCCTGTTTGGCTGGCCAAGAGGGGAACAGGGTGTCTCCATAACTCAGGCCCCCTCAGGAGGCAGCAGCAGAGGCAGCAGTGGACAGGGGCTCCCAAAGCAGACGGGAGCCCAGATCCATTGTTGAAAGTCTCTGCATAAACCCCCTGAGGGAACTGAGACCTTGCTGGCCCCCCTGCCCCACCTGAGCAGCTGAACTTAATCTCACACTGACTAGCAGCCCTGCCCCCACCTGAGCACCTGAATTTAATCTCACACTGAATGGTAGCCCCACCCCCTCGAAAGCCCTGAGGCTGGGAAGCAGCATTTGAATCTTAGACCCCAAGCACTAACTGGGCAGATCTGGAGGCCAGGTGGGTGTGGCAAGGAATCTCAGAAGTCAAGTAACTGGCTGGGAAAATGCCCAGAAAAGGGAAAAAAAATAAGACCATAGAAGCTTACTTTCTTGGTGCACAGATATCTTCTGATGAGGAAAAACAATGCTTATCATCAGGGAAAAAAATAGAAATCAAGGCTTTTGTATCCCAAACATCCAAAATAAGATATTCAGTGGGCTCAGGCCATGGAAGAGCTCAAAAAGGATTTTGAAAATCAAGTTAGAAAATCAGGATGGGAAGAGAAATGAGAGAGATGCAAGAAAAGCATGAAAAGTAGGTCAACACCTTGCTAAAGGAGGCCCAAAAATTGCTGAAGAATATAACATCTTGCAAAATAGGCTAACTCAATTGGCAAAAGAGGTTCAAAAAGCCAATGAGGAGAAGAATGATTTAAAAAGCAGAATTAGCCAGATGGAAAAGGAGGTTCAAAAGCTCACTGAAGAAAATAGTTCTTTAAAAATTAGAATGAAACAGATGGAGGCTAATGACTTTATGAGAAACCAAGAAATCACAAAACAAAACCAAAAGAATGAAAAAATGGCAGATAATGTGAAATATCTCATTGGAAAAACAACTGACCTGGAAAATAGAAAACCATGATCAAAAAAAGATCCTAGACATCATCTTTCATGAAATTGTCAAGGAAAACTGCCCTAATATTCTAGAACCAGAGGGCAAAATAAGTATTCAAGGAATCCACCAATCACCTCCCGAAAGAGATCCAAAAAAGAGAAACTCCTAGGAAAATTGTGGCCAAATTCCAGAATTTCCAGGTCAAGGAGAAAATCTTGCAAGCAGCTAGAAAGAAACAATTCAAGTATTGTGGAAATACAATCAGGATAACTCAAGATCTAGCAGCTTCTACATTAAGGGATTGAAGGGCCTGGAATAGGATATTCCAGAAGTCAAAGGAACTAGGACTCAAACCAAGAATCACCTCCCCAGCAAAAGTGAGTATAATACTTCAGGGGAAAATATGGTCTTTCAATGAAACAGAGGACTTTCAAGCATTCTTGATGAAAAGACCAGAGCTGAAAAGAAAATCTGACTTTCAAACATAAGAATGAGAAGAAGCATGAAAAAGTAAACAGCAAAGACAAGTCATAAGGGACTTAACCAAAGGTGAACTGTTTACATTCCTACATGGAAAGACAATATTTGTAACTCTTGAAACTTTTCAGTATCTGGGTAGTTGGTGGGATTACATACACACACACACACATACACATGTGCAAGCACACACAGAGACAGAGAGCACAGAGTGAATTGAATTGGATGGGATCATATCTTAAAAAATGAAGTTAAGTGGTGAGAGAAATATATTGGGAGGAGAGAGGGAGAAATGGAATGGGACAAATTACCTCATAGAAGAGGCAGGCAGGAGACTTTTTAGTGGAGGGAAAAAGAGGAGAGTTGAGAGAAAAACATGAAGTTTACTCTCATCACATTTGACTAAAGGAAGGAATAAAATGCACGCTTATTTTGGTATGAAAACCTATCTTACAATACAGGAAAGTGGGGGAGAAGGGGATAAGCAGGGTGGGGGGGAAGATGGAAGGGAGGGCAATGGGAGGAGAAAGCAATTTGAAATCAACACCCTTGGGGAGGGACAGGATCAAAAGAGATAGTAGAAGCAATGAGGGGCAGGATAGGATGGAGGGAAATATAGTTAGTCTTACACAACATGATTATTATGGAAGTCATTTGCAAAACTACACAGATATGGCCTATGTTGAATTACCTGCCTTCCCAAAGGAAATGGGTGGGGAGGGAGGGATAGAGAGAAGTTGGAACTCAAAGTTTTAGGAACAACTATTGAGTATTGTTCTTATTACTAGGAAATAAGAAATACAGTTAATGGGGAATAGAAAGTTATCTGGCCCTACAGGGCAAAAGAGAAGATGGGGACAAGGGAAGGGAGGGATGGTAGAAGAGAGGGCAGATTGGTGATAGGGGAAATTAGAATGCTTGGTGTTTTGGGGTGGGGGGAGGTGAGAAATGGGGAGAAAATTTGGAACCCAAAATTTTGTGAAAAGGAATGTAAAAAGTTAAATAAATAAATTTATTATAAAAAAAATAAAATGGAAACCTAGGAATCTATTCCTTTCACACCCAGCTGCTCCTGCTCTAGGTACTTTTCTAGACCCTCCTTGTTCCTCTATATCTCCCCTCAGTTTTTAGCTTATTTTTGTATGTTGTCTTCATCCATTAAAGTGTAAGCTCATAGGGGACAGGGACCATCTTTTGCCTTTCTTTTTATCCTTTAGCACAGTGTTTGGCACATAATAGAAAATTAATAAATGTTTATTGCCTGCCTGACACTAAAGTCCTTGCCACCATCCAATTGTTCAACACCAGAAACTGATATGGTTTTATCAATGGAAGTGCCACTACAGAAAAGACATGGCTTTGCCATAGCACCCTAAGGGTTATGGATCTATTCCATCTAAGTTATAGCTGAACTCACCCAGTTGTCATCTCTGCCATCAGTCTTTGAGAATAGGAACTATCTTACTTTTCTGTTTAGGTTTAGAATTTAGGGTTAGGGTTAGGGTTAGTGTTAGAGTTGAGGGTTAGGTTTAGGGTTTAGGGCACCTAGCAAATGCTTCATTCATTCATTTATCATTTATTATGATTAATTCATTAATTAAGCTATTCATTCATTCAAATATACATTCATTCACTGTGTTTAGGACTGTGTTTACAAAGAAAAAGGCAAAAAAAATGGACTTGTTTTCAAGGAACTTACATTCTATTGAAGGAAATAACATGTACTTACTAGCTACATGTAAATTTGATGGAGAGTGAGAGAATTAGGGGAGGGGGAAGACACTAATATCCAGGGGAAAACACATGCAGAAGGTTGTGTCTGAATTAAATTTTGAAAAAAGGTCGGGCATTGGAGGTGGGTAGGGGGAGCATGGAGAACAGCCATTGCAGAGGAAATTGGAGACAGAATTACCTGTTTGAGAAACAGTGTAGAATGCCTGCGTAGGAATAAAATTCAGAACTCAAGAATTTGGAAGGTATCTGATTGTAAAAAAAAAATGACTTTTAAGCAAAGGAGGTTATGTTTGATCTTGGAAGCTATGGGAGCTACTATAGTTTATTGCTGGATAGAGTAGACAGTGATATGGTCATTTCTGTACTTTAGGAAAGTCACTTTTACAGCAATAAATTATCATGAAATCATTTTGAAATGGAATAGATAAATTAAGTTTTTTAAGGTAAATATATATATTTTTAAAAAATCAAAAAGTAAAAAAAGTAAAAAATAGTAAAAAAAAACCATATTAAATAGATTCCTTCTAGGTAAAATATAATAAAGGGCTATATAAAAAGTTTAAATGCATGATTATAAGTCCTAATTACATAATCTGTAGGATGGTACATTTAAAAGCATATAAAATTATAAACTAGTTTAAAAGTGAAAGTGTTTTATTATTATAATAGATTCTCTAAAGAAATTTCTGATGAATACATTACAACAGGACATGCACAATTTCTAGTTAGTTTTCTTACCATTATTCTCAATGTGTAGTGTTAGAGTTAACCCTTAACTGCTTCAGAAGAAGCATTGACAATCAGATATACATTAAGAAATCAACCCTTCATAATGCCATTTCACATAAATCCCAAGATTCTTGGTAAGCCCATTATAAAAATACATGTTTGCTGATAAGGCTTAGGAAATAACACCAGATAATGAGTTAAAGTCACTTAGAAACATGGATTCATCATCACCAACTCTGAAATAATAAGTGACCTTTTAAAGAAATCTAGCTTCTAGCTGCAGTGACTTCTGTTAATTTAGTGGGGTGGAAATGTTTTTAGAAACTGCTTGAGAACTTAAAAAGTGGAAAGAAGATATGCTTCATTTCCATTGTATGAATAAACAGGAAGCAAAAGACAAAGTCTGAACTGGCAACTTAAAAAATAATTTTAAGCTTCCCTCCTGTGAACCCTATTGGAAAACCTAAAAATATATATCCTAAAATCTATAATTTAACAGCTAAAAATGTAAAAGGACATTATTGGTAAACTAAAGATGTGTCTTTGTGGTTGACAAAATACATAAAATACATAAATGTGTAAGTTTAGTTAAAAAATAAAATATAAAATTAAAAATAAAATCATATAAATGTCAACAATTTTTGATGAGGGCTAAGTTATTATAGCTTTTCCCAAATTATTTTTTGTGGAACCCTGGTGTTCCAACACCATGATATATAAGGTTTTATTTTGTTTTCTTTTGAGAAAATTTTTATGCTAGTGATATTTTTGTCTTTAAAATATTAATAATTCAATTGTGTACAAAATCATGATACTTATGTGAACCAGTTTTGGGACTATGAAGACAGACTGATATTCCTAGACTTTGGTCACTTAAGCCCAACATTTATTGTGTACCTAACAATATATTTCATGTCCATAACTCTTCTGTAATCAACTTAGTTTTCAATCCAAACCAATATAACAAGTACTTGTTGTCTATTATATATAAGACATGGCGAAATAATAAGGATTATAGTGATAAATGTGAACAATTCCTGCCTTCAAGAAGCTTACATTTTCCTACATTTTTACAATATGCTAAAAAAAAAAACCAGAGTATACGTGATCAACAAATTATCAACAAATATGTATGAAGCACTTACCTAAATGTGCCAGGCATGATTCAGTGTGATGGGCATACAAAGAATAAAACAGTCCCTACTCACAAACAGCTAACATCTAATGGGGAGACAACAAATATGTATTTAAGTAAATGCAACACAAACATAAAGATAATTAATATGAGTAACGTAAGGTAGTTGTGGAGAGAGGACACTGGTTGCTGGGAGGTATCAGGAAAGGATTCATGCAGAATTTAGCACTTGATGGAAGCAGGTAATTCTAAGAGGCGGAACAAAAGGAGGAACATATTCCAACTATAGGGGACCACCTGTTTGACATGTTATCCTAATATTAGGTGCAAAAGTATTGTTCAAATATCCATGGTTCATTTTTTCTTTTGAACTGGAAATAGTTCATTTCTCAAAGATATCACAAGAGTTTGCAAAACCTCTTTGGGAAACAAAATAACCAAAGCATCGTTTACTTTTCTTATCTTACTGAAAATCTCATATAGAACAATGAAATAAATCATTGAACATTTTCTCAATGTGAAAACATCATCTGTCTATGAGAAAAATATGCCTTAAGATGGTTATAGACATTAAGAATGTCCCATTTGGGGAGAGGAAGGAAATTGCATTGAAATTCTATTATTTAAATTGAGTTTTCCAGTTTTATTTTTGGTCTCGTATATCCCTATAGCTAGAACCACTTGAAGGCTAGTTATGCTAGAGATTTATAGTTCGTTTTTATTGTTGATGAGGTTGTTTTTATTATTTTCACCATTCTATGTGAAGAGTACCCCTCAAGGCCACTGAGAACATTTTAGACGGCAGGTCTGCCCAGGCCTTGTGGGTCTCTGGGATGTACACAATGGATGCCTTGGGGAAGCTAAGAGATGTGCAGACTGAATTTTGTGCTCCATTGGCCTATCACTAACCTGCTCATGCATGGCACATTCTTCCAGAATGAGCATTGTGCTAACTGCTAAAAGCAGTCTTTGCATCTTGGGTGGGAGATCTCAGTCCCTCCTTCTATCTCTTTTCTTACAGATTCTCTTGACATGATAAACCATCTTATACTGAATCTTGAAGGTACTGAATACATGAGGAACTTTGAATGTAATTGGCTCTGTATTTTTTCTCTAGGGAAAGTTATAAATGAAATTATAAATTTTGTGGAGTCATTAGAAATATACCTGCATGTAAAAACAGAAAGCATTTATTTATACTAGATTGGGGTCCCCAAGAAGTTTTTTTAAACATGGGTGAGGAAGAAGAACAAATACCGGAATGCTAAGAATACAAGTCAACGATGACTAGAAGAGAAGGTGAAACTCTTGACTCTTCTCCCAGTCCTTGTGAGCTAAGGATAGGAGATTGGAGGAGGGACAACTATCCACATTCCCCCGCCCCCCCACTGAGAATTCTTTCAGGCAGCACAGTGGACCTTGGGGTCAATATGAGAGCTTCTAACTACATTTTAGGTAGCTGACACGTTGGATGGAATGCTGGGCATCGAATCAGGGAGAAATGAGTTTAAATATGGCCTCAAATACTTATTAGCTGTATTATCCTGGACAGGTCACTAAATCTCTTTGACTTAGTTTCTCCAACTGTAAAACAAAGATAATAAAGCACCTACCTCATAGGGTTGTGATGAAGATAAAATGGGGTAATATTTGTAAAGTGCACAGTGCCTGGCACACCATAGGCAGCATAGAAATGTGTATTTCTTTTCTTTATACTGTGTGCTTTCACTGTATTGAGTGGGGATAACCCCATTGATTAGGGGTAGAGTAGGGAGCATCGACCTAACTAGTATTTGAATCTGAAGTACAGTTGTTTTCAGTCCTGTGTGACTCTCCATGACCCCATCTGGAGTTTTCTTGGCAAAGATGCTGGAGTGGCTTGCCATTTCCTTCTTCAGCTCATTTGACAGAGGAGGAAACTGAGACAAACAGCATTTAGTGATTTGCTCAGGGTCACATAACTCATAAATATCTGAGGCTGGATTTGAACTCAGGAAAAAAGCTTCATAACTCTAGGCTTAGCACTCTATCTAGCTGTTCTGTATTTGAATTTATAGTAGTTTAATTCTATGCCTCTAGAGATATTCCTTGGACCTAATGGCTAGCAAGATGCTCCATCGCCCTCCTTTTCTGATGAGCCCATCCCTCACCTCACACTGCAGGCTGTTTTCTGCTTCATTTCCTCTCCAAGCCCTCAGATCACCCCTGAGCTCTCCACTATCTTCACTATCACCCTAGCTGGAGAAAAATATAACTGCATCTGAAAAGTACAGAAATCAAAGCTCCCCTTGGGGGCAATTTCCCCATATCACCTGTCGAATAGAGAGCCCGTGTGTCCTTGAAAAAAATATGTATTTCAGGCCGCTGGGGTGCTAATTTGCAAGACCCATTACTCAAACGAAACATTAAAACGGTCTCTCCTATAAGCTAGCTCCTTTCTGCCTATCTCCCACCCCCTCACCAGGTATAGCTTTCCTGTCAAGCCAGAGAGCCAAAAGCAGAGATTTATCGATAGGAATCCCAACTCCAACTTGCATTTTAATTATGTCTCTATAGGACTGCTCTAGGAAAGAGTCCCTGTAAGTACTTGCTGGATTCTCACTCTACCTCTCAGAGTCCAGATTTCCCACTATACTATAATTTTCCAGGGTGGCCTCTTGGTTGGTTTTGGAAGATTCCTGTCTCTATGAAAGCTATACTATAAATACTTCAAAAATAGGAGCAATTCCTTGCTAAATTAGTCCTACAGCAATTCTCCAGAATACTGTGAAGGATTAAGATAGTTAATTTTGGTGGATAATAGTGATGGTTCCTTGATGTCCTGACCTGCCCGGGGATTTACTGCTAGGGATTTTCTTTTCTGACTCTTGGAGTCAGTTGTATAACCAGAGGTCCTGGGTCCTCAGAAAGATTGAAAATGAAGTTCCTAACTTGGATCAATCTTAGTGCCAGTGTTTTTGTTGTTCTACTAGTGTTGGTATTCCTACTGGGGGCAGAGTGTTACTGCTGGAGAATGGCCAATCCTTTTGGAATACCACCATAGCCTAGAGGTGGCTGTATTTTCAGTGATGGGAGTGATTTGTACCTATAGTGTGTAAAGTCCCACATATTCATATTATAAGGCTCTGGATTATCCTACAAAATGTAAGATTTCCTATAGAAGTAGCAAAACATTGCCCAGCTTGAATACTTTATCTGTTCCTTTAAACATACATACATACATACATAACTGGAAAAAATAAAATTGCAATTTTCCATAACTATATCAAACTAGTATACCTGACTTGTAGCGTTGGAAGCCATTACCATGGGATCTCAGCTAGGTTAATTACTGTACAAACAAATGTAACTAGACAAATGTCCTAGGAATTCTAAGCTTGTGTGCTGCGGAAAAAAGATTAGACTTGTTCTGCTTGGCCTCAGAGGACCAAACTAGTAGCAGTGGATGGAAATAACAAATAAAGAGCAAATTTTGGCTTAACACATGGAATAAAACTATTTAATGGTTAGAACTTTCTCAAGATTTAATGGGCTACCTTGGGAAAGAACTTCCCAGTCACTGAAATAATAGAAGGCTGTATGTATGGCTTCTTGTAGAGAAGAGGAAGACTCTAGGTTAAAAGCAGCCAAGTGATACTTGGACCTGGAGTCATGAATACCTCAATTCTAATCTAGTCTCAAACAGTATCTGTGGGACACTGGACAAATCAAAGAATCCTCCTGCCTCTGTTTCCTCAACTGAAAAATGGGGATACTAAAAACACCTACACTTAGGGTTATCATGAGAATAAAATGAGGTATTTGTTTGGAGCTTTGCAAAAATTATAGAACTATATAAATATTATTAGTATTATTATTACCTTAAAGAGTATGTCGATGCTAGTTATAACTACTATCTATGAGGGGCAGAGCTCCATGGTACCTTCTACCCCTTTAATTCTATGACTTTGGGATAAAAATATGTTCTACAAGACAATGTATTCTTAAATTGAGACTGACTACTTGCCTCAAAAACCAGACAAAACACCTAAGGTGTTCATCATAGGATTTCTGATCTCATTGAGACTTTAGATGTCATCTAATTCATGGGTTCTTAATCTACAGTCTATGACTTTGTATTTTTAAAAGTCTATTCTGGTAACTGTCTGATTTCCTTTGTATTTCTATGTATTTTATCGTATGTATTTAAATACATAATTCTCAGAAGAGGTTCATAAGGTTTACCAGAAAGTCAGAAAGGTTTATGATACAAAAATGGTTGAAAATCCTACAAGTCATACATTTTCCAGAAATTTGAGGTTCAGAGATGAGGATTTACTTGCACAGAATGTCAAGTATAAGCCTTGAACCCAAGCTATTTTTTGACCATCAGTCTTGTGCTCCTTTCTCTACACTATGTAGCCTCTTTATTTAGGGTAGGATGGAAAGTCAAGAGGAAAAGGCAACTTGGACAAGATGAAGTTCTATACCAACTCTTCTGTCTTTTTAAAAATAAGGGCAAGCTAGATTATGACAAGCAGACACAGACACTAGCCCTGGAAAGCAAAGATGAACTTTGTTTAAATGCTACGCACTGTGAGGGGGAGATGGATATCTCCCACGCTAGTAATGAAGAGAGGTGTGCTTTAAGCAGCTTTTGGATGAGCCCTTTTTTGTGTGTGGACAGCATATAATTTCCCCTTTCATCCCTTGGCCACCAGTTGTCGGTGCCTGAATTGTGTATCCAAACTGGACACCCTGTGAGGAGCAGGAGCTAAAATTGCTTTTTGGTGGGCCAGATTTCACGCTGTGAGGGAAGCGGCAGCTCAGAGATGAATTGGAAGGCCACGCTTGTCAGAGAATGAAATGTGATGAACTTCAGGGTTTTATTGACATGCCGCAGCCGAGATAGCACTAGCAGCTGGTGCTGGCGTCTTCTTAATACCATGTTCTTGGGGTGGGAGTTTGACCCCATACTTTCAGCTAGAACGATACATATTCATTAGACCACGGATCTCTAAAAGAAAGAGTGTGCCCAGTGTCAGACGCTATCTCAGTAAAATCTTTCTTTTATTAAAATAAACACAGACGATTTCTCTGTGACAGCTACTCTGTAGAGGAGAGCTTTATTAAGTGGTGACCTTCAGTCTTTCAAAAGAGACAGGCAAGCCAGAGCCTGACCACTTGTTGGGGTGGGGGGAGAGAGACAACCACCTGTGGAGTATTTCCTAGGCTTGGAGAGTGGCAGCTTTGTGCTCTGATGAGCCTGCAGGTGGATCAATTATAGTCAAATTCCCCATTACCTCTTCAATTTCTATTGTAAATAAAAAACACTGAGCCATTTTCCATTTTTTTATTCCCACTACGTAAAGGTGTGGGAACCACCATCTTCTCCTCAATGCTGGTCTTATGCCACTGTTCTACACAGGACCCCAATCGGGGTATTTAAGTCAGGGGGCTACAGAAAGGGGTTCCATTGAAATAGTATCTGGAGGGGGGAGGGGGGAGGGGGGCAGTGCACTTCCTCTTCTTAGAGACCATCAAGAAAAATCTCAATGACCACTTGTCCAAGATTTTGTAGAAGGAATTTTTATTTAGGCCCTTGAGGATAACATAGCCCCTCAGGTCCTTTTCAAGTTGAGATTCTCTCATTGCAATGCTTTTTTTTCTCTCTGCTATTTTGTGGATGTGGCTTGCCAATTTAAAAGGAAGAGAGACCCTCAGGTGTTATACAGGGATTACTATTCATAATACATGAGATAATGTAGGTGAAGTGCTTTGTAAACCTTAAATTATGTGAGGTATTTTTATTATATATTGGAGAGGGATAGAAACACTTCAAAGGCAGGAATCATACATCTTCCTAGGTTCAGCTCTCTATTTCATTATAGGTTATCCATTTCTTAAAATGCTTACACATTTGTATGTATTATATAGAAGCATAATGTGCGTGCATGTGTGTGTGTTTCTTTTGAAGTAGTGGTATATGAGAGAAAGAAGAAAGAGGAAAAGATGCATGTATGTATGTTAAACAACTATAACCTTGACTCATGTTTATGAAGCTGATTTATAAAATATGGCTCACATTCCTAGTGATTCCATATTTAGGAGGTTGGTTATGAAACAGACTGAGTTTATGCCCCAGTTGGAGAATACAACACTCTAACAATAGGCTGGGGGATTGAGTTTCCATCCGTTCACTGGGAAAAGTCCTTCTCTTGGGCTTCCATTGTGCCTTCATGCCAGAAACAAAAAATACCTAGCAGCTTAAGGACAGGTTCAGTCATAGTTATTAGAAAGAAATAATACTAAATCTGGCACATGTTTTCTTTGACAGAATAAATTTTACAAAATTTTACAAAACACAATTAAATATGGCAGGGTGGAGCCAGCCCATTCATTCATTCGAGCTGACTTGTTTCTCTTAGAGCTGTCATACAGTCAATTATTTCCTGCTTGTCTATTTAGAAGAACACTTACTCTGTAAAAAAGGGAAATGCAGATGTGATAGACACTGACTACTGCAATGGTCTCATTGCCCTTTCTCTTTTCCTCTTTTTCTTCAAGAATCCCCATATTTCAGCACTATAACAAAAACATAACAAAACAAAAATTCCCCACCTTGCTATCTGAGGACTGATCCTTATTAGTTTCCTCTCTTCCCAAACTGGAGAGAACTACAAATCCCACGACTCATTGAGGCCATACATCCACTTCCCTGTGGTAGTTACAAAGCCATATTATGTTTCTGAGTCATTTTATGCATTAATCCCTCTCCCCCAGGTTCTGTTTCTACTTATTTTTCCACTGCTAGAACCCTTCCTCTGAGATTACTTTTCATTCACGCCATATGTGTTACATAATATTGCATATTATCTCTTTAGATATACCCATTAGAATATGAATTCCTTGAGAGAAGGAACTGTATTTTTAACTATTTTTGTATACACAGGGCTTAGCTCAGTGTCTAGAACATAAGTGCTTAATAAGTTGTTCTTGCAATCAACTTGATGATCATTCCACTTGTATCCTGTAACTTAACTTCACTTCTCATAGATTATACCCTACCAGTTTCCTTACTAAACCTTGCTGGTTTCTATCCATTTTTTCTAATTATGCAGTTTGTTTTCAATGCTATTTGAATATCCACAACATAAATTAGAGACCCATTTATGCATTTCCCAATAGTGGCTTTTGGGGGATAAAGAGAGTACCCAAATAATTATTCATGTCATTTATGAATGTATTGTTTTTTGCTTTTTGGCAAGAAACACTTATTGGAAGAGAGTATACAAGACAGACTATACTTGTAAAACCATTATTTCCTTCATATCCTTCCCTGAACAAGAAACTACAATGTCTCCCTAGAGCCAGTCACTTCAAGGCTGAGCCCTGATGCCTGATTTTTCAGGACTTAATTCTTTCCCACTATACTCTGCTCAGATGTATTACTCTGTTTCACCCAGACCCATCTCTTCACTTTCTTCCCCTTTCACATGCCATGTTTGCTCCAGCCTCTATACCTGTGACCTCTTATTCTCTCTGTCTGGATCATACCTTTTCCCTCTCCTCTGGGTAAATAAGGCTCATCTAGCCAAAGTTCCATGTGTTTCTCAACTATTGTAGACTATAGTTATCTCTTTGGATCATAAGATCATAGATTTAGGGCTGAAAGGGACCTTAGAAGTGATTTAGTTTGACCCTTTCATTTTATGGATGAAGAACTAAAACCAAGAGAAGTTAAGTGACTTGCCCAGTTTCATGAAATTAGCAAGTAGCTTATGCAATATTTGATCTTAGATCTTCCTAATTCCAAGTCTATCTCTCTCTACCATAAATCCTCTTTTCTGTGTCTCCATCCTATTTATATAGAGACGCATGATATCATTTCTTTGTATGTTTTGGTTGATGTTGATGGTGTTCTACCCAATAGATTTAAGATACTTTAGACCATGATCATGTTTAGATTGTTTTTTTTTTGTATTCCACCACAGTGTCTAGCATAGTCTGGAACATGGAATAGAACATCAATTAATACTTACTAATTATTTGCTAGGCAGCTAGATGGTGCAGGAGAGTGCTGGCCCTGGATTCAGGAAGACTCATCTTCCTGAGTTCAGATCTGGCCTCAGACACTTACTAACTGTATGACCCTCAGCAAGTCACTTAACTCTGTTTACTTCAGTTTTCTCATCTGTAAAATGTGCAGGAGAAGGAAATGGCAAACCCCTCCAATAGCTTTGCCAAGAAAACCCCAAATGGGATCACAAAGAGTCAGACATAACTGAAAAACAACTCAACAACAAATTTTTGGTTTACTGAAAAATATGACAATTACCCTTAGAGGACCTACAGTCAAATATAAACCGTCTCATAATACCTATACAGGTACTTCTGCCATGGATGAAAGTTTCATTTTTGATTTTTGACAAGTAATACTTTTTGGAAAAGTTATTGCTTATAATTGTATTTTTGGCATCTTTAGATTATATACAAACGATGATCCCTGGAGTATCAATCATATCAGGGGACCTCTGTAAATATTTGTATATAAATATGTACACATGCTTACATATATGATCTATGTATATATTTTCATCGTAATACAAGATAATCTTTTAAACATACTTATTATAGTTAAACTGTATTTAAAATAGCACCTCATGAAAGTAGTTCAAAGAAACCACTTGAGGAATCAATTTGTTCCCATGAAGCATGATTACTGGCACTGACTTGGGGCTATCCATTGTGAATTATTGATGACTCTCACCACAGGAGGTCAAAGCAAAACGTGTCAGTAATGCACATGGAGGGCAAGGTGAAACCTGGTGAATGTTTTATCTTACACTTCCAAAACAACTGCTTTTTTCACTTCTGGGAAGACAGAACCATGTGGCCTTTGAAGGGTATGGGAGCAGGGTGGCAATCAAACAAAATAAGTTCAGGGAAAGCCATTAATACTTAGAAATTTCAATAATACATTTAGATTAAACCACACAAAGTGAGTACTCAGCAACATGACCCTTTTGGAATATGAAATCTTTTCCATATTTCTAGCCTGGTCATGATCTCTTGGGGTTATGCTAGTAATGATAGGATATTTATTTTTTGTGTAACTAAAAAAGAAGATGGACCTTTTACATAATGAAAGAGAGGGATAATTAATGAACAGATCACATACTTCATTGGCATCTTGTGGACCTCAAGGTAATACAAGGAAATCCCCTAATAAGATGAATGCGTCCTGAATTTAAGGAAGAATAAGGACCAACCATACAAGATAGGCAGGCATGGATAGAGTGGGATGTTCACTTTTGAAGGGAATACCCATATCTCTGATGTAACAAATCTATTGAATTATTGGAATGGAGAGAGGAGCGAGTAGGGTTATGGGGTCAACCAACACAGGTTTGGAGTTTTCCAAAATCATATTTCTCCTGAATAGCTGAGAGAGTCTACAAGCCCAAAGGGTTTAGTGAGGTCAGAAGAAAAATGTATCCACTCTGCCTCATTGCATAAATGGGTTATCCATATATCAAATGTGCTAGAAGGCCATTTATGAAAATCCAGAATCACTCATATCAAGAAAAATGAGCCAAATAAGGTTTTTGCCCCTTAGTTCATAATATGACTGTATAAAGCTATACAAAGCTGAGCTGTATAAACTACATATCTGAGTATGAGAATGTTCCTATTTTGACTGAATAAAATAATGAATAGAAGGCAAATAAGACCTCACCCAAAGAGAAAGCATTCAAATATGTAGAATTTTTATAGAAGTTGTTATTAATTCCCATTAATATCCATTGTGTCCTTGTCTCCATTGAGTTCCTGGTACAATCTGTCTTGGATGCTTTGTACAGGACAGAGAATAGAGGAATTTAATTTGGAAGAGGGGAAAAATAAAATATTAATTGTTCTGAGTCAAATCATTATCATTATCACCATTATGACTTCAAAGACTATTAGATTTGGGAGAGACCTTCAAGGTCATCTCTGGTCCAACCTCCCAGGTATACAGGAATCCCTTTTAAATATACCAGATATGAGCATCAAGTTTCTGGTCAAAATATCCTATTGTTGGAAATTCTCTACCTTTTTATCTCACCTATTCCATTGGGACACAGTTCTAAATGTGAAAAAAGCAAGTTTCTCATCATCTTTTATTGAAATATTCCTCTTTGGGATGTAATATGTTTTGGTTTTAATTCTGTCTCTCCAACCACATAGAATGTCTATTTCTCTTCCAAATTACAGCTAGTTTTTCAGATATTTGAAGACCTATCATGCTCCCATTTTTTTCTTTCTCCTATAGGCTACATATTCATTCCTTGTTTCTTTTATGACATGGTTTCTAGACCCTTCACCATTCTTTTTTACCTTCTCCAAATTTTCATATTGTCAGTGTTCCCTTTGCAAGCCCAAGAGAGACATTAGGCACTGGGTAAGCAATGAAGATTTTTAAGCTGAGAAGTGGTACACCCAGATTCATCCAAAAAGAAACAATATACTTGTATGATATGAAGTATCAATTGATGGATCAAAAAGCAGAGATGAGAAGACTTAAAATAAGGCTATTGTAGTTGTCCTGGAGAGTGTTACCATGTAATGATAATGTACACGGAAATAGTTGAGGAGATAGGTTATAAATATTATGATCAGTTCAAAGTGATTTAGTGGGTGCTTGGTTATGAGAGACTAGGGAGAGCAAAGCGTCAAGGATAACAAAAACCAAGGTTTCAAACAAGGAGAAAAGAATGTGGGTATTTCTGTCTCAAAGGAAAGATGGTAAAGTTGCTTTAGGATGTGTTGAATTTGAAGTGCCTGTAGTATACCCTGCTGGACATATGCTGTTGGCATTTGATGTTACAGGTCTGGAGTTCAGGGAAGATATCATGACATGTAACACAGATTGAAAAGTCAATTGTGCAGGGATGATATTTGAAGCTGTGAGAGTGAATGAGATTTCTCAGGAAGATAATGTAAAATGAGAAGAGAGAGAATGAAGGATTGATCCTTAAGGGGTCAGGCAAAGGATGAAGAGCCTGTGAATTAGACAGAGAAGGAATCGTTAGATCCAAGAGGAGAACTACAGGTTGTGGTGTGTATACACATAGAATATACAAGGTACTTTCCTGGGTATGATACCTGCAATTTTCTGTGGTCTACTGATTTAAGATATAAGTACACAATTCATCAGTATATAACTTCCTGGGAGGAAAAAGAAGAGAAGAAATGGAAAGAGCTTGAACATGGCTAAGAGTTTAGAAATTAGGCAATGTTTCTGAAAGACCAGTTTGTAGCCTTGTATAATGAAATAATAATAAAGCACTTACATAGTACTTCAAGGTTTACACACACAGATATGTATACATATGTATATAATCTCATTTGATCCTTACAGTCCTATAAGGTATGTACTGTTATTATTCTTACTTTACAGAAGGAGATTTAGTGAATGTCTTAAAGAGCCAGTGAGTGTCTGAGGCAGGATGTGAGTCTTTCTGACCCCAAGGCCAGGTCTCCATCCACAATGATGTCACACAACTACTCCTTGATCATTTGAACTTAAGAAGCATTAGACAACAACAGCATTTTAGAGTTTCTTCACAGACAGTAAGGATAAGGTCTTAGACCTTAGAAGAATAGAGTTCAAAAATTCATAGAAAATATAAAGTAGGTTTACATGACTCCAAACTTAAAAAAAGTCAACTCAAGAGGAACCAACTGTATAACAAAATTCTGATGACACAATCACACATGATTCCTTTGATGGAAAAATTTATTGATATGGTTTCAGGGGACCACCTCTAAGGAACAGGGCATTCACTGATGCACCAAGATTTAAAAGGGATATGGGGAAATATGGAAATGAGGACAAGTATATTAGATCAGTAGTCTCCAAAGTAAATATTCCTGCCCCTGCCCCAACACACACACACATACACACACATATACACACATATATAAATATATGTCATAACTTAATGGGTGTGTGATTAACTAATGAGAGGGTAGAAAGATAGATCATATGGTCATATGTCACCCTCTCCATTGACAGTCAATCATATGTTTATTTCTGACATAACTGTACCACCCCCTCTATGAGTTGTCCCTGAATATTATTTCATCTCCCCTCTAACTCCCTCCAACAGTGCCTCCCTTGGGTAAGCCATGCATCAACCTTGCTGGAAAATTCCCTTCACTATGTCAACCCCGATCCCAGTGCTTACATACGCTGCCCTCATGGTTATGGGTAAGCACATCAGACCATCTCATATGTGTGGCAGGCACTCCTAAGCAGGCAGGCCATGTGTTCTATTTGCACCATAGGCTTCAATACATTTTATTTTCCTCCAAATCTTCTTTTTTCCCCTGAATTTTGGTATTTCTGTTGAAGTCACCACCACCATCCTGAGGTTTACAGATTCAGTGTCATTCTAAATTCCTTTCACTCCCTCATGCTACATATCCTTCAAATTTTGTCATTTCTTCTCTACAACAACTACCATCCATCCTCTTCTCTTTGCCCTCATATAGCCACCATACTCAGTCAGGCACTGAACACCTCTCATATGGTCTACTGCAATATTTGGTCTTACTGCCACGAAGAACTCCTCGCTTCAATATGTCCTCTACTCAGGTGCCAAATGATATTCTTAAAATGTAGGTCTGATCCTGGTATTTCCTTACTCAAACAAATCTAGCAGCACCAAATAGATTCATATCATTTCATCTTTATCTCATTCCTTTAATTTCTATTTTTGTGAAAATCTTATAGCATACATAATTATTAGTACATCTATACAATTTATAATTTATACATTAGTAAATTTACATGTTAGGAGTAGGGACATTTTTTTAACTGATGGAGAACATAATCAAAAAAGTTTGGAAACAATTATATTAGATGATAATATATACAACTAGGTAGATTTGGTTAAATATCCAGACTCAGTAATGATTAATGTACATATTGATATTGCCTCAAATAACCTAACTTCCCAGATTTTTAATCTAGTCATTTCCCATAAGTTACTTTTATATTCCACCTCTACCTCTCTCAGAGATGGACATACCTTTGATCCTGCCATCACCCACAAGTGTTCTGCTTTCGTGCTTATGGGCTGTGAAATTTATTTATTTGATTATAATCTTTTAGCATTCTGTCTTTCCATGCACCTTCTAACTCCTAATCCTGTTCTTCATTCTCACTGTATCTCCTCAGTTCATACCCAGGTATTATCTTTGTCCTGGCTACGTTTTTCTACCTTCTCTATCCTGAAGTTTTGGTAAATGATTTTAACTCTATACTACCTATTGTACTCAAATCCCTTCCCCTCTTATACTATGGCCAATCATGCCTTGAATTATTCCCACAATCTGTTGCATTCACTCCTACTAACCTGCTCCTGAATGAAGATGGAGGTAATCCCAAAACCATGGTGACTGGGAACCACTATGATTTTATGTTGCATGATCTTAACTGGGCCCTTCCTGCAGGAAGGCAATCCATTTACATATCTCTAATAGATTCATTCTCCAACTCACCACAAAGGCGATCTCAAATTTTTCATCCCTCCTCAATTCCCCAACAACATCTCCCTCCCCACCACACTCCTGGATGAGGACCTTAACTTACAGTTCACTGAAAAAATTGAGGTCATTGGGCAAGAATTCCTTCCTCTTCTTCCCTCTCACTGATATCAAATCACACAAATTATCTCTTCCTTTGCTTTTTTCTCTCATGAAGAGGTGGCTGTTCGTGCTAGGGAAAATTCCTCTCTATAGAACTATGATCTAATCTTCCTTTTTGCTTTCTTCAATACTGCCTCTTCTTTTTCCCCCACCATTAATTCTCAAACTCTCCTTATCTACTGTCTCCCCATCCTGAAAAAAAAAACCAACCCTCTCATTTCATTCTAATGCCCCTGTAAGCTATCATCCTACAAGTCTGCTCCAGCCAGCCATCTACTGTTGATGTCTCTACTTCCCCTCCTCTCGCTTGATTCCAATCTCTCTGTAATCTGGCTTCAAACAATCTTATCCAACTGAAACTGCCTTCTCTAAATTAACCGTAGGTCTCTTAATTGCCAAATGTCATGGTCTTTTATTAATCCCCATACTTCTGAGTCTCTCTTTAGCCTTTGACACTGTTGATGACCCTGTCCTTCTGGATGCTCTCTAGGTCTTCATGACACTGTTCTGTATAGGTTCTATCTATCTGACTCCTCTCCCTTGATATCCTTGGCTAGTTGTTCAACCAGGTCTTGCCCACTAACAATGGATTTCAGCACAGGCTTTTCTTGAGCCTTCTCTTCTCTCTCTATACCATTTCACCGTTGATCTGTTCAGCCACCATGGTCATAATTATCAACTCTCTGCTGATGATTCCATCATCTATGAATACAAATTTCTTTTGACTCTAGTATCATACTTACTACATAGATTGTCTGTTGGACATCAGGTGTCCAAAGGGCATCTCAAACTCAACACGTCTAAATCCAAATTTACATTCTTTTGTCCCAATCCCCTCCCTCTTCCTAACTTCCCTCTGATTGTCAACTGCAACAACATCCTCTCAGTCAATCAGGCTTACAACCTTTCTGTCTCCCTTTATTCCTTTCTCACATTCACTCCACGTATCCAATCTGTTGTGAAATCTTTTATTTTTACCTTCACAACATACCTCATGTATGTCCCCATCTCTCCACTCACACAGCCATCAGCCTGCAGCAGCTTTTCTTTACCTCACACCTAGATAACTGCAATAATATGGTTGGTCCCCCTGCTTTGAATCTCTCCCTCCTGCAATCCATCTTCCACTTAGCTGCCAAAGCTATGTTCTTAAAGCACAGATCTGCTCAAACCAAACACCTCAATGAAGTCTGGTGATTCTTTATTATTTCCAGGATCAAAAAGCCCTTCACAACCTGGCCCCTTCCTACCTTTACACAATTCTTATACTTTACCCCGCTACGTGTACCTTACAGTGTGACAATTCTTCTTGCTATTCCTTGCACATACCACTCCATTTCAAATTTCTGTCCCTTTTAACCATCTGTCCCCCATGTCTGGAATATTCTTTCTCCTTACCTCTAACTCTTGACTTCTCTCTTTTCTTTCAAGACTCAACTCAAATCCTACTTTCTACTGAGGCTATTCTCTGGTCACCCCTTTCATCCCATGCTAGTGCCTTCCCTTTGTAATTACTTTGCATTGACATTGAATACATCTTTTTATATTCCTAACTGTTGGCGTGTTGTTGTCTGTTCCATGAGAATGTGGGCTCCTTCAGAGCAGAAACTGTGTTTTCCACTTTGTTGGTATCACTAATGCTTAGTACTTTCACAGTAAGCCCTTAGCAAATCATTTTGATTGTTTGATTGATTGATTAATGGATTGTTGTCAAGTCATATTGAAGTTTCTAATGCAGAGCTATAGGACATAGTCACTGGCTGAATTTTGTGAAATATTTTTGTTTGTTTGTTTTTTCTTTGTCAATGACTTGGATAAAGACCAGTGAAATTCTTTGTACATTTGTAGATGGCATAAGGGAAGTGAAAGGTAGTGTGATATTGTGAATAGAAAGCTGTCCTCCAACTCAGGAAGACATGAGTTCAATTTCTGCTTCTTACATAAATCACCACTTCTCAGGGAAATCTCTAGAATTATAACTTGCCGAGCACATACCCATCTGCACTGGTCCAGGGACCAGGGTCCACCAATAGAATTACAGATCCAATCCGTGAAGGCGGATATAGCTGACAGACTTAAATCATGGGCTGAATTTAATGAGAATTATTTCAGTAGAAACAAAAACAAAGACATACTAGACTTGGATTAAAAAAAATTCACTGCAAAAGTACAGAATGTAGAGAGACATGGGCAGAAACCAGTTCAAGTGAAAAAGACCTCAGAATTTTTCATGAATTACAAGTTGAATATAGCAGCAGTATTATGGGGAAGCCAAAAAATTGTAATCTCAGTCTGTTTTCATAGAAATAAAGTTTCCAAAACAAGATTTATAGTAGTCCAACTGTATTCTGCCCTTGTTCAACCACATATAAATCACTGTGTTCCATTCTGGGTGCCACAATTTAGGAAAGTCATTGACAGACTGGAATACGTCCAGGAGATGGCTATGAAGATGGTGAGAGGCTTTGAAAGCATGCCATAGGATGATCAGCTGAAGAACAGATTCAAGAGGAAAATAATCACTGCCTTCAAATAATAGAAAGGCTGTTAAGTGGGAGAAGAGGTTAAACTTGTTTTACTTGGTCCCTGAAAATAGAATTAGGAATGATATATGGAAATTACAGGAAGATAATTCAGGACTGAGCATGAGGAAAGATATTATTTTTAACAGTGGAAGTCATCCAGAAATTCAATGAACTACTTCAAAAGGTAGTAAGTTTTTGTTACCAAAGGTCTTCGAGTGAAGTCTAGATACCCACTTAACAGGAATACTATGAAGCGGATTAATGCATCAAGTAGGAGTTGAATTAAATGGCCTATAAGGACTCTTCTAAATCTAGGACCCTCTGATGATTGGATGTTTAGAGATATCTTGCAGATCTACAGAAACCCTTGATGCTCATTTTGAGTCGTTGCCCGACTGGAGTTCAAGGGGAGGAGTAAGAATTAAATACGAGTAACACTTCTCTGACCAATGATATGGGCTTTGAAAAAGACGCTGTCCCTAACATACCTCATTTCTTGCCTGAATCTCACTTTGGGGACTGCAAGGCATAAGGAGGCATATGGGATTCTTCAGATTTAAAATCCATTTTAGAAGTGTACCTGCCTGCCTAAGGCAAGAACATGCCATTTCCTCTTTGATCCTCCACTGACTGCTGTCAGTAGGCACCAGTTCTCTGTATAGCCTGATTCTGGCATTACACTGGGCCTTGGCTGTGAAGCTCATGGAGACAAGTTCATATACTGCTGCCCCTTAGACCTGTTTCATGCAATCCATCATGTCTTCCATTAGATCTGTCAACTTGCCACAGATATCTCTCCCTCAAAAATCCTTTGATCCTTTTACCTGTGGAAACAGTATCTGACTATTTTATCATCTGGATAGTTCAATTAAATTACATTTTTAAAAGCATACAGTAAGGTTAAAAATGATCACTATATCACTCCAAATTTCTTTCATCCCCAGAAGGTTAATTGAAAGGCGGCCATCTTGGCGACGTTTAGACAAATGAGGATAATTATGTGTTCTCCAGCTCTTTGAGAGGTTAATTGCTTAGATATACGTAGCCTTGAAGAACAAAGAAGAAATAAATCAGAAGCAGAACTATGATCTGATAATGTAATTTGGTATATTCATGTACAACTCAAACAAATAAACCCCTAATTAGCTGAACTCATTCAGTTCCATGGACACATTGCCAGTTTGCTGGTGTCAACCACCCAAAATCTACAACACTCCATTCAGGAGCCTGGGAGGCTGGAGATGAATGTTTAAGACCAGCATGGAATGGGAGCAAAGCCTTGTGCAGATCTTATGAGGAGCCTTACAAAATGGAAGTATAAGTAGGGTAGATGTGAACTTTCTATATCCTTGTAGGGGAAAGAGGGTGGAATTACCCCTGGCTTTCTAAGGTTGGGATTTTACAGTGCATATTGATAACTGCAGGACAAAGATGTCCCAAAGTTCCTAGAACTACACTCAGGTAGAGCAAATGATAGAAAACTTCCAGCTGCAATAGTTCTATTAGTCAATTTAAAAAATTGTCTCATGCATAGCAGGTCTTCAATAAACATTTGCTGAGTGAATGAATTGAATGAATATAAAATGCTATTAATTAAAAAGAAAAAAATAGAGAATTGGGTTGCATGCTCCATAAAGAACTTCATGCAGATTTTAATGTTTTACCTCTTAATCAGAGCGTCTGTTTCTGAATACTTTATGAGGTACAACATCTTTCCTTTTATTCCATTATCTTCATGTTCAAGTACAAAAAAGAAGTCAAAGAAGTAATATTTAAAGTACAAAGGCACTCAGAGAATAGGGAATGGTATATGCGCTTGGGGTGAAAAAAACCCCAACAACTCTGTTTTCCCTTGATCAATCATCCTCACAATTGGCTTTGAACTATAGTGTGTCTTATAGGGGACACCAGAGTTTAGCACAAGGGCTTTTATCAGCTTTGTTTGTGTCATGGACTCCTTCAATAGTTTGATGAGGGCTATGGACGCTTCCTCAGCACAAAATAAGACACATAGAATTACAAAAGAAATTAACTGTATTATAATAAACTTATCAAAGTATTTTTAAAAAATTCACAGATCCAGGGTTAAGAAACCCTGACTTTCAAGTCTGGAAAGCGTAAGTCTCCAGATATACCTGATCAATGCAGCTAGTGCTTCCAGCTTAGTTGCAGGCTTTTCTTTCTCTTTCTGATCATGTTTTTTTCTTCATATCTTGTTGTGCCTAATGGATACAAGCCTAAAAGGTGTTATGCCTAAACTTTCAAATAGCCTCTGTAATTCTATCCAAGACACATACGTAGAGTGATGGAATTTGGGGATCTGAAGAGAATCCTAGAGGGAGGGGGGTAGAAATGAATATTTATTATGTGCCTACTATATGCCAGGTTTTAAATATTTAAAAACCATGCTTAGCACTTTACAAGTAATATCTCTTTTGATGCTCAAAACAACTCTGCAAGGTAGGTGCTATTATGATCCCCATTTTACAGCTGAAGATGTTGAGGCAGACAGTGGTTAAAATTATTTGCCCATGGTTACACTGTCAATAGGTTTCTACGGCTAGATTTAAACTTAAGTCTTCCCAATTCTCAGCCAAGCACCCTATTCATTACACCACATACCTGCCTAATCTGACTTTAGAGGTCATCTAATCTAGGGGTAAGAACCTAGGCCCTCAAGGCCACATGTGGCCTTCCAGGTCTTCAACATGCAGCCCCTTGACTGAGTCCAAGTTTTACAACAAATCCTTTTATTAAGGGATTTGTTCTCTGAAGTTTGGATTCAGTCAAAGGGCCATGCTTGAGGACCTAGAGGGCCACATGTGGCCTCAAGGCTCTATGTTCCCCACCCTTAATCTAGTCTAATTTTCCATATTTTACAGCTATGGAAACTGAGGTGCAGAATAGCTAAATGGCTCATCCAAGATGAGAAGCTGCTTAATGAAGCAGCTGGTTCAGTGTTGTATTTATTGATCTTCTTTGGCAAGAGAAACCTTACAGAATCACAGAATTTTTTATCATTGGAAGTTACCTCAGCAGTCATCTAGTCTGGATTCCCAGTGAAATCACCACTATATTAGAAAAATGACTGAAAAGGTTCTGCTTGAAGACTTCCAATGAGGAGGAACACATTACCACTTGAAGGAAATCATTCCCTGTTTGGACAGCATCTAATATAATATAAGTTCCTTGAAGGCAGGCACTGCTTCTTCTCTGTCTACACTCAGTGCCCAGGCCATAGTAAATATTTCACAGATGTTTACTGATTCATTAGGAAACAATGAATACTAATCAATCGACACTTTACAGTTTGGTTTTAAGGATCTTAGCCCATATTCAAAGCCACTCTTTATCCAACTCACCAAACTACTACTTTTACATACCAAGGAGTAATACCAGAAACCATCTCTCAATGACAAAGCTCTCAGGTAATCCATTGTTAGAGGTACAGATAATTCTATGTCGACTTCCAGACATTTCTAGTCCCTCGAAGTAAAGTTCAAGTAATTTGTCTCAGGGAGAAGTCCGTACAAAAGGCAGTAAAAAAAAATCTGAACAAGGGGGAGGTGGCAATAGCTTGTCAGCCACTCCTCTTCCTGGGATGGGTTATTTGATTCTGCTTAATCGCTGGTGAAATTTTCCTCAAATTGGCAATTATAATCTGGGGCTGATTGCTTACCCAGGTAATTTACAGATTTCTCATTTGGCAAGAATGCTTCATAACACTTCCCATGAAGTATGGTTTCATCATCCTTCAGCTGAGTTTCCTTTTAAAAAAATTCTTCATTTGAAGGATGTTATTACTTTTGCCTGCAGGAAGTTTGGGTGCTAATTCTGTTAGCTGCATGTTCCTGATGAAATCAAGTAGTTGTTTTGGAGGGTTTTTTTTTTTTTTCTTAAATCCCTTGGTGACTCTCATCAACTGTGCTGCTGTTTAGGGGGAGGAGGGAGAGTAAAGGGCTGAGGGCATTTAAGAACCATCTTTGCAATGCCCTGCTCATTCACCAGCTTATCATTGGGTTAGATGCTTCCCCATTCTTGAAGCCAAGAACTTCCAGATGATGGGTATACTGAATCAGAATTTGGGGACTGGTAATTCTTCCATGACCTGGAATTATTCCTTCCAAAATAACAAAGGTAGGATGGGAATTGGTTATATAGTAGAATCCAGTATGATGAATATAAATCATGTTCTGTGGCCTTGCTGAAAGATTTTATGAACTAGCTGCCATGCTTTCTACCTTGGTCTTCTCTCTGCCAGCACACTGATTCCTTCCTTCCCTGGCAGTCTAGCTTGAAATCAAAGTTTAATTATCCATATTTGCTCTTGTGCTGTGCATTAAGATAGAGTTTATCCAGCAGTCCAGCTGTTTTGAAGATAATTAACAGAGAGTTCAACCTGATGTAAAATAATCCTTCTGGGCAAAGAGCCAGAAACCCAAGACATATCCTCTGAATGCTGAAAGTTCTCCGTTACTTGTAAGAGTCACAAGATTTCCCATCTCAAGTCAAATATTGTACGTTATATTAGCAGAAGAGGAATTTGGGATTAAAAAAACATAGTTTGTAACTAGGGTCCATTTGGAATTTTTTAAAAGGTGTCATTTCATTTTTTTCAGGAATTTAAAAGCTGTTGGTTAGTTTTAGTAGAAATAGCTTGACGATGGTTGTTGAACTAATTTCAAAAGACATAAGAGGACTTCTTCATAGTAAGTTTGGGGAGCTTCAAATTTCTGTTCTGCAGAGAATGATGGAGGCTTCTCCTATGGCAGCTCTAGCAGTTCCCTCTTCAAGAAACAAACTTTAGGTGGGTGATTTAATACCATTCTATGGACTTAGCCAGCTGGCACCAGAGTTGATCACTGAGTAGGGAGCAACATGGTTTAGTCTTCATCAGTGCTACTTTGCCAGGGTCATTTGTCCTTTTGTGTGCCATTGCTGTAGCTTACAGGGAAACTGGCCAAAACCATCAAGATGCCTGAATCCTATAGAAGCCAGAGTAGAATGGTAATGCATGTTAATTACTGGTGCCTAATTACAGCAACTATTTAATCTGGACCAAATTAAGCACTAGTCATATGTCTTTCCCAACCAAAATCTGCCTCCCTGTACCAATGGCTCAACATAGGAAGGATGGGTATGTGGGAAATAAGACTCCTTACTGACGATCAAGTTCTTGAATTTTCAGGTCTGCTAACATTGCTTGCAATAAACTCTGCCTTTCTTATGCTGTTTTTGATTGAAGAATACTAGAAATCAGTTGGGGAGCAGGTGCTGCATTGTGCTAGATTAATGCTGATTGAATTCTTACACAGCCAGCTGATTGAAGAGCGTGTTCTGCAAGCATATGATTCTGCAAACACCAGGTTGCAACAAGGAGGGTATTTCGCCATATCATGTCCCTTAATCAGCATCTGAGAATCTGTCAATATGGTCAATGAGGCTTAGTTTCCTTTCACCAATCTGTGGAATAACACTCTCATTCTGTCAAAACCTTACAACATGATCTGTAGCAAGAGGAAAAATTGTTTGTTATACATTTTCTTTTCATTGAGAGTAGACAGAAACCTTTAAATCCTAGACTCAGCTAGATACTAGAGTATGCGACAATAACTGATAGACCTAGATATTTTATCCTGTTCATCAATTTCAGTGGAACAGAACTGGATTTGGAAATGAGCACAAAAATATCATTTTGCATATTGTATATACTTGCTAATCAAACTGAAAATATTTGGGCATGTGGCTCCTTTTAAGAACGCTCTTGAAAGGCAAGATGAATACACACATATACATATATGTATGCACATATCTATATGTGTATGCATACATACATAATATATATTTATATCTATATGTACACATACATATAGACATACACACATACATACATATACACATAGAGTCTGTCTTAAAATTTAGAAGGTCTAATTTCAAGACTTATTCTGGTATTTCCTCTGCCTTGGGCATGTTCTGCTAACCTTCTCTAAAACTATAAATGGCAAAAAGTTGCTTATCTATTTTGGTAGAGGGAATTTCCTCCCCTGAAGTTCTCTGTGCCAAGAAACCACAGATCTAATTTAAGAGGAAAAAAAGCAGCATGTATATGCTTAGACTACTGTTGTACACATGGTGGGGCCAATAAAGCTACTCATTTTGATTTTGTGTTAGGTGAGGATTCTATTCCTTTAACTGCATGGACTCAAGAGTTGCAAGTGAGTCTAGGAACAATACATGGGAGAAGCAGACATAGCAAGTAGAGACCCAGCAAGTCATAAGCCAGCTGACTCTGGAGAACAATTTTCAAACTTGAAAAGACAGAATAAAAATGGTTCATAGGGAAATGAAATAGATGTCATATGGGCAGATAGTAGGAAAACACCTAGTTGCTTTCAATAAGTTTTAGTACTAGGTGAATTACATCATGGAGTACTAAAAGGTCTGGTGAGCCAGTATAGTGCTTCACATATAATAGGCACTTCGTAAATGCCCACTGATTGACTGCAGATGCTGAGACACTGCTGAAGATGGCTGACAAGTCATAGGGAACTGCAAAGGTGCTTTATTTCTAGAAAAGGGAAAATATAGACTCAATTTTCAAGAAGAAATATATGGATTCTTCAAATTCTAGGAGAGTGAAAATGACAAAATTCTTGGTAAAATTCTAGGCTTTATTATTAAGGCCATAGCATGTGAGTCAACTAAAAACCAACATGCAAGCATGGGTTTCTCTAGAATAAGTCATACCATATTAACCTTGCTATTATTAATGAAGTACCAGAGATATTGTCAAATGCCTGATTAAAATTCAGATATTCAGAATTCCCCATTAGCTCTTTCTGAACAAGATGGAGAGTGGTGGCAACTGTTCAAAACTGGTTGAACGAACTTACTCAAAGAGTAGGGATTCACTTGCTCAGTATTAAACCCAGAGGGAGACCTCTATTGGGTAGCACTAGAGATCCAGCTACTTGAGTGATGGCATCAGATCTGTAGGTGATAAGCCAGTAGTAAAAGACATCAGATAGTAGAGACAGGATCCAAAAAAATTACAAAGGATGGAATGGTGGGTTAAATATAACAAGAATTGTTTGAATAGAGATAATGTGAAGTCTTCCATTAAGGTTCAAAAAATAATCAAGAATGAAAAGGCGAACTAAATGATTCAAAGGAGAAAGACCTTAGGATTGTAGTAGAGAGCAAACTCAATGTAAACCAACAGTGTAATGCAACAGCCTCCAAAAGGTAATACAATCTTAAAGTGATTTAAAAGAAACTTGAAATAATTCCATTGTAATCTGACCTGGTCAGACTATATCTAGAATATCACATGCAACTCTGGGAGCAACATTTTAGAAAGAGCTTTGACAACTTCAGAAAAAAAACTAGAATAATGAGACAACTAGAGAATGATATTATGATGAATATTTGAAGAAAATATAAATATATTATAGCCTAAAGAAGACTTCAGAAAAGACCTGAGAGTTGTCTTTAAAACTCTCTGAAAGGTTTCTATGTGGATGGTGTTTATTTTTCCTTGTTTGTTTGCCGGGCCATAAAATGGCAGAGGACAAATAGATAGAAATCATAGAAATGTAGATTTCAAACTTAAAGACTTTGTAACTACTAGAGCTTTACTAAGGTAGAATGTGCTGCTTCAAGAGGGTAGTTATCTGTTCCTGAAGTCTTCAAAAAGAGGCTAGGTTACTATTTATTAGACTTGCTGAAGAGGAGATTTCTATTCAGTTATAGGCTGGACCTGAACTCTTCCCTCTGTTTTTAAGAATGTGACTCAGTAACCAACTCTCCAAAAATCCTCTTCTGCTGGAACTTCATCCTATTTTAAAATTGTCCAGGAAATGTCCCTAGCAATTTGGTTCCTGTTAAATAGGTACCAAGCATGGTGTTGTGCACATATTAGGGGCTCAATAAATACTTAATGATTTTGATTTTGTGTCAAAATGAAGCACTTGTGGAGAGCAGCAGTGTAGGCTTAGAAATAGCTCAATTGAGACAAGCTAAAATGCCTTAATGTAATCATATAAACCGTCTAATATGTGAATCAATGAACCAACATTTGCTGAGTATCTACTATGTTCAAAATATTCATTTAGGCACTGTGGGAAATGCAAAGTATAATAATAAGTTTTGTGATGAAGTTGAAGAAGTAATAAAATAAGTAGACAATTAGGCTTAGTATATGGGCAGTTGATGGTGCATTGGATAGAGGACTGGCCCTGGAGTCAGAAGAACCTGAGTTGAAATCCAGCCTCAGGCATATACTAGCTATGTGACCCTGGGTAAATCAGTTTCCTCATTTGTCAAATGAGCTGGAGGAGGAAACGGCAAACAACACCAGTATCTCTGCCAAGAAAACCCCAGTGAGACCAGGAAGAGTCAGACAAGATTGCCACTATTCAAGAACAAGACATAGTACATGTGGCAGTGGAGTACTTGGAGTACTATAATTGGAGTCAGGACTACCAGAGTTCAAACTCAGCCTCAGAAACTTCCTAGTTTTGTGATCTCAGGCAAGTCACTTAATCTCCTCAAACCTCAATTTCCTCATCTGTAAAATAGGGATAATATAGCCTCCCTCCTAGCATTGTGAGAGTCAAATGAGCATTTTTCGATGCACTTTGCAAACCTTAAAATGCTATATAAATGCAATGATGATGATGATGACATGTCATAAAAGAAGCAAAGAGTTCTGTTGAGGTTGAGAGGAAGGAGGTCTAACTGCCAGTTGAAGGGATTGGAAAATGTATCATGGAGCAGGTGACATTTGGGCTGTCATTTGATTCTTGAAAGATGCATTGATATAGATTCTTGGCCTTCTTTCCTAGATCATCATATATCACCCAATCAGTAAGCATGATTATCATAAGGCTGCCTTTTGTCTATAGTTCTCTTTGATGATATCATCTCCCCTGACTTCAGTGATCACCTCTAGCCTCCCACCTTTTTGTTTCCATTTCTCACCCAGCACTCCAGTCTTACTTTACAAACTGCCTAGTGGAACATATCCACTTGAATATACCATTTCTATCTCCCCAGTTCCCAAGATGAACTTACTTCTGATTTCCCCCAGTTTAAGTCCATCACAGTCTTTCTACTTATTTAATTTTTTAACCTCACAGCAGCATCATTAAGTGAAGAGTCAGAGGCTATTGAGTCATGGGATCAAAACCCATTTCTAATATTACCTATGTAACATTCAGCAAGTTTCTTAACTTCTTTGGGCCTCAGTTTCCTCATCTGTAAAACAAGGGGGATTGAATGGCTTCAAATGTTCCTTCCAGTATGGATCGTGGGATAAGGATGACTATCTGGGATGCATTGCCACCCTCACTGCATGATCTAATCTCTCACATAGGTTTGTGGACATCTACCTATTCTCTTAGTTGCCTCAGTCTTTCCAGCCAGCTATCACATTACAGGTCTAAGGTCCCAGAGAAAAACCACCACATTTTACCAGGATCTTAGGGGTAACCACTTTGCAGGTAAATGCAGTCCTTTTCTTCATCATTCTAGGTCTTAGACCCCCACCAATGCAATTCTATTTATGCAACCAACTCCTCACAATAATGATTCTTTTAGATCTTAAATATAATCATTTACCTAAAAACAGGCGAAAGTAAAATACTATCACAGATATTCACAACTATATAAATTGACTGTAATAATAACATATAGGACAATCCATACATAAACCTTAGTCATACTCTCTCTCTCTAATATACTAAGTATCTGTGATGTTGCTAGATTCATGCTTATATAGGCAGACAGACAGACCTTGGAGGTTAAGCACTATGGAATTCAGAAACATCTGTACCACACAAAATAGCTTCTCTGCTACCAGTTTCTCTTCTGGTCCTTATCACTTTCCAACTAGGCAAATCCTCTTTCTTTCTATATTCTACTGTAGGTTTTACAAGATCTTTGTATTTAATATTGGTCTTAAAAAAGTCATTTAGAAAATTTCACCTTTTAATTTGATTTCTTTAAGCCGGAGAACTGCAAATTTAATTGAATTGGCTATTTCTGGACTATACATACCAACCTACTAAGTTATTAACTCATTAAGATGTGACACCATCTAATCAGAACTGCACTCACAGCAAACATCTCGTGTTGACTTTATGAGCAAATCATCGTAACTCATGAAGTCAATGTGCTCCTAAGACAAGACTCCTCAACTACCTAATGACATTTTTTTGTTACACCGGCCCCACACAAGTGACTGATTCTCTCAGCCAGTCACAGGATTTTTCTTCTGTGCTGTTATGTAATAGCCATGGCTCCATCATCCTCTTAAGCTGAATGAGGAACTTGTCATATGTTGTTTTGGGGTTGTTGGAAAACTCTTCAAAATCCCCTTTATACTTAAGATTGTTCAAAGTTCAACTCAGGTACTGCATCCTCAGTGAACTTTTCCCTGATCCCTCCCAAAATAGTCCTTCCTCTGAAATGAAGTTGTATGTATCTATCTGTATGCTGTAGCACTAAGAAGAATGAAAATTTCCTGAATGAAGGAACTGTTTGATTTTATCTTGCACATAGTTACATAATGAATGGATCTCTTTTTATTGAATTACAAGGCATTGTGCTTAGCACATAGTATAAGCTTAATAAATTTTATTTCATTCATTGTGCTACATACTATGTGAGATAAAGATATTTGATTAATGGCTTACATTGTATAATATTTTACATTTGTAAAGTCTTGAAACATATGTTATTTCATTTGAGTCTTGTAATAGCCCTGTGATATAGATAGTACAAGTACAATCATTCCTGTTTTCCTGGAGGAGAAAAGCGAGACTCAGAGACTTTATGTGACCTACCTAAGGTCACTTGGATAATATAGAACTTACTGATTTAGTACCCAGTATCTTATTCTATAATTCAGCGGGTTTTTGTTTGTTAATTTTTAATTATAAAAAGAAGTGTGGGAAATGATCTCTGTGTTCAAGAAGCTGAGGAGACATGACCTATAAGTATAAAAAGTTAACTAAGGTAGTATTGGATAAACGTTAGTTAAGTTATATCATAGTAAAACAGCAGAAAAATTTCCTTTTTAAAATAATATTTTACTTTCCCCAATTACATGTTAAAAACACTTTTAAACATTTTTTTTTAGGTTTTGATTTCCAAATTCTGTTCCCTTCCCCTGTACCCACCCTAACAGTAAGCAATCTGATATAGGTTATACATGTGCAACTATGTAAGACATATTACCATACTGGTCAGCTTATGGAATAAAACTCAAACCAATGAAAGAAAGAAGAAAAGAAAGAAGGAAGGAAGGGAGGGAGGGAGAGAGGGAGGAAAGAAAAATAGTATACTTCAGATACCATCAGTTCTTTCTCTGGAGACAGATAACATTTTTCATCATAAGTTCTTTGAAATTGTCTTGGATCATTGTATTGCTGAGAATAGCTAATTCAATCACAGTTGTTCATTGCAATTGTTGATACTATGTACAATGTTCTCCTGGTTCTGCTCACTTTGCTCTGCATCAGTTCATGTAAGTCTTTCCAGGTTTTTCTGAAAGCATCCTGCTTGTCATTTCTTATAGAACAATAATATCCCATCACGTGTACCACAACTTATTCAGCCACTCCCCAATTTATGGGAATCCCCTCCATTTCCAATTCTTAGCCAGTACAGAAAGAGCTGTTATATTTTTGTACAAGTAGGTGCTTCCTCCACCCCACTTTTTCAATCCCTTTGGCATACAGTTTTAGTATTAGCTAGGAATTTAAGATGTAAGAGAAGATAATTGCAATGTGGATTGGGCTCAGAAAGATTTAAGAGAGAAGTGGCACTTCTTGTGGACCTTGAATTATGGGGATATCAAGATGGGCAGAAATTAGTACAACAGGCTTAGAGTGATGGATACGTTGAAATGATGTGAGTGAAAGTACAGAGAAAAGAAGCAGTGAAGAGACCAGTTTTGCTATAGTGGTAATTTTATGTGTAATGTTGTAAGTGAGTAGTGCGAAATGGCACAATTCAGTGATATCAGATAAGTTTGAAAAGTGAGCTGGTACAATATTGAAAGTTAGTTTGAAAACATTATAGCTTTTTTTTTTTCTAAAGGCAATGGGGAACTAATGAAGTTTTGTGAGGTTCTCTCTTTTTAGTTGTAATATTATATTGCTTCCACAGTGTCTGTTTTGTTCTTAGCATAGAAATAAATGTACAAAGAAGTCTAATACATTTTCCTTCTTTTATTCTATCCAATCTTGATGTATCCTATAAAAATTACCTGTATGTTTTAGCTTTATATAAAAACTGTATAGCCTTTCTAAGCTGTTCTTGCCATGCCATCTTCCAGTATGGCTTAAGATATATATATTGCATTCACACACACACACGCACACGCACACACTCACACATCTGCTGTGAGGACTGAATCTATAGATTATTTGGAACTCCCCGATAAGAAAATTAATTCTCTAATACAGACTGCCAACTTCTTTCTACTTTATAGTGTTAAAGTGTCACAGAGTTGTTTGATCTGTCACAAAGTTAGTATGTATCAGAGATAAGACTTGAACCCAAGTCTTCCTGACTTCAGGAATATAATATAATATATAATACTGCCTCTCTAAAACCAGTATATTTTCCACTATCCCACAGTGTCTCCCTTATTTAACATGAGTAAACACTCCTCTATAGATCTTTACAGCTGAGGTTCCTGATTTAGGGTCCATAACTAACATGGGGTCCATAGATAGACCTCAGTGAGAAATAGCAATATGGGCAACAAAGGATTATAGTAAACTAGGCTCCATAGGCTTCACCAGTCTGCAAAGAAGCTCCATGACAAAGATGTTAAGAACTCCAAATGTATACACATAATCCCTGGTTTAAGAATACCAGACTTATCACTAACCCATACAAAAAATTATTAGCCTCCCAATATCTGCAAAACTGCCATTAGATGAGTACATGTGAAACAAAAATTGGAGATTTTGTAGAATCTGGATTGGTCCCTTTGCCCCCAAAATCTCTTCCTGAAAATATTCACTTCACTATGTTAAAACCGCAAGAAACCCTAGAAATTAAGAGATTCATTTAAGTTCATAATCATCTTCTTAAAAAAAACACGAAAGGCAATGAAATGGGAGCACCAATCATTCATAATTCAGTGTGAATTAATTAAATCAAAACATTTTTCTTCTAACAGTTGAGAAAATAGCTTTGGGCTACTAAGGAGTTGGTTTTAATTTAGGATATTAATTTTGAAGCATGGAGCATTATGGGGAGTGAGGCACACCTCATAGTATGAGAATCAGGTATGTGGCCTCAAGGCAGTGTGAAGTCACTGAGCATATTTGAACCTGAAGAGAACAATATTACAAGGTAGGAGAGAAAAAAGATATGGAAAGGAACTGTGTGTTTGTCCTTCGTTGCCTAAGAAGACAATGCCATCAGAGAAATGATGACAAGACTTGCACTTGACTTTGTTTTGAGTGAGGAAGGGCTGTGCAGGTCACCAACCTCACTTCTCCTCCAGAGCCATCTGAATCCAGATATTCATCAGGATGACTGGAGATGACCCAGGATAAGGCAACTGGGGTTAAGTGACTTGCCCAAGGTCACACAACTAGTGAGTGTCAAGTGTCTGAGGTGAGATTTGAATTCAGGTCCTCCTGACTCCTGCACTGGTGCTCTATCCACTGCACCACCTAGCTGCCCCATGGAAAGGAATAAAGAAAGGATGAAAGTTATCCCAACTCTCCTCCTCACCCAAGCGAGAGCCCAATCTATGACCAGAAAGAGGGAAGGAAACTCTTGGTCCTTCTCTTTTTTATAATGCATGGCCCCTTTTTCCCTCCACTCATAACTCAGGTTAATACCATTATTATAATTCAGCTATATTATGGATTACACAAGAACTGGCCCAATTTATTTATAACATAGTTTATGAATTAATATCATTACATTATCATAAAATAGCTATACTAGCTAAAAGCTAGCATCTATGTAGTGCTTTAAGATTTGCAAGTGTTTTATGAATACTATTTTATCCTCACAACAAACCTGGGAGATAGGTAATACTATTATTTATTCTCTTTTTTTTGATAAGGAAACTGAGGCGGACAAAAGTTAAGCAACTTTGCCTAGGATCACATAACTAGTTATTGTCTGATGTCAAATTTGAACTCAAGTCTTCCTGATTCCAGGCCCAGCACTCTATCCGCTGAGCCAACCTCGCTGCCTCTCACAATAATAATTGCTCACATGTATATGGTGCTTTAAGGTTTGCAAAGTGCTTGACAAATGTTGTCTTATTTTATTCTCTCAACAATCCTGGGAGGAAGGTGCTATTCTTATCCTCACAATTTTACAAATGAAGAAACTAAAGCAAGTAGAGATTAATGGACTGTGCCTAAGATTAAAGAGTTAGTAAATGCCTAAGACTGGATTTGTACTCAGGTCTTCCTGACTACAAGTCCAGTGCTTTATCCTCTGCACTACTTCAGTGGAAGTATCTACATTACTGAGTTCCTCTGGTACATTTACACAAATACTTTCACAATTGCTATGTCTGTTTCTTGATTCATTGTCCCTTAAAATGGTAGCATCCCATCAGCCAACCAATATGGCACTAAGCATATTAGTCTTAGGGGTGCTTGCAGTGAAGGGACGGTATTTAACTATGTATGTACACTTTCCTATTTCCATGGACCTGAGGAGGTTTTTTCCAATGGGATAAACTAACTAGGAAGCAGAAACTGCTATTTCTCATTTTCCTCTATGATGCCATCTAAGCAGAGAGATATTTTACACTGAGAGGCATTGGGCAAACCACTGTCCAAGTAATCCCTGTCCACTACTTTAATTCTCTGAAGTCTGTGCAGTAGTGATCTAACTGTTCTTACCATTTGACACAAGATTCAGGTAAACTGACTCAAACATTGTCAGCATAATCACACTGCCAATTTACAATATTTTATGTCTCCCAGATGCCTGAGTTGGAAAGGATCTCTTCCTATCAGGATTAAATAAGAATAAAACTATTTTATGCAAATTTCTTTGTTTTCAATATAGTGTGATGGGGGAAAAATGGTGGCCTTGGGGCAATGGAAACCCAGGAGACCAATTCTCAGCCCTGACATTTGAAAACTGTCCAGGGGCAAGTTGCTGCTTTTCAAGAGTCTCAGTTTCCATATCTGTAAAATGAGAGTTTAATCACAAGCTATACCAATATAAGGCTATTCAGTTGTTAAGGGGTAAGTTGTGCTGTTGTGTTTGTTCTTCATTTTCAAAGAGGACCATGACAACAGGGAAATAATGACTTGACTTGCAGTTGACTTTGATCTGAGTGAGGGAGGGTTGTGCAAAGTCACCAGTCTCATTTTCTCCTCCGGAGCCATCTGGATCCAGTAGCCAGATATTCATTAGGACGAATGGAGATGGCCCAGGATGCAGTGGACAATACTGGCCCTTTAAGGCCAAGATATTTTCAAGTTCTCACTTTGAGTGAGGCAATGCCCATTCAGTGAATAGGCCTCTTTAAGAAATTAGTCAAGGGATGGCCTCTTTAATTAGAAAGCAAAGGAAGGGGAAGAAATCAAGCTGGGAGGGGAAAACCCTCAGGGTTGCTGTTCCAAAGAGAAATAGTTACCAATGACATTCACTGTAAGCCAGGAGGGGCCAAAATACAGCCATTAAGTGGAGCTTGGGGGAAGGAAGGAAGGAAGGAAGGAAGGAAGGAAGGAAGGAAGGAAGGAAAGAAGGAAGGAAGGAAGGAAGGAAGGAAGGAAGGAAGGAAGGAAGGAAGGAAGGAAGGAAGGAAGGAAGGAAGGAAGGAAGGAAGGAAGGAAGGAAGGGAGGGAGGGAGGGAGGGAGGGAGGGAGGAAGAAAGGAAGAAAATCTAGCCAGTAAATCCCAAGTTAACTGGGCAGCTTTTGGCCATCAAAATCTACCTTCCTTTGGAGAAGAGAGAGAAAGGGAGAGGACAAGCTGAGTTACCCAACTGGTTAGGTCTACATTCATGCAGCTTGGTCTACTAGCTATGTACTGCCAACCATTCCTAGAAGTTATGTGCTCTGTCTAACACCAGAGAGCCCTCTTGAGTAACATCAACCCTTTCTAGCCCTCAGAGCTGACTACCTTTTTTATCCTTCTGTAGGTGTCAACACTAGGCTTGTTAATTTGAGGATTTAATATGGATTTATCCTAATATACTTGATTCAGCTTCCTCTCACATTCCAAAAAAAAAACTCCTTCCCTCAGTAAAGCCTCTCCAATATTTCAAAATATATTCCTAAAATCCATATTCTCTACAGTTCTTCAGTCATAACATGAAAAATGTATATAATCAACTATACCAAAGCACCCTCCAAGGACAACTACTTTCAACTCCCAAATTCTTCCCAAATCAAACAACAATGGTCCTTGGGGATTAGACAGTCCCAAATCCTATAGGTTTATTCCATTCGTCCAGACATCCAACCTGGGTTTTTTCCAGTCATTCCAAAAGCCTATAAAGAAACAATATCCAGCCAAGGAAGATGATCTAGAAACTCAAAGATCTTCAGTTAGTCTCTGTCTATCTTTCTCTGTCTCTGTCTTTAGCTCTCTCTCTCTCTGTCTCTGTCTTTCTTCTTGACTCTACTCAACAATATGCACCAGTCCTTGATTCCCCCCCACCCATGTAACTGCATCTACATCTATGTTCTATCTGGGTACTACCCTGTATCCCACATCATCATTTTACCCCAATTCCACTTAAATTTCACCAAAACACACATGCTATCATGCCTGTCTGATGGGATCTCCTCTGAGTCATCTCTCCAGATGCCCCAGCAGATGAGTAAGCTGCTGGGAGAAGGAAACATAGCCACAACCAAGACAAGTATAATAATACTTGTACTGCCTACCTCTTGTGAGAGAAGCCTGTGTAAACCTTGATAAAGATTCATAAAAATGGGGGCTGCTACTAAAGTGTTCTGTCAGTATGAATTTCCTCAATCCAATCAAGCATTTATGAAGTCCCTACTATGCCCTAAAGCACTGGACTAGGAGCTAGAGATACAATTACAAAGAATAAAACAGTCCTAGCTAGCAAAGGACTTCTATTCAAATGGAAGTGAAAGTACATATAATCTATAGATACACCTAAAGATATGCACACATGTACATATATGTATGTGTATATATACATATACACACATGTGTGTGTGATATAAATATAAAGTTGATATGTACAAACATATCCAAAGCAATTAAATGAAAGGTAATTTATGAGGGAGGCTACTAATAGTTGTAGGGGAAGGGAGGATCAAAAGAGGCTTCATGAGAAAGAAGGTGCTTGAGTTGCATTTTAAAGGAAGAGAAAGGCTCTAGGAGAAGGTGGTGAGGGGAAGGAAAAGAATCCTTACTAAGTAGGCTACCTAGGCTACAACTCCTACATTCTAGGAATGGATGGGGTGACAGGTAGTATATCTCCCCTACCTTCCAAAAGGTACATTTTAAGAAGATAAATAGGATGGGTGGATGTTGGTATATCTGGAAATTACTGTGGTATAGAAACAAAAGACATCAATAAAACATTAATTAAAAAAAGAAAATGAATCAGCTTAAAAATATAGATTAGTGAACCCACTTACCTACCATAAAGTCCTACTGTGACTATGCATTCTGATAAATGGTAATACTCCTCATGCAAGTGTCCCTCCCAGCTCTGTCAGATGGGGGTGAGGCTGGTTTGGATTCTGGAGCCATAGCCCTATCAATATGCCCAGGTGTTTTCGCCCTACTCTATAGAACAAAGCCATTGCTGTTAACTGCAGTATTTGGTCTGTCAGTCATCCAAACAATGCTAGCACTTCATAAACCAGACGTTCCAAATCAATAGGAAAACAGAGAAAGCTTATTCCAAGTGAGGAAACCTTACTGCATAATCCAGTGAAAATCCCAACATAGCAGTCAAATTACTCTTCACAATTTAAATGGCTTTATCAAGTGTTTCTTTTGTATTAAGCTTAAAAAAAGGTTTATTTAAAAAAAATGATGGCCACTTGATTTTCAGGCTGATGCAGTCTTTGGAGGATTTGTTACAATTTAAACATAATTCACTGAATGGCTTTTGGGCTCTGAGCCCAGGGTCAACCCATTTTCCTTCACATTATTCCCTTTTTTATGCTCCAAAAGGACTCCTTTTCACATTTTATATCTGCTAGGTAATATATGATTTTGCCAAAACACATAGCCTGGTGTCTCTTGGTAGACAACTCTTAGTCAATACCAGGCCTACCAATTGACGACTTCCTTGAATACTTAAGGCATACTCATGTTCTTGGTAGAGGTTACAAAAAAAAAAATCTCAGTGAAGCATTCATATTCACACAGCCAGTTAGTAAAAAAGCTAATGCTGAGTGCAACGTCTTCTGACTCCCAGTCTAATGTTTACATCATTATTGTACATTTAAAGATAGCATATGGGATAGACTTGGTCCAGTTCCCGTACCCTTCATTTTTGATACTGTCATTTCTAATCCAGGTGACAATAGAGGCTATTTTGGTTTTGTTTTTCCTTATGCTTGGCAAGAGATTTCAAAAATGCTACCCTTGGGTTTTCAAAGAGGGAAAAAAAGCCAGAACAATGAACATGGGTTTTATGTAGGTTCTGAGTCTATGACAATCACAACAGTTTTCACAGCTCTTTTCAGGTTTCTTCCAGGCCTCCTCCTGAAGTGGCTAGGAGGAGAGATAGGTTGTAGGACCTCTGTTTTTCTAGGTAGGAGGAAGACAGAGCAGAAAGGTTAAGTGATTTTGTTAGAGTTCTGCAGTCCTTCCAATGAGGCTTTCGGATTTCTACCTGAGTGATACATCCATTAAATCATTGTTGGCTCTCTTTGCAAAGCAAATTGGTAGTAAACCTGTTTCACATCAAACATTTCATTCTTTTAAAGAGCCAGACCTCTGCTCTTCAGAGAGGGTGGAAACAGTTGCTTGGGGAAGAAAGTGAAGTGCCTGATGTAATTAGACTGGAGACTGCACATGAACCAAATCACTTTCTGAATACTTGGTACTTAGTGTCTTAGTCTGGCTGATGATTTTGAGGGAAACATGAACGTTGCTTGGAGATGGAAAATGTGTTAAAGCATAAAAATGGTGAGTTTGGGGTGGGAGAAGTGGCTTTGAGTTTTTCTTCTCATAATATCCTCAGTCTGACTTTGGGGGATGGGTGAGATAGGGCTGTGAACATCCTGGTTTGAGGAAAATCCACTCTACTGTGTTTTAAAGTTCTGCAAAAAGAGCATCAGGTTAGGTATAAGGGATCTTAAACTGAAAGTTAGTGCCCTCGCTCTTCCTGCTATCCAAATGATAATGTAGCTTAAGGCAAAGCAATTTATTAAAGCTACATGGATTGAGAAATAGAGGTTCACGCCTTGAGCAAAGCATTCAAATCAACCATACTATTTAGTATAGCATAGCCGAACTTAATGGGATGAAACTAAATCAAGGAAAATGTGGGCTGAATTTCATGAAAAATTTCTAAATAGTGATGAGACATTGGAATAATCTCCCAGGGGAAATGTTATTCTTATTCTTATTCAGCATTTACCAAGTACCAGCAATATGTTACAGGAGAAACTGATAGAAATAGAATTAGATACAGCCCCTACCCAATGACCTTACAATAGTTGCCTGACCAACCTGCATGCCCCCATGCAGATCGAAAAATCCATAGGGAAAGATAAGTATTCCTTTCATATATAGCCAAACTGTGTCTACATGTACTTTCAAGCAGAACAAGACAGTGAATCTGCCCACTGGCCAATGATCTCAGATATAGGTATCTGGATTTGACTGCAATAAAAGGATTTCCTTCAATAAAGAAGGTCCTTGTTGAAATGGGATTTATCTGTGGCTGAAAAGGGTAGGAAAGGAAAAGTAGAAAGCTTGTAAATGGAGCAACAAGAGCACTGGCTGAGGAGAGTGTGACCTGATTATGAGTATGGAGGGATGAGGGTATCTCTCGAAAGTTTGAAATCAAAGGGAAATAAAAGTTCTTATCCTAGCTATAAACCAAGGGATGTGGGGGAATCTTAGGAAGCCCTCAGTGCATTGGAACAGTCCTGTTTTATTGTAAGATCAAATTAATCTGTTATTGAAAATGCATATGGGTAGCCTATCATGACCTGGGGAAGAAGATTTGGGGGCAAGGGTAGAGAATTCAACTAACATTCACCCTCTTTCACCCAAAGAAAAAAAAATGTATACCCAGTGACTGTCACATGTTACATACTTAATAAATGCTTGCCTATTGATTGTTTTCATCAAGAAAGATCTTGCACTTCATTCATTCTGGAACAACCCCACTAGTTAAATCTGATATGAAAACATATTATTCAAGCAGTGGATAATGTAGATATTTTAGGAAGCACAGACATGGTCTCCAAAGGCTTAGTCCTTCCCAGTCTTACTCAAGAGGTTCCTAGGATAAAAGATGACCAGAACTCTATATTCTGTTATGGTTCCAAAGTCTGAGATGGAGAAGTTCCCATCTAAAGCCACCTTTCTGCGTAAGGCACAGTAGGCAAGACATTCTGGTTTCCATCTTTGTTTCCATGCTATTGCGGCACTTGGATCTGTCATGTCCCCCAAAGGCAAATTGCACAGTCTGATTTAGAATTGATGATCTGCCGACATCTGCTTCAGGGAACCTGGGGCCAGCACCTGCAGGGACAGCCTGATGCTGATCAACTGGAAACCAACCAGAAGGTTTGGAGAGAAAACACAGATGGAATGACATCAAGAAATGGACAGCTCTATAGGTTAGGCACACAATAAGAAGACAGCAGACTGGAACAGGCATTAAGTCAACATGTCTTGTGCCCTCAAGACTCAGAATAAGTACCAACCATTGTAGTGACAGAGGCCCAGCAGAGGCTGTCCTTCCTTTGGGGATCCATTGTATTAAGCCCAATGTTATGCACCACAGATGCCATTGAACCAGGGGCTAATTTGACGATTTACATTGTTGAGAAAGGATTAGTGAAACCTCCCCTTTTGATGGCCTGTTCCTAATTTGCATCTTTAACGAGGTGGGACTCAAGCCAGGTTCAGTTCCTTTGTGTTTACTTCTGAGGAACTGTGTTTATTTCTGATAATTACAAATAAATCTTTCTTTTCTCCCAACCGCCTGAATAAAAGATGTTGGAAGTATGTTAGCTCCATAGCCTGAATGACTATCAGAAAGGGAGGGGAAAAAAAATCCAATTATGACTCCTTCGAAAATGTAATTAATGTTTTCTTCCCAAAGAGGATGCTTGGTACATTTGCCTTTTGAAGCATTTGTCTTTCTCTCTGTAGTTGCTTATAGCTTCTCTAAGACAAACTTGCACTGCAGGGAGCAGTGACTTTAAACCAGGGTGTCAGGCCTGGGTGTATCATGAAAAATTATAGAACCAGAGAAAATGTAGGTTGCAGAGAAGCCAGAACTTAAACTTTAAAAATTGATAAAAGTTTTCCATTTCTTCTTCAAAGGAACCAGAAAGACGAAAGCAAAACTCTATCTAAGTTGACTAATTTTTAAAAGAATTGTCAAAAAAAAAAAAAACAGGAAACGTTCAAAGAATCTGAAAAGGGATGTGGGTTTCTGACTGATTCCAATACATCATGCTGGATAACTGTAGTATTGAGATCAGCATGATGGAAGAGAAAGCTTCACCCATAACTAAGTCTCTTGTAAATCCTGTCAATTGCAAATATCTTACTGATCATTAATAGTTCACATTTAAATAGGGCTTTAAGGTTTTGCAAAGGACAGCCAGGTGGCATGGTGGATTGAGTGCTGGGTCTGGAGAGAGAAATCAAACTCATCTACACAATTCCAAATCTAGCCTCAGACACTTATTGTATGACCCTGGGCAAGTCACTTAACCAATATTTGCCTCAGGCTCTCATCTATAAAATGAGCTGGCGAAGGAAACGGCAAACCACTCCAGTATCTTTGCCAAGAAAACCCCAAATCAGGTTATGAGGAGCTGGACACAACTGAAAACAATAACAGTTGCATAGGTTATCTCATGTGATCCTCACAAAACCCCTGTGAAGTAACTATATCATTCCCATCCCCCCATATCTCAGACAAGGCAGCTAAGACTGACAGAGGTACAGTGAATTTGCCCAGGGTCACACAGCTAGCAAGTATCTGACACAATAACTGAATTCAGTTCTTACTAATTCCACACCCAGCATTCTATCTGCTCTGTACCCTGGCTACCCAGGTAGGGTTTGCACATAGCTACCTCCAGTCAAAATTTGTTCCCAGTCCTGATTTTAAACTTCAGTCCCTCTACAGGCGTTGCAGTCAATTCTACTTTACCCATCTTTGACAATATCTGAAATATTGTGCTAAATTTTCAGAGCTGTGTTTTCTGGAGAGCTATTAACAAGCTGGAGGAAAGCCATGGGAGCATGATCAAAATAGTGAGAGGTCTCCCATCAGGTTGTGAGGTAGTAATCTCCATTCCCTGGTCTGTAACCACACAGCTAGTAAATTATGGAAGAAGCACAGATTCTCAAAGTCAAAAATGACTTTGGGAACATCTAGTCTAAAATCTTACGCATGCATTTCCTGTACAATATATGTGACCTATGGACATATGGCAACTGTATGAATACTTTCAGTGGAAGAGATAGAATTAACTGGATTTGGCAACTAATTGGATGCTCAAAGTTGAAGAATCAAAGATGCCTCTGAGGCTTTGGGAGTGGGAGAAGAGTGTTATAATTAACAAAGAGCTAGGAAGAATAGGAGTTAGAAGGAACATACTGGGTCTGATGTTCCAGAAGAGACTTACTGAGACAGTCATAGATTTGGAAGGGGAAAGAAACTTCAAGTCCATTTAGATCAAGCCCTCATTTAACAGACAAGGAAATAGAGGCCCAGGGAGGTGTTAAATGTCTTCCTCAATGTCACACAGGTTGTACAATTCAACAGTTGTATCTGAATTTAAGTATGTTGCACCACGAGCTGTTGGTGCTCTTTCTACTGTCCTATGTTGCTTTTCTAGATGTCTTAGTAAGTAGCCGGCAATGTAGGACCAGCACTCTGGGTATAAACCTGAAGTTAAAGATTTGGGAAATCATTCATTTGGTGGTGATAATTGAAGCAAGGGGAGTAAATATCGAGGGGGAAATTGCGGAGATAGAACAGAAAGCCAAAGGCAATGTCTTGGGGACGCTTAAATTTAGGAACTAAATGGAAAAAGAGAATGGAAGAAAAAAGAGAGATAAGAGGAGAGCTAGAAGAGTGTAATAATACGGAGATTAAGAGGAGAGAGAATCAGAGAGAGGAGTAGTTAACCATGCTGGAAAGGTCAAGGAAAATGAGGAATAAAAAGGAGCTCATTAGTGAAACTGTGTCATGAAATAGATGGAGTAATAGGAAATTCAACAAGTATTTACTGAATGCCTACTACCAGCAAGTCACTGGGAATACAAAAAAGAAAAAACAAAAGCCCATGCACTTACAGAGATTCCGTTCAAAAAGAAAGAAGCCATAATACAAGGAACTGTCAATGAATAGTTTTTTAAAAAGTTGGGGTAATGAAATGTTGAGACTTCTTTTTACAAAATGTATCAGTGAAGAGGACTAGAAGAGCCCAATAACCTTGTGACTAGGAAAGTAAAGAGAGGTTTCTTTCTCTTTGTTTTCCTCCTTTCATTCCTCCTTTCCTTCCTTCTTCCCTCCCTCCCTCTCTCCCTTTCTCTTTTCCTCCCTCTCTTCCTCCTTTTCTTCCTCCCTCCCTTCCTTTTTCTTTCCTTCCTTCCTAAAAAGTTTTTATACAAATATATAATGTACATATATATATGTGTATATGTATGTATACATGTATATGTATATTACTGTGTATAAATAAATTACCTTGGCCCCTTAAGCATAGAATAACCTTTTGATTCTAAGAATTAATAAAAATTCAAACTCCTAAATACAAAGGAAGTACCCTATCACTACACATCAGGGCTTTTATATTCTGAACTCTACTCAGCTAATATTTGTTGGCTTTTATAGTTTTCTTTCACCTTAGGATTTTCCTTGGATGTTTTTCAAATCTCTAGGCACAATATGTTCCAACTGGTCTCAGATGCTATTCAGAGGTCTTAATTCTCCCCTTGACATCTCCATGTTATTCTCTGAATGTTGTTCTTACCCTATCCTAGGTAACTGACCATATTTTTTTTCCCCAGTGGACAATCAGAATATGAGGTCATGTGGTTGGTCACAGAAGTTTGACTTCTTACTTGACTTTTAAAAGTACTGGGTCACCTCAAATGGCATATATTTACACACTGAAAATATGATGGCTAACCACCATCATTGCTCTTTTAAGGCAGCTATGTGGCACAGTGGATAAAGCACTGGGCAGAGAGTCAAGAAATCATGTGTTCAAATCCTGCCTCAGACACTTATGAAACTGTGTAACCTTGGACAAGTCACTTAATTTGTTTGCCTCAGTTTCTTCCTCTATGAAATGAGAATAATAACACTTATCTCAAAGGGTTGTGAGAATCAAATGAGATAACATCTGAAAAATGTTTAGCATAGTGCCTGGCACATAGCAGGCACTTAATAAATGCATATTCCTTCCCCCCCCCCCCCCCCCGCTTCCCTTCCTACACATCTATATGCTGCAACCCTAGCTTGCAAATGTCCTCAATTCAGTCCAGTGGAGTTGGGGAGGTTTTTGTGAGGGATCTGTTTCTTTAGTCTGATTCACTATATTTTGTGGCTCCTGATCTTTTATACAATGTGGGAACATTTATAACAGTGCCTACAGGCTTGGTTCATTCAGCTGTAATTAATTGGAATATTAAAGTACCTAGCATATTCAGACAGTTTATGAGAAGAAGGGAGACTATTTGAAATCCAGACCTTTCAGGATGTATAGTGTCACTCTACTTTTTTAGCTGTGTTTCCAGACACCACTCTTTTCAAAATGGAAGCCTTTAGAAAATATGAGCTTGTACCTCATTTAAAACCACCTTTTCTGAATCCCTCTCTCTGAAGTTCCTTAATTTGAGAATCTGACTTCCTAATGAGACCAGACCTTTTTTCTTCCAAATCTGCTAAAATTAAAATGGTAGATTCACTAATATATAAAAGGTTTTTAGAGAAGGAAATGGCAAACCATTCCAGCATCTTTCCCAAGAAAAACCCCACATGGGGGTCACAAATAGTCAGACACAACTGAAAGGGCTGAATATCAAAAAAACAAAACAAAACAAAGTTTAATGAAAGCCTACATTGTGACACCAGTAGTGGGAATTTTAAGGTAGGTATAAGTGATAGTTACAGGTCACTGAGAGAAAGTCTGGCTCCAATTTCCTTATATGACACTGGAAAACCCATTCATTTACTAAGTCATTTGTTCAACAAATATTTATGTGCCCGTGATGTGCTATATGCTAAGGAACAGGATAGCAAAAATACAGAAGACACCTTAAAGATTTTGCAATGTATTGGGGGAATAAGGGTCACTCCCAAAATATTCTTGTTTTTATTATTTTAAAATGGAGATGGAGATATAAAGTGCTACATATGTGATCAGACAAGGTCTCTGAGAGATGACTTAGACTTCCATCTGAGAGGCTTGAGGAAGCTCAAGTTAACTTGAGCTAAAGTTGGCAAACTTTAACTTGGCAAAAGTTAACTTTTGAGCTAAAACTTGAGAGTCAATCTGTTCATAAGTAACGATGGGTGGGGGGAGAATGGAGAAAAGGAAGGGAGGGCCCTCCAGTCAGAGGGAGCAGCATATGTAGAAAGAGGCCACAAAACTGGTAAAATAGGCATATTCAGGGAGGAGTGCTCAGCTCAGTGAGGCAGGAACAAACAATATATGAGGGGAGCAGGAAAGATGCATGACTGGGCTAAGGCTGACATATTTGGTCCTGACAACAGTCCTCTGAGGTGAATCCCAAAGATGTCTTCATCCCAATTGTAGTAATGATATCATTGAAGGTCAGATTATTAATTGACCTGACTACAATAGCACAATTAGGACTCACTATAGGCAGTATTTGAACTGAGTTTTCTCCTGGCTCCAAGAAGCTTTTTCTTTCCATTACATTCTGATATCCTGGGTGGCAAGCAAAAGAATTTGGGCTTTAATTTGGTAGATGATAAGTGCACTGTTGAGTTCAGATCTGAGAAGGCATTGGTTGGGTCCTACTTGTGACAGAGATTGGCACTGTGACCTCAGGTAAATCATTTTACTTTGCTACCTTTATAAGAATAGAAAAAGGTGCTACAGAGAAAATGTTGACCTGAATTGGTAAAGGAAGTTCCTTATTCCAATGAAATAACAGGTCCAGTCCCATCACTATCCCTTGGGAGCAAACGGGGAGTCAGTAAGATTTTTGAGCAATAATGCAATGACAGAGCAATGATAGAAGCTGCATAGTCTTTCCTTTTTAAGGTGCAGAAACTTGAAATTAATACCTTAGGACTCCTGATGGGGATTAGAAACAGAATAGAGGATGTCAAATAAGTTTGGTCATCTAGTCTCAGAAAATTATTGGACTCTTTATCACGTGTACTTTGCTTAAAGGAATTCTTACTCTTCCTATGGGGGCAACGGGGTGGTGCAGAGGATAGAATGCTTGGCCTAGAGTCAGGAAGACCTAAAGTCAAATGTGGCCTCAGACACGTACTAGCTGTATGACCCTGGGCAAGTCACTTAACCCAGTTTTCCTCAGTTTCCTCATCTGTAAAATAAGCTGGAGAAGGAAATAGCAAATCACTCTAGTATCTTTGCGAAGTAAACCTCAAAGGAGGTTATAAAGAGTTGGACTTTTGACTGAAATAACTGAACAACACCCTTCCTATAATTACCTTTCTTTATCTAATTTCATCCTCATCACATCCCTCTTACCATGCTTACCCAACATTTGCCTGATAGAACAGCTTGCTCAGAACCAAGAGGGAGAGAGTAGAATTGCATGTGTGCATAAGAAGGCCAGTCCTCTCTTGCTTAATCTTCCCTGTAAGGTAAGAGTACTGTCCATATCATTAATGAAACTAGGCATGCAACTGTCATGGTGATTCAGGTGGGGGCTTGGCTAATAGGTCCCCAGAGCTGATGCTGACCAGTTTCTCCACTGGAATATAAAGAACTTATCCACAGCATTATCTATATTGTTGACACTAAGTAAAATAATTCCTTGGAAAACTTCAAAATTAGCATTTAAGGATGAAGGATGGTTGCAATTAGAACAGAGGTAGCACAGCCTGATGCTGCCCCCAGCTCCCTCCTCTATGCATCTTCTCACTTGACTGCATTCAGGGCCACTGGCCTTTTTTCTTTAAGGTGCAAGAACTTGAAATAAATATCTCAGGCCTCCTGATAGAGATTATTGGTAGAGTAGAGAGTGGCAGGAAACCTTTGCGAGATGGTGGATAGTACCCACCCTATATACATAAATAAAGTAGGTTATAATAAAGAATGTCTTCAAAATCTTAGTGGAGTTTTAAACTCTAACAGGTTAAAACTGGACTAAGACTTTTAGAAGGGTAGCTTGGTGGTATAGTAGATAGGATGCAGGGCCTAGAGTCAGGAAGACTCATCTTCATGAGTTCAAATATGACCTCAGACACTTACTAGCTGCGTGGACCATGGGCAAGTCACTTAACCCTTTTTGCCTCAGTTTCCTCATCCGTAGAAGGAAATGGCAAACCACTCCAGTATCTTTACTAAGAAAACCCAAAAAGTCACCAAGAGTTGGACATGACTAAACAGCAACAAGACTTTCTGAACACCCCATGTACGTATATCTCCCTCAGAGGTCTGCCATAGTTCTGTTCTCTTCCCACGTGAACTGAAATTCCACCCTCCTCTCCCCCACTAGTGACACTTCTTTACCTTAAATAATAAAATGCTATGGACCTGAATCCAAAAGGTCACTATAAAAATGTGCTTTACCTGGGAAAGGATGTGTGGGGTAGGGTTTGGGGAGGAGAATCTCCTCTAGCCTTCTGACATTAATTAGCACATTAGTACACATTAATTGCTTGTCACTTTGAAAGGCACAAAGAACTCAGCCCTGAGGGAATGTGAGAGTGGACCCAGGAAATTTTGATGGAGAGATGGAAGGACCTTAACTGTTTCTAGGGAAACCACCAAAAACTGCCCTAAGCTCATTACTTTGCCTAGGGCCAACCCTGCTACCTTTGTCTACAGCTGGCACACTGGGGGTAACACAGGGATTTATGAAACATTTTGAAATCTTCAGAGATAAAGATAAAAGAAAAAAGAATGAGAAATAAATGCTGCAATTGGGGGAGTGAGAATTGAGATACAATTTCTTCTTCTGCTACTTCTATTGCCAAAGGCAGGGGTCATTCTATAATGGCATAGCAACTTCCCTCCCTTCCTCCTAGGAAAGCCACAAACGGAAGGCCAAGATCTGGGTTTACTCTGCTTTCTTTGGTTGACTTTCCATGACCTCTGACCCTAGAATAAAAAAGGAAGTCCTCCCTCTAATAGCCCTGCCTCTGTCTCCAGTCTTTGCCCACATCCTCTTCTTCCGGCAGTACTCCATCCATCTAGTCAAGTATAAAATTACTCTTTATTACAGTGAGAGGGAACTTGGAAGTACAAAGTATATGTAATTAAGCTTCTGATTCCAAGTCCTTTAAGAAATGAATGGGGATGGGCACAAGCCTTTAAGAAATTGTTTATTTCCCAATGACCTTGGCTAAAAACCCTGGAGTCAATCTATATTCCTTCTCTCCTGCTTCCTATGCTAAATAACCAGGATCTCATAATGATCTTCCACATTTATCTCTTCTTTCTATTTTTACCACCATCACACTGGTTTATATCTTTACTACCTGCCATGTGAATTGTTGCAAGAGCTTCCTAACTAGTTTCTTAACTATCTTTTTCCAACTGTGAATGCCCAGTGTACCTTCTTAAAGAAAAAAAAAATTCTGAACAAATCACCATGCAACTCAAACACCTTCATAGGCTCTCCATTGCTTGCAAAAAAATAGCTACAAAGGGTTAAACCCAACATTTAAAATCTTCAATATAGGTACCCAACCTGACTTGACATTTTGTTCTCCCATTCCTCCCCTTTAAAATTCCTATTATCTAAAATGGGATCATTTGGGGTTTTCTGAAAATGTCCCATCTTTTTCTTAACCAACTAAGCTTGGTGGTCCAGTGGATAGAACATTAGACACTTAGCAGCTGTGTGACCCTGGGCAAGTCCCTTAATCCTGTTGGATTCAATTTCCTCATCTGTAAAATGAGCTGGAGAAGCAAGCAGCAAACCACCCCAGTATCTTTGCCAAGAAAATCCCCAATGGGGTCATGAAGAGTCAGACATGAGTAAAGAACATCATATTCTTACCCTCTCATGATATACCTTCCTCCCTAGCCTACTCTCCTCTCTGCCTATTAAAATCTTTTTTTTATTCTTTGCAGGCTCAGTTCAAAGGCCACTGCCGGCATGAAGCCATCTTTGCTCTCTTGACCTGTAAAAGATCTCTTATCTGTGTTCCTGGAGCACTGTTTGTGCCGCTTTTATGATAATAATTTCCTGTTTGAACAGTAGCATAATTAATAGTGTGCCCAGGGGCAGCTAGGTGGCCCAGTGGATAGAATATCAGTCCTGGAGTCAGGAGGGCGTGAGTTCAAATCTGACCTCCTCCACTTACTAGCTGTGTGACCCTGGGTAAGTCCTTTAATACCAGTTACCTCAAAAAAAAAAAAAAAGGAAAGGGGAAGGGAAGAAAAGGAAAAAGGAGAATTGCTTGCTCATCCATTTCTGGTAGACCAGTGTGAAAGACTTTGTCTTATTCAGTCAATACCCTATTATTGAATACCTGCTATACACAAGGAACTATGGTACTTTCTCAGAGAGAGGCAGAAGTAAGTGAGACATAGTTCCTGTCATAGACTATGTAGCTCAAGTCTTATTCATCTTTGTATCTTTTCATTCCCATCCCCTTGAGGTACTAAAAAATAGATTGCCAAGCACGTAGGAGCTCTTTAAATACTTTTTGACTTGTGATTTCATCAGAAGAGGGAACTCCTAGTAGAGAAAATCTCTCTATCAATACAAATCAGAAATTCTTTAGTGATTTACAATTTTAAAATTACCAGGATGCGGTGAGAGTTTAAGTGACTTTATCATAGACATTGAGTTAGTATATGTCATGGGAAGGATTTGAATCTGGGTCTTCTCATTTATGTATGTACATGGATAAAGTGCGACATAGCAGAGAGTGTTGGCCTTTGAGTCAAAAAGAACTGGATTTGAATCTTGCCTCTGACACAAAATCACTCTGTGACCCGAGCCAAATCACTCAATCTCTCTGTATTCCAGGCAACTCTGTATGGTTGCAAGTTAGAGCTCAGATGCCAATTCACACAGACAGAGGAAGTTCCGAACCTATAAACATGGGACTAGGTGAGTATAAATAAATACACATTTGAAGAAACAGGAAATCATATTACCTACCTTTTCCTCGGATAAAGTCTAAAGCTCATCCTTTCAGTATTTTCTTGCTGTGAACCCTCTTTCTGGTCAATAGGTCTTCTCTTATAGGTCTCAAAACTTAGATTTTGCTGTTCCTGCTTGCCTCTTCCCGCCTCCATGCTCAGACCTATGCTGAACATCCATTTTCAACCCCTAACTGTCCAGAAAAGTTGATTTGTCTTTCTGTTTGTACCTCAAGCCCACCTCTTTGAGGTTTTAGGGGAAGCGCCTTTCCTTGTACCATTTGCCATTTGCGCTCTTAGGTAAACTTTATTTGGCTACTAAGTTGAATCAGTCTGCCACTCTGCATATCCTGAGGTCCTGTCCCCTTAACTCTCCTCTTCCTGGTTCCTTTCTCTCTCTTTTCTCCCTTTCCATCTTTTTTTAAAATATAATTAATTTATTTTTTTCAAATCGCCAAAGGAGAAAAAAAGCTCTTCATAGCCTGGTCTCAACCTACCCTTTTAGTCTTCCTATAGTTTTCTTACTCCTGTGTATTCTGCAATCCTATGACATTTTTCTCTTTGAATAACACTCTCCATCTCCTGATTGGAACTTTCTCCCTCTTCACTTTCACCTCCTGCCTTCCTTGGCTTCTTTCAAGTCCCAGCTAAAATCCTCCCTTCTACAGGAAGCCTTTTCTGATACTACATTAATACTAATTCCTCCCCTCTCTGATTATATCTGTTATTCCATATATAGTTTGCTTGTAAAGAGTTATTTCCATGTTGCCTCCCTCATTAGAGTGAGTCCCTTGAAAGTAGGGCCTGTCTTTTGGGCTTCCTTGTTTCGGTATTCATTGTAGCACAGTGAACTGGCACAGAGAAGGAGCTTAATAAATGCTGTTGACTGTCTCTGTTAGCTTATCATCATGCCAAAACCAAATTTTAAATGTAGTGTCAAGAATTACTACCCACATATATGTAGTTAAGAGTTAATTTTTGATGCCAGAGCTAAAGCATTACCCTTTAACCTTGTTAGCTTTTACTGACTTCCTCCTGGACTTACTTTATACAAATAGAAAACCATGGGAAATTTCAGTATTAAATTCATTTACAACACTTAAAATCCTTAAGGGTACACATCTACATTTTATTAAATATATCATCAACTCCTTCTACCTTCTTAATCACTTTGGAATGGAAGTATTTTTGTCATATTTCTTCATGGAACTAGTCAGCTTTTGTGAGAGATAGCTAATGTTATTACCAATTGAATTATGAAATCACAAATATATATATGATGATGTATACAGACAGCACAGAATAAGGCTCTCCCATTGAGAGATGAGGGGGAGGGAGAGGTAGAAGGGGAAAGAGAGAGAGGAGACAAAGGGAGAAGGAAAGGGTGCGAGAAGGAAAGATGGAGAGGCAGACAGAAGAGAGGAGGAGAGGAGAGAGGAAGAGAGAAAGGAAGAAAGGAAGAGAGAGGGAGAGAGAGAATGAATCCTGAATCTCACCCAAGGGAAACTCCCCATTCTCTAGAGTAGCAATATGGGAATAGGGACATAATGAAAACTACCCTCTCTACTTCTCTCTTATCTTCCCAGTCTTTTCCTTTAGCAATCTGAAGTGGGGTTGGCCTCTTCTATCTCCTCTCTTGAAGCCAGAAATTGACTCAATATGCTAAAACAAACTTGAAACTTCACCAGTCCCAAAGGGATAGAGTTTGAGAATTGAAGCTCTTAACTCTTGTCCATTCCACCTCACCCATCACTTAGGGCAGGGCCTACATCTGTACTAGGCAGGAGACATTACAATACTAATGGGCATTGGGGGTGAAAAAGTTACACACATTTCCACCTCATGTTTTAGAAACTGAAAGAAAAAAAAATGCTTTACTTCGTACCATGAATTCATCAGGCTCTAGTCTCAAGATTGATAGCATTTTTCATCATGGGTCTTTTGAATTGTGGTGGACAATGATATTGGTCAGTTACTAAGGGTGTCATGGTTGATTATCTTTCAGTGTTGTTACTGTGTACATTGTTCTTTTGTTTCTGTTCATTTCATGTTGCATCAGTTCATGTGCTCTGAAGTTGTTTTTTTCTTTCTGAAACCATCCCCTTTCATAATTTTTATAGCACAATGTCCATCATATTCATATACCATAACTTGTTCAGCTATTTTCTAATTGGTAGGCATCCTCTCAGTTTCCAATTCTTTACCACCACATAAAAAACATAAATATCTTTGTACATATGGGTCCTTTTTTCCCTTTGATTTCTTTAGGTTAGTGGTATTACTGGGTCAAAGAATATGCATAATTTTATAACATTTTGTTATAGTTCCAAATTGCTCTCCAGAATGGTTGAACTAGTTTAGTTATGCATTCAACAATGCATCAGTGTATCTATTTTCTAATATTTCTTCCAGCATTCATCATTTTCTTTTTCTGTCATCTGAGTCAATGATGGTGAAGGTGGGAGGGGATAACTCAGATATGTTTAATGTGCATTTCTCTAATTACTAGTGGTTTAGAGATTTTTTTATATGATCACCGATGGCTTTGATTACTTCCTCTGAAAACTACTTCTTCATATCCCCTGACCATTTAGCAATTGAGGAATGAGAGTATTTTCTGTTGGGAGGATTAGTTCATTAGGTAGGGCCATGATAGTTATTTTCAAATATTTGAAGGATTGTCATACAGAAGAATACTACTTATCCTGTATCTTAAGAATAAACATAGTGCACAATTGCAGAATGATTGAATAAAACACATATTCAGTGCTTACTATATAAAGAACATCAAATATAAAAATAAGATAGACTCTGCCCTGAAGGGGTTCACATTCTAAGAAGGTAAAGGACAGATATTTCAGTTCAGTGTAAAGAAAAACTTAAAATTATTCAAAAAAGAGGATAGCCTGTCCTTTTAAATGGTGAGCTCTTTGTCACTTTAAGAGCTCATGATGCAGTAAGTGGAAAACAGGACTCTATAATCTTTGTGATTCCTTTCTAACTTAAGAATCCATAATTCTATGAATCTACAAGTAGAAATAAGATGAAATAAGGGACAAAGTTGCAGTTTGGAGGTAGATGGGATGATGATTGCTGTTGTTGGTTCTTTGATCTGGATGGAAGTGAGGAATGAAGGAATGACAGAGCTAAGTTGCCCAACTGGAACTGCCCAACTTGGATCCCCAGTAGGCAGGTCAGATTACTCACAGGTTATTTATCCTTTATTCTCAAAGAGGACCATGACATCAGGAAGATGATGATATGACTTGTAAGTGAATTAAATTTAAGTGAGGGAGGGCCATGCAAGGTCACTAGCCTCACTTTTTCTTTCAGAGTTATTTCGGTCCAATGGCAAGTTATACATCAGGACAAGTGGAGATGACCCCCTAAAGACAAAAGGAGTGTAGAACTCTGTGGTAGAACTGTATAGACTAACAGCAAATGAAGCCAAAATATGGGGAACATAAAAAAAAGCACATAGCTTTCCTTTCTAATTTTCCTTGATCTTTCATTTATTAGTTTGCTTAGATGAAACCATTCTGTAGGCAGCTGGCTAGTACAGTGGATGGAGTGCTGGGCCTGAAGTCAGGAAGTCTCATCTTCATGAGTTCAAAGACACTTACTAGCTGCAGGACTGTGGGCAAGTCACTTAATCCTGTTTGTCTCAGTTCCTCTTATGTAAAATAAGCTCGAGAAGGAAATGGTAAACCACTCCAGTGTCTCTATCAAGAAAACCCCAAATGGGGTCACAAAGAGTTGGACATGACTGAAAAAATTGAACAACAATCTGTTCTATAACTTCCAAGATAACATATTCTCCTTGAGTGCAGACTAATTTTTTTTCCCTAGATGTTGAATCCTTAGAATGGCTTCTCACATCTAATAGTAGTTCTCTGAGTCAATTTGATTTGAGCTCAACACATTGGCATAATTGATAGATCTGACAGATGTAGTTGTTGCTGTCAGAAATCTTTGTAAAGTCAAAGAAAATAGGAGAAATGACACAAGGCTGGAAATGAGCAAATGATGTTTCCACTCATCAAAAAAGGGAAGAGGATAGTCCTCCAACAATTCTTCTGAGCTAGATTTTGATTCTTGTGGAGAGTCTAGAAAATATTAGACTATGAGAATCTTTAAATGTATGTAAGGATCACCAAGAAGTAGCAAGGGTTCTTGGAGAGGGCTAAATAAAAGTCCAGTAAAGGGAATTCATAAATGCCCAAATGACTGAACTGAAAGGGCCAAGGAGCAATGTTGTATAGAGGAAGGGGTGTTGATTCTGGGAGTCTAGAGATCAGGGTTTGAAATTTCCCTGATACTTGCTGTCTGACAACGAACAAGTTACCTAACCTTTCCCAGTTTCTATTTTCTCACTTGTAAAATGGGAATGATATCTACAATACTTAGCTCACATGGATATTTTGGGGATCAGATAAGATAATGTATGTAAAGCACTTACTGGATCATTTAAATTGGCTTTAAAATGTATATTTTATTTCATAACGATTAATAACTGGATATTAGAGTAGAAAGAGATCTTGAGCAGGAAGCCTCAGAAATCAATGTTTGTCCCTCTGTTTTTCCACATTTTATCACTGATTTCTATAAGATATATATATATATCAGTGAGGTAGCCAAGTGGTACAGTGGATACAACTGAAGTCAGAAAGATTTATCTTCTTGAGTTCAAATCTCACCTTGGATTAATTTACCTGCTGTGTGCCTCTAAGTCAATCCTGCTTGCCTTAGTTTCCTCATTTGCAAAATAAGCTAGAGAAGGAAGTGGCAAACCACTCCAGTATCTTTGCCAAGGAAACCCCAAGTGGAGTCACAAAGGGTCAGACATGACTAAAATGACAAAATAACAATAACAAAAATACTTAACAGATATTCAGATAACACAAAATTAGAAGGGATCACTGTCACATTGGATTACAGAGGCATTATTCAAGAGAATTCTTACAAGCTAGAATAAACATTCAAAGCTAATAAGATTAAATTTGATAGGCATACACATAAAGCTCTATACATGTGTTCAAATAAGTAGTGGATGAAGGAGTCATGGGCTACAGAGCAGTTTTAGTAAAAGGATTTATTTTCAGTGAGTTGTAGTAGACTGTGCATTCAATTTCAGTCAACCACATGATGGCAGTCAAAAAAAAATGACATGATTTTAGGCAGTTTTAAAAGAAGCAGTGTCCAGAAAAAAAAAAAAGTTATAGGTATGGAGTACTCTGCTCTGACTAGAGCACAACTGCAGTACAGAATCTGGAAAATTCCATCTGGAATATTGTGGGTACTGCTTTTTAGACATGGCATTGACAACTGGAATAGATCCAGAGAAGAGTTAGCAGGTGATGGCAGCTGTAGAGACCATGTGATATAAGCATCAGACAGGTGAACTGGAGATCCCTCCCTCTTAGACTCTTTAGCTTCCTCTGAGACTGAGTTTAATTGTCACCTGGTATAAGAGGCCTATACAGATCCCCACAGAGCCTAGTGTCCTCCCCACCCAAATCACTTTGTAAATATTTGATATTTAAAAGGCGTCTTGGTTTCATGGTAAAAGATAAGGGCCCAGGATTCAGAAAGATCTGGATTTGAGGTTTGCCTTTGACATATACTGCTTGTACGACCTCAGGCAAATTATTTGACCTTTTAGAGACTTGAATATTTCTCTAATACTAAAAATTATCTAACAGTTGATTATTTATATCAGTGAAAGGAAGTTGCTCACCAGGAGTTTCTTGTATTAATGAAATCACAGGTATAGACCAAAATACATGCAGACATTCATCCTTATCTGCAGACTCATGCATAGGCGTATGTATGTTTTATACATGTGTATGTATATGCATATAGAGATATTTTGTGTGCATATGGACACACATTTTATCTAGGGAAATGGAAAAAGTAAATATATACTGGGATTAAACTAACTGAGCTGTACACATGCACACATATTTTATCTGGAGAAAGGGAAAAGGAAAATGTATATAGTCTATCTCTCATTATGCTAACTGAGCTAGAGGGAGAAATCAACCACATGTGTGTACATACATCTATGTGCTTATATATATATATATATATATAGATACACAATCTTTTCCTGCCTTGAAAGTACATGTTCTTGTAACAATATACAAACATATATGCAAGTGTTTGTACATAGATATAAATTGTTATATATTTTGGTCTAGATCCATTATTTCATTAGCCTATCTATAACCATCCTCTATAACTATAGATATCTATAGGTAGATTTGTATGCATATGCATATATATATATATATATATATATATATAACTATGCTTATATGACCATAAAGGCATTTATACATATAAAGAGATAGAAAGTAAGACAGAATATGATACTTTCTATGATTGCACTAACTGGGCTCGAGGGAGAAACCACCACCACCAATAACATGGGTATGTGTGTGTATAGACACACATGTATGCATGTACATGTATGTATGCACATATAAATATACATATGCACATATAAATACATAGAGTGACTTTTTAAGCTTTTTAATAGCTGGAAGTTACACTAAGACTTTTCAATCACCGTGTATATGCTTGTCTGGGTATATGTTGTACTCTGTTCTCCCCTACTAGAAGGTAAGATCCTTGAGGTCAAAGGTTTTCATTTTGCTTGTATTCTTCTGTGTCTGTACACCTAACACTTAGAACAGAGCTTGGCACAGTAGTAGGTTGTTGCTTAATAAACGAATGTTGAATAAATTGGATGACTGAGAAATGTTTAGGCTGAAGAATATTTCAGTGTAGGGAATGTTTATATAGATGAAGGCTTAGACTTAACCTCAGAGGACTAAGCCAGGATGCCTGGTGGAAGTTACAAAGATCTAGATTTCTGCTTAATTTAATGACAGATCGATAATTTAGTAAGCACTTACTATGTGCCAGGCATCTTAGTAAATACTGGAAATAGAAATATGTGCAATTAAATACGTCTGTACACTTATTGTAGCTTAAATTCTTATAGGTGAAGGCAACACATAAGAAGAAATGAGAAAGAGGAAAAGAGAGGGTTTGTGGGTAATGGGGGCAATAGAAAATCTCAGAGACAGGAGCAAAGCCAGGAGAGAAGTCAGCATGGAAGGTCTGGGGACATCCTTAAAAATGGTGGTTCCCAGGGCATAAACTTACCAGTTGAAGGAAGGTGCCACAATGATGGCCATTTCCCATACTGAGAAGGGTGTTGGGGGAGATGGGAATCAAAACTGTTTTAGGAGGTAGTGGATTTTCCTCACTGAAAATATTAAATCCACAACTGATTCCTAGGATGCCCACCTGTTAGTGATATCATGGAAGGACTCCAGTACAGATTGTATTTGTATAACTTCCATTTTTGTGATTGTGAGGGAAGAACTGCTATCTTGAAGTAGCTACAGGATACAGTAGATAAAGGGCCAAGTCAAAAGTCTTACATCAAGGCCTTGGATCAAGAAGACTTGAGTGCAAATCCAGCCCCAGATATTTATTAGTTCCGTGAACTTGGGCAAATCACTTAACCTCTTTTTCATTTCTTCAGCTATAAAATGGGGATAATAATAAACCCTATTTCTGAGGATTGTTGTGAGGGTCAAATGAGATATTTGTAAAATACTTAGCACAATGCCTGATACATAGTAAATGCTATATAAATGTTGGCTGCTTTCATTAACACTATCATCATTATTATATTGTAATATTATATAGTCTTCTCCTCTAAAAGCCCCAGTGACTTGGGTGTTGGAGTTTAACAGTCAAAGGGCTAGTGGCAAACCTTGGCTCCCCCCAGGAGAACTGGCCACTGGGATCTGAAGCCACTTCCTATCCCTCTACACCTCGGCAGGCAGTTGAATTCTCATCCCAAGTACCCACTTTGAAATTGCCTGATAGCTTCTCTAGGGCGCTGCTTTTAAAACACAGGACTAAAGCTGTCTGCCAACCACATGGACTGAGTCCTAAATTGTAATGCCAGATGACTGCTGAGGCCCAGCTGCCAGAGCTGGCTTGACTTCTGGCACACTGCTAGGCTTCCTGGTTCAGAGATTCTGGAGCTTCCTGGGACAGCTGTTCCCACCTTCTGAAACCACAAACCACCCTAAATGTTCTGCCTCTGCTGTACCTACCATTTGGGTTTCTCTTTGGGATTTACAACAATATAATTCCTTCAGAGGTGGATAAAGGGGCTCCAAGAGAATGTTAATGTGAACTTGTCTTTGTTCTTAATTAGATCCCTTCAAGGGAAAACCTCCTGACCTGGTTTCTTATCTAGTTTTGTCGGAGCTTGTCAGCGTTATCTAAACACTTTGAAGAAATCTCTTAACCAGCCCAGTTACTTGTTTGCTTGCAGGATATATTATCATAATCCTAGTCAATTGGAAAAGGAAATGAATCTGTGATCCACTGATCAGGAAAGGTCTCTCTGGGTCTCAGTTTCCTTTTGTGTAAAAGGAAGGGCGTTGGGTTTCTTATATTACCTATAGTTTTGAATCTTTTAAGTCCTTAGGGTATCATACTTAATGATGAAGCCAAGAAGTAGTGGAATTGAGGAATTTTGTGCAGCATACTCTCAATGTTTAATGGACTGGGGTCTTCCAACTGCTGTTATGTTTTGCAAACCCAAATATTCCATTTGGGCAAAGCTTGGAATATGCTTTATAAGAGGATCGTAGATTTAGAGTTGTAAGGGACCTTAGAAGCTATTTGGATTACCCCCTCCTTCTTTTATGGATGAGGAAACTGAGACCTTCACAACCAAAGAGCCACCATGCTTCTAATGGTCAGTAGTAAGATCAGACACATTTCCTGATAGATGGAACACAGTTGGCATGTGAGAAAAAAGCACTTCCAAAGTGATCCAGAGGTGCAAATCTTACCCTGACTTTTCAGCATTAGGCCAGGATGTCATCTCCATATGGGTGTCAGGTAAATTCAGAGCTTTTTAAAATTTTCGTTTACATTCCTCGTTCCTTAAACTCTGGTTCCCCTATACACAAGGAACTTTGTGGAGTAACCAAAGAGAGCTGAGTCTCTATGGTTTCCATTTCTTGCACCCCCATTTGCTCGTTCCTCCATCCTCAACTAGCAGTGCCTAGAGGTGTCATGGGGCTAACATCTCCAAACCTCTTATGGGACTTGACCTCCTCTTATGCTCTGTACAAGTTAATGCTGCCTTAACAGCCTACCACAGGCTTGCGATGAAATTTCCTGGTGTCTTCCTCTGCTTGTCTGCTTCTTCCTGGCCTCCTGTCTTGCCTTGAAGTATTCACATGTTAATCTAGAACTTTAAGTAAATAAGTGGATATCTGTGCTATCCCTGAGGCTAGGCCCATGGAAACTGGAAGAAAGCACCACTCAAGAAAACTGAGGGAAATTCTCTCTTTGCTCTTTCTTCCTTGATTTTTTTTCTAGTATAGAAAAGTACAGTATTTTCTAGAATATTTTAACAAAATATCTGAAGCAGGAATCATGATTTTGTCCCCATTTGGCCACTTTGACCTTGAATAAGTCTCTTATCCTCTCTCACTCTAAATTTTCTCACCTCAAAAGGGATTAGATTGGGAATTCTCAACCTAGAGTACATTAACTCATTTAAAAAATAACTATATTTCAATATAACTGGTTCTCTTTGTAATTCTATGTATTTTATGGATTTAAGAACATCATTCTGCAAAGGGGTCCATAGGCCTTACTAGATTGCCCAAGGGGTCCATGACTCAACAAGGTTAAGAAGTCTTGGACTAGATAGTGTCCAGAGGGCTGGGGCATGTCTCTGCTACACATGCTAACCCTGCCTTGGGCTATCCATCTACTATACCTTACCATGTCTAAAGCCTACTAAAGTTTACTACATCTAAAGCCCCTTTTGGCTCTTAGATTCAGTGAGTTTGGAGTCTAAATGATTCAGATTGACCCAACTAGGTAAATTATAATCATGAATTCCCTTTTATGGAGATGGAAAATTGGAGGCTCAAAAAGTCAAGATCTCAAGTACACAGAGAGAGACATAGAATGAATTGTTGGGACCAGAACCCAAACCCAAGCCGGGTGAAATTTGGCCTCTGTTGCTTCTCTCCTCTTCTTTTGAACTCAGGTATTTTTAAAAAATTATTTATTTGTAGAATTTTAGTCATATTTACATTTCAGCATCAATAAAATATAACTGGATAAGGAAGAGAAGTGGAGTAAGTCTTTAAAACCCTCAGAAAAACTAGATCTGTTGTCAGAAATACGAGGAGAAGGTTGAGATAACATCCACTAGGGATGGGGAATCTTGGAGGAACTTTATTAGATTGGAGGCAATTCTTACTCTCCTAATTACCTCCTGAAGATAGTTGTGGAAAGCAGAAGAGAGGACCTGCTGAGCACCTCAGGTTGCTCCAAGTGACTTTGGACGGCAGTAAAGTACCAAATATACTATAATCAGCGCCAGCTCTGCGCTGTGCTCCCAACATAAGGCTAGGGTGAACAGATCTGATTTCAGTGTATTTTTCAAGATTCTTCACTCCTCCAGCCTTAATGAGGGGAGGAGATTGGCCCTTAGAAATACTTTACCATGGGTATTTATAGGAGACCTAATGCACCAGTTGTCTTCTTTTCATATTACTGCCCCGATTCTTCAGTGCACAAGATGAATAATTTACAAAAAAAGCACACGTAAGTATCTCTTTATTATTCATTATAATGAACTGAGACAGGAGTAATACTCCACTCTTCTGGAATCCCTCAGGGCTCAGCTCTGCCAGGCTGTGCTTTGCTTTCCCACAGTTAATTTGAGTGGAAGGAGACTTTTCTCTGTGGACATTTGGACTAACTGGGACAGAGAGTATTTGGAAGGTTGGGGCCCTGTATATACATGAGGAAGGAAAGGCGTGAGGAAGCGACAAGCCTAGGATAGCAAGGGCACTGTTGCGGCAAGTTCTGAGAGAATGGACATAACTGTTGGGTGCCAAGTAATGAGATGATACAAGGAATTGTCAAAGAGTAAGAGAAATTGGTCGTTGGTGAGTGCTGGCAGAATACAAATTAATTTTAATATTATCCTGAGCAGAACATAATTAGGAAGGTAAATCTGCAGGAAAAGAAAAGCATATTGTACATTTTACTGCCAATCTAAATCAGTTGAAATTATTATTTCCTTTTGGGATTTTTTTTTGAGGGGGGTTATCTGTGCTATCATTCCTTCCATTAGAGTAAATGATTGAGAACTCTTCTATAGTTAATCTGCTCTTCCTCAGAGCTAAGCAAAGGATGGTAGACACGTTGGAAAGTATGAGTGGAGAAATGTCACTATCAACTTCCATTTTTTCATGGTATAAAAGAAAAACACCTTGGACTTAGAAAGATTTAGGTTCAGCCATGCGTGGTTGTTTATTGGCTATGTAACTTTTGTGCTAACTGAATTTACTTCATTTTAGTTTGAGCAACATAAGGTAAAGTCTCTGTCTTCATGAAACTCAGTCAATTAATACATCAAAATAAAACATGACAGACATTTCTTAATCCACGGTTTACAGAGTACTGTGCAGAGTTGGGAGGTGAGGAGGATGGATTTAAATAAGACATAGTCCTTTACCCCAAGGACCTTATATTCTGGCAGGGGACTCAAGCAACAGCCTAAATAGCTGTAATAAGCAAATGATAAGTATATCTGAGAATTAAAAAGCAAAGTGCTATATGAAGTCAAAGTAAGGGATGATTATTACCAACTGAAGGGAATAGGCAAAGTTTCATGAAGGAAGAAGCATTTGATTGGAGCTTTAAAGAACGAGTGGGTAGGAATACTAGAGGTGAAAAGAAGGGAGTACGTTCCAGATTAGGGAACAATGTGAATAAAAGGGTGGAACCAGGAGAAGCCTTAGGTGTATGGAGATATCTAGGGAGCAAGGAATAGTCCAGTTTAATTGTAGTGTAGAGAGCATGACTGGAACCTGAAGGAGAACAAGAAAGATCATTCTGGCAATAGCATGGAGGATAGACTGGATAGAGCAGATGTTAGAGGGAGGATATGTAAGGAATAGATCGGGGAAGGTCATGCATGTTTGGAATGAGGGCCTGCCCTAAGATAGTAGTAGTCAGAGTAGAGAAAATGGATTTCAGAGATGGAGAATTTATGGGACTTGGTAACTGACTGGCTACAAGAGATAGCTATGAGAGGAATGAGTGAAAGAATCCCATGGTTTTGCATATGGGGAAATGAGAATATAATAGTATTACTAATAGAAATCATGAACTCAGAAAAAGAAGGATATTTCTGGAGAAAAGATAATCTTGGTATCGGACATATTGAATTTGAGATGTCTGTGAGATGCCCTCTAAGCACTTGAGGTTATGGATCTTGAGCTGAAAAGAAAGATCAGGACTGGAGGTACAGATTGAGCAATCATTTTCACAGAGGTGCTAATTATAGGCACTGCATTAAATGCAATTGCTAAGGGAGGAAGTGAAAAGAAAGAATAGGACATGGGAGAGACATTTGATGCACAATCATATAAAATAGTGAAAAGAGGAAAAGGGGACTGTGAAAGATGAGTTAGAGAAACAGGAAAAAGAACCAGAAGAGAGAAACATCCCTAGAGATGGAGAGTATCTAGATGGTGAAACCTACTTATTCAATAGGGGCAGCTAGCTGGTGCAGTGGATAGAATGCTGGATCTGGAGTCAGGAGGATCTGAGTTCAAATCCAGCCTCAGATACTTACTAGCTGTGTAGCCTTGGGCAAGATACTTCATCCTCACCCTCTTTGCCTCAGTTTCCTCATCTGTAAAATGGCCTGGAGAAGAAAATGGCAAACCACTCCAATATCTTTGCCAAGAAAACCTAAAGTGGGGATCACAAAGAGTTGGATATGACTGAAATGAATGAACAACACCAAACTTATTCAATATTTTCTAAAGTTGCAGGGAAGGACTGAAAAAATAGCACTGGCTATATGGAGTTTCAGTGTAGTGTTCTTTCTATCCTTGTTTCCAGAGGTAAGGGTCTATGGATGTGAAAAATCACATTGACCGCTCAGACTTTAATTATGCAATGAGTCACTTCCTGGAGCTATTCCCCCCACCCTTCTTATCTTAATTATTGTTAAAAGGGATGACTCCCTGATGTCAACACCAGGGAAACTCTGAGCCCCCACCCTATTCTGACACTGGGGAAGGGGTGGGGAAAAAAGATATTTGAAAATGAAGGCGATATAAAAATGAAAGCTGTCAATAAGCTTTTTAAAAAGAGAGAACATTTTCATACAAGTGGTAAGGACAGAAGACTGCTTCTTGGCGTTGAGAGAATGATTTACTGCTGTTGATGGTGGTGGTGTTGTTGGTCTTTCATTCTTGAGCAGGACCATGGTGGCAATGAAGGCAACGAAGTACAAGTCTGATCATGGCAAACTCCCCACCCCTACCCCATTCAATCAACTTCAATGCTTCCCTATTACCTTCAGGATCAAATATAAAATATTTTGTCTAGCATTCAAATGCCTTCATCAACTGGTCCCTTTCTACTTTTCCAGTCTTTTTAAGCTTTAATCTGCCTCTTCCCTCCAAGTTTTCTGTGATCCAGTGACACTGGTCCTTTCATTTTCCTTACACAAGAACCTCTATACCAGATCTGAGCATGTCCACTGGCTTTCCCCCATAGTTGTAACTGTCTCCCATCCTGGGACATCACCAGTTTTCTTGACCTTTGTATTGCCACCAGACTTCAATGACTTTGGAAGAGCAAGGCTGATGGCTTTGCACAGTTCTACCTCACTTGCGCCCAATTCACTTGCAAGCCAAGACTTCACCCTCATGATGTCACTGGTCCTCCTCAAGAACAAAGGATGAAGGACAATTCTCTTCCTCTTAATCTCTGCCTCCTCATTTCCTTAGCTTCTGTCAAGTCTCTGCTGGATTTCCACTTCCTATAAGAAGCTTTTCCCAATACCCCTTTCAAGCTTATACATTGCCTCTGTGACTATCTCAAAGTTACATAGCTTGTTGGTACATAATTGTTTACATATTTGCTCCCCTGTTGGACTGTGAGATCCTTGAGAGCAGGGACTGTTCCCCCAATTTTCTTTGTATCCTCAGTGCTTAATACAGTGCCTGGCATACAGTAGGCATTTAATAAATGCTTGTTGACAACAATTTAGAGAAGTTCAGCAGTGAAGGTGAGGAGAGAATGATAGCTCGATGAGCTGGAGATGATATGAAGCTATATGAAGTATAACATATGATGTGTGTGTGTATATTTATAAAGATACTGACATTTGCATAAGTCTATAATATTGGGGAGATCTAAGCATGTTGATAAACTGGCAGGAATAAAGGAATCGGTGGAGAGGGGAAAATGGAAGATTCATGAGAGATGATGCATGATTCTTACTGAAAACTCCTTTAAGGAGTGGGAAAGAGTGGCATTGATGGTAAAAGTAGAGAGCTGGCCCTCATGAGTAGAAGGTATATTTTACCACTTATGTCTATGAAGGTAGAAGAAAGTTGATAAAACTGAGGACTAGGAGAGAGATGAGCTGAGTCCAGTGGACTTTTGTCTTACTAATGAATTAAGAGGTCAGGTTATCTGCTGTAAAGGTCAGGGTGGCAGTTCAGATGAAAGGAAAGAAAAGAAGGTTTGGAATAGTTTCTAGGGGGAATAAAATGAATAAAAACAGGTAGAACTGAAGGATTGCTAAGTATCAGTGAGAGTGTTCAACTGAGGTGATGTACCCTGAATTTGTAGTAGGGGAAATCATCTTGATTGTGTTACTTTATACATTGACACTCAGCAGTCTTGGAGCAGGAACAAAGATGTCATGTGGTGAAGCTTAGTCAAGGATACTGATTCACAGTTCAGGGGTGGTGAAAGATCAGGGGGAGTAAGGGATTCTAGGACTGCTGATACATTAAAGTGGCAGAAGATAAGATCAAAGCTAGGTCTTGATGCAAGTGAAGCAAAAGTGGAAGGGATGGATTGGGAAAAGAGAGATGAGTCAAATCTTGAAAGGACACAAAAAGGGTAAAATTAATTTTTTAGTGTGATGAAGAAAGTGGGAGAGTTATAAAGAGGGGAAGGGGGAAAAGGATAGAATTCCAAAGATCAGAATCTTGGGAGTGGTATAAATTCATGACCTAATGATTTTAAGGCATCATTATGCTGGAGTAAAGTGAAAGGGAGAAGTAAGTCTTTGGAGTGGAGGAAGCTGTGGAATCATACGGTGAATTTGTCAGAGGAATCATCACTACAAATATTGATATCCTCCAAGCCAATTGCAACAGGGTATGATAGAGCTTGATCATGAGTCAATGAAAAATTTGAGACAATCAACTGGATGTTTGTAATGACAGCTGCAAGGAAGAAAATAGAATAAGTGAAACAAAAAGGGAGGGATGACTGAGAGTGTAGAACAAGGAGAATCCCCCTCCTTCTCCTGAGTCAAGGAGTTGATGGGAGCAGAAGGAAAAGTCTTCAGTGGAGAGGGCATCTAATGGACTGCAAGATCCATGAGTTAATAGTATGGTAAGCACTTTCTCTATCAGAATGTAAGCTCTTTGTAGGCAGAAACTATCTCCTTTTCCCTCCCAGCTGTTATCCCAGTGCTCTGCAAAGAGTACACATCTAATAAGTGATTTTTGAATTCATCCCTTCTCACCCCAGCCCTGTAAGCCAGATAGCACAAGTGTTACTATCCATATTTAACATGTTAGGAAACTTCAGCTCAGAGAGGTAGGCAGAAATAAAAGGTGCCATAAATATTATATGGTCAACAGAGAACTTCTAACTTTAATCTCAGAGTTTGAAGGGATATGCAAAACTTGGATTTTCACATATAGCATGTCTCCAGGAAATAATACTCAGGGCTTCTGGGTCTGGGGGGAAGAAAGGTTATATGGAGGAATTTCAGCTGGAGTGAATGAGGGATTGAGAGACGAAGAAGGTTTGGGCACTGACACGGAGAACAGAGTGACACAAGGGAAAAATGGAAGACACAAAGATGGTAGTAGAAAGGAAAATCCATTTATAGATATAGTTGCATCAGGATAGTGCATGGCTTGACTCTATAAAGGATCCTGCTGCCATTTCCCCCCTAGAAATTGAGAGGGGAAGACAGACCTCTCCCCTCCAGCAGAAATGTTCCATTGGCAATTAGACTGATATCCAGATGGAGTAAGGAAGTAGACCTATTGGAGTACGGAATAGAGAGGTTCTCCCCAGATGTCAGCATGCTAGGTCAAAAGTTCTAGTAGACCTTCCTTAATCTGTGCTTTGGGTGAAGAACTACTGTTTCAGTGTTGGATCTCCAGGATACATCTTTTCTGGGTCGCGTATAGTTCATTTGGTAGAATACCTCCCTGATTCTCAATTGTTTCACCATTAAATTGAATAGACTAATACCTCCCTTTCCTTCTTCACAAATTTGTTGTGGGGATTAAACAAGACAAAATGTTGTGAAGATTAAATGAGCTTATATATATGTTTGTGTGTGTGTGTGTGTATACATGTATATAGGCATGCTTTATAAACCGTAAAATGTTTTACAGATGTAATTTGCCATTATTACTATTATCATATATTCCTGAACATTCCCATGTTGCAGTGTTTTCTATATCCCCTCAGTAAATGAATAAAACCAAGGTTGGGATAAAGGATTGTGTCATGATTGTGTCCAGGTCAGTAACTTCCTCCCCTCTCACCTGGTTTGACTTGTCTAACGTTTCCTATGAGATGAGAAGAGGCTCTTCTTCCTAGATTGGTAACCTGTGGAACTTAGCTGAAGGAGATAAAAATTAAAGACAGCAGTCTTCTGGAACTGAAATGCATAAGTTTGCTAAAGTTAACAATGCTGCTTGTATTGCCCCTAGGGAATTTCTCTCTCCATGCATACCATGAACCAGGAAGAGAGATCGATTTTTTTTCAAGGGAAAAGTTTTCATAATTTCTATGAAATGAGACCCTGTCCTAAAAAAAAAAAAAAGATTCACTTATTTAAAATATATAGATTTAAAAAACAAAACAAAACACCAAGAACTAAACAAAGAAAACACTTTACAAACACCAGAGAGATGGTAACTAAGATGGGTGAAGGCCTTATGAAGATTGTACATCATTCCCCATCCCCACCCCTCCATCTGTCCCACACCATCTGGCTATTTAAAATGGGAATCACATAAAAACCCAGAGCAGTTTGTTTAGGCATGTAGTCTGTTTAGGATAGCACAGAATGTATCAAAGAATCTTACTGGGTCCCCATTTGGCCACCATAAGTTTATAGGACTATACATGGATGGCGGTTGAACATATCTATTTATTAAACTCCAACTGCTCCTTAGGAAGGGAAGTATGATCCGTGGGTAAAACACTAGGAAATCTGTTAGGAGCCCATTGGCCTTTGGCCCATTGTCCCACCATTACGCAGAATGGGAGACGTGCACTAAGCTGACGCACCCTGGGGCCTGAGCTTTACCACTGACCCTTCTCCTGAGAGGAAGGAAGAAAATGTGTGCTCCAAAATTTGAAAATGTAAGAAAAGGGCCAACAGGACCGCCTGTCTAGGGACAGACCAACGTACCCCGCTTCTACTAAGCACTCACTTAAGATGGCTAGTTATAGATTCAGGGCTGCAACTCAGTGCCTCAGCTTCCAAAAAACTTCAAACCTCAACTCACAGGTTTGTTGTGAGGATGATGTTTTATAATTGTTATTATACTATGTTCAGCTATTATGATTATCTGTGACCTGTGGATAATAGTGTCTACCAGTTAATGAACTTCATAGTTAGTAATATAATCGGAAAGGAAATACAGACATAGCCTGTTGAGTGAAACGGTTTGGGTGAGGATCTATCGAAATAGAAGATAGTATTAAATACTGGTAACTTGATACAATAGGAAAAAGGGCAAGATTTGGAGCCAAAGAATTGATTTTGAACCTCATCTCTGCCACCTACTACTTGTGTGACCCTGAGTAAGTCACTTAGCTCTCTGAGTTTCAGCTTATTCAACTATAAAATGATACCAATGGACCAGATGATCCCAAAGATCACCACCATTGGTTGAAAGAGCCTTGAAGCTGGAGTCAGAGGGCCTGGATTCAAATTCAGATTCTGATGCTTTTAACAATGTGCAAGTCATCTTATGTCCCCAAGTCTCATTTTCCAATTTGTGAAATGAGGATATTGAGCTAGATGGCTTCTCTGATCTCTTACACCTCTAGGTTTATGATAATGGTATATACTCACCCTGTGCTACATACTTGAGCTGTGTGTTCGTGGGTGGGGGAAATCAGTTAACGAACAGACTATGGGATGAAGTTTTTTGTTTATGTTTGCTGAAGGAATTAACAACCCCATCCTGTAAGCAAGGTAATCACCAAACTAGACAAGACAATATGTAAATGCAGTACTGTATAGTGGTTACTGGTGAAGAGAAAGACTGGTGAAGGAGGGCAAAAGTAGCCAGTGATTTCACAGAGGAAATGGGAACTGAGTGGGACTTTGAAGGAGAGGTACATTTTAGATAAGTATTAGGGAGGGGAGATTATTTCCATTATGATCCACATGAGCAAAGTCATAAAGTCTTGTTCACAGCATTGTGGATTAGTGGAGAGGTGAATTGGGAAGGACTGGTAAGAAAATGACTTCTTTGCTTTGTGAGATACTTTTATTGTTGAGTTGTTTCAATTGTGTCTGATTCTTCGTGACCTCATTTGGGGTTTCCTCAGCAAAGGTACAGGAGTGATTGGCCATTTCTCTCCAGCTCATTTTATAGATGAGGAAACAGACAAAAAGGACGTAAGTAACTTGCCTGGAGTCACGCAGCTAAGTGTCTGAGGACAAGTTTGAACTCAGGTGTTCCTGACTCCAAGGCCAATCAGACATATCCTGTGTTAACTGGTTAGAGTGGCAGAACCAGAGCTATAGTATTTTCCCAGATTTAGACATAAATTCCACAGACTCTTCTGTTATGCTCCTTCTGCAAATGTGGAATGGAACTGTGAAACACAGCGCTACCTGCCTGACAGCAGAGAGATGTTCTTAAGGTTCTTTTCATCTCTAGGATTTTCTGACCTTATGAAGCTTCCCCATAGCCCTTTCTGGCATGTGTAGAAATCGCTGGGCTCTAACCTGCGTGCTGCCAGAGGCCCTGCTCCCACACTGATGTACAGGAAGCTCAGTACTGACTTACCCCATTCCTCAAAAAGATATCAAGCTCCCCAGACTCACCGCTTTTAATTTAAAAAATTTAATTTATACTTTTCCATGGATGATACTGAGACAGACATGGCCATGAGTAAATATGTCAGGATAATCTATTGGACAGAATTTAAATGGTATGTGCTTGGGAAACATTTTAATTTCTTTTCGCTCAGTTCTTTGCCAAGGAAAATGAACAAATCAGGGAGCCAAGCTTTCAAAGCTGCTCAGCATGGGAAGGCGAGTGAGGAAGGAGGGGAGGGAGGAATGGGGGCAGGGACCAGATAAATCTGTATGCCTTCTCAAGGCATCCCTGGCAGGTTGTAGAGTAGATCCTGAAAATGCCCGAGGGTCAGAGCTGTATATCATGAGCAAGCAGATGTGAGTGGTACAAAACAGAGTAAAGCTGTCACTGTGGTTTACAATCCCATGTCAAGCAGAACCCTATTGGAAAAGGCAGGTGGGGAAGGGAATTTGGGGGTGGGTTGCTGGGCAGAGAGGCATTATTCTTACTGTTCTCACCCTAAAAAAATCAAACACATGCAGAAAAAAATTAATTCTTCAAAGAATTCATAGCTTCTGTAATGACTTTGCTTCATGCCATGGTGTTGCTAAGTCACAACCGTTAAAAAAAAAGGTGAAACTGTGGAGGAAATTTAAGGGAGGGCTGTCATTCTCAAAATGATGGTCAGTTTATAGATCTAGAATTGGAAGGGACCCCAGAGGTCATCAGGTCTGGTCAGTGCCTTAAATTTACAGTAGAAGGAACAGAGGTTCGTGACTTTCTTAGGGTCACACAGGCAATGTCAGAGATGAGATATGAATCTAGAACTCCTTCCACTAAAACATGGTGGCATACATAAGGTGATAGACTAGAACATGGAATAATACACTAGAACTCACCCATTTCTACAGGGAGAAAATCTTCTAAATACATTGTCTTCATTCATGTCGGACAGAGTGTGGGAGAAACTTTGTGACCCCATTTGGGATTTTCTTGGCAAAGATACAGGAGTGATTTGCCATTTCTTTCTCCTGCTTATTATGCAGATAAGGAAACTGACACAAACAGGGCTCAGGGTCACAGTTAAGAAGTATCTGGGGCCACATTTGAACTCAGGTCCTCCTGACTCCAGGCCCAGCTCTCTATCTACTGAGCCCCTTGGTTGCCTCCCTGATTTTGATTACTCCACTGCTTTCATTTCTCAAATTCAGGACTCATTACCCAGGCTACAAAGTATCCAGTGATATTTCCATTTAATTAAGAATGCAATGTTCTTTGTAATTAAGCATTCCAGTCATCTCAGGGTTAATCCATTCGAACAGTGAAGCTTCCCTGAGCCAAAATTCCCACCCACCCTTCTCTTATGAGTATTGGCAGGCTAAATTCCCTTTCAGGTGTACACAGTTGTATTGAATGATATCTCAATTATGTATTTTAGAAATACAGTACTTTACCAGCCGCTTATCATCAATCTGGCAAGCAGACCCTCAGCCCCAGTGTCAACACACTTTGCAAGAGGTCTGATAAAAATACAAAGTTAAAATTTTCCCTAATAGGTTTTGCTAAGCAGAATAAACCCACAGAGAACAGTAAAAAACCTTTTCCCCAAAAACTTCACATAGGTGAGATGCAGAGGGCTTCAGAAGTCCAAAAAACATGACAAATATTTGAAAAATATTTTTATTCAAAATGTTAGCAGCAACATGTTTTTTTTATTAAAAATGTTAGTAGCAACATGTGGTCTGAAAAAACAGCCGGGTAATGAGTGTTCTAAAGAAGTGCAGAAATAGGAGAAAGATCTGAGGTTTTCGCAGCTGAGTTTTAGAACTTCTTCATGAAAGCAGATCAACCATCTATGACTTAGCAGATAAATCGTAGTGCATATAGAAGTTAAATCACTGCATTTCAAAAGCTTTTCCTATAAGCCAAGCACTGGGCAAAATAAAAACAAAGACAAGATCAAACACCATCTCTGTCCTCAAGGACTTTGTATTCTATGTATTAGAAGAAGCAGTAGACACCAAAGAAGTTTAAATTCAAACTATATGCAAAGTGCTGTCCCCAGCAGGAGAGTCCTCATAACTGTGTGGATAAGGATAGGAAGTACTACTTGAAGATGGCTAGAGAGTCTAACAAGGAAGAGGCGGAAAGGAATGTATTGCAGATATGGAGAATGGCTATTAACATTGCAATGGTATGAAGAGGGGAAATGGAATGCTAAGGAGGATAATGAACAGTAAGTCTGAAAAAGTCGACTAGAGGCTGGTGGTGAAGGGCTGCAAGATCCCAACCAAATAATTTTTATTCTCTCCAAGCTACAAGAGTGAGTCACTGAATTTGCTCAATGAGGAGAGAGACATGGTCAGACCTATGGTCTACAAGTATCAGTTTGGCAGCTGTAGAGAACATGGATTGGAAATGAGGCTTGGAGACCAGTTTGGTAGCTATTGCAATAGTCCAGACAAGAATCATGAAAGGATGTTGTATCTCCTTCTTCCCCCACACAAATTTAAAAATGGATCATGATGTGAAGGGAGGTGAGTACAATTTTTGCTTAGGTACCTTTATATGCAAGGATGAACATGGGACCCTCTTTCTGTCTGAACAGAAAGATCTGAGGCCACTGAATGTGACAATATAGCAAGTGAGCAATATTTTCAAGGTAGATTCGGCAAGACTAACTAAATGATTGATATGAAAGGGTGGAGGAGAGGGGAAAGTTGAGAATGGCTCCTCAGGTTGAAACCTGAGTTGCTGAAAGGTTTCTGGTGCTCTCAAAAAAAAGTTTGGAAGAATATGGGTTTGAGGAAAAGATAATTGTTTTGAATATTTTGAGTATGAGGCATCTATAGAATATTCAATTGGCTGGTGTTCAGCTTGCCTAAAGTCACAGTTATTGAGCTGAAGAGGTGAGATTTGAACCCAAGCCTTTCTGCGACTTCACTATACTATAGATGATGCTATACTTAAATAGTAATTAAAATGGTTTCTGATTGCTTAGCTGGTAGAATTGTTGCTTGATCAAAAACTCTAGCTTTTCTCTATCTGAACATGACTCCATTTCTTTTTATGAATCACTCTTCCAAAACCTATGTATACCCCTCAGTGCAATCTCCTTTTCTTTCTTTCTACCCTTTCTTTCTTTCTTAAACTATTACCCTGATCTCACTGTACTTTCCTCCCTTTCTCAGTCTTCATCTTTCTGGACCTCTGTTTTACATCTGACACTATTGACTACTCTCTCTTCCTGTTTTCCTCCTCTCCTTCCTTAATTTTCATGACATTTCTTTTCTGATTCTCCTCAAGGCTCTTTCCTGGATGATTTCTTTTTTCCCCTATGCTCTTTCTTGAAGACTTCATCAACTCTCACTGGTTTTAGCTGTCACCTATATGCAAGTCATTCAAAAACTTCTATTTTCAGCCCTAATCTCGTCTCTCCCTCCCTCCCTCCCTCTCTCTCTCTCTCTCTCTCTCTTCCTGCATTAGTCAATCAATATCAAAAACATTTATTAAGTACTGACAGTGCATAGAGATCCATAATGAACACTGGGGGTAAAAAGAAAAGCAAACTAATTCCTGTCCCCAAAGAGTTGACATTCTAAGGGTGGAAGCACCTTGTAAAGACAGATATAGAACAGACTGGAGATAAGCTAAGAGGAGCTGGCACTAATCACTGGGGGTAGGGATGGGGGAGATAAGGAAAAGCCTACTAGCTATTTTGCATTTGAAACTCAATCACCTGGAAATCTATCAAACTAAACATTAGTTGGATTTGATCAAACTAAACCAAGAAAACCAAATAGTACTCTTTTCTACCACCTGCTCCACCCACCCACCATTTTTTCTTTCAAAACGATCCTGTTTCTGTTTAAGGCATTTTCATATTCTCTCTCCCTCACTTTCCAATTAGTTGTCAAATATTATCCTTTTGCATCCGATCCCTTTGACCAACATATATCTTCCACATTAGCTCAGGTCTTCATCACCTCTTGTCCAGACGATTTCAATGGCTCCCTAACTGGCCTCCCTGCCTGTCACACCCTACTTTAATCCATCTTCCACACAGAAGTCAGAGTGATTTTCCTTAAGCACAAATCCAACTATGTCATTCTCCTACTCAGTAAACCTCAATGGCTCCCTATTGCCTTTAGCATTAAATAGAAATTCCTTTGTTGGGCTTTTAAACTTGGTCTCAACCTGTCTTTGCAGCCTCACTGTACATCATTCTTTTCCTGCTCTCAACAATTCAGTTAAAGTGGTATTTTCTCTTTTCTTCATGCTACCTTCCATTCCCTGTCTCCATAGCTTTCCTTCTGCTTTGACTATTCCTTGTGCCTGGAGTATATTCCTTCCTTACTTCATCATAGAATGCCTCTTTTCCTTCAAGACACAGCATAATAATCAAATTCTATAAAACACCTTTTCTTATTACTAGAGCCCTCCCTAACTTCTAATTATTTTTTGTATTTATTACGCATATATTTATGTCTTATTTGCTCATGTAAATGTCTCCCTTAGCAGAATAAGGTAAAGATTGTTTCAGTCTGTATGTGTGTGTGTGCGCGCGCGCGAGTGCACACACATCCCCAGCACCCAGCATGAGTGCCTAGCCCATGGTAGTTACTTAATAAATGCTTATTAGGTTGACTGAGAATGAATTTCAGAAGTATCTTTTTTTTCTCTCAGATGAAAACTAGCTTCCATAAAATCACATTATTTAGTGCCAAAAGGGATCTTTGAGTTAATGTAATCTAACCCACTCATTTCGCAGATGACAAAATTGAGGACCAGAAAAGTGGAAATGATTTGTTTGCCCTGGGTCAAGCACTCGTTTGTGTCATCATCTTGATATTACTCCCCGTCTCCAAAGTCAGTGCTGCTTTCCCTAATCCAGAGTCTCTTCACCAAGGTAGAAAACAGAAAGCTTCAGAATTTCTTGGAACATTAAAGACAAGATCTGACTGGGCTGTGTTGACTTAATCCCCACTTTCTCCTGCCCTCCTCTATAAAGATTTGACACTATTTGTCAACAAGTCTGATTATGCTTCTGATCGCACAGGCTAGTGGGCAAAGCAATGAATTCAGAATCAAGAGTCTTGGTTCTAGGCTTAGTTTGGACTCTTGCCATCAACTAGATATGGGACCTTGGAAACGTCACTTGGTTTTACTAGATCCGGATGGATTCAGAGGAGAAAGTGAGGCTGGGGACTTTGCATAGCCCTTCCTCACTTAAATCCAAATTCCCTTGCAGGTCAGGGAATCACCTTACTGATGCCATGGTCCTCTTTGAGAAGGAAGGACAGACAACAGCCCCATTTTCTAAAACAGTGTCTCTGGATTAGATGACCTCCAAAATCATTTTTACATCTGTGACTGTCCAATAGGTTGAATTCAATTCAGGGGATGTTCATTGAGGGTAACTGTGCTAAAGGATAGGGTGGAGAGAATATTTTAAAATAAGGCATGACCCTTTCTTTGTGGACCTTAAACTCCAGGAAATCTTTAGAGATAAAGAGTTTAGTACACATGTATATAAGGAATTTAATACATGGATAGGAAAGGTAAAAAGAAAACAAATACTATCTGAGATTTGAGGGGAAAGGTAATTACAAGGAAGGATTAGGAAAGAGTTTATGGGAGAGGTTCGATATATTTTAGCTGGGCTTTTAACAGTAAGTGCTCAACTCAACAGGTAGAGAGGATATTGCAGGCAAAGGGAAAAAAAAAAACAAAACAAAGTATGAGCAAAAGCAGTTCTTTTGGAAAGGCCACATACCCAGGATTAAAGAGATCTTCACCATATTCTCAGGTAGGCTGTCGTTGACATCTTCAGAAGTCCAGCTGCTTCTACATTCTCCCTTCCCACACAGTCATAAAGACCAAAGAGCTGAACATAACTGATGATTCATTCTACATCTTGGAACCCAGGCATCAGGAACTTAATAGCCATGATACCTGTTTCCAATTTCTTACTTTACCCATCCTCTGCTCCTCAGTGTTTGGAAAAAAAATACCCAGGACACCAGCTGTGTTCGTCTCTCTATCTGTACCCATAACTATAACCTTAACGATCATAGAACCTATGAAGGAAGGACCTATATCAACTGGAATTCTGATGAAGCATGGCTAGCAAATTCCCATATACTGCTTTTCTCCTCCAAAGTTAAAGCCCTTCCAGTGACTCAGTTTCCATCTGATACGGAGGAGATAGCTTTACCCTATTTGGTCTTCCTGAACTCCTCATCCACCTCAAAACTTCCCTCCTCTGTCCCTACTCCCTAATTTCCTGGCTTTCTACTATGCCCTTTGGAACTTTTAGTCATTTACAAACTTGACTTTGTCCATTGTTTTTTATCCACGGAGATTCTGTTCTTTCTAGAAGATGCTCCTGGATGCCCCATCTAGTGCTGTTGACTCCTTTTCTTACCTGTCTGATGTGGCACAGTGGTCTAGAAGGAAAGTAGCCATAAGCCTTGTTTACCAGCACCTATTTTGGGCTTCCTTCTGCTACCATCATTCAAAAGAATCATCTCCTTTGAGATGAGATTCAGTCTATCTATATCACTAAGTCCAGAACAAGAACCCTATACTTTATAATCTACCCATTCTTTCTAAATTACTCTAGTAGTACCTAATTCAGGTACTACTGAGTTTCTTCTTATCTCACAATCCCTGCCATCACACTAAGAATGTGTGTGTGTATTTATATATACTTCATTCCTCCTTAATGTGTTTTGGCTCCAACTACAACTGCCAATCCTTCCATCCCTTCTTTTTCTAATAGACTGTCATGCGAGGTATGGTTTGGGGGTCATTATAGTCAATTATAGTTAACCAGCTCATCTGTACTTTCTTCCACACTTTAATCCCTTCTATCTTTGCCCTACTGACATTCATACTAGTGCAGCATTTAATCCTAAGGTACCTCCACCACCCACTTTCTCATCTTCTACTCCATGCTGATAGAGGAGGTCATACAACTATACCAAATGGTTCATTGCATATTCATGTTATCTAATGTTACATGGGTTCTCACTGTTGATTTGCAATCCTTTCATTCTTCCCTAACAATGTTTTCAGGGAGGTTGTCTGCAGTCACTCACAGGCCTGATACACTGCTAACTAACATGGAACCTTTTATCTGCTCCATTTTCATCTTTGTTCAGCCTGGTGGCCCTCTGATGCCATGTTGGTACCATAGGTATTGTGAACATGCCTGACTGGGTTAGCCCATTCCAGTTTAGATGTCCCAAGCTCAAGACATCAACCAGACTCAGTCTTCTAGTAACAGGCATTACAGAGATTTGCCACCATGCCCAGCTTATTAGCTTTCATGATCCTCACTTGTTCCAAATTCTCTATTTCCCCAAGTCCACCTTCTATCCTCTCAGTAGAAGAATTCAACTCCTTTATTGAGAATATTAGGGGTGCACATAATAACCCCTCTCATCTCTAATACTTTTATATTTTCAACTACCCTTTACTCCTTTGCTTTCTCTCCATATAGAATGCCACTGCCAAGTTCAGACCCTCATCCAGAGATCTGACACCACTATGTCACCCAGGCTATTGTAATAACCTCTTAACTGGTCTTCCTGACTCCAGTGTTACCAACCCATAATCTTTCTTAGATATACCTCTGGATATGACACCTAGTACACCTTCTACTAGTATTCCTTTAGAGATATTCAGTGAACTCTAGGGTTAAATGCAAACTCTTAAGTCTGGCATTCAAGGCTCCCCACAAGCTGGTTCCAACCTGTGGAGTAATCTGAGATGATTCAAGAAAAAATTCCATATCAATGTATGTGTAGAACCTACAAAAAACTGTATGCCATTTCAGGGAGGGAAGGGGGAAGGAGGGAAAAAAAATCTAACTTATATGGGAGTGATTGTAGAACACTGAAAACAAATAAAATAATAATAATAAAAGAAAGACAAAGTTTCATATCTGGAGAGTTTTGTGTGTTAGTCAAAGGAATTTAACATACCTGGATTCTAGAGCAGATATGTGATTTTATGCAAGTCACTTCATTGTCCTGATTCTCAGTTTCCTCCTCTTTAACCTAAAGGAGTTATCCTACATCTCAATCAACCTTTCCAGATCTTTGAAGGAAGTCTTGAAGCCTCTTCCTTTCAAATAAAAGTTTCACAGAGGTAGCTTTAGAGTGCAGACATTCCTTCTGTCTATAAAGCCTAGAAACATATTTTAAATTGACTGTCCAGATTTACTGTGGTCATAATTATCTGGCTGCTGGTTAACTGGAAAATACACTATAATTTTCAATGGAATTGATAATGAGAATAAGAATAATTAGCACTTGTGTAACACTTTTAAGATTTCCAAAGTGCTTTACAAATCGAATCCTTCCAACAGCCTTGGGAGGTAGATGCTATTATTACTCCCATTTAAGAGGAGAGGAAACTGAGGCAATTTAAGTGATTTGCTGACTACTACACAACTACTATGCTTCAGAAACTGGTATAGAACTCAGGGCTTCTTAACTCCAGGTCCAGATAGATAGTAGGTAGAGTTATCTACTTTGCCACATAGCTACAGGGATCCCTTCATCACTACTAGTTTAAGCCGTACTTTTGTTCAACATCCATTCAAAATCATAGTTTATCAACCCCTTCCCCTCCCTCTCAACCCCACCAACCATGTTTCTTTTAAAAGGCCAGCCAGAAAATACAAATGAAACTGCATAACCAAATAGATGACAAAAAAATCTAGCGACAATAGCGACAATTATATGCCCTACTACATATTCCCAACATAAACAGTTTCTACTTTCTAAACACAGAACCATGCCAAGCCTTGCCTCTTCACATGACAGGAGATGGATCTGAGCAAGTTTCAAAGCAGCTTTGCTGACTCCTAAGTAACCCTTCTTCCTTTTCATCCCAAGTTGGAAAATGGCTTAATCCATCATGGGAAATTGTAAAGGAATCTCACTGCAGCTCTCAGAGTAACCCAGAGCTGAGAAGCAGCAAAGCTAATAGTGGGTCATCTTTGGCCATCTGCTCAGGAGTAAAAGCTTTTGCTTTTAGGAAGGATCCTCTTTGCCAGCTCAAATTCCACCCCTGCAAGATAACTTTCTCATCCATACCCCTCAACTGCTAGCATTCTCCTTCCAAATAAAGTACCTTGAGATATATATGCATATACATTCTTGTGTGTATATATTCTTGTATATATATGCACACGCATATATACATATATAATAATATTTTTTATATCACAATGTAATCCATAGTCTATTATATTGTATAGTTCTTGAGGAAAGGGATTTTCTTTTTGTCTCTTTTTTAATCCCAGTACTTAGCATCCCTGGCACATAATAGAAATATAATAAATGTTTGTGTGTTGATTTTATATATATATGCAAGTTAATATGTGTATGTGTATGCATATATACACATGTAATGTTTCTATTATATATGCATGTTGATATGTATGTATATATTTATGTATAGATACACATTTACATGTTATCTCTCCCCTGAAAGAAGTTAAGTTCCTTGAGGATACAGACTATTTGATTTTTGTCTTTGTATCTACAGCACCTTACCCTTGTCTAAAAATGCTTATTGGATCGGGTTGAAGATTAGTCAAAGGATCAGTGGAAGTGATGTTATAATAGGAATAGACTACAGACCATGTGGAAATTAAGGAAGTGTTAGACAAAGAGCTTAGGAAAAGATATTGGGAATATTGTCCATAAGCAAGCTATTGCATCAATTATATAGGCATATGCTGGCGCATCCTGAAGTGGTTCACTTTATTCCAGGACAGTCCTTTAGCTCTTGGCAAGACAGTAGTTTGTCCTGCCCTGAGCTAGGGCACATAATCCTTATTTTGGAGTTGTTCACATGTCCCTAACCATTAGTATAACAGAATCATACTGTCAACCCAGATCTAGACTGTTTTCTGTTCCTCCCCTTGCTTCCCTGGACTGCTGCCCATTCAATATTTCTGTTTTCAGTACTATCCTTCCTCCTTGTGCCTCCATACTAGATCCATTCACATTTAATCACCTTCTATTCAGCACCCTCAAAGTGACTTTGCATCTATTGATATTGTTTTCTTTTCTGGCCATGTGTTAGCAAAGCCTCTCAAATTAGGATCATATGTAGATGTCATCACCGTATTGGTTTGGGGGAAGTCAAATCCTTTTGCATGATTGAAATGATTACTAAATGGACTTTAGTTGAACACTTCCTGTTTCCCCATACTGGACTGACAATTGTTTTCATATTCTCAATCAACACCTTCTTATCAGTAAACATTAACTTGAGTAAAATCAGATTCATAGAGTTATTGCTGTAATAGGATTTTTTTTGCTTTCTGAATCTATAAGTCCCTTATAGAACTTGGGTTTCACTTAATGCTGTGCAGTTGTCTATATTTGTAGCTCAAAAAAATATATGAGTAGTTAAAGCCTTCCATGAGCACAGTATTAAGTAATTTCGAGCACCTTGGGAGTTGATCTAAAAGTATTTCCATCTGTCTCACCTCCACTCCTGGTAGTATATGTTTATATATAAAGCAGATGCAACATCAGGATTTTTTCTTGGTTCCTGTGTTTTCTAAAGTGTGACTTCCCTTCACCAGAGTATTCCCCCTTGCACTGTAAATCTGTTTTTGGCACACAGTGATATCTCAGTTTTAATTGGAAGTCAATTAAGTGGAACCCTCGATTAACCAGAATGTCCACACCTGCAATTTAGGAAAAAGTAAGCATATTAATGTTTCTAAAAGCAAACAAACTTAACTCACTTATTCTGGCTCAACTGATGTCATATCCTAGATTAGGCAAATTTACCAGGAACTGTCAGGCTGACTTTGAGCCTTTCATCTATATATTACGATCATGCTACTAATGATGATGATGTAGGAGCCAGTGGCTCAATAAATAGAGAGCTAGATCTGGAGTGGAAAAAGACCGAAGTTCAATTATAGTCTCAGATACTTACTAGCTGGGTGACCCTGACCAAGTCATAACTTCTATCTGCCTCGGTTTCTGCATCTGAAAAACTGAAATGATAAAAATACTTGCCTCTTAGGATCACTGTGAGGATCAGACGAGATAATATCTGTGCAGTGCTTAGCATAGTACCACATACACAGTAGATATTTAATAGATAACCTGTTGACTTGATTTAAAATCTTCAAGTTATGATTTCATGTTGCTTTGAAATAAAATGGCTCTTCATTGGCTTTGTTATTTTGGTTAAAAATATACCTCACTGCCTTGGCTAAACTATATACACATATACATACACACACAGACACACATATACATATATATACACACACACACACATATATATCTGTATGTGTGTATACATATATATATGTGTGTGTGTGTATGTATATATACCTCAACTATGCATAATTAGTTTCTTCCAAACACTATCTGTAAACCCACAGTAATTCCACTTATCTTAGCACTTCAAGGATCTGTAATGTTATTGGTATAGGTAGCTCCTGCCAAAGCAGATTATGACCCATTTGCACCACAGTAGAGAACCTTCACGACTTGTTTGGCTCAAAAAAGTTCATCCTTTGGTGGTCTACCTTCTGGTGGAGTGCTTATCTAAAATTAGCTAAGCTAGTGCTACAGAGGCAGAGATTGTTACATCTGATTTGAGAGTTTTCACCATGAATTGAACCTTCACAAGCTTGTACTTCACTGATGGGGCAGGTAGGTGCACAGTGGGGAGAGCACTGGGCTTGGAAAAAGGAAGACTCATTTTTATGAGACTGACTTCACACACTTAATAGCTGTGAGACCCTGGGCAAGTTACCCTACTTGCCTCAGTTTCTTCATCGGTAAAATGAGCTGGAGAAGGAAATGGCAAATTACTCTTTCTTTACCAAGAAAACCCCAAAATGGGATTGTGAAGAGCTAGACACAAGTGAAACAGCCAAACAACAGCGCTTCACTGACACTGCTTTCAAAGAACCTGGGGATACCTCCGAGCCCTAAAGAAGCATCATTGTGTGTAGGGAAGAGGGGGTTAGGAGGGAACCTTTGGCTGCACTAATAATATCTCATTGGTTATATCAGTGTTGACCATTTAACAGCCAGTGCTTATTAGAGGTCTTGCAAGTGAATCTGTTTTCTCAGTCACTTCCTTACTCTATATTCTTCTTCTGTAAAAAGTGAGAGGATGGGGGGCTGCTTCCTCACTATAAAAATGCATTTATAACTGACCAATATTCTTATTTCTACCTAAGGACATTTTTTTCTCTTCTTGTTAAAATGAACTTCAACAAAAACAGTAGCCAAATAAAATGTAAAAGGATGAATGATATTAAAACAAGCTGTCTTAATTTGGAGGGTATTAAAGAAACAATCTCAATGTGGTTCTGCCCTGCATTTGCACATACAATCTGCACCCTTAAAAGACTTCCTGGAATGCTTGGAATTTGTGGCCAGACAGGACCTTAGAGATCATCTAGGCTGAAGGTTTTTAACTTTTTTTCTGTGTCATGGACTCTTTCGTTAGTCTGGTTAAGCTATGTGCACCTTTTCACACTATTTTTAAATTGGTTTTAACTGAAATCTTCAGTTAGAAGTTAGTAAAAATAAAGATGTCCTTTTTTCATAGACTTTCTTAAATATATCCATGGATGTCTTTTTATTTTGTTCCTTTTCTTTCTTCCCTTTATCCTTCCTCCTTTGCTCCCCCAATCCTATTCTCCCTCTTTTCTCCTCCTTTGTCCTTTTCCCTTCTCTCTCCCCTATCAGTTTCTCCTCTTCAAATCTTTGCAATCTCAATTAGTTCAGAAATTTTAACGTGATGTTTGCTTCTCAGCACTGTTGCACTCAGGGGCAGGCAGGTGGTGCTATGGATAGAGCATCAGCCCTCGAGTCAGGAGGCCTTGAGTTCAAATCAGCCTTCAGATACTTATTAGCTATGTGACCCTGGGCAAATCACTTAACCTTAAATACCCCCACCTCTGCAAAAAAAAAAAAAAAAAATGTTGCTCTCAAGCATTCTTTCAGCCGTGGTGTCCCCAAGCAGCAGAGACTCCAGGCATAAACACCATGCCTACCCCTCACTTTTCATATGAAGAAACTGAGACCTAAAGACGGTAAGTGACTTGCCCAACGTCATCCAATCAAATATCCTCTCCAGAGCAGCTTTTCACAGTGATATTTCAGCCTATCTCTCAAGACCTATGCTCCCACCTCAAGAAATGATGACTTCCCAAGGCAGTCTATTCCACTGTCAGAAGTCCACAATTGTTCAAAAGTTTTTCTTCTACTAAACCTCCATGTTTGTTCCACCCATTGATTCAAAGCACGGGGACTTTAAAATCACAACCACTTGTCAGAGTTATTTGTGAATGTCATTATCTTAGAGCCTGGATGAAAGAGAAAAGATAGATGAAACATATTTCTGGAGCCCCTGAGAGGTCCATTTCTAGCAATTAGGAAAGTGTCATTAACCTTCTTCAACTTCCCATTCAGCTGCCCCTGATTGAGCTTCAAAACCCCCTTTTTTTTGCTAATGAAGGACCAGGGAAAGACCTTAAACAGCAGGGCCAAAACTAGATTTAAAAGAACGCTCAAACTTAGCTTTCAAGTCTTTCCTGGAGTTCTTTATTTCCTGCTATTCCACAACCAAGAAGAGGGCCCCTATAGTGATGGAGGAAGGCAAGAAGGCACTGAAACCCTATCTTTTTCTCAGATTTTTGTGCACCTTGAAATAAAATGACCATCACAAACCAAAAAACACCAGTATTTTGCTGTTTTCTTATCAGTAACATTCTAGGAACTATGAGAAATTGTCTGTCCCATCCAACTGCCTTTTGCTTAAGTGTCTCCTCTTGCATTTGCATTAGTATTATTATTATCATTGTTAATAATAGTATTGCCTTAATGTTATCGTTTTTGACGTTATTTCAGATAATTTTCACTTATATAATGCTATTAGATTATACAGCACTTTCATATTTATTATCTCATTTTATCATTGCAATAAATATGTTAGGTAGGGCAAGTATTATCATCTCCTTTTTACAAGTGAGAAATCAGGCTCAGGGCTGAGTGACTTAACCAGGATCACATAGTTAGTAAATGGAAGATCCAGTACTTAAACACAAATTTTGTGACATTAAAACCAACACAGTTTTTATTCCTCTCAGTACTCACTAACTAAATTTGAAGGAGGCAGAATAAGTGGGCAGTTATGTGACATGCCTTCAGGGTTCCCAAGAAGTCTTCTCATCTGGACCAAATGTTTTTTCTCCCGCTCAGTTTTCTGATTCCTAACACTATTTAATGGAAGTATCATCTTGTTGTTTTAATCTAAAAAAGGACTTCATCCTCTGTTAAAGTAAAAACACCCCAGGGATAGGGCCTACCTCATCCTTCCTGGATATTTGATCCTTCTCTGAGGGAGGGTTTTTAATAAGGAAGGAGAGTATGGTGTCATTTAGAAGTGAAAGAACTTGAAAGCATAAGGCAGTTTAATTATCATTGTGGGGGCAGAGTCAAGGTGGTAGATTCAAATGAACATTTCTGCTCAGTTCTCCCAAAACACTCCTCTAAACAACTTTTAAAAGCCTATCTAATATAATTCTGAATGAGAAAACCAATACAAAGTCAGTGAGTTTTTTTCCAGTCAACAGAAATTTAGAAAGACAGAAAGACCTGTCAGTATTAAGGAGGGGGTTGTCCATGAGCAGTGACAGGAGTGTCCAATACTCAAGGGTGTTAAGGGGTATAAATACCTGGTCGGAAAAAATATTCCAGAGGATCCCTATGCTAGTAATGAGTGTAGATCTGGACACCATACAGCAACTCTGTCTCCCATTACCCAGTTCCAGGTAACAATTCCAGGTTACGGAGAAGTGGTTGGAGTCTCAAGAGAATAGGGATTCTACCTGGGTAAGGACCAGAAAGCAGACCAGAAGGGAAATAACAAGAATTCTGTCCAGTTCATCCCACCTTAGAAGCCTTGATAATTTATAGGTCACCAGACCTAACTGTGAAAGCAACAGGACATAAAAGTCAGACAATCAGGCCAGGCATCCCACTGTTACCCTGAAAGGTGAGTGGAACTTAACTCTAATATAAAGTCCAAAGTTAAGGAGTAACCCGAAAAAAAATGATCAAACAACATCAATAACAACAAAAAAGGAATTTGATCATTAAAAAAAAATATTTTGGTGACAGGAAAGCAATAATACAACTCAGAAGACAACAATAACTCTAAAATATCTACAAGCAAAATCTCAAAGAAAAGTGTCATTTGGGCACATGTCCAATAAGAATTTCTAGAAAAACTGAAGAAATAGATTTTTAAAAGAGGTTTTAAAAAAGATTTTTAAAAAGTAGTAGAGGAAAACTTGGGAGTAAAGGAGAGCAATGCAAGAGCAGCCTACATATCTTGGTAAAAGAGACATAAAAAATACTGAAGAAATAACTCCTTAAAAATTAGAAGTGGCAAAATAGTAAAATCTGTAGAAAACCTCACTGAAGAAACTCCTTAAAAATTAACATTGGTCAAGTGGAAGCTACTGACCCCATAAGATAGTAAGATACAATAAAACACAATCGAAAGACTGAAAAAAATAAAAGAAAATGTAAAATATCTCATAGGAAAAACACCTAGAAAAAGGATCAAGGGAAGATAATTTTAAAATTATATAACTTCCTGGAAGCCATGATCAAAAAAGGAATGTGGACATCATATTTCAAGATTTTATAAACAAAATTGCCCAAATCTCTAAGAACCCGAGGGCAAATTAGAAATGGAAATGATCCACTGATCCTCTCCTGAAAGATATCCCAAAATGAAAACTCCTAGGAACAGAATAAGCAAATTCCAATGCTTCCAAGCTAATGAGAAAAAATTGCAGGCAGCCAGAAAGAAATAATTCAGATAGCATAAACATGCTGTAAGGATCATACAAGATTTAGCAGCCATCACCAAAGGAATGGAGGGCTTGGAAAATGATATTTTGGAAGGCAAAGAACTAGGATCACAAGGAAGAATAACCTACCTCACAAAACTGAGTATAATCCTTCAGGGAAAAAAACAGACATTTAAAGAAATATAAGACTTTAAAGCATTCCTGACCAAAAGACCAGAGCTGAACAGAAATCTTAACATGCAAACATAAGACTCAACAGGAAGACAAAAGGGTAAACATGAGTGAGAAATCATAAGGGACTTTATAAGGTTAAACTTTTTGCATTCCTTAAATAGGAAGGTGATACATGTAACTTCTATTTTATCATCATTAAAGCAGTTAGTAAGAATCTACGTAGAGAGGCTGTGAGTCTATTATGTTGGGATGATCTCAAAAGAAAAATGGAAGGTTGGGAAAGAGGATGAAGTGAGAAAAAGTAGAAGGGAGAGGGAATAGGGGGAAATAATTTCATATAAATGAACCACTCAAGAAGCATTTTTAAATAGAGGAGAAAATGGAATAGGTCAGGAAATTCTTGAACCTCACTCTCATCTAAACTGGTTCAAAGAGGGAAGAATATCTGTATTCACAAACACTTTGGCATAGAAATGCATCTTGCCCAACCAAGTAGGAGGGAAAAACGCTAATAGAAAGGAGGAGGTAATAAAAGGGAAGTAGATTGAGGTAAGCAATGCCAGAACAAAACAGACTTTGGAGGAAATGGAAGGTTAAAAAAAAGAGAAAAATAAATAGAAGAGAATAGGGTGGAGGAAAATACACAGCTATCATAACTGTGATTGGGATGAAATCATAAAATAGAAGAGAACAGCAGAATGGATTAGAAAATAGAGTATAACAATTTATTGTTTACAAGGGGTATACTTGAAACATACACACAGACATATTTTAAAATAAGGGGCTGGAGTAGGAGCTATTATGCTCCAGGCAGGAATAGAAATCATGATTTCAAAGCAAAAGCAAAAATGGAAGTTATTAAAAGAGATAATGGGGGTAAATTGTTTTGATAAAAGGTGCCATAGACAATGAATTATATCAATACTAAACATATATGAATGAAATTGCATAGTATTCTAATTCTTGAAGAAGAAAATAAATTACAGGAATAAGTAGACAGTAAAATTATATTAGGGCATCTCAATTTGCTCTTCTCAGACATAAGTAAATCTAACCATAAAATAAACAAGAAAAAAGTTAAGGAGATGAATAGAGTTTTAGAAAAAATAGATATAATAGATTTATGGAGGATATTGAACATGAATAGACTAGGGTATATCCTATTCACAGGTATATGTGGCACTTTCACAAAAAGTTGACCATGTATCAGTGCATAAAAACTAGAGACATAAATACAGAAAGCAGAAATATTAAATGCACCCTTTTTGGATCATAATGCAATAAATATTACATTCAATAAAGGGTCTTTGAAGGATAGAATAAAAATTAATTGGAAACTAAGTAACCTAAAGCTAAAAAATGAGGTCTAAGAACAAATTATAAAAATAGTCACTTCATTAAAGATAATGACAACAATGAGAAAACATACTTGTAGGACAGTGTCAAAGAAATATTTAGGGGAATTTTATATTTTTAAATATTTATATCAATAAAAGAGAGAAAGAAAAGATCAATTATGTGGATATGAAACAAGCAAACAAAAACCCTAGAAAAATAAATTAAAATTTCCCCAATTAAATATCAGTATATAAATCTTGAAAATCAAAGGAGAGATTAATAAAACTGAAAGTTTAAAAAAAATCCTAGAAATTCATTTCATGAAAAAAAGTGAAATAAAAAACATTGGTTATTTTGATATTAAAAAAAGAAAACCAAATTACCAATCTCAAAAATTAAAAGACTGGATGGCCAGTCAATTAAAATGAAATGAAAGCAATTATTAGAAGCTATTTTGTTCAATTATATAGCAATAAAACTGACAATGTAAGTGAAATGGATGAATATTGACAAGCAATATAAATAGCCCAGATTGACAGAAGAGAAAATAGAATACTTAAACAGCCCTACAAAAAAAGAAAAGAAAGAAAGAAATTAAACAAACCATAAAGAGCTCCTGGAGGGAGGTAGGGGACCAGCATCAATATATTTACAAGCAAAATCTACCAAAGTTTTGAAGTACAATTAATTCCAACATTATATAAACTGTTGAAGGAAAGTAGATTATTAAGAAGTCTACCAAATTCCCTCTTTGTCATAAATATGATTTTAATATTTAAACCAGGGAGAGCAAAAGAAGAGAAAAAGAAAACTGCAAATCAATTATCTTAATGAATAGTAATATAAATTTTTTAAATAAAATATTACCAAAGAGATTACAGCAATACTTCACAAATATTATGCATTATGAATACATTGGTTTTATACCAAGAATGCAGAGTTGGTTCAATTTTGGAAAATTATAAACAAATTATAAACAAATTATAAACAAAATTATAAACAAAATTGACCATATCAATAACATATCAATAAAAAATATGTTTATATCAATAGATTCATAAAAAGCTTTTGATAAAACACACTCTCCATTTTAGTTAAAACACCAGAAAGCATAGGAATAAATGGGGCTTTTCTTAAAATTATAAGAATTATCTCTTTAGAAGCAAAAGAAAGCATTATCTGAAAGGTTTCTTGCCTTCCCAATAAGATCCAGGATGATACAAAGATGTCTGTCATTGCTTTTTGTATTCAATGTTTCATTAAAAGCACTAGATACAACAATAAATCAAGAAAAGTAAATGAAAGGAAAAAGCATAGGCAACAAGGAAATAAAACCAGCACTGTGCAGATGATACAATGGTACACTTTGAGAACCCCAGGAAGCCAACCAAAAACTTAGTCAAAACAATGAATTGCAAGTTATAAAATCAACTCACAGAAATCATCGGCTTTTCTATTACTACTATTATTCTATTTTATATATAATATTCTATTGTCTAACATTTCTATATTGCCAACAAAACCACAGAGGAAGACATAGAGAAATTTCATTTAAAATAACTGCAGACAGCATAAAATATTTGGGAGTCTACCTGCTAAGACACACACACACAGGAACTATATGAACAAAATTACAAAACACTCTTCATACAAATAAAGACAGATCTAAATAACTGCAGAAACAATAATTATTCATGTGTGGGCTTAGTCAATATAATAAAAAGAAAGACACTATTACCTAAAATAATCTATTTATCCAATGTCATACTAATAAAATTACCAAAAAATGAATTTGTAGCTAGTGTTAGAAAGTAATAACAAAATTCAACTGGAGCAACAAAAGGTCAAGATTATTAAGGGGATCAATGAAAAAAAAATATGAAGGAAGGAAACCTAACAGAACCAGATCTCAAACTATTACAAAGGAGTGATTATAAAAAACTTGGTATTAGATAAGCAGTAGAGTGATATCAATCAGTGGAATAGATTAGGGACACATTGTATACATACATAGAAGTAAATGAGCACAGTAACCTAGAGTTTGATAAACCCAAGATCCCAGGTCACTGAGCAAAAAATCATTATTGTGACAAAAACTTTTAGGAATATTGATAAGTAGTCTGGAAGAAACTAAGATTGGACCAACATCTAATACCACATACAAAGATAAAATCAAAATGGGTAACTGATTTAGATATGAAGGTTGATAAATTAGGGGAACATGGGAGAAATGTGTCAGATGTATGGATAGAGGAAGAATTCATGACCAAACAATAGATTGGTTCAGAGAAGATAAAATGGATAATACCGATTTACATAAGATTCAAAAGTTTTTGTACGAATAAAACCAATGCAGCCAAAATTAGAAGAAAAGGAGGAAATTTGGAGAGGGGTGGAAATTACAGCAAGATTCTCTGATAAAGGTCTCATTTCTCAAATGCATGGAGAAATGATCCAAATTTATAAAAAAAAACAAAAATAGGAGCCATTCTATCTATAAATGGTCAAAAAATATGAGCAAGCAGTTTTTAGAGGAAGAAATCAAAACTATCAGTAGTTATATAAATACTCTAAATCAATAATGGTTAGAGAAATGAAAGTTGAAATAGCTCTGAAGTATTACCTCATACCTATCAGACCGAATAAGATGATAGAAAATGAAAATGACAAATGCTGGAGGGAATGTGGGAAAATGAATGCACAGCTGGTGAATATATAAATTAGCCCAACCATTCTACAGAAAAATTTGGAACTGTGCCCAAAAAGCTATAAAACTGCACATGCCCTTTGACCAGACTGCTACTAGGTCCGTAACCCAAGGAGATCAAAGAAAAAGGATAAGGACCTATATTACAAAAATGTAGCAAGTCTTTCTGTGGTGGCAAAGAATTAGAAACCAAGGAGTTACAAATTGGGGAATAGTTCAACAAGTCATGGTATAGATATGTGATGGAATAATATTGTGCTGTAAAAAATTATGAAGGGAAAATTTCAGAAAAACTGGGAAAACCTACATGAATTGATGCAAAGTGAAATGAGCAGAATCAGGGAAACAATCTAAACAGTAATAGCAATATTGCAAAGGTAATCAACTGTGAAAGACTTAGTAATTCTAATCAATATAATGATCTATCACAATTCCGAAGGAATCATAATGTAAAATGATATCCATCCCCAGATAGGAAATGGATGGACTCAGAGAATGAATTAAAGCAAATTTTTTTCTTTTATTTTTCCTGGAGTTTTTTGGGGAACATAGCTAATGCATAAATATGTTTTCCATGATTCCCTATGTATAATGGATAAAATATTTCTTGTCTTCTTAAAGAGGGTGAGGGACTGAAGAGAGGAAGAGGATTTGGAACTGAAAATAAAAATAAGATTAAAAAGACTTGCAAACATCTATACATCAGAAAAATACAAAGTCTACAAGTCTGGCCTTGATTTGTTGTTGATGCTGATTTCTAGACTTAAGAAGTTATGAAAAAATGTTCATAAACCATATTAAAACGAATCTTGTGCCATGTATGTGATACACGCCCCACTGCAGGTAATTATTAATCATTTATCAATACATTCTTTGTGACACTGCATTACAAAGAGATGAATAGTACATGGCATGGAAGGATAGTAATGTAAGGAAAGAGAAGTCTTGTCACTTAGAAAATAATCCACCCACTTCACAGTTGTGTCTCTGACAAAAGCCCTGAAAGAATTGCTAACAAAAATGTTGACTTGTAACTTCTGTCTGCTCCTCTGTGAAAGAATAAGCCAACTAGAAAATGAATTCCATTTGTGTTTACAAACTTGAGTAGGATAAGAGATTAGGTAAGGAGTAAAACTTACCTTCACTTTTAATTGATATTAAAACATGAAAGTATCATGATATTCCATGGGATGGGAGTAGAACCTAGACTAACTTGCCAAGATTATTCTACTTTTACCTATCCTGAACACTACAATATTTGACCTAGTGCACTCTGAAGCCCATGGGTGGAACAATAATGGGTCCCTACACAACCTTCACTCAATGGCTCTTTTTGGACCCTCATGGCTTAGAGTGAATGTTAATACAGTTTCCTTCAAAATAACAACCCTGAGGCTCCTATCCCTCCCAGTGTGATTTATCTGTTTATTTTCTTTTCTATTAAAGGGGCCATTCCTGTGACTACTTTTTAATGAGGCCTGTTCACTGAACAGGCGTTACCTTACTTTAAGTGAGTACCTGAAAAGGCCTCAGCCTAAAAGGTCCAGGGTCTCCCGTTGCATCCTGGGCTATCTCCAGTCATCCTGATGAATATCTGGTCACTGGATCCAGATGGCTCAGGAGGAGAAAGTGAGGCTGGTGACCTGCAGAGCCCTCCCTCACTCAAAATAAAGTCAAGTGTAAGTCAGGTTATCATTTCCCTGATGTCATGGTCTTCTTTGAAAATGAAGGACGAACACAGAACAACAGTCCTAAACAATTAAACAGCTGCTATGTTGTTAGTGTTATTTTATCAAAAAAGGCAGAACTTTTAAAGTGAAATATACTATTGTTGGTTTGTGTTATTTTTTAATTATGTATTGTAACATTATGGTGTATACTGTGTATAGAGCTATATCAAAGGAGAGTCATCTAATTAAAAAAAATAGGGAACATAAAATTGGCATCTGTATTTGAATCCCAAGTCTACTACTTATGAGCAATGTCAGAGACAGGAGTTGAAGACTTCTTGATTCCCCATCTATCATTCTAGCTGCTTGGAGTTAAGAGATCTGAATTTGAATCCTAGAAATTTAGAAGCTGTGGCAACATGAATATATTTCTTTTAACTTTTCTGAATCTCATTGTCCTTATCTGTAACAGTAACTGATATTTATAGAGAATTTTAAGGTTTACAAAATAATTTTCTCACAACAACCCTGTGAGGATTGTAATAATTATTCTATTTTAAGATTTGGGGGAGTTTAGAGATGACAGAGGTGATTATCACTGAGCAGATCTGAAGCAAAATAAACTCAATTAATTTTGAAAGGGCACTGGATTTGAAGTCGAAGGTCCTGGGTTCAAAACTTGGCTATGCCATTTATTACATTTTGTGAATCACTTCACCTTTTAGGGCTTGCTTCTTTTAAGACCTGCCAATTCTCAGTCTACACGTCTTTGATCCTGTTAATTTTTCAATTAGCTCATGTGAAGACTTTATTTTGTAAGCTATCTGTGATATATTTTAAATCTTGGGGTAAATTTATTCTATATTTGATAAAGATCTTTTCTCAGAACATCTCTGTTTTGGTAGATAATGAAAGTTTTATAATTTTTTCCCCTGAGGAGGAAACAGAGGCTTAAAGAAGTAAGTGAACTTGTTTACAGTTATACAGCTAAGTAGTATCAGAGTCACAATTTGAACCCAGGCCCTTTGACTTTATGTTGAGTCCTCTTTCCACTCTACCATCTATTGTTGGTAAACTATATTTATCAACATAGACTGGTTGGCTATTTGGTAACACCAGATGGTCAGAGGTTGTAGATTAATCACAACATCAGCCTGGAGGGGATAGGAAATGAAGTTGGATCTGACAAAGCAAAACACCATATGAACTGAATGGATTTTTAAAAATTATCTGCTATGTTTGAAAATCCATGGTACTATATCCTTCTATTAGTGAGGATAATCCAGGACTGACTGTATCCTAAAGTTGAAATTACTCTTTCTGAGGCAGTGATTCTGATCTTAATCTCTCTCTCTCTTTTCTCTTCTTTTCCTTTTTCCTTCACTCTCTTTCTTCTCTCTCTCTCTTTTCCTCTCTTCCTCTTTGTCTCTTTCTCTCTCTCCTTGAATTAACAGGTGTACTGTAGATGCCCGGGTCACAAGGGTAGCCTGGCTAAACCGCAGCACGATCCTCTATGCTGGAAATGACAAGTGGTCCATAGACCCCCGTGTGGTCATTGTGGCCAATACTAAAACCCAGTACAGCATCATGATCCAAGATGTGGACGTGTATGATGAAGGCCCATACACCTGCTCTGTACAGACAGACAATCATCCGAAAACCTCTAGGGTCCACCTCATAGTACAAGGTAAGTTTCAGAATCATCCGGCATTACATCATTCACTATTACATAAGTGCTTGGCTATCACTGCTGAAGCCCGGGTGGGGGAGAGTGATACTCTTAATACTGCTATTGTATAAAAAAAAGGAAAATTCTTTCTCTACAAATGTCCAGGAAATCCAAGCCCTAAAGCCTTGGTCTAGCTTCCATCTCATCACATCACTGAGCCAAGCATTTCTATTTGGTCCCTATTCTTGTCTTGGTGTCAGATCAGTAGGCTGTCAAGTTGTCTATTTATATGTTTAGTCCTTGTATTCTCATAAACCAGGTCATTGACGAGTGCCATTTGGGCTCCCAGTGGATGTGTAACTTTGTTATGTGCTTGGAAGTACATACTAAAGGACAAATATGCTTTTCACCTTGAAGAAGTTTCCACAATTTGGTGTACGCTGAAGTAAATATATTCTAGATTAATCAAGGGTATGCTTTAGAGAGAATGCCTTGACACGACTATATGTATAGTAGATCCACTAGCTACTAGACTTCATAAAAAAAATTCTCTTCCACATTCCAGAGAAAGTCTAGCCCATGACAGATATCAGCTTTAACTACTTTCTATTCTATCCTTGGGATCAATCTAGTATCTAAAAGGAAATGAGTTAATGAATCCACATTCATTCATCCTTTTTTTATAAAGCTAAATTAATTTTAAATAGTATGATTGTTTTTGTTCAGCCATTTAGTCATGTCCAATTCTTCATGATGCCATGGACCATATTGTCCATGGACCTTTCATGGTAAAGATAGTGGAGTGGTTGCCATTTCCTTTTCCAGTGGATTAAAGTAAAGAAAGGTTAATTGACTTGCCCAAGGTCACACAGCTAGTGTCTGAAGCCATATTTGAACTCAGATCTTCCTGACTCCCGGTCTAATGCTCTGTGCACCGAGTCACCTAGCTGCCTTCTGAAATATGATATACACATATATCTATCCACTTTCAAATTTAAGAGTGCTTTTGCAAAAACAATAAAGACAAAGAAGTACCCTTCAGGGATCCTATATCAAACATTGAGGGTTTGACCCCCAAACTGTAGATATGATGCTTGAGAGCTGGACCAAAGGAAGACCACACCCAGGATAGTTACTCTTTTTAAAATTTAGAGTCATTTTTTTGTAAATCATAATTACATTAGGAGTTTTGCCTCCTAGCTCCTGATTGATTCAAGAATCTCCTAATGATGATGTGCCATAATAATTAGTTGGCTGTTTTTATTTCCAAGTCCCAGAATCAGGAAGATCTCTGTACAAATCACCCCCTTAGACAATCACTAGCTCTGTGACCTTGGGAAAGTCACTCAATCTTTTTGTGCCTCAGTTACCTCATTTGTAAAATAAGGGAATTAGACTCAATGGTCTCTAAGGTCCCTTTACTTCTTTAGACTCTCTTAAAGGATGTATAATCCTTTGATCTTTCCTGTTGATGTTTTAGTAAATCCTTAAAATCATCTAGTGTGTTTATTTTTCTTACTGAGTCATTCCAATATATTCTTAACAGTTCTCATCTTTCCACACACCCTAAAACATACTGTATAGTAGCAGCTTAGGTACTCTGCTTTCATACATTCTCTTCATAAACCCAGCCTAGAAAAACACCATGATAAAGACTCCTTCAGTGTGACTAGATTATTTTCTTCTCTACTAGGGGAAAAAGTTGTGATTTTTGCAGTGTGGGTATTTTCTCCACTGGTGCAAATTACAGATCTATCTATCTGCCTTAATAGATGGTCTGGCCAAAAATATTGGTACTTGTAGCTCAGCCTTCTGGTGATGACTGTCTCCAAACACAGCTAGGTTGATCTATATACTTATTGTTATATAATTCATTTCTTTTATTCTTTAACTCTTTGAAGCTTGTTAAGACTTATTAAAATTAAGTGCCCCAGGCATAGCTTTCAAGAACAATGAATCAACTTCATGACATGGGGAGAAATGGGAGTAGGCGTTTCATGAAAATCAGAACTGCCTGCCTCAGTGGCTATAAAGATAAGTTTACTGGTACATGATGTACCTTCTTAGAAAATGGGAGAAGTATTTGGTAAAGACAGCTATCTGGATTAAATTGCTGTGTCTCTTAGAAATTTCTGGAGAGTACAAAAAACAAGGTTGTCTGAGTTTTCACTGCCCCACCTGCCACCTGAGCACTGCTCCAGAGAAGCTAAAAATTCTCAGCATTGGAAGTGACGTGTCAATAGCACCTCAGTGGCCTTGACAGCAAAGTTATCTTCAAATTCAGGAAATGTGGCACTGAAATAAAAAAGAACTGTCAGGCACCATAGAGGAACAGGCTCAAATGGAACAAGGCTATCACTTTTCAGAAATAAGATGGATTGTGTAAGCGCGTCAAAGTCAATATGGGCCACAATATGGGCCACTTATGGAGCTTAAATGAATGACGTTCTTTGCTGTGCTGTTCAAGAAATATTTGGGATTGGGAAATGGGAGAACTGGCATCCCCCTGAGGAAGGTTGAGCATTTGGGCCAGAGACTAGCTTGCAAGAAAGGTAAATGGATAATGATGGGAGTTTCTTTCTTAAAATGTCTTCCTTAAAATGTTCACAGTCTCCTGGGTTCAAGTCAATGGATCTTTATAACCTGTGCATGTTTGAGGTATTCTGAGTCGGAGCAAAGTAGCATTTATAAAAGGCAAGATAGGGAAAGCCACTGGAAACCTTTTTCAGACCAACTTGTCACCTCTTCCATACCACTTTTGAGAGGTCAGAGGAAGGAGCCCCAAGGATGCTGGACTGTGGGCTCTCTTGACTGACAAAGGGTGACTTATTCTTTCATTGGAAACCAACTGGATTTCCAGTGGTTGGAAGCAAAGAGACCCCACCGCTCAATTAGAAAGAAACTTGAGAGCACTGTTTCTTCACAACGGCTATCGGCTTTTGTCCAGTCTATAGATTAATTTTTCAGAGTTAGTGTTAGTTCAGGTTAGATAAAGATAATGAAACTTTCCTAATCCTCTTAAAGAAGATTTATCTGACTGAGTAGAAAGCTTTTGCAATACAATAAGGCATGTATAAAACTGGGGCCTAATCTTTCCTTTAATTTCAAACTGCTGATGGATATTGATTTTTCAATGAGAAAAACTGAAAAATTTCCGAGCTGTGACTTGTCTGTTTACAAAAGCTCATGTTTATCTTCTGTCCATGTGGGAACATCAGTATCTCTTTACTTCAGCCAATTGGCTATCTTCAGAAGAGGGAGAAAAGCCCAAGGTTGACATCTACTCTGCCATTCTCTGTTCCTGAAATATATGCATCTGAGAGATGCTTCTTCTCCGACCTTAGAATATATCCTTTTCTGTTTTATAAGGTGATTTTTTTTTTGCCACATATCTGATAGAAAAATTTTCAGGTCCTTTGGCAGTGAGAGAAGAGGATGAGTTTATTAAAGTGTGCCTTTTATAAGAAAGTCTCTCCAAATATTTACTCATCTCTCTCGCAAGTATCTATTAAATGCCTGTTGAATATATACATAACATTATATTCAGTTTCTGTAGGAAATACTATGAAAATGGAGGACATTTTTCTTGCCTTCTAGAAATTCCTAGTTTAGCTGGCAATATAATACATAGTATGCAAATACATCAGTGCTAAACAAGAGGTTCCAAACAGCAGAAGCATGTATGTGATTATGGTGTGAACTATGTCCTTAAGTGCTTAGGCCTCTGAAAATCAAAGAAAAGATTAGGATATCACAGAATTATTTTAGGTAGGATTATTAAAATTATTTTTATATCACTTAGAATTCCTGGACATATTCCTTTCTCTTCCTTTACTCAGTAAACCATACAGTAACAAAGAATAAAAAAGAAACAGGAAAAAACAGGTGTGAAAAGCTAGCCAACATGTTACCCAAGTCTGACAGAATGACTTGTTCCACACCCATAGTCTCCCACATATTTAAAGAAAGGAAAGATATGCATTTTTTCAACTCTTTTCTGGGGCCAAGTTTGGTCATTATATAATTAAACAGTATTCATTTTTTAAATTCCTTCCATTTTCATTATTGTAGGCAAGGTGTATATTGTTTTCCTGATCCTACTCACCTCACTCTGAATCAGTCCCAATTTTTCCCTTAATATTATTCTTTGAATTCTTCATACTTACATTTCTTAAAGGTATGTGAATATTTCATTACATTCATGTACCACAATCTGTTTAGTCATTCCTCAGTGGACATTTGTTTCTAGTTCTTTGCAAAAAGTGTTGCTCTCTATATTTGTATTTCTTTCTTTGAATGCCTTTCATAATATGTCTAACAGTGGGACATCTGATTCAAAGAGTATGGACATATTAGTCATGTTTTAGCTTTAAATTGTTTTCTATAAAGGTAGAACCAATTTACAACTCTACCAAGAATGTATGTGCACATCTTTTCAGCCCCTACAACACTGACTTTTCATCTCTTTTGTTATTTTTACTAACTTTATGGATGTGAGAGAAAATATCAGTTACTTTGATGGATAGTTCTCTTATTAGTAGTGATTTGGAGCAATCCTCATTATAACTGTTTTCATTCCTTCTTTTGAAAAACAATTACTCCTATTTTTTAACCACTTGCCCATTGGGGAATGGTACTTGGTCTTATATAGTGATGTTCATTCCTTATAAAGTTTGGATATCAGAATAAAAAAAAAGCAAACTAAGTAATAGTTTGTAGAAGATACTCTGAAAAAGAGGGAAACTGGGAGTCAGAGTGACCAGCCAAGATAATATTGTAGTCACCCAACAATTAGATTGTTATAATGTGAGTTATACAGCTTTGCCAAAATAAATAGTCACATCTGAGAGGTATTGTAGTGAAGGAATTGGTAAGATTACACATGAAAATCTAAGGAGAGAGGAATTTAAAGCACTCAAATTGTTAAAAAAGTATTTGACTGAATTTAATTGAGAATATGTGGTGGTCCCATTACCATCAAAGAAAACAACAAAATGGAGAAACTGTATCAAAGAGAAGATGATTACTCTGGTTTTAGGCATGTTGAATCTGAAGTGACAAAGGACAATCTGCGGTGGATTGGACTGGTGGTGGACATGGCTGGATGTGATTGGTGAGGAGGTGAAAGTTAAACACTGGCAGTATGCATTTGAAAATTAGCATCATTGAGATAAGAGTTATTAATACTAATAAACTCATATGATAGAGCTTTAAGTCACTGAACTTTCAGGGACTGAGAATAAGTTGATAAAAGCAGAAGGTCAAGAATCAACCTTTGGGAATGTCCATTCTTTGTGGTAAGAGGGAGAAATTAGATAAAGATATAGAAACAATGAAGTAGAAAGAGAAAGGATATGGAAAAAAGTAAGAGAAGAATCAGAAGTGTGTCCCAAAAGTTCTTGCAAAATAGTTTCAAGACATAGTTGATCAACAGCCATAATTGTAGTAGGTAGATGGGTGAGAATGAGAACTAAAATGAAATAATCTGATATAGCTAGAAAGGAGTCAGAGGTGATCTTAGAGAAAGTAGTTTCACTGAATTAAGCTGCTGTGAACCAGAGAGCAGAGAGTTAAGAAAGGAATATATGATTTAAAAAAAAAAAGACAATATTCTTGGTCTAGAAATTTAGCTGTGGAAAGATAGAGATAGGAATAGTAGTTGAAAGGAGCAGAAATAGTTGACCAAGGCCTACTTACTCAGAAACTTCTTCTCACAGCAGCGACTGAAGGGATGAGCTATTGAACAACTCTTTTTTCTCTCCTACCTACCCTCAATGAAATGACTGTCACTGTAGATTTCTTATATAACAGGAATGGTTGAGAGCATGTGCTCGCCTATCAGCCTGCCTTCCTGTATTGTGAGATTCTTTTCAACCATTCTAAGATCTCAAACTGTGCAGAATTACTCTTTTGTTTCTCTCTACTGTGACATCATGCTTGACACAGGAATGTAACCATGGTTTCAGGAAGACCAAAGGGTTTTAGTTTGTTAGACAATAAATAAGCCCTGAGTGTATCTATCTACAAGGTAGTGGACAGCTAGGTGGTAGAATGGATAGAGTATGGGGCCTGAAGTCAGGAAGACTCGTCCTTCTGAGTTCTAATCTGGCCTCAAACACTTATTAGCTATGACCTTGGGCAAGTCACTTAACTGTATTTGCCTCAATCTCCTTATTTGTAAGATGAATTACAGAAGGAAGTGGCAAATCATTTCAGTATCTTTGCCAAGAAAATCCCAAATGGGGTCACGAGCAGTCAAACACAACTGAAAAAACCGAACAACAACAAATCCACAGGATGCAGAATTTCCATCATGAGTGGTTTTGACCTTCAGGAACTCACAACAGGAACTCACTGAGCATGTGCAATACATTTTTAAACAAATTTTTATCTATCTATCTATTAGCATGTGGAGGTAGAATAGGGAGGTTGGCATCTGGACTAGTGATCTCATTGGTATAGTGAACTTCCAGGGAAGACACTTTCTTTACCAACACTCCTTAAAGCGTTTGAATGTTGTCTAGAGGACACCGAAAGGTTAAATGATTGGCTCAGATCATGTAGCCAGTATATGTCAGAGGTAGGCGCTGTATCCAGGTCTTCCTGCCTCTGAAATCAGCACCTACTCATTAGACAACACTGTCTCTAGATGTGATGTCCTGAAAAGTCTTAGTGTAGCTTTACTAGACTTTTTGGATACCCTATATATGAAGAATCTACTGAAGGGGATAAGAGCACAGGATGAGTCAAAATTTTGTAGGCGATGAGTAAGTGTGTAAAGTATTAACAAGGGCTTCTTGCAGACAACAGGCCTTAAACCTAGATTAAAGAGACTGCTAGGTTGCAGCAGTGCTAGGAAAGGGCTCTTTAGAGATGCCCTCCAAATTTCAAAGAAATTTCTCCTCTAGATCAATAGAAGCTTTTCAAATTCTCTTTTTCACCTTCTGTTGGTTATTATAGTTTGTGGTACAGGTGGAGAGAGAAATGTAGGACAGAGACCAAGAAAGAAAAATAGATGATGGGGGTAGGAAAAATAGAGCTGGAAACTGCAAGAGAGAAGGGGGGAGGGAGGAATAGTGAGATAGTACAACACAGAAAGAAAGAGACTACGAGAGAGGCAGAGAAGAGGATAATTAATTTACTCCTAAGCTAAACCCTCTAGGGATGTGCATTTCAAATGATACCATTTTATCCAATGTAACTACTGAAAATTCAAAGGCCCTTAGAGAATCCAAAAACTAAAGAAAGGACTTCTACATTAAATCCATCCTATGGTTTCTAATAGTAATTAGCATATTGGTATATTTAAATTTCACAGTGCTTTAAGGGGCAGCCAAACTCTCTAGCACACAAGGCTTTAATGTTTATAAAGCACTCTGCTCACAGTCCTGTGAGGGAGCTGGATGCAATCGTTATTCTACCTATAAAGAAAGTGATGATTCTGTCCCTTACAAATTTTGTGTTTTGTTGCGTTTGGTTTTTCACTATTACCTTTACTCTTGAATATGTAAAAGGACTACATTGTAGTGTTTTACCATTATTGGGGGATTTTAAGGAAGAATTCTTATAAATTGTCTGTGATTTTTAAAAATACAAAAGAATCTGAGACTAAGAGAAATTATGTAGCTTATCCAAGGTGACACAGGAATTAGGAGGTGTTAAGGTTAGGTTCTGAACCCATGTCTCCTGACTCCTGGTTCAGCCCTCTACTATGTCAATCCTAGAAGTGATCCATTCCTAGCCACTTCTCTTTGACATCTATAAGATTCAGAACTTCATTCCATACTTTGTAATTCTTTGTGCTAGAAAATTAGGATGACTGCCATAGTGAGCTGATTATTCTCTTAGTCTGAAATCTCACCCTACCTCACTTGTCAGATTTATCTTCATGAAGTGCAAGTCTGACCACATCACCCTCACTTGTTCAGTAAATCCCAGCAGCTCCCTATCACCTCCAGCATCAAAGACATTATATTCTGTTTGACTTGTAAAACCCTGCATAACTGGGTTCCTTCCTACATCTCCTTATACATTTCTTCTCTCCTTGTAGTCTACTATCTGGGGGCACTCCATTTCCCAACTCCAAGACCCAATGCCCCACCCTACAGTGTTCATCCTTTAAATCAGAAATTCCCTCCCTCGTCCTCTCTGCTTCATAGTTTCCTTGATTTTCTTAAGTCTTGACTTCTTTAAAAAGCCCTTCTCAGTTCTCCTTAGAGAGTTTTATTTTTCCTCTGAGATTATACTTATTTTACTTATATAGATCTTTTTGTAGAGATTTGTGTTTTCTTCCTCATGGTTCTGTGACCTCCTTGAGAACAGAGTATACTTTTCGCCTTTCTTTTTGTCTCCAGAACTTAACAGAGTTTCTGGAGTAGTAGACATTTAATAAATGCTATTGACTCCAAATTAAAAAAAAAAGGATATGTTCCAGCTAAACATTCCTTCAAAGTTGGTTCTCACTTTGAGGAAGTTAGGAAGAATCAGAGTTTTAATTAAAAGTTCTACTTTTATTGTTATTATTTGCTAATCTAGACTGGCTAACTAGATTGTAAATGGAAGCAATTTTATGACTGCATACATATATACAAAATATAGGTAGAAAGGTACATATATACTCATATGTATCTATAGAGTAGTAATCAAACTGACAAGAGATCTCACTGATCTGGAAGTCCTCTCCAATGATGTGTATTATAACTCATTCATATCTTCTCAAATATGAAACTCTGTAAATGTCTTCCCTTAACAAAAAAGACCCCTTCCAAAGCACTGGCTATATAGAATCAAAGAATTTAACATCTGTAACACTGGCATACTTAAAAGCTGAACAAGGATTCAGACGACTGGGCTCCAATCCCAGACCCAACCATATGCAAATCTTATCTGAACTGTCTTTCTGTTAGACCAAAAGCTATAAAAATGATTGTCAGTCATTTATACATATGCATATTTAGATAGGGAGGGAGGTATGGATGTATATACAAACCAATATATTTGTGTGTTTGTGTGTGTAAGATACCAAGACTTGAACAATGATTTTACTTACATAGAGTACTCCCCTGGGTGAGGAAATTTGGCACCTTTTCTGCAACCTAAATTCATAAAGTTACCTAGACTACTGAGAAGTGAAAAGACTTGTTCAGAGTCACAAAGCCAGGACTTAGCAGAGGGAGATATGAATCCAGATTGTCTTGGTTTTGAGAACAGCTGTTGCATGCTGACTCATCTAAATTTCTACATCTACACTGACATGGACAGAGACGTTGATACAGAGCTATGAAGAACCAGAGCTAGGTAGGTAGGTAGATATACATACATATATACATACATACATATGTACATACATACTAGTGTTTTGTAATCTTTATTCCTATTGATCTAGCATAAAGACAGTTCAGATGAGACTTCCAGGTAGCTCAAGATTCATAGGTTAGGAAATTTAAGATCCTAGAATGTACAGAAAAAAATAAGCTAGTGGTTCCAAAAGAATGGTAGAACCTCTGATGCAGAAAGGAGCTTAAAGACCTTTTACTCTAACATACTCAAAACAAGAATTCTCTCTACCACCTACCCTAAGTGGTAACTCCAACCCTAGTATGTCAACCTCTTAAGAGAACAATATTTTTCTCAGGCTGTCCATTCCACTTTGGGATATTCTAAATCGTTACATAGCTTTCTTTAAATCTGAAAAAATTTCTTTAAAGCTGAAATTTTCATCTCTGAAATTTTCATTCCTTCTCAATCTGTCCTTTGAGACCAAGCTCAATTCATCTCCTACAGAGGTGTTACTAGGGTAGAGTGACTCAGTCCTTCCTCAGGACACTGATAAGAATTGTAGACATTAAACAGCATAGAAACACCTAAGTAGCACTCAGGTAACTGGAATGTTTAAGAGGTCACCTTCTATGTCCTCCCTATCCCCAGTGGCTACATTTCCAACCAGCTTCTTCCCTAGTGTGAGGGAAGCAGTTTTATACATTCCAAGGGTCTCTGCCCTTTCCCTCTTCAGCTAAACTAGAGACATATTTTGAATCACTTCCATTTAATAGCTATGAGAGCTGTGTTGTATATTGAATGGAGTCAGGAAGACCTGAATTGTACCCTGACTCATATTCTTTACTAGCTATATGACCATGGGCAAGTCATTGATTCTACCTCAGTTTTCACACCTGTAAACTAGGAGTGATAGTAGCACTATTTTCATGGGGCTGTTCTGGGGATCAGATGAGGTGATCTATGCAAAGCACTTTTAAAAACATTAAAGCATTCTATAAAGATTAGCTGTAAAATACTTTTTTTATTGTTATAGTTAGCCTTTATAAAATAACGATAATAATGTCTGTTATGATTATGATCAGCCCTTATATGATACTTAGGCCCCCATGTACTTAGGGAATGGTCTGACCTTGGCTCCTGTTGCAGTTCAGGCCCAGGCTGCCTGGGTGTTGGGTCAGTCCTAGGATGCCTAGATGCTGGTCTGGCCGGGTTTCCTGCCTGGGATGGGGAAGAGGCCCTAGGATTTCCTCTTTTGGACCCGTCACCCTCAGGCCTACTTTAGGCTTTGTTTTCCACCCATCCAGTTAGTTGTGAGTTGTTACTAACCATGTTAGTTGTTTTCAGTTGTGTCTGACTCTTTGTTATCCATTTGGGATTTTCTTGCAAAGATACTGTAGTGGTTTGCCATTTCCTACTCTAGCTCATTTTACAGATGAAAAAACTGAGGCAAAAACAGTCGTGACTTGCCCAGGGTCACACAGCCAGTAAGTATCTGAGACCAGATTTGAGCTCAGGAAGATGGGTCTTCCTCACGAAGGCCCAGTGCTATATTCACTGTGCCACCTAGGTGTATGATATATAGATATAATTCAATTATTGTTATTAACACTTAATACAGAATTATTATTACATGGTCATTTCAGATCTAACCTCCTGCTTCTTGACTGCAGATACCCCTCTATCAGGAGGCAGGTAGCACATCATCAGTGGTCATGATAGGTAGTTACATTTGTCAGATTATTTTTTGTCTTTCCAATTTATTTTTCCTTATGTTATTATTGTTTTATTACATCAATGGAATGATGTTTGAATTATGAACTGGTTCAGCTATTCTTATAAGTAATTTGGAACTATCCCCCAGAAATGATTAAACTCTTAACTTCTTTGACCTGTAATACCAATATTGGATTTAAATCCCAAAGAGGTAAAAGAGAGAGTGGTAAAGGATCCATATGTACAGAAATACTTCTGGTTTTGTAATGGCAAAAAAACTGGAAACTGAGGAGGTGTCTTTCAATTGGAGAATGGATAAACAAGTTATGGTATATGAATGTGACAGAAAACTACTGTGCTCTAAAAAGTGATGAAAAGACTATTTTCAGAGAAATCCAGGAAGATTAGTTTAAACTGATGCAGAGTGAGGTTACTACAATTAGGAGAAAAGAAAATTATTCAATAACAAGATTACTATAAAGACAAACAACTCTGAAGGACAACAGAAGTCCAACCAATCAGTTTCAAAGCACTCATAATCAAATATCTTCTCCACCTCCTGAGCAAGTAGTGATCAACTCAGAGTACAGATTGAGACATGTTGGTTATTCTTTTTCCCTGATGAGGAAATTTGTTTTGTTTGGCTATGTGTATTTGCAATAGAAAGCTTACTTTTCTTTATTTGGATAAAAGGCAGATTATCACTGATTGAAAGGACAAAAAATTTAATTTTGAAAAAAATAGTAAAAAGATAAACAAAATGCATTTTCTATAGAAAATGTTCTCCTGATTCTGTTTACTTCTCTCTCTGTGAGTTTATATACCTCTTACCAGGTATGTTCCTTTAGTTATTTCACAATAATATTCATTAATTTTTATCCCATAACTCAATTAGACATCACCTAAATGAAAATTCTTTGTTTCTAGTTATTAGGTATAACCTAAAATATTTTTCTACGAGTCTTTTCCTTCTGTTTTATTTCTTTTAGGTGGGTATAGATCCAGTAGAGAGAAAAAACAAAATATGCACAAATAGTGATTCATGGGCATGAATTAATTCTTCCACTTTTCCTTATCCTAACAGGAACAGAACTTCTGCTTGACCATCTACATTCTAGCTCTTTGATGGTATTTAGTTCTTAGTCTTACCTAATGTGTCCTCCATGCAACTGACTGTGATCCTAACTGGGTCTGGGCTAAGGCATCTACTGTGTTAATAACTCACATGATAAGGGATAAGAAGGAAGTGGTGTGTTCCAGGAAAAATAATTCGGTTATCACAAGATAACAAACAGTAGGAAGCTTTAGGTAAGAGGCATATTTAAGATTTAGATTCTAAAAATATGAGTTAATAACAGATAGCACTGATTAGGAACCCACAAAACTTGTTGCCTGAAGATGGTTGAGATACATTAGAATACATGCGATTGGCATATTTCATTTCCAATTTGACTCATTCAGTACAGTGACCATTCCATTAACCTTTTCAGCCCAGCATTTGGACCACACTCACTCCATTATACTGCCTTGATCTTCTGAAGGAGCTTCAGGTCCCTATTACTGCTTGGGTTTCCCATATGGGAAATAGCTCTATCTGTATGGCAAGAAACACTGTCTATATTCAAATACTCCACCATCTGCTCTATGAGAGTACTTAAAATTTCCATTAATGATATCATCAGTATCGTGGGTTAAAATATTTTCTCCAGAATTACCCTAGTTAAAACACAAATGTGTTATCTGGGAAAGGTGACCCATGAAACAGTTTGGTGAGTTCTTTAGGAATTAAAACATAGCATAGATCATCATAACTCAGAGAAAAAGAGATAAAATCTCAAAGGACCTGGAATCTTACTGAGGAAAGCATAACAACAGTGTAGGATATGGAAGTGGGGGGTCTCTGATAGTCCAGGGATAGTTTTACATGATTGTAATTATGAAAGAAAGTGGAATGCCTATTCCATATTTTTGTCTATTTCCAGATGGTTTTCCTTTTCCTTTTGTTTCATCTTCCAGAATTGAACCCAAGCATTAAAATTAATATGTTTATAGAATCAAGAAGATATTCTGACTTAGTCATCTATAAAATGAGGAGGTTGTACTAAATAACCTCTAATATCCTGTCCAGTTTTAAGTACTAACTAAAATTTAACATGGTTAGCCTCTCCCTCCAATTTCCATGTTGCTTTGTTGTGGGGTTTTTTGTGTGTTTGTTTTGTTTTTTAATAACTATGTGGGTTAAAAAGTAGACTGGAACAACTCTAGACTGGGAATCAGAAAAAAAAATGAGTTCTAAATTGATATCAGAAAAGTCACTTAAATTTACTGGTACTGTTTTTTGCTCATTTGTAAAATGAGTAGGTTGGACCAGATGACAAAGTCTTTTCCAGATATAACATTCTATACTTTTATGAATATATGCCACAGAAGGATGCTGCTGCTCTCTTAGCTCTAGAAACAAGAAGAGGTGATATGCTAGTGGGAATAGGGCCAATAAAGATATCAAAGGCTAATGAAAATGTATGTTGGATTAAACATGCGTTGACCCTTTGTGCCAACCTGGTGAAAACTCCATTTAAGAGCTCTGCCTTGGAGCACATTTGAGCTTGTTTTGAGTAAGAAGCTCTCTCTGAACCTCTTTGCAAGCTTCAAAAAGGTGTTAAGGACCTGGCACCTCATTCATTTTATAAATATAGAAGTTGAGAAGAAAGGTACAGGGCCTGGAACTGTCATCTGCCTTGTTTGCAATGGAGCTGAATAAATGGAGCAGTTATACAAACTGTCCTCAAAACCAGCAGTAATGTGGAAATGCATGGAAAAGTGAAGTGTGTCCATGGTTTCATGTCCAGTCTGGCACTGTCAGTGGATATTTGCCAAGAGGACAGTCAGCAAATCACTCTCGTCAAACAGACCTTTTCTTAGTACATCACTGCCATGGGGAAGGGTGGAAATGTACCCCTTAAAGATGGACAACTGTCAAATATTCATCAACTTTTTCCCTGAGCCCCAGTTTTCTTATCTATAAAATCAGGTGACTGGATTAGGTCACCTCTTTCTAAGTCTAAATCCTGTCCCCCTCTACAATTATAAACCTATCAACTTATGTAATATGTTGGAGATCATCCTTACCTTCCTAATTTGGGCCCCTTCCATAAGCTTGCAAACCCTGGGGTTCAGAAAGATTCTTATCATTCTACTGAAGCGTCTAATGAAGTTTTATAATGTCTCATTTAGTTTAGTTTTTTTTTTTTTTTTTTAACAGTAAGACCAAGTAAATGGACGGTCTGTAGAATAGGAAATGAACTCCTTATCCTAGTTTTAAACTAGTGTTTGGTAGTCAGTAAACATTTTTAAGCACCAGACAAGGTGCTTATATGCTTTATATGCCAGACAAGGCTCTGAGGACTGAAGAGAAAAAAACAGGAAAAAGACCGTCCATGGCTCCAAGGACTTCACAATCTTCTGGGGGAGAACATACAGAAACAACCATGTACTAACAAGCTAGATACAAGATACTTAGGAAATAATCAACAGAGGGAAGGCAGTACAGTAATGAGGGATTAGGCCAAACTTCCTCTAGAAAGTAGGATTTTAGCTAGGATTTGAAGGAAGCCAGGAGACAGAGATGAGGAAAGAGAGTATTCCAGGCATGATGGAAATCCAATGAAAATTCCTAGAATCAGAAGATGGAGTTTCTTGTTTGAGGAGTAGCAAGGAGGCCATAGACACTGCATTAACGAGAATGAATGTGTGGGGGTAGGAGGGGGCTGGATGGGACTGTAGGATGTAAGAATAGTGGAAAAGTAGTGGAGAAGAGCAGGTTGTAAAGGACTTTAAATGCCAATGGATTTTGTATTTGATCTTGGAGATGATATGGAGTATAGTAAATATATGAATGATATGGTTACACCTGTGCATGTTAGGATAATCACGGGCAACTAAGTGGAGGATATACTGAAGCAGCGAGAGATTTGGGGCAGGCATTGCACCCTAGCAATCATCACCTGCATTACTTTGCACTGACCTTTCAAAAAAGCATCCATCACAAAGTGCTTAGCTTCCTAGTTACCAGAATCCCTTATCTGCAAATGAAAAAGTTGGAGGATGGAAAAACCAGGTAGCTGAGCAAACAGCCAGTTGGTGACCAGAGGTTGCCCCAGTTCCTGCTCCACTGACCACAACTCTGACTCCTTACAAATCCAGCTTTAACTAAAGAGTTATTTCCTAATAGGGATTTCAGCCTAATGTCTTTGCAATAAGAGGACTTTAGCTAACCCATGAAATCATGTCCACATTGATAGCTTCTGGGGGAAGTTTGTGCCACAGCCAATTTCCCTCGGTGGGTTAGAAATCACCCCCAAACAAGGAGCTCCTGATGGAAACACTGTCAGACAGAAACTGGAATAGCATGAGCCCAGCCTGCAACAATCAGCTTAATGGGATGGATTATGTGCTCCGATTGGCTAGCAAGCAAACATTAATGACCAGTTAGCAACTGTGTTCAGGTCAATTAATTTATATTTGTATTTTGCAAACTAAAAGTTGCCCTGTTAGATTATTGATTCTTTGTCCCTCTATTCAATTTGTTTTTAATTGCACCATTGCAGGGCCAAGCCTTCCCTCCTGGAAAGCCAGCAATAAATCTGCCTGCCGTCTCAACAATCAGCAATAAATGTGTCTCTTCATGTCATTATTAATATGTCTTCCTGATTGGTTCATTACCACAGTTAACGGTTTATAAGAGCTGGGATGGCACAGTGCCAAGAGGATTCCTCTCCCAAGGGCTGTTTTGTCGTGATAGGATTGATGGTTTCAGGCATGTGTGCATAAAGGGGCTTGGGATTTAATTTAATGTAACTGGAATATGAGCTACCTAATCCTCTTCCTATCATAAACAGCTTTATATGAAGATGATATTGGATTAAAGGTAGCCTCCTTCCTTTTCTTTTCCCTCCTCGTGCTTTTATTCCCTTTCTCTCTTTCTTCTCCATTACTGCTCAAATTCAGCCATTCAGAAATAAAGTTGCCTGGGGGTGTGGTGGTTGCAGGGTAAATGGTCTGTGTGTCCCTGTGGCTTTCATTACTGGGCCTGTAAGTTGAGAGTGGAGAGGAGTTCCCTGCCATTTGTGTGCAATGGTGATTAAAAAGAATGTAGCTCCTATTCTTAGAACATCCCCTAAATTGAGGTCAATACTTAAAAAAAAAAAAAGATAAAGAGAGCCCCAATTTGGAAATAGTGATCATCATTAATTACCAGGTTGTTATTGGTGTCTTTAGTCATTTGAATTTTTCAGGAGGAAGGTAAAGATTTTCAAAGGATTTTTACTGGTTGACAGGAAAGATCTTCTGTGTCCCAGAAATGCCAAGTGAGAAATCACAATGGAGCTAATAGTGCTAAAAATCCTCTTGGCAGTCCAGAATCTAATGACAGAGAACTTTAACCATTTTCAATGGGCAAGTTTCTGGAGGATAAGGAATTTACTTTTCTGGAGACCCCTAGCTAACAGTCAGGGTTTTTTTTTTTGGTTTGTTTTGGTTTGGTTTTTGTTCATTCTGTACATAGATTGTATACTTAATTTACTGTTAACAACCACTACTTCTTCCCTTGGCACATAGGCCCCTAAAGACAATGAAATTGTGCTTTTCGAAGGAGAGTAAGGGGGTGATTTGGATGTTTTATGTTACTCTTGGGAAGGTTCTGAACTGCCCAGGGAAAGGCTAGGACGAGTGGTGGGATGCAGGGACCCAGAACTAGAGAAGACAGTGAAAAAGAAGGTGTCGAGGGAAGGATATAGGAAATGAAACTGATGATAAGTGAAGAGGGAGATAGAGATAAAAATGAAAAATGGGATTGAAAAATGAAAGAAATAGAGAAATAGGGAGGGTGGTCAAGGAAAAAAAAGACAATTGAAGCACAGCCCTGGGGTGTGGTATTTTGAGAAAAACCTCCCTTGATGGAAGCTGCTGAGGGTGTAAGAAAAGAAAGTGGACCAGTCTAATCAGGAATGGGCTCTGACTTCTGAGGCTCATTATTTCTGTATTTCCTTCACAAGTGCAACTTGCTTCTTGGCTCTGAGGACACTAAGCTCCCCACTCAAATGACACAAGCCTCACTTAAGGGCCTTGATACTGGAGTGGTTCTCACTGCTTCTGTTTTAGTTCTTTCATCATTTTCTGTGAAAAGCTGTAACTAGTTGAAACTGTCATGTGTGTGAGGCTATGTCACATCTATATAGCACAATGCTGGTGAGCAAATTGACTCAGGTGAAATAAAGACCTCTCAGCCTTCTCTGGAAATGTGGGATAAACTAATTCCTTTTCTGAATTTTTTAATAATCTGTAGATATGAGCAGCTAGGTGGCGCAGTGCAGAGAGAGTGCCAGGCCTGGACTCAGGAAGACACATGTTCCTGAGTTCAAATCCAGCCTCAGATGCTTACTGGCTGTGTGACCTGGGGCAAGGCATTTAATCCTGTTTGCCTCAGTTTCTGCATCTGTAAAATGAGCTGGAGAAGACAATGACCAACCTCTCCAGTATCTTTGTCAAGGAAGCCCTAAATGGGGTCACACAAAGTAGGATATGACTGAAGAAAAAAAGTTATAGCTAGCAATAGCTTTACATTGAATATAAAAATATCTGCTTGGAAAGAAGGTGACAAAAGAGAGACAGTACAGGTCCCCTTCTCCTTTCTGATACCATTGCCACCCCAGTGCCGGACCCTATCAACTCATGCTAGACGATTGCAAAAGTCTGCTGGTTAGACTTCCTTCCTTAAATGTATTCCCACTCCAATCTAAGCTCCACTTAGCTGTTAAATTAATCTTCATAAAGCATAGACCTGACCATATTATCAACCATCCATTCCTATACTAGTTTATCACCACCAGAATCAAGTATAAAGTACTCTTTTTGGCATTCAAAGTCCTTCACAACCCAATCCCCTCTTAAATTTGCAGTCTTCTTACACCTGACTCTACTACTACAGTACCCTGCCCAGAACTTTTCACTGATTCAATGACTCTCACATCCTTGCTTTTCCTCAAACAAGAAACTCCATCTCCTGACTCTGGCCATTCTTACTGACCATCCTTCATGCCTGGATTTCCCTCCTTCCTCATTGCTACCTCCTTACTTCCTTCAAGTACTAGCTAAAATTTCACCTTCTATAAAAACCTTTCCCCATCTCCCATAATGCCAGTACCTTCCTTCTATTGATTCTATTTATCCTGTATATATCTTATTTGTAATTATATGTTTTCATGTTGTCTCTTTCATTAGACTGTGAGCTCCTTGAGAACAAAGACTGTCCTCACCTTTCTCTGTATCTCCTGAGCTCATCACCATTCCCGTCATATGGCTGTTATTCTTCAGTTGTTTCAATCATTCCCAACTCTTTGTAACCTCTTTTGGGGTTTTCTTGACAAAGATACTGGCATGGTTTGCCATTTCCTTTTCCAGCTCATTTTATAGAAGAGAAAAGGAAGGCAAACTGGATTAAGTGACTTGCTGGGGCTCAGGAAGCTAGTAAGTGCCTGAGACCAGATTTGAACTCTTGAGAATGTCTTCTTGATTCCAAACCCAGTATTCTATCCACTTCTCTTCCCTAGCCAGCTACTTACTGGCTGTGTGATCTTGGACAAGACTGTTAGTTTCTCTGGGCCTCAGTTTCTTCATCTCTAAAATGAGGAAATTAGACAAGATGAACTTTGAGGTCTTTTCCAGCTCTAAATCCATATGATTTTATATTGGGTTGTAGAGGAGTTCCCAACATTCCTTCTGGGTAGATAATATTTAAACAAAGGGGCCAGCATATGAATTAGGTCCCTGGCTCCATCCCTAGGATATCCAGCCCATTTCCTTTAGAGTACTATATAAAGCCACTGTTTAGATATTTTGAACCAATGTGCAAACTAATATGATCATGACACAATAAAGCAATGCAGGTAGTTTCTAAGAACATTTTGATAATCTATTGTTCAGAATTTTTTTCCTCTTTAATCTTGTTTATACTAAACACTATGCCACCTTCTGCAATTGCATAAGCATATAATGTATCTCTTTTTCCTAAAAGTTGTGTTGGTGCATGCCTGTCACATTTATCATCATGCTTTGCACATTTTGTTCCTATTATCATAATCAAAGACTCAGAATTACAGAATCTCAGAACTGGAAGGGACCTTAGAGGTTGGCTCCTCAAACTCCTACATCATTAGTATTGTTGATATGACTATTCGGCAGTCTCACGTCCAAATAGTACCGATGATGGTAAATGTCATTATAAATGATGGAAGAGAATTTATGTGCTGGGGAGAGTAGGATCAACACAATGGAGAAACAGTTGTCATTGATTCATCATCAGAGTTTTCTGAGACATTTGCATTTTCCTTTAGGAGCTCAGTCTTTATATGAAGAAGTCACTGAATGCAAAACTTCAATGTGAGATGGAATGACTTCCAACATAGCAGGATTTCTTTATGTTAATTCATCCCCTCCCCTGCACATCTGTGCAAATATGGGCCTCTGCTCCAGTACAAAGAAATGAACTGTAGCTGTTCTCTATACACCTCCAAGCACCCTCTACAACTATTCTTCAAATGTGGCGTAGTAAACAATGAACCTTGAGTCCTGGTCATGGCTAAGTCAAAGGGCAAGAATCTAATAACAGTCAGAGGAAGCAAAGTAACTACTTCAAGAATAAGCTTTAAAGACCCTGGTTCCAAAACAGCAGGTTAGAGAGTGGGGAGGATTTGGGGACAACAAGAAAATCAAAGTTCTTTTTTAAAAAAATTATCACATGTAGCGGCACAATGTCCCCACAGCGGGAAATAAAGTGGAAAACACACCAAATCAATCACCTTAAAAATAAGGCTTAAAATCTTCTACTGTATAAGATGTAGGTGGGGAGGGAGGGATAGGCCCAGCAGCTTGGAAATGTTTTATTAAACTGTGCACTGACTGGTACAGCACATACAGCAAAAAGCAATTAAGGTCAGACCATTAAAAAGAAGCCCAAGGATAGCTCTGAGAAAGACCGGGGGGCAATCAGCAGGAGCTTGGGCAACTTTCAAAGCAAACTTACTTTGAAAGAGTACAGAGCAGGAGGTAAAATCTTCTTACCCCCTAACAGCTGCCTCATACCTTTCACTGAAGGGCCCAGTAAAAGGGGAGGGAGCTGCACCTCTTTCCTGTGCCCAACCCAGGGTTGGGCACCCAACACTTCTGTTTTCAGTCAGTCGATGTCCATATTGTCTTTTTGACCCACCTTTGCTTTAAATGGCTGCATTGGTCAGTATATCGTAGTCTCAAGTTCAAAGTAATTTAAGAGTCTTGGAATAAGACATCTGTTTTTCAGGGCAGTGAAAGGGTACAAGTTATAGGCGTGAAGATGGCCTACAAGTCCCATGTGTCCTATGCCAATAAGCCCAGAGATAAGATTAGGAGACAGGCTAAAACCTAAGCAGAGTGAACTCTGACTCTGTATTTCCTCAGAGGTCTATAATGAATAAGGTTGGCACAAGGCCTAGGATGGGTCTGTATTGTTGGTAACTTCCAGGTCTCTTTCTGGCTAAATATAAAATGGCTTGTGTCCAACTGCCCTGTTAATGCTCAGGACCATCTTGCTTGGCAGCCACTTTGAATTGAGGACCTCTCTTAAATGAGAAGTGGGGAGTATTCTACACATGACTAATTTCTTAATAATGGACCCACCTCTACATAAGAAGCATCAGAAGGAGCATTTACATTTCCTTCCCCTGGTCTATCTTCCCAGTTACCCAGGCTGTTTCCCTTTTCCTAGATTCCACCTTAATTCTTCCACAGAACAGGGAATATTCAATTTTTTCTATAGCAAGGGCCTCTTGGGAAAGGCCTGAGGGCCAGGCCACCTTTGCCTACATTTGCATACATTTACATTTAGTTGGCCTGCAAACATAATGATTATGTAATACTCTATAGTTAGCACTGGAAGGACTGTGAGTTTCCAATTTTCAGGTTCCTGGGAATACATTTAGAGGGAGGGGAAGAAATAGAAGCAATAGAAGCATTCACCGGGGAGAAGGGGTGTGCGTGTGTGTGTGTGTGTGTCTGTCTGTCTCTGTGTGTCTGTGTGTCTGTGTGTGCTGTTTTTTAATCAGTCTAGTACAAAACTGTGAACTATATTTCCTGTTAATGAATGGGTAATGAATGGAGTAAGAAAGTACCATTGGGACCAGCCTGAGGTATTAAAGTCATCCAGCCAAATTCCTGCCTCATTCTCTTTCAAATATACATAGCTTGTACCTTGTTCATCATTAGGTTTATGTGCAGAAGACCCCTTTCATTTCCCTCCAGGTACCTGTACCCAATTTGTTTTCATATCTACTCAGGTTCTTGCTTTGAGCATCCATTTTCTCCCATCTTTGAATGTCCCCAGACTAGCCAAAATTAATGATGTGACATAATAATTTATGGGACAAATTTGTATTAACTAGAAACTGCTGGATAAAGATGAGGAAAATACAACAAACAACAGATATTCTCAGTACTCATTCAATGTGCTATAAAAGAAAGAGCTGAGGGATCTGAATTCAAATCTCAGCCCTGCTGCTTATTGACCATGTGACCCTTGGAAAAGTCAGCTAACATCTCTAGTCCTCAGTTCCTCTTGTATAAAATGAATGTGTTGGAGTTGTGCTGGTGTTAGAGTCTTCCAGGTACTATGATCTATGTCCCTCCAGACCTACAGGGAGGAAGAGTTATAAGTCCCCTATTCCTGTTCTGGCATCAGTGCTATTAGCCAAGCATCCCATGTGGAGAAGAATAGAAAGCAGTGAGAAAGTATGTTCCCATCCAATAACTGTGACATGTCCTATTGCTTCATGTTTCACCTGGATTTCTATAGTCCCTTGCCACTGGGCTGTTGAGTCTTCTGGATTCTGAAGATGTTACTCATGGCATGCCTAGGAATGGGCAAGGTCTCAAAAGGCTGATACAGGGTGAACTCATCAATTTCAAAATCTGGCATAGGGAAATAAAGGTAAAAGCTTCAATGTTCATAACACTGCAATTGCTTCAATGGCCTCAAATGCAGCAATGTCAAAAAGGGAAAGGAAAAGGTGTCTTAGTGTCCACAAACTCTAATGGACAAGAAGACGTGGGGCAACTTTAGATAATTATTTCTCCTCTTCCCTAGCCAGCTCTTTCCTCTACTTCTTTTTTTTTCATTTCTCTAGTGCAAACATGTTAGAATTCAAGGGAGGAAGAAAAGGTGAAGGTTGAAAAGGTCATCCTTCCTTCCTTCCTTTCTTCTTTCTTTCCTTCATTTCCCTTAATCTCTCAGGAGTTTCTAGTGTAGCATTTCTCACATTATAGCAATAGCTCAGTAGTTTCTTGCCTAGGACTGTACCTCAATAACCTCTCTCTCTCTCTCTCTCTCTCTCTCTCTTTCTTTCTCTCTCATGATTTGTCTCAGGAAAGTTAGAAATCTTGACTAAGTTGGGCTTTTTTTGTTTTTTTTTTCAGACTAGGGTTATTAAGGGAATGACATGATCCAGATTTTATGGGACAGTGAGCATTCCAAAATTGATTGGCTGTTATATCAAAGTGATAACAATGGTGAAAAGTCGTTTGTCAGAGCATGCGTTCCAATTTACAGTTTAGACAGCATGGTCACTGTGACTCTTATACAGATGCTTCCGGTATTATCTGTGTTGGTTACTGGCCCATTTTGATTTTATCTGGATCACTGAAAACGGATAAGGCAGGCTATTAAATTCAGGAGCCACAAAGTAAAAGTGTCTGAATATGTATTCCTAGGAAGCCAACATGGTTTAGTAGCAACAGTACCTGATGGGAGATTAAGAGACTTAGGTTGTATCCAGGCAGAGTCATACAACCAGTATCTAATGAAGAATTTCCTTATAATATCCCTGAAAAGTAGCCATCTAGCCTTTACTTTTAAGCAGCCAGGTGGCCAAGACTGGAGTCAGGAAGACTCATTTTACTGAGTTCAAATCTGGCCCAAGATATTGACTAGGTATGTGACCTTGGGCAAGTCATTTTGCCCTGTTTGCCTCAGTTTCCTCATATGTAAAATGGGGACACACTGGAGAAGGTAACAGCAAACTATTCCAGTATCTTTGCCAAGAAAACCCCAAATGGGGATCATTAATAGTCAGATACAAGTGAAACTATTTAAAGACTTCCATTAAAGGATACCTTACTACCTCCTGAAATAATTCACTGATTCCACTTTTGGAAGCTCTAATTGATAGGAAATTTCTTGTGTCAAGCCTGTATCTGCCTCCCTACAATGTGTATCCTTTTTTCCAAATTCTTACCTCTGAGACCAAACAAAATAGATTTCATTTCTTCCATATGTCAGCCCTCCAAATACTTAAACACAAGTAGCATGCACTACCAAGTCATCTTTTCCTCAGACTAAAATAAGCTTTGTGAGGTATCCTCGGTTTCTTCAATGGATCCTCTTATACTATGGTTTCAAGGCCCTTTACCTTCTATTTACTCCCTTCTCTGGACAATCTCTAGTCTATCAATGGCCTACCAAAAGACCATTTCTATGCAAGAATGACCATAAACTTCTATATATTATTCAGAGTGGAGTTAAATGAGTCTATCTTTTATTTTTTTCTTACTCTGAACACTCTGCTTTTTGCTGCTGTACAACCTAATTCTGAATGAGCTTTTTTTTAGTGACCATGGTATCCTCCTTATTGTCACTGAACTTACAGTCCAATAAAACCTACAGATATTTACTTTTAAAATATTATTTATCCATTCTCCTTCTGCGTTGGAATTGTGAAGTTGATTTGTTGAATCCATGTGTAAGATATCAATTTATCTCTATAAAAATGCATCATATTATATTTGTACTAATGACCTACTTCAGGGCTTGGCAAAATATGGCCCACTGGCAAAATCCAGACCATTAATAATTTTTATGATTGTTTTTTACATTTTTGGTGCTGGCTCGAGCCATAGTTGGCTAACACCTAATTAAGCCTGTTGAGTTTTATTTTTATACCTTGCCTCTGTCATCCAGTGTTTCAGCTGTCCCTCTTAATTCTTACAAGGTCACTTGTAATTTTATAAGCATAAATATATTTTTATACAAATCACTGATGAAAATGTTCAAAAGTAAAATGCTAAGGGGTAGATCCTGTAGTAGGTTAGAGGTCTCCTTTGGAGGAGATAGCAAATTAGAAACATCATCTAAGCCATATCTCTTGAACTTTTCCATAAGATTAGCATAAATGATTTTGTTAAAAGTTTTACTAAAATTTGAAGGATTTTAGTAAATTGTAAGCAATATTAAGAAAATTCGTCTGATCTGAGGGTCTAATAATAGTGTCAAAAAAGGAAATTAACTGGGTATGACTTACTCTTGATGAAGACATACTTGTGCTCTGTGATCACCACCTAGGTTTTGAAATGTTCAGCAACTTTGATTTTAAAAATATATGGGAGAATTTTAACATTTATCTAAGTCTAAATCACTGGTCTATAGTTTAGAGTTTATAATTTAATTAAAGCCTTCCATTCCTTTTTTTTACCTATCGCATTTTTTTCATTCTCTAATCTGTAAAATCTTCATCATTTTTCCTTGATCTCTTGTTCTTTTTAACAATGTAGTTCTTTAAATGTTTTTCCTTAAGTAAGAGGTTCTTAACCTGGGATACTGTATATTCAGAATTATTTCTTTCTTTTATTATTCTAGAGATCTTATTGTTTATATATAAAAACATTTTTTTTCTGAGAAACAGGCCTTAATCAAACTGTCAGGATGTACATGATACATAAAGGTTAAGAACTCTAGCTTATGAAAAGTTTTATTGACACTATTTCTTTAAACATCACTGATAGTTTCCAGTGATCCTACATATACATATGCATACATACATAATAAAAACTTTCTCCCTTATAACAAATAAGCACAGTTAAGCAAAACAAATCCATGTATCTCCATAAACTTTAAAGACCCACGACACTGGCTGGACAACCATCAGTCAGTTCCTTCATTGCCTAATGATAATTTTCTCAGGCCAGGCAACCAAAGGCATCTAGAAACTTACAATTTCCTTATTTGAGTTGTGTCCCAAATTCCAAGTAATTATTTTTAGCTTGTCCTTTCTAGTCCAAACATTTCTATTGGCAGACAAAGGAGCAAAATATGCATTGAGCAGCTCCAAGTTTTCTCCATTATTTATTATTCTTATCCCATCCATACCAAATAATGGTTGTGTCCCTTCTTTGATTCTCCTTGTTTCTCCAATGGAGCTTATAAAACACCTTTTTTTGCCGTTTTTGGCTTTTCTCACCAGAATCATCTCATTCTGAGCTTTATCACTTCTCAAACGATGCACATGACTTGTTTCATGCTTTTGTATTCATCCTCTATTATTTAACTTTTTTTTCTCATCTTCTGTGCATTTTTTTGCTGTTAATCATAATTGGCTTGTGAGCTTCCTATGCATCCACATCAGTATCTTTATAGCAATCCCTGTTTCCTCCTCACTAGAACTTTACGTTGTCAGATTTTCATTTTTGAGAGCTTCCCACAACTCTTCATCTGAATTCACTGGTAGGATTTTAGTTCAAAGAATCCTAGCTTTCTTTTGTTGTTTTTTTCTTAAATTATCTATTTTATTTTATTCTCTGCTTTAAATAATATTTTCCCCAAATTACATATACAGAAAATTTTTTGGATTCACTTTTGCAAGATTTTTAGTTCCAAATATTTTTGCTCTCTCCCTCCCTTCCCCACTTCTGAAACAGGTAAGCAGTTTGATATAGTTTAAATATGTGCTATCATGTAAAACATATTTGAATATTTATCATAGTTGCAGAAGAAACAGATCAAAAGAAAAAAAAACATGAGAAAGAATAAAGTCAGTGAAAAAATTATGCTTTGAACTGCATTCAGAGTCTTTTATCCTCAGTTCTTTATCTGGGGGTGGATGGCATTTTCCTTTGTGAGTCCCTTGTATATGTCTTAGATCATTGTGTTGCGGAGAAGAGTTGAGTCACTCGTAGGTGATCATCACAGGATGTTACTGATACTATGTACAGTGTTTTCCTGGTTCTGTTCATTTCACTTTGACTCAGTTTATATATGTCCAGGTTTTTTTGAAATCTGCTTGCTCATCATTTTCACTGCAAAATATTATAACATTACATTCATAATTGATGGACATCCCTCAATTTCCAATAGTTTTCTACCACAAATAGGGCTGCTATAAATATTTTTGCATGTGTAGGTCCCTTCCCCATTTCTGTGGTTTCTTTGTGTACCTCAGACCTAGTAGTGGTATTGCTGGATCAAAGGGCATGCACAGTTTGGTTGCCCTTTAGGCATATTTCCAAATTGTTCTCCAAAGCACTTGGATCAGTCCTCAATTCCACCAACAATGTATCAATGTCCCAATTTTCCCACATCCTCTCCAACATTTATTTTCATTTTCTTTTCATATTAGTCAATCTGATTGATGTGAGGTGATACCTCACAGTTGTTTTGACATTTCCCTAATCAAAATTGATTTAGAACACTTCTTCATATTCCTATAGATGTTTTTGATTTTTTCATCTGAAAATTGCCTGTTCATATCTTTTGACTATTTATCAATTTGGGGAATGGCTTGTATTCTCATAAATTTGACTCAGTTCTCTATATATTTGAGAATGAGGCCTTTATCAAAGACACTTGCTGTAAAGATTGTTTCCCTGATTTCTACTTTCCTTCTAATATTGGTTGTATTGGATTTGTTTGTACAAAAGCTTTTCATTTTAATATTATTAAAAATATCTATTCAACATTTTGTAATCTGTATCCTTGTTTAGTCATGATTTTTTTTTCCTCTGCATAGTTCTGACAGGTAGATTATTCCTTGTTCTTCTAATTTGATTGCTTCATTGTCTATGGTACCTATTGGCAAGAAGATGTAGTTTCCTTACTTATCTCTTATAAATTGGTCTGTTTTTGCATTTACTTTTTCTAAGATCAGGACTGCTACCCGTTTTTTTTTTTAACTTTAGCTGAAGCATAGTAGATTCTGCTTCAGCCCCTTTACCTTTCCTCTGAGTGTGTTTCTTATAAGTGACATATTCTGGGATTGTGGTTTTTCATTTATTCTGCTGTCTATTTCTGTTTTATGAGAGAGTTCATCCCACTCACATTCCAATGATGATTACTCCCTGTGTATTTTCCACTATCCTCTTCTTCCTCATGTTTGTCCTCTCACCTTTGTTTTGCTTCTGTCTGCCACCTCCCCTGATCTGTTCTTTTTTCTGTCAGCCCTGCTCTCCCCAACACCTTTACTTAATATCCTCTCCTCTTGCTTTCCTGTAGGATAAGACAGATTTCCATATTCAGCTGATATGATTATTCTCTTTGCTTCAATACTTATGAGAGAGTTCAAGTGATGTCCATTGCCCACCCTCCTCCCATCATTCCCTCCACCATGACAGGTCTTTCTTACCTCTTCATGTGAGACAGTTTACTCCATTCCACCTCTTCCTTCCTCCTACACCCACAGCACTCCTGTTACTCTTCCCTTAATTTTTTGCCATTTCCTCAAATTCACCTTGATCCTCTACTCTCTGCCTGTTTATATTCTATCTGTACTGTTAGTGATATGATTTTTGACAAGTCACAAGTAACACCTTCACATGTAGGGACGTATAAACAGTTTAGCTCTATTGACTCCATTAGTCTTTCTGTTCCCTTTTTACCTGTTTATGTTTCTTTTGGGTCTTGATATTAGAGGTCATTTGGTTTAGTTGTGGTCTTCTCCTTATGAATGCTTGAAATCCTTCCATTTAATTGAATCACCATTTTTTCCCCTTATTATGCTTAATGAGTGATTCTTGATTCCAGCTCCTGCCAGTCCTCCAAGTCATGTTCCATGACCTCCAGTCCTTTAATGTTGCAGCTGCCAAGTCCTGTGTGATCTTGATTGTGACTCTCCAATATTTGAATTGTTTCTATCTGGCAACTTTTATTTTTCCTTGACCTGAGAATTCTGAAATTTGTTTAAAATGTTCCTTGGGGTTTTTATTTTGGGCTTTCTTTCCTGAGATGATTGGTAGATTCTCTCACCACATCTCTCAACCCACTGGTTCCAGGACAATCAGGGCAGTTTTCCTTGATAATTACTTGAAAGATACTGTCCAGGACATCCTTTCAATTATAGTTATCAAGTAGTCCAGTGATCTTGATATTGTCTCTCCTGTATCAATTTTCCAGGTCAGTTATTTTTCCCATGAGATATTTTACATTTTCTTCTATTTTTTTCTATTCTTTGAATTTGTTTGATTGATTCATGAAGTCTCATGGAGTCATTAGCTTCTCCTTGCCCAGTTCTAACTTTTAAGGTGTTATTTTCCTTAATTAGCTTTTATACTTTTTTTTCATTTGGTCAGTTGTACTCTTTGAGGAGTCATTTTTGTCGGTGAATTTTTGTATCTTATTTTCCTTTTGGCTAATTCTACATTGTAAGCTGTTTTCTAAGTTGTTGAGTTTTTTTTCCTAATTCTCTTGCATTACTCTCATTTCTTTTCCCAATTTTTCTTCTACCTCTCTTGTACAATTTTGAAGTTTCTTTTTGAACTCTTCCATGAGTTCTTTCTGGGCTGGAGACCACTCCATTTTACTTTGGTTCTTGCCCATAGCTGTTTTAACATTGTTGTCCTCTTCCAGGTTTGTATCTTGGTCTTTCCTGTCACCAGAATAACTTTCTATGGTCAGATTCTTTTTGCTTGTTTATTTTTTGCTCATTTTTTTTTTTTGCCTCCTGCCCTTTTTAAAATTTGAGCTCTGCTCCTGAGGTGGAAGGGGCACTCCCTCAGGCTTCTTATGCCAGGGGCTGAAGACCCTGGCTGCTTACCTGGTGGGCACTGATGTGTCCTGAGGCCCATGGTGAACCCTCGGGTCTGGAGCTGCACTAAGGGAGTAGGGTAGGGGGTGGCTGGTCCTGCTGGAGGCTGCAGGGTTCTCGCAGGTTACCTAGTGCTGAGCTGGGGGTCCTAGTGGTGGTGCCTGGTGAGTGCTGGAGCCCACTAGAATGTTTCAGAATTTCCCCATGACTACATATGGTGGTCTGGCCTCAGGAGGCTGCCTGGTTGCCTAGGTCTATGTTGAATTGTATTTGCTTAGGCACCCCTGGTATTGGCATCTACCTGTTTCCCTGGGGCTGTGTTGCAGCATGTGGAGGTCTGGCCACACAAGGAGACCTGTTGGCCACTGAAGCACACAGTGGTTCTTGGAGCTAGAGTCTTCCAGTTTCCCTGGCTATGCTAAGGCATATAGAGGGGGAGGGTCCTGCTGTTGGTGTTTGCCTGCTCTACCACATTAGGGCTCAGAATCTCCCACTAGTTTGCTGAGGTAGGGTTTGCTGCTGGCTTGCTTAGATGCTTCCCTTCTTGGATTATGCTCCCTTTCACCTGAGTGACACACACCTTTACTGCCAATCCTCCAAGTTTCTTGGTCACCCCATCCTTTTGCTTGTTTTGATGTTCCAGGATTTGTTCTGGGGCTCTATTTTATGGTTGATTGGAAGTGAGTATTGGAGAGCTACAGCAATTTATTACTTACTTCTCTACTCCTCCTTCTTAGTTCTCAGAAGTCGATCTCCCCTACCTTTCTTTTCTATGAACACAATGAAGTCTATTTTTCTAAAATCTTGGGTGTATATATTAGACTATTTCTTTTTTTTTCTTTCCTCTTCTAATATAAATTCTAATACAAATTTGTAAATTTCCTTCAAGGCTCCCATAATTTCTCCTCAACCAACTAATTTCTCCTCTTTTGGCAAAAAATTAAATTCAAAGTGGAATTTCTCCTTGCTGATTCATATGCTGTTTTTAATGTACTTTATTGATGCATTGTGCCTTTATATCATAATCTCTGCACCCCAGCCCCAGACTGAATTTTCCCTTTTGACAAAAATAAATAAAAATATTCAATACAAAGACTATATATAGAAATTTATACACTATTCTGTCCTAGTAGTCTTCTGCCTCTTTGCTACAATGGTGACATATTTCATTATCTGTTCTATGGAATTTTAATTGGTTTTCGATTAAACACTATTCATCTTTCTTTTAGTGATCTTTTCGTGTATCTTTATAGTTGAGTCACTGCACCTACTGTTTTCCCCACTATTTATTGTCCCATATGGTGCCTCCATTCTGTGGCTACCTTCCTTGAGAAAGCCATTTATAACTGTTTTCTCTCTTCTCACTTATTTCTAATTCTTCAGTAGTTTAGCTTCAGGCCTCAATCTTTAACTGAAATTCCTCTTCCCAAAGTTGCCACTAATTTGTTTTTGCTTTTTTTTTTTTTTGTTGTTAAATCTAACGTTCTCTTCTCAATTCTCATCCTTTTTGGCTTCTCTGCAGCCTTATAGATTGTCAAACACCCTCTTTTCCTGTATATTTTCTCCTCTCTAGACTTCTATGGCAATGTTCTGTGGTTCTGCTCTTATATGTTTCTTCTCAGGCTTCTCTACTATCTGTTCAGACTGGTCATGTTCATTGACCAGAGCTGTCCTGGGCCCTCTTGGCCTTCTCTATTCTATCACTTGTTAAAATGATAGAACAGTAATATCAGCTCTAAAGTGTTTAATTAATATCCCTACATGGATTGATTTTGTATTTACCTATCTAGTCATAACCTCTTTCCTAAAACATAAATCTCGTCTTTACCAACTGTCTACTGGATGTTTCTGACTGAATACCCTATAGACATCTCAAACTCTACATTTCCAAAATTAAAATTATTACCTTCCCCCAAACCTCAAACCTCCTCCCTTTCTAACTTCTTTATTACTATCCAGGGAATACCATTATCTTGGTCATGCTGGCTCACAACCTAGATGTTATTCATGGCTCTTTATTTGCACTGACTCCATGTATATATAAAGTCTTGCCTTTCTTTTTAAACCTTCACAACATATCTTATATATGTGCCTTTCTCTGCTCACACACATATCTGGTGCAGACTAGTGCATGCTGGTACCTTTCATCACCTCCTGCTTGGACTACTATAATAGCCTTCTGTTTATTGGACCTTTTTCAAGTTTCTCACTGTAACAGTTCATCTTCCACTCACTTGTCAAGGTGATCATTGTAAAGCACAGATCTGACAATGTCACTCACCTACTTAATAAACTCTAGTGGTCTCTATTACCTACAACATTGAATAAATACTCTAATTGACTTTTAAAATTTATCACAGCCTGGTCGCTTCCTACCTTTCCAGTCTTCTTCTGCTATATACTCTCCCTTTACATACTTTCTCAACTTTGTGCTTTTTAAGTGGCTTTTCCCCCTGCCTGGATGTCTCTCCTCATCACTTCCACCATCTGGATACTGTGACTTCTTCAAGCTCAAATTCCACCTTCCGTAAGAGGCCATTCCTGGTGCTAGTGCCTTTCCTGAGATTACCTTTTTTTTTTTCTACTGGATATATTTTGCATTTACATAGTTGCTGGCATGTTGTCACTCTTATTAGAACATAAGCTCCTTTCTCTTTCTTTGTAACCCCAGTGTTTAGCCCAGTGTCCGGCATACAGTAAGCATTTAATAAATGCTTATTTTCTGACTCACTTGCTTATATTTATTTGGTTTTACATGCTTTCATACAAATCTTCCCATTTTCCTGAATTCTTTGCATTAATTTTTTTCTGCATAATAATATTTCATTACAATTACAGACAATAGGCTTTTTAGCCATTCTTGAGTGTATGGACCACCAGCTTATTTCTAGTTTGTTACTGCCACATTACAATATCTTAGCCTATATTGAAACTTTGTTCCTATCTTTGAAATCTTTGGGGAATATGCCCAGAAGGAGAACAGCTGGCTTAAATGGTATTGATAGATTAGTTCATTTGGGGGCAGAATTTCCAGTTGAAAACAAGAATGATTAGACAATTTACAACTCTATCATCTTTAATGTGGCTATTTTCCACAGTGAAAACAACACTGGCAATCCCAATATTTTCTCATCTTTTTTCAATTTGCATTCTGTGGAGTGAAACCTCAGAAATGTTTCATGCTCTTAGTGGTTGAAAGTATGAGTTTTGGTGTTCATTTATTGTTTATGATTCCTCTTTTGAAAGCTGTTTGTTCATACCTTTGATCGACTATTTATTGAGGAATGGCTTGGTGGTATTTATTTATCATTATCCGCCTGTATTTTGAATGGTTTAAATGCTTTCATCCATATTTGATACAAATCTTTTCCAGCTTACCGTTCCTCTTTTAATTGTTTTCTTTTATTTTATTGTGCAATTTTTTTCTGGTATGTACTCAAATTGTCTATTTATCACCTCTTTCCACTATTTGCATAAGAATTTTCCTCTTATTCATAGTTGTAAAAAGTTCCCGATCTGATTCTATTTTTTAAATGGTGTGACCTTTAATATTCATGTCTTACCTATTTTAAACTTATTGAGATAGATGGTGTAAGATGTTGACCTAAAACTAATTTCTACCAATTTGTTCTACTCTATCTTTTGAAGAATTAAATTATCATGAAGGAAAGTGAAAAGAAAAAAAAAAACTGTAGTTCCTTTGTGTATGTTTATTTGTGTGGAAAAAGGAGAGAGGGGGAGAAGAAAGGAGAGAGAGGAAAGGGAGAAGAGGAAAAGGGTAGAGGAAAGAGAACTCCAACAATTGTGTACATAAGAATTCCCTATCATGATGTCATCATGCATCTCCCAGGCTTGTGATCTGTTTTCCTGAACTCTATCAGTTTCCTGTCCAAATGATCTATAGTTTATATTTCAAATATTTTCTTTCTACTTTGATTGATACTCTTGACCATGATACTCCTTTCCAATGATTCCTGAGTTTTCTCATATGCATATATTTTCTTAATATGTAATAATGACCTCCCAGCTTTATCTCCTACTTGTGCCTCTTCTGGTTCTTTCGAACAAGGTATGCATTTCCATACTGCTATTTTAGTCATAGATCTTATTCTGCCATAGTCTCACTGATATTTATAATGTCAAATCTTCCCTCTTACACTAGGATTTCTATTTCATCTTGCTTTTAATCCATATTTGGTGAATTCTAGTCTAAATGCCCTATGCCATCAATTAGATAATGATATAATCCCTCTAGGCACTCAGTAAATTGCCAACATTTATAAAAATGCACTTTAAATATTAAGGAGTAAAGTATTCAAAAAGTGAATTCCTGAAGGCATAGATTTCTCTTATACCCCAGGATTGCTATAGAGATAGAAATCAGCCATGTCACTATGAAAATATATGGATGAGTGGCAAAAAAATTCACAACTTTGCAGTTCTGACAGAGATACCTGCTCCGGCCGGCAGAAATGACAAAATTTTGCCCTCCATGAAATTTGCAGACTTCCCTGGAAAATGACTGGCTTTCATGTGCGTCTGCTAGTAAAAGAGAAGTCAATAGATTCATTCCACCTCTAGCCCACAAACTGCTGTAATTCAAGCCATAAAATATCAAAGGAAGAGTGAACACTTGAACCAAAACACACACCTACCACCCACCCCCCCACGGAGAAAATAACGAAGAGAAAAAGGCCATTTTTTTCCCCACAGAGAGAAAAAAAGAATAGCAAAAAAAAAGACTCACAGAGAAAACACAGAAAGATGACAAAGCAGAAGGCCAGCAGCAAAGATCAAAATTCAAGTCCAGGCAGTGACAAGAGAAAAACCCAGGGAGAGTAACAATGAATAGAGAGAAAGGCATCAATGAAGAAAAGGAGTCAAACAACAAAGACAACAGAAGAAAGAAGGCCATGTACAAAAGAGGCAAACATCAAAAGAAGAGAGAGAAGCTGCAGCCATGGGAAAAAAAGACATGGAAGAAGGGAAAAGCACAAAGGGAAGAAAGACTCAGAATGAAAAATAAAAATAAAAGACTGAAAAGAAGGGGATGGGGGGAGTAGCAGAGGGAAAGGAAACCAACAGACTCCTTTGGAAAGAAACACACTTTCTAGAAAGCAGTTTCTTTCAAGATCCCCTACAGCTCGGACTGTTATCCCTAAACCGGCACCAACAAGCCTCTGTTAAACTGCAGTCAGGGCTTCAGGAAGCCAACACATACTCCTAAATGGGACATAAACATGACTGGGAAGAGAATTCATTTCTTCCTTAGAAGTTTCCTGGAAAATCATATTGATTTCAGAAATATGATAAAAGGAAAAACAATAATTACAGAAGCCCTGAACTGAATGCTTTGTAATTCTAATGAACAAGTTTCACTCTAAAGAGGAGATAGGAAAATCAGAATTATGGGTGTAGCATAGTACAAATACTGTTGGATTTGGTAGATGTGCTAGTTGGTTGTGTAGTACTAATCTGACAGTCTCTTTTGTCTCTCTCTCCATTCTCCCTCTTCTCCTCCCCCGACCCCCCCAAACTCTAGGGTACTTGAGATAGAGTTCCGATCAAGCTTGGACATTTTCATCGAATAACAGAAACTCACAGAATAAATGCTAGGCTCACTGGAATCCATATGTTAATTTAAAAAAATGTATTTTCTACTTCAACAATTGATCCTAGTTCTGCCAAGAAGAAGGGCATTGTCTCTGGGCCTCTAGGCTAGATGTTAACATGCTATATGAGAAGGTCAAAATTTCACATCCAGGCCCTCTTTTCATCTTCTGATATAGATAACTGATCTTATGTATTAAAACAACAACACCACTGACTTATTATATGTCAAAATTTCTACTGCAAATGTTAAAAGGTTTAGGCTAAAGTCAAAATCAAAAGAGTGAAGGATCCATGTACTTCACAGATAGGGTGAAGGGCGGGGGGAGGGAGGAAGACACTGGTAATATCTTAGTAGAAGTCTCACAGTTTATATCTTATCCTCAAGAGGAAAAATTGGCATCCATCACTGAATGGAAAAACCCCAAAGACAATGTCTATAAAGTCAAGGATACTAAGAAGAATGAATACATTTGCAACGTGAAGCACCCGCCTTGCTAAGCTCAAGCTTCACTTGGAAGTTTAAGTGTCTCCTCCATTCCCCACAGTTATGCTTATCTGTTGCATGTTGAAGAATTGAAACATTAAAGACAGCAACAACAAAACAAAGCTGATTAATTACTACTAAGGCTATTTTTAGAGAGAGGGAGAAAAAGAGAAAAGTTGTTGTCCCATTATATTTCTGAAAAAAAATGAACGTTTTACAGCTCTCACAAATCGCTCCCTAGAAAGTACTTTCATTTTCTAATTGTTCATAAATTTACTGACAGGTGGTTACACAGTAGGTGTAACATCGTTATTTTCATTTTATTACATACACTGTTTTAACGAGAAAATCTGGAATGGCCGGATATAGTATATCACCACAAGACACACCAGAAATGTGTAGGTGGGCAGGCCCAGCTAAAAGCTACTACTAGGATGCAGAAATCTAGGGACTAATATCCTTTAGACTGAAGCAGCCTGTGAGGCTAATATGGGTTTGTATACATAGTCATGGATGTATAATGCCTCAGAGTTTGAATGTACCTCAAGTGAAATCGAATTGAGCCCCTCCCCAAATTATGTACCAGCTGGCAACATACCCAACCTGTGGTGCTCCAGTCTCCATCTGCAGACCCTTAGTGATGGACAATAGTCTAGTTTTGGATAGCTCTAATTCTTAAGAAGCTTCCTCCACCACTTATTACAAGTAGAAAACTTCCACATTGGTAACTTTAACTCATTAATTTTAATTTTCCCCTCCAGGAACTTAGACCAAGTTTATAATCCCTTTTCCAAATTACAACCCTTCAAATATTTGAAGGCTATTACCATTGACCAAGACAGCAAGGCAGCACAGTCGATAGAGTGTCAGCCCAGGAGTCAAGAAGACTCATCTTCCTGAATTCAAATCTAACCTCAGACACTTACCAGATATGTGATGTTGGGCAAGTCACTTAATTGTGTCTGCCTCAATTTTGTCATCCATAAAATGAGCTGGAGAAGGAAATGATAAACCACTCCAGTATCTTTGTCAAGAAGACCTCAAATTGGGTCACAAAGAGCTGTACACAACTGAACAACAAAACCTCTGACCACACCATACCCCCAGCTTCTTTTCCATCAACTGATCCTTTTCTGTCATGGATTATAGGTCCCTCGACATTCTGGTTGCCCTTTCTTAGACATACTTCAGCTTTTCAGCGTCCCTTCTAAAATATTATACTCAACTTCAAAAGATATAGTCCAGCTAAAGCACAGTACAGCAGGTCTCATACTTTTGTATGGGCATTCTTCCAATAAGGAAACCTAGCATCGTTGTATTATCTCTTTCGGTTACGAGATTATTTTTAATTACTTATAATTATATATTAGTTATATATTACTCTTTACTCATATTGAGCTTGCAGTTCATTAAATTCACAGGCCATTGTTTTCCTCTTGAGCTGATTTCTAGTTATGTTTCACAAATCTTTTACTTGTGTAGTTGTGGTTTTGACCCTCAAGTAAAGCACTATATGTCTATCCCCAGAGAATTTCTTCTGCTTGCTTTCAACTTACTCCTAAGATCACTGTGAATCCCAGTATGGCCATGCAGTGTGTTAGTTATCACCTTCCCCCCTCTGCTCAGCTTTGTGTCATCTGCAATTTTAATAAGCTTCCATCTTCACTCAAGGCATTGTTACAGATGTTAAACAGAACCAGGGCAATGGTCAATCCTGGGGCACTCCTCTAAAGACCTTGCCCTAGACTGATAATTGCTTCATTTTAGGTTTTAGACAAGGAACTCGTTCCAAATATATCTAAATGATCTCTGTATCTTGATTACATGTGTCTTGTGACAGACTTTGTCAAATGCTTTGCTAACACTGAAATATTTAGTCTCCATAAGTATTCCTTGATCTGATCTTTATAAATTCTGTATCCTGCCTAAATATGGAAATAATGGTATTCTGGGATGAATGGTTTGTATTTAACTGAGGCCAGTTCATAATGATCACCTCTTCCCTTTCTACTTTTTTATGAACAGTCCTTCTAATTCTAGAAGTTTACCAGGAGTTATTATATTTTGAAGTACTTTTTTCCTTCCATTTTTTGAAAAACAGAACATTTTACCATATTTAGTCCCCTAGCACTTCTTCCACTGACAAACAATTGGAAGTTAAGGTTTGCCTTTCAGTCATTTCACTGATTACCTTTAAGGATCTATGTTTTTGAGAATTATTTGACTCTATGAAGAATACTCTTGAGTTACCATTGCTAATATATTTCTAGGAAAATTTAATTTAGTGTATGAAGTGCATGAAGTGGTGACCATGAGCATACTACAATGCCAATCACCAAACACATGGCAACAGCTGATTGATTTGGATTGAACTATTATTTCCATATTAATAGAAAAAGTTAACCATGAGGTATTGTTTATATTTTTTAACATATTGATGAGTGAATTTCGTGCACCCCCATAGGAAACTCAAGACAGAGACTATAAATGGTTTCCTTCAAGAGAGAGGTCACTACTCTTCTGTGGGCAAGATTTCTACTTCTGTGGTATTGTATTAGGGTGTCCTCATAGCACTGCATTTTTTTTTTCCTGCTGTCAGATGTAGATGGTCAAAACCATGAATCAGCAGTGGAAGAAGGGGTGAAGCTAGACTAAATATGGTTCTTTTTCCTCATGTAATAGGGTGGGTCTGTCCCCTAGGCACAAGGCCATCTAAATGAATCATCCTCTTCATTTGTTCATTCAAAAAAAATAATAAACATCTATTATTTGTTAGGCATTGTTCTAGGCTCAGGAACAGAAATACATTTCATCACACACGCGCACACACACACACACACACACACACACACACACACACACCCCTTACCTTCAATGAGCTTACATTGTATTGAAGGAACAACATATACACAGATAAGTATAAACACAGATAAGTATAACTATACTTACAGATACGTTAACTGCTGGGTCCAGAGGGACTTTGGTAACTTACTTTATTTCTGACTAAGGAACTCCTCTTTTCACTTTGATCTGCAGGGAATTATATTGAGGGATTTATATTGGGAATATAATTAAGGGAATTATATTGAAGGGACCACGAAAGGAAAGAAATAAGCATATATAGAGACTCACTATGTGTCAGGCATTGTGCTAAGTACTTAAAAATACTATTTCATTTGATCCTCACAAAAGCCCCTCAAGGTAAGTAATATCATTATCCCCATTTTACATGTGAGGAAATAGAGGCATTCAATGACTTGCCCAAGGTCATTAAGAAGCAGATTTGAGAATCTGAGCTCAAGTCTTCTTGATGGGAGACCCAGCTCCCCTCTCCACCAGGTGCCTCAATATGAATCATTATGTCCTGGGAAAGTTTGGAGTTAGAATCCTTTCTTCTTAAGCTTTCTGGCTCTTCATACTCTTACTCCAGAGTACCAGAGACAATAAATTAAAACTTGTTTAGCTCATCTCTAGGGTGTCCCCAAAAGAGGAATTACTTAATGTATAAGGTAAATTAGGTGTAAGACAGTTATTGATTTCCATCACAATAGAGGAAAGATTCACATACTTACACTGACAGAGATTTAAATGAGCAGCAGTTTTGAGAATAACTATTACATTCTCCCAGGAGTTTTATACTTAAACATGAAGCATTCTGTGAGACTTTTGAATCAGTCTTTCATATTTAACACATCTTTGTACTGTCCAAATGATTATTATCAGGTCCATATATTTTGGCGAACCAGACCAAGGGTTGGCTCACCCTCTTCCCAGTGGCCATCCTGTCTGAGAAGTGGGGGGCTCCTAGAGTGTAGGAATGGAGGAACCGTAGTGGCTTCCCAAAAGTTCATCTCTCAGGATTATTATTCAGGCATTCATGTTCCTAATTTGGATTCAATTAGTCCCCACATATTCAGTGTCACCATAGCTGCTGGGATGAGGACAGAAAGAGCTATAGAATAGGAAATTCTTTTTACAAGTTCTGCAGAAAGGAAGGAAGAGAAGAGGGCCAGGGTGCAAAATTATGCTTTTAAAAAGCAGGACTTCTTTATCATCTTTCATGTCATAGACCTTTTTGGCAGTCTGGCAAAAACTCTTTCTCAGAATAACGTTTTTAAATATATAAAATAAAACTTCACAAGCCCCAGCTGAAGAACCACTGTTTTCAAGTCTGCTGAGTCGGCAACTCTTTCTGGTTCAATGGCTAATTGTCTCTGAAGTGCCTTTCACCCAGCCTCCCCTGCTCCTGCAGCTGTCATAGGCCGGAGCCAAGATACCACAGAGAGTTTGCTGTGTCATCCCAAGGTGCCAATCCCTCATACGTAATGAGCCACATGTGTCCCTCAAAGTTGCCAGAGGAACTCATCAGATGTTCCCAGGGATGACCTCTACAGGCTCATCTACACAAATGTTCCACAGGGTTTACACCAACTGATTCTCCAATACGTATGGAAATCAAAGTGTATTCAATGTAAATACAATTTCATTGGCAAGGGTATTAGCAACTGGAAGGATCAGGATAGGTCTCATCTAGAAGGTGGCAGTTAAGTTGATCCTTAAAAGAAAATACATATTCTAAGATACAGAGTTGAAAAGGGAGCACATTCTGGGATTGGAGTACAACCTGTGTAAAGAATAGGAGATGGGGATGGGATAGTGTATACAGGACAGAAACAAGTAAGTCATTTGACTAGAATGTAGAATGTATGAACATGGAAAGGTAGGCTCAAGTCAAAATGGAATAGGTTACACTAAAGACAGAGTACACTTTGGTGTGCTATTTAATATCTTCTGTGATTTTATATGCCCCCAAGTGTCCACTTGGTAATAATTCTAACAGGTAGATCAAGGAAACAAATATGGTAGGCAATGGATAGGAAAACCCTTTTTGAGGGTGAGGGGAGAATTCTATTATCTGTATGAATAGGTTAACATGATTAAAATAACCAATAAGGAGGTATGGATGTGGCATAAGTGAATTTCCCCTGTTCAACCTAAAAAAACAAAACAAAACAAAACAAAAAAAAACCAAAGAGAGTGAAGATGAGAATTCAGAGCACTCAACCTATGCTCTGCCTAACCAACTGTGTGTGGGTGGGGGGGAGTGGAGAGGAGAAAGGTAGAGAGAAGGGATGAGAGATAAAAGGAGAGCAAATGGAGGAGAGGGGGAGGGGGAGGAAGTATGAGAGGGAATGGGAGAGAGAATAGAGATGCCAATCCTTACTGTCTATGAGAGAAAGTTCAATGTAAATGCCAGTGGGTATCCGTTCTTTTGCTTTAAATATATCTTGTGTACAGAACATTTTTAAAGGGAACATTCTAAATATATATTGATTTTTTTTAAAGAAAAACAACCTTTTTACAATATATTCAAATGATGAAACATCACACCTGCCAACACTGGAATGCTATAAATAGAGACTAAAATATAAATCTGGAGTGAAAAATAAGCAGATCCATTATATAGCTATTGCAATTAGAGATGTATTTTGGTGGTAGAATAGAGAGAAGTGGTTACTATGTTGTTTGAAAATCCATGTTTGTCATCATTTGCAGAGGGAAAACTGGGATAAATAATGTCCACAGTAATATGTTAGTGGAGGGGGATTACTATAAAAGTGTTAAAAACTACCTGGTAATAATAACCCTTAAAAATTCTGAAACATGTTTCCCTTTAAATATTAAAACTACTATCCAGAAAGAATAAATTCAAAGCAAATATCAACTTAGGTTTGAATAGGACTCTGCCACTTACTAGCTGTATGACCTTCAACATTGAGTCTCAGTTTCCTCAAGTGTAAAATGAGGTATTTGGCCAAAATGATCTTTCAGGTACCTTTCATATAATTCTGTTAGCCCAGAATTCTATTCTAAATACTGGTACTGAAGTTAAAAGTCTTGGTTTCAAATCCAGACTCTGATTCTCATAAGCTAGATAAAATTGGGCAAGTCATTTTCGATATTCAGTTTCATCTGTAAAGTGTGGGTGTTGAACTCAATACTTTCTGTGGTAATTGTGAAATATAAATCATATGAGTGTTACTAAGGTTTCTTTTGGATGCTAGAATGTGTAAAAATGTGTATATGTCAGACTGGTGGCTGGGAGGGCTTGTCTGTTCTGAAATCCACTATGGAAATTTCATAACTGACTAATAGACTATTTCAACAAAAAAAGAACCCTAACAGTTCACGTATAAATCAATGGAAGCCAAGGAATGTTTATAAAGAAGATGAAGAAAAATAATAATTCATGAGCTATGTTAAAGAAATTTTAGCTAATAAAAGTAATTACATATTACTAAAAGTAGTTTCTACCAGTGGACATTGTCCTGAAACAAAAATGTGAAAATTCACACATGAAGACACACATGTGCCTGTACATGTATGTTAACATACACATCCATTCTTCCAAAAAGGATGGAGAAAGTTATTCGAACTTGATAAGCTGTGTTGACATGAAAGCTGCAGTTTCTGTTGAAAACAGCAAGAAGAGAAAGATGGAGATAGGGAGAAGTGAGCCATGATAACCCTCTAGGATAAATAGAAGAATGAAAGAGAAAGGATGTTCCAGAAAACAACGAAAAGAATAGAGTAGTTTAAAGTGGCTCAGGCTACTGGACAGGAGAATGTAGAGAAGTAGACAACATTTCTATAGCTGAAATAGTTTGCATCCAAGTAGTCTATATTTCGTGTAATGCTTCAGACATCAAGGGTTCCTGCCATACACCAAAGGACACAATATGCAATTATGTAGTGCTTTAAGGTTTGCTAAATTCTTGACAAATTTTATCTCATTTTTATCATCAAAACAACATTTGGAGGAAGGTGCTATTGTGCACATTTCACAGGTAAGAAAATTGAAGCAGAAAGAGTTTAAGTGAATTGTCCAAGCTCACACCACTAATATCTGACACTAGATTTCAATTCATCTCTTCCTGACTTCAGGTCCAGCTGTGTGTGTGTGTGTGTGTGTGTGTGTGTGTGTGTGTGTGTGTGTGTGTGTGTGTGTATGTGTGTGTGTGTGTGTGTGTGAAAAAAAGAGAGAGAGAGAGAGAGAGAGAGAGAGAAGTGGGGGGGGAAGGGAGAGAGATCCTTAGGATCACAGGATCACACTCTGTTTTTCCCAGGTCACTTTCCTGTCATCTTATGGCTCAAAGACTCCTGGAGGTACATGTTCTAGTCCGTTCAATCACTCTTTGGAAATGTTCCTAAAGGTTCCATTCTCATATGGATCAATCAGTTTTGTGTAGGGATTAAACAAATAAGCAAAAATTCTCCTCTGTCTCATGACAATGACTCCTTATTCTGGTTAGTGTTTTTACTAGGTAGAGATTCTAGTTTGTTGATCACCTATTTTGCTCTGTTAAAATATAGTATAGAGGTTTAATATAGGCTGCTGGGAATATGTGCTAAGAAGAAAAAAAGTAAGCAAGAATTTATTAAACATATACCATGTGCCAAGCACTATGCTATGTGCTGGAGATACAAATCCAAGCAAAAAGATAGTCCTTGCCTTCAAGGAACTTACATTCTAATGGAGAAAGACTACATACAAAAACGGAATCAAAAAATGGGGGAGGGGGTGAAGCGGGTGGTGAGTAGACAGAAGAAAGTACCCAGCATAAAAGTGTCATTCTGAAGTCTGGGAAGTTAGGAGTTAGCAATGCTGGGAGGGGGATGAAGGCTGGCTAGTGGAAGCTGCTCCACAAAATGGAGGATTTCAGAAGAACTCCACAGTGGCAGAATGCGGAAGGTCTGGCAGAGGAATATTTCTGGATAGGAAGGCCTTGGGATAGTTGGGTGTTCCAAGGAAAGGAGATCTCAGATGCTGAGGGAAGTTCCTGGATGAGACAGCAGCAGAAGTATGGTTCTGAAGACTGGAAGGGCAGGAACAGCGCCAGATCAGTATGGAAAGGAGTATTCTGATATCATTAAGCCATAAAGTTAAAAAAGAATGGGCTGCAGTGGTGGTAACGGAAATGATGAAGAAAAGGTAGGCACAAGAGCCATTTCATTTGAGTTACTTGTCAGTTTCAATGACAGGTTGCTACAGTGACCATAACGTTGACTAATTCCACCATTTTTGTATTCAACCAATTCTTTCTGACTACTATGTAGACAATTACTTGGTATATTTCCCTTCCCCTGACATTCATCTTGAGTGTATGTTTCTCCTTCTCTCTTTCTGTTAGCCCACCTCTAGCTAAGCTAAGTAATTGCTCTCTTCTTAGTTTTTGAAACGTATATCAATTTTGTCATATCCGCCCCTCAGTTGTCACTTAGCCAAACTATGCAAATTTGACTGTCTCATTGTCTCCTTGTAAGTCATTGCCTTCAGCACTGCTGTTGCTCTCCTCTGGACTCTCTCCAACTCCTCAGATGTGCAGGGAGGAGTTACATATCCAACTTAGATTGAGAAACATGACTAGTCATCCTCTTTCGTACATCTGTAGTTCGATATTTTCTGTGGCAAGAAAGTCATTATTTAAGATGATGAGTCTATCCCCAAGTTATCTCCATGTTGAGTCCGTCAGTCCACCAGCAATACAAACCCAATTTCAGGTATGTAAAAAGTTCCCTGATAGCAAAGACATTGAGGACCCTGCTCCTGCCTTGGAGGGCTTTACCTTATCACTGGTGGTGCTATCTTTTCACTCTTTGACTTGATATTAATTCAGTTCTAGGATCCTTAGAGGGGTTCTATACCTATGTAATCAGTTTCTAGTAGAATGAGGAAAATTGTAGGAAAGAAAATGAAAAATAGAACATATATGGTGAAATAGGCTGATGTTCAATTGGCCTTTTGACATATTTAAGTGGTAAAATGGGACTACCCAAGTAAGAATAAGTTAGTCAGAAATGAAAAACTATGTAGTATAGATACAGATACAGTGGTCCAATAGGAGCATGTAGGTTCAAACCATGAAGTTAATCAGCTCCAAGGACCCTGCGGTACAGAAGAAATAGGCATAGCAACCATAACAACAAAAAAAAAGATCCAGCTTTTTGGGTTTGCCTCAGTGGACAAGGAAGAACAGAGAAATTAGGACAGAACAAAAACAGTATTTGAAGGGGCCAGAACTTAGATAAATCTAGTTAAGGGAGGTACCCAGTAATTATTTCAATTTGTCAATAGATTTATAGTCCATGAGGGAACATAGGATTTAAATTGATAAGGGACTTTATTTGGACATCATTTAGTCCAATCCCTTCACTTTATACATATACAGATGAGTAAACTGAGTAGCAGAGAGATTGCTCAAGGGCACACAAATAGGTTACTAGGAGTTTGGGTGACACGAGACAGGCTTTTCAGGTCTATAAACAGGAGATTACAGACAATGTATTATTACAAAACTGACCAAGGTTATAGGTAGATCTTTGTCTGGGCCCCAGCTTCAGGACTGAATGGTCTAAGAATTGGAAGGGACCTTACAGACTATATAAGAATAAGGATAGTATTTATAGCATGCCCAATAAGCAATCATCCAGCTTTCCTTGAAGGTTTCTAAAGATGGAAAACATGCTGCCACCTGAGGTCATCATTCCACTTTTGAATAACCCTTATTGTTAATATTTTTTTTTTATTCTTCATGGCTAAGATAAATTTGTTTATGTGCAACTTCCACCCTTGATCCTAATTTTTACCACTGGGACCAAATAGAACAAATGTAAACACTTTCTATAGGGTAGCCCTTCATATCCCTCAAGACAAATCATGTCCTTTCTGAATCTTCTCCTTTCCCAACCATCCCCAGTTCCTTCAATTGATCCTTATATGACACTATTACTATAAATAATATCATGGTGTCCTCTTCTGAATGAATTCCATCTTACTTGTTTTCTTCTTCAATTATTGCAAAAAGAATTGTACTGAGTGGTCTGAATGGAGCATAGTCAGTGGGCCTATCACCTTCTTAGTCCTGGACACCATGCCACCTTTAATGTACCCTAAGATTGCACTGGTTTATCTGGATTGCTATCTCACATTTTTATCTCATACTGACTCCCTGAAGCCATTTTGAAAGCTAGAGAAACCTATTCCAAAGGGCTATCTGTGAGTGGGAACCCTAGAGGGCCAGTTATGTAAGCATAGAAGCCTTCTAAGGAACCTAGAATTAAATCTCAGAATTAAAGATAACCAGTAATAGAGATATAAGTAAGTATGCACAGCTAGGTAGCACAATGGCTAGAACACTGGGGTTGAAATGAGGAAGACTCATCTACCTGAGTTCAAATGTAGCCTCAGACACTTACTAGCTGTGTGACCTTGGACAAGTCACTTAACCCTGTTTGCAGATGAGGAACCCAGTTCATCTGTAAAATGAGCTGGAGAAGGAAACAACAAACTAACCCAGTGTCTCTGCCAAGAAAACTCAAAAGTGAGGTCACAAAGAGTTGGACATGACTGAAACAACTCAACCACAGCAAAAGGGATGTGAGGGCTAAGGAAATCCAACAAATATTCAAAGAATGAGGACTAAGATTAAACTAGTAGGACAGTTATAAACCATAAATTGTTTACCATTTTGCTATTAACTGTGTTCTACTCTACTAGGTGTATATAGCCCTATAGTGCTTTATGTGAAGTTTTCTCTGAAATCAACTAAGAAATTGATATCCTATTATCAAGGAATAAGGCATAACTGGTACAAATGAAATCCTGTATTCTTGCCCATGTTAGAACTCTTTGGTGTGAGGAATCCCAGGGAGTTAGTGGGAGCCTCAGTCGCTTATTACTAAAAGGATCATTACAAAGGGTGCCCTGGAACCAGTTCATATCAGCTTTTAAAAGACAATTATTAAATCTTCTCTGTGAGCATTAATATTTCAAAAATTAGCAAACACTACAAAGCAGGGCTTGATTTATTCTTTTGTTTATTGTTTAGACTTAGGAAAGAGATAGAAAAAAAATGACAGTGACACAGATTAAAAGTATATCACGTGAATCTCTCCCCTGTCCTTCATCAGAGCCAGTTTACAAGCACATTCCTGGTTACCAACGAGATAAGAATTGAACTTGCAACACAAAACAAAAGAAATAAAACAAAACAAAAAAGGCAAGTGAGGTTACATGCTACAGGAGGGGCCAGACATAATAATACTGGTGACAAATCCAGATCCCCTAAGTGGGACTCTAAGACTAGAGAAGGTGCTGACCTGCATTGGTCAGAGGGCTCTTTCTCAACTATACTACTGTGTACTATACTTCAGGCCAAGAACCCATCTCTTATACCCCTCACATAGTAATCACAAAAAAACACCACGTATAAAAGAGGACCTTACTCTCTTGGGGACTCTCAGTAGTTTAAAAGGACAGATATGCCTTTCAGCCTTTGAGAAATAAAGGGAAGACTACTTCCTTCACATTGGAACAGAGCTACCCTTTGACATTTCTTCTTGGTCATTCCTTAGCTGTTAAGATTTGTTGTGAATGTTTCCGACTTTCAGATATTCCAAATGGTATCACAGAAGTCTCTCTACCTCCAAACATGTTTAAACTCTTTGCCAATCATGATTCTCTTTTCTAAGCCCCTGAGATCAGCTTTGTTTCTAGATGAAATATAACTTACCCTGTCATTGCAAAAACACTGCTCCTAGAAACTGCTGAAGATTTGAGAAGGTTTGAAGTCTCTTAATTTATTTCCAATCCACTTTACCCATCCCTTGTTCTTGCAGAAAGAACAAGCCTCAGTCAAATGCTGATAAAACTCAAGGATGATTGACAATTCAAATGAAAATTCCTTTCTGGAGCTGAACAAATGATTTAAATTTTTTTGATTTATTTTCTCTTCCAATATATATTGTCAAAGATTCCTCCCCCCCCCCCCATCAAGTGGCATTTTATTTAGGAAGGAAGAGCAAGAATTTATAATATACTCCTTACCTAGCTGAGAAATTTGACAAAAATCATTTTGTTGACCAAACTCTAGCTGTCAGATGTACTTAATCTATTTTCTTGATAAAATCAACTCCAACAAAGATCTCAGATTGTGCTGTCATCAAAATTGATTTTATCAAACAAGATAATCTTTGCTGTCAACAAGCAGCACTTTCTTAAAACTCTTTAACATCCTCATCTCCTCATTCCTTCCCACTTCCTGGGCAAGGCAAAAAGCAGCTACCAAGACAATTACAATCGTAAGTTATCACTTAAAGCCTCTAAAATAGAAAGTACCTGCAGGAGGTTGAACTCTGGCAGGCAACTTGGAGGCCACCTTCAGTTTTAAGGAAAGGGGAGATTTATGAAAGCCACTGTTGAAGAAAATATGCCACAAGAGGTATGATGTCCATTGAAGTTCCTTTGCATGTTCAATTGGGTATATGCCTGCATAAATACCTGATTGTATATGCAAATGAGTATTTTGTGCACACAGGTACCTGTTTGCTATGTGCATATTTTGCAGGATCAATGTTAGTGCTTTTCTTTGTAGAATTGGCCTAAATTGTCTGTGGATGAGTGATGCTGTGGCAAGTTGTAATTTCCTTAAAATCAAGATTTAGACAGACCTCTTTGAAAAAGTTGAATGAATGTATACAGCAAAAGACCAGATCTGTGCTGGAAAAGAGAAGTATAAAATTAAAACAGTTATACAGATTGTGCAGGAAAAATATACATAAACACATGCATATACACTCACAATTTCATACCCCATATTTTGATCATAATTCTTCAACATTAGATTTGAGCAGATTTTGGTGGATCATTCAGATGGAAAAGACAGGTCATTCATATTGGGAGATTGAGGGACAGCTGATAGATATCCCACTTGTCTCTTTTGGTATCCATCCAGTGTCAAGAGACGTAGAGGAAAGCTCCCAGTACATTTGGTGAGCTTCCCCCAGAGGATCTACTGGGGGGACCTGAACAAGAATTTCACAATCAGGGTTGGCATGGATGAAGATGCACTGAGATCTGCATCCTAGGAGTTGTCCTTATAATAGCTACTTCATAGAAGTGCTATGTGGCTACTCTAAATCTGAGTGATTGTCAAAAACAGAAGGAAAAAAATACAGACACAAGTGAAAACAGAAATATTAATGAGGTCCCAGATCCCACTTAGTAAGCATCCAGGTGACTGTCTTGGTTTTCTGTTCCACTTAGTATTTAATATAGCCATGGTGTAAGCAAAGAAGAAAAAGGTCACTTCTAGACTGTTGTTAGAATCCATTTTGGCACAGAACAGGTAGATTCATCGCACAGCAATGATCATGTGTCCAAGCAAATAAGATTTCCATATAATGTGTCTTGACTTGCATTTAGTCCAACTTTCCTTAGAAAAGAAACAGCGAATGTGATGATACACTAAATTAAGGATACAAAACTGTGAGTGGAGAGGAAAATCTCTGAATAATTTTCTTGACACTGCATTCAACCCCTTCAGGACCTATGGTGATAAAGCAGTAAAGATTTATTTTAATGTGCAGAAAGCCTGCACTGTTCCTCTGGGAGATGGTAAAGAAGACACGGAGGCTCGGAAATGGTTTATATTTATCAGGTAAAGCACTGTCTCCTCACTAATAAGCTTCATAAATATTTCTCCTTCTTTTCTGAACAAACTAAAAATAAAAAATCTATAGTTTCCCAAACCAAACCAAACCAAAACACACACACACACACACACACACACACACACACACACACAGGAATCAAGGATTCTAATATCTTGAGAAAACAAAACAAAAGATCATAGAGTTAGAGCTGGAAGGGACCCCAACACTTACTTCTACTGTCCTCATTTTACAAGTCAGGAAGTTAAGTGATTAATCCATAGTGATGAAGATAGCAAGAAGCAGAACACAAATTCAAAGCCAGTCTCTTTAACTCCAGAGCAAGTGTCTTCTTGTCAGGAGTACGTGAGGCTGTGGGTCCTGTGGATGTCATGACTGTGTGAACACACAGCCAGACATTTCAGCTACCAGCCAGGTACCTGGGTCCAGCTTCTTGGGACATATCATTTGCATACAGGTGTTTTGCCTGAGGAAAGATCTGGATTTTTTTTAAGGGGATTTACATTATATTCCAACATACGGCTCTAGTAGTAACTGGAATTGAGAGCTAGTATGTTTACCATTCATCAACAATAAACATACTGAATGCTTAATCTGTATAGGGCCCCAAACTAGATAATGGGAACACACACACACACACACACACACACACACACACACGCACACACACACGAAAAAAATAATAAAAGCAAATTCCTGTAATGGCCTTCCTCGCACTCCCTTTCACCATTCCTTTAACCCTGGCACTCATAAGTGCTTAATCTCCATCCAGAGGTTCAGTTTTCTGTCACACCTTTGGCTCAATATTGTTCATAATTAGTGAAAATAAATAGCAATGCACGGTTAGTTCTCCAACTTAACACTGATGCAACTGGTCTTCCTGGTCCACTCTAACTTTGCTCATCAGCTCCTCTTTCTTAAGGGTTGGCTGGAATCTATCACTGAGCCTCAGTTTTCCAATGACTAAATCTTCAATTAACTTATCTCCCTAATAACTATTAATAATCATCTCCTTAATAACTCCATAATGACTATTACTAGGGTTTGCTTTTTTTTTTTGTCATTTGGTTCCTGAATTCTGATTACTTTGGATTCAAGCAAAATGAAAGCTTCTGAGATCAGGGGGATTTTTTACTTGTGAAATTCTGTCTCTGGTAACTTATTTAAATGCCTGGAATATAGTAGGTATTTAATACATATTTGTCAGATTCTATTTATTTAGCCGCTCTCTTCATTTCCAAGATATGCTGAATCTGTTGTTTGACCTCAGGCTCTGTGTGTTCTTAGATTAAAAACTACTTGGCTCTACGCTTATTTTTAGAATACTGGCCTCCACCAAACCCTACTGATAGTATACTTGGCTGAGCTTTGGCCTAATCTAACACCACCCAAATCCAAGTAAGATGAGCTCTGCTAAGTGACAATCTACGTAGTAAGTCCTAGCAGTAAGTGATCACTGAAATGCTTAAAAATACATGAAAAAGGTAAATGATGATATCAGATAATATTTACTGAGTTCAAGTGAATGATATATCCAGTAAGTATACCAGGAATACCAGAAAGGTCCTTGAGGCATGGGGTCACCAGTAAAGTCCTCAACAAGGAAATGACAGTTTTCTTCGGCCCTGAAGGAAAGGCAGGAGATAGGCAGAGAAAAAGGTTTCCCCAAGAGCACCTGGACGTTTTTCAAACCCATTTCAAAAACCACTTAAGCAACCAAGTGCTGCTGCATTTCAAATGGGTCACTCAGAAGGAATTAAATTCAGAGGGCATTAGCTCAATTGGATAATAAATATGTCATCCTTAAGAAGAGCTATTATAGCAGGAGTTGTTATTGTTTTTGTTGTTTAAGACAGAGGAAACAAAAATGCCATCCTTTGCTTAGACTGGATGTTACTAACCTATCTTTGCCTCCATTCCTCTACCCCATCTGAAGTGATGTTGATGATCAGCCAAAGTCCTATTTAACTACGGTGTATGTCATAGATTGACCTGAAAGGAAGGCAGATACATTTTCAGCTCTGAAATGCATAAATCATTTGATGGATGCAGAAATGAAGAGGTGGAGCCATACTGAGACAAGTCTTGCCAACAACTCTAGGGGCTGTATGTAACCTATGTAAGGTTGCATGGTCATGCAGGGTAAGAAAATCAACCAAGACACTGACCCACTTGTACGCTGGTGCCTGTGGGTTTTGGAAGGCAGAAATAGAAATCTGATACATTCAGAGCAGTATGTTTTCCAGAACAAGATGAACGGTTACTTGGGTGTTGAAGACCACTCAGGCAATTTGTTTATCTCCCTTGTTATAAGTCAAAAGGATATATTAAACACTTAATTTCTAAGCAAGTTTCTGTAAGCACCATTCCTTTCTCTGCTCCAGAGTGATATTCCAGCAGTGACATTTGGCCTCAGGGCTCTGTCTCATCACTCTCATAAATACATGAATGGACATCAGATAACTTATCAGAGTTAACAGGTCAAGGGTCAGTGCTACTGAATTTCGCATTCAGTAAGCATTTTTTGAATTCCTCCTATGTACATAACATTGGGATTGGTTATGCTTAGAATGCCAACAAGTATGCCATACATAAGAAGATTAAGTGATGATACAAGAAATATTAAAAGGTAATATATAAATATGTGATATGAATGTGATAGTCAATAAGAGCTGTAGAAATCCCAAAGGGAGAGAGATAAAATCATTCACTGTGGATGGGAATGAGTAATTCAAATGTCCTGCTGGACCTTGGGTGAACTGAACATGGCAGGCCAGAATTAGAGCCCTCAGAAGCCTGGGTCAACCCTAAGGCTATGAGAGCTTGTTGTGTTGTTCAGGCACTCAGTTGTGTCTGACTTTTCATGACCTCAGGGACTTGTTCAGAGGGTTTGCTTGGCAAAAATATTGGAGTGGTTTGCCATTTCTTTTTATAGTGTGTCCTCATTTTACAGATGAGGAAGTGAGGCAAATAGGAGTAAAGTGACTTGCCCAGGGTCACACAGCTAGTAATTATCTGAGGCCAAATTGGAACTCAGATCTTCCTGACTCCAGGCATGGTGCTCTATACATCATACCACCTAGCTGTCCCCTGTATGAGAGATACTGAAGTTCTATATATGGGTGATGAGTCATGACTAGGAAGTTTAACACTATGTAAAATAAGACCCAAATACTATAAATTCAGACACCAAAACAAGAGTCTAGGAGACTCAGAGAAGTGTCAATGAATGAATTTTAAGCAAGCAAGGTGAGACCTGTATTCAAGAGTGCAATAGAGTCAAGGGTATCAGTCTTGGATACCAAGTCAGCAATCTGGGCACCAATGCTTAACAGTTCAGCATAGGCATGAGGGAATACCCAAGTTGCAGGTTTCAACGTAGACATGCCAGGTGCAATTGTAGAATCCAGCACAGATGGGCAGGACCACATGAGTAGCACAAAATGGTAATGCCCACTGATCCTAGGACAGAGACCATCTGCTCTCTGCCCTGGATTTATATGCCCTGCTTCCTCTGGGTGGGCAAAGGCTGTCAGGTATGTGCTGGCAGCTAGTCAGGCAGGGTTCCACAGGTGCCCATAACTGTTGATTGCAGTGCATTCAAGAGGGCTAGGTTCTCTGGGGATTGCTAACAGAAGAAGTAGAACTTAACCTTGAGCTGGTAGGAACTGAAATAAATGGAGGCAGCTGGGGGTAATAGAAAACACAGCACTGGGACTCAGAGGAACTGGCTTCAAATCCAGGAGGGCTTTTTTTGTTTGTTTGCTTACTATCCCTTTAATGAAGGTATTGAACAAAAGGATCCAAAAAGATCATAGATGGAAAACACTTTGCAAATCTTAAATCACTATATTTTTATCATTTAGCCATTCTTTCAGTCATGTCTGAATCTTTGTGACTCGCTTTGTTTTTTTTCCTGGCATAAATACTGGAGTGGTTTGCCATTTCCTTCTCCAGCTCATTTTCAGATGAGGAAACTGAAGCAAACGAGGTTAAATGACTAGCCCAGGGTTACACAGCTAGGAAGTGTCCACATTTGAACTCAGGTCTTCCTGACTCCAAGGCTGACTTTCCATCCACTGTGCCACCTAGTTGCCTTAAAACACTATATAAATGTGAGCTATTATTGTTACCAATACAACTCTTTCCATCTTTACATTCTAGGTGTAGAATTTGAGTAGGAAGAGGGACTACCAGGAAGGGGTAATAGCATGAACAAAAGACAAAAGACTTTTTATCCTATCTAGCAATTTTCTCTAGAAAATGCTCTACTGCTAAGCATTGATAATTCCCAATGAAAATAACTGATCAGTCAATTCCTCCTCCTTTACATCCTGTTGGAAGCAAGGCAATTCTAATAATTAAAAAGACAGAAACAAAGGGTCCTAGAGGGCCAATCACTGGTCATGAGAATACATAAAACCTAGTCTGACCCAATCTATAAAATTATAAACCTTGCAACTCCTCTGCTCATTGTTAATGAATGTAACAGAAATCACTGTTACTGGCTAACATTTGGTGGTGGTCATGTCATCAGAGTCAAATTTCAATAGGCAAGCCACGAATTTCCTTCCAAGTTATGCCTTTCGACCAAACAGGGGCATGAAACATATTGAAGTCAACTGTACAGTAACTGGATAAGTTTGTTCCTGCCCCTCAAGTTATACTGTTTTATGAGAAGTGCAGGCTATATGCTCTGTAAAAAAAAAGCAGACAAAGTTGTGAGTCAGCTACATGAAGACATAATTCCTTCATGATGTATATTAAGACTGACAAATTATTTTTATTATTCTAATAACATACATTTATGTAGCCCTTTCAAGTATGCAAGGAATTATTCTTACAACAAGCCCAGGAGCTAGGTCAAGTTACGTTTTATTATCCTCCTATTAGACCATGAGCTTCTTATGGGTAGGGCAATATTGTTTTTACTTTCTTTGCCAGCACTTGCATGTTTCCTGGCATATCATAAGTGCTTAATAATCACTGGTTAATAATTATGCCAATTTTTCTGATGAGGAAATTGAGGCTCATGAGCGTTAAATGATTCGCTCCTCATTATACAACTAGTAAGTGTCAAGGACGTGATTTGAACTCAGGTCTCCTAAGTCTTTGTGTGACCTTGATATTTCTACTGCATCATACCGCAGATGGAATTATTTTAATTATTCTGGTTTTCCAAATTCAGTTTTCAATAGCTACCCAAAGAAAATGTCTTAAGTTATGATGGGCTCCAGGTTTCTGCTCAAAATAAGGGTGAGTGAGTTGGCACAGAGATACTATGGGAAGATAAGAAATAGGATAGAATTGGTGATTTTTCTGACTGAAGCCATAAACATGGTGAGTGAACTGGGGTTTGGTGTCAGGCTGCCAAAGCCTTGAGAGGAACACTTCATCCAGGAGCAATATTTATCTTCACTCTTCACCTTATAATATTCTGTCTTCTGGGCCAATGCACAGTGTAAATTTCCCTTCCTCAGATCATCACGCCCAGATCCCATTGCAAAGACATTCTCTTATGAGGTCCACGTTCCCTTCCGATTCATTATAAGGCTGAATACTGGAATTCTGAGGGAACAGGGAACTCCTCTTTTGGGACAACTTCAGATGGAGTTGGACAAGTTGCTACATTTCAGTGTCCCAACCTTCATTACCCTCTCGCTCTCGATCCCTCACATTCAACTGAATTTATGTTTCAAGTATAAAATTTATTGAATATGATTTTGCTGCAGATGGAACATTCTTCCATTTTTTGCTATAGTCACAATCTGGTAGAATTCTTGGTTATGATTATAAATTTGGTATAACAAGTGTAAGGGGTAATAGAATTTTTATCTTAACTTGGAGAATACTTAGTTTGTATTTCTATGACACAAGCCATCTGGATAAAAATGAAAATTAAAAATGGAAGTGTTTTCAAGAATCCTGGTGTTTGGTATAATGTAGAAATAGCCTCAGACTGCTAAGGAAATCACCTAAGTGAACCTTGTGACTCGACTCTACAATGCTAGTAAGTCAGTCAATCAAATGGGAGGGCTTCAAACTGATGATCTCTAAAGTTAATTCAGAGCTAAAATGATCTAATTAAATGACAAGTAAAGCTATGTCCTGACAAATTAATCTACAAGCAAACAGCACTGTAGTAAACTAGGGAGTTGTACCCAAAGTGATTTTGCTCCCCAAAGATCTACACTCCAATTTCTGTGGCTGAAGCCCTCAGACAATAGAAAGTGTTTCTAAAGTTCTTCTAACAATCCCTTCTCCTCAATGTGAGTATGTTTTGTATGTGCTTACTGCTATAAATAGTTCTATCAATGTATTGCTAATGTATCCTGATTGTGCATCATCCCATATTTACTTTTTCACTCATTTATCCTCCTGTCAGGGGTAGGAAGACTCCACCTCCTCTGGCCCTGGAGAAGGCTTTCTTTCCTATTGTTTGTTGTTTCCATAGTAAATAATTACTTGTGCTTATAACTGCAAATCTGTAATTGGTCAGGAGAGGAACAGGAAATTTAATAGAAGGAAAGCGTTTGATTCAAGTATCAAAGAGATTATATGATTGGAGCTTTGCAGTCAGATGTTACATTAAAGGTCAACTAATTCAGTTCAACAAATTTCCATTACATACTATGCCATGCATTGTGGTAGGCTCTGGGGATAAAATAATAAAAAATGAAAAATGTTCATTCTATCAAGCAGTTTATATTCTATTTGTTGTTGAAAAAAAACACATGTACATAGTAAGTCAGTAGAAAGTATGTAAAAATACAAATACAAAACTATTTTGGGATGGAGAATGGTAACAACTAGTTGTTTCAGGAATTACCTCATGTAACAAGACCTGAGCTTCGAATGAACTTAGGAATTCCCAAAAGAACCACACAGGCATGGGAAATAGTTTGGGGAAAAGCAGAGGATTGGAAGTTGGAATGACATATAGGGGAACAGAAAGAAGGCCAGTTTGTCTAGAAAGTCGAATGCTCAATAGGGAATAATATGGAATCATTCTCAAAAGATAGAAAAGTTTAAATACTTATCAAGTTAGTATATATTTTATATCTAGAGGTAATAAAGAGCCATTGGTACTTTTTGAGCAGTGTAATAAATAGTATGGCCAGATGGTTTTTTGGAATATTGGATTGTCAGCTCTATGGAAGATGGAGGGAGAAGGGAGGCTCTTCAGACAATTACAAAGCTATTGAAATCTTCTGGCGAGAGGGTGATTCTAAACTAGGGAAGCTGTCATATGAGCAGGAAGAAGAGAATAGATGTGAGAGATTCTATAGAGGTAAAATCAACAAAGTTGATACCCAGTCGGATATGGAGCTTGAAAGGGTACAGGGAGCTGAGAGATGATTCTGATATGACAATCTTGTGAAAACAGAAAATACCATATTCTCATCAGAAATAGAGAAATTAGGAAGTGATTTTATGAGGAAAGAAGATGAATTCCACTCTGGATATGTTTAACTTGAAATACCTATGGGAAATTCAAGTAAAAATGCCCAACCAACAGTTGACAATGCAAGGATATTGCTCAGGAGAGAGATGAGGGTTAAAAGTTTGATTTGGAAGTCCTCTGTTGAGAGATTGTAATTAAATACATACGAGGTGATGAGATCATCAAGAGAAAAACTTTAGAGAAATAAGATATCTCAGGACTGTTCAAGGGCAATTAGAATACTTCAGGGTTGAAGGGAATATAAGGATGCTGATCCAGATCAAGCAAGATTGATCAGATTGGTGGAAGAGAAAAAGGGGAGAGCAATGAGATTAGTGCATGGGGGAATAATAGGATTGATGCTGAGGAGATTTGAAGTATATGATGGTTGAGAAGAGAGAGCTCATGATTGGTGAGCTCAGTTTCCTCAATCAAGTCTGAGTTAGGGTTCCCTGTTGAGAGAGAGAGAGAGAGAGAGAGAGAGATGTTGAAGTTGGCTTGAGGTTTGGGGGGAAAAACAAAAAGACAAAAAACTTTTTCCCCCTAGTAGCTCTGTGAGATAGAGAGTACAGGTATTATGATCCCCAATTTTATAGATGAGAAATCTGCAACTTGGAAAAATTAAGTTATAGTGGTTGGACTAGTTAGTTGCTGAAGTCCCTTCCATATCTCAAATGGTGTGAAATGGTAAACTGCAAAACTCAGCTGATCTTCCCTAAAACCGGCAATTTTCCCAACTTCCATATTTCTATCTTACTTCTCAACCCAGTTCAGCCCTTAAGGTTAACCATTAATTGTTCCCTCTCCCTCATCCCAACCTGATGACCTATTAGATGATATTTTTCTTGATTTTGTTTGTACATCATATCTTTGATTCATATCTTTGTTCTACTTACATAATCTATAACTCTAGTTTGGGTCCTCATTCCCATTCATTTCAATTAATTAATACCCCTCTCTCTACTCTTCCCCCTTCCCAATCAATTCTTTGAAAAACTGCTAAAACAATTTTTCTGAGGCAGAGGTATGATGACATTCCCTGATCAAACCCTTCAGGGACTCCCACCTCTAAGATAAATACTCTCACCTTCTTCTTCTTACCTTAACACTTAAGGCTCCACAACATAACCCAACCCTTATTTCATATTATTTCCCTTTACACAGCCTATGTTTCAGCCAAACTAGATTGCAGGTGGTTCTCAAAGTCAGTACCGTGTCTTCCCCTCCCTGGAATACCCTTCCTTCTCACTTCTTTCTTTTGCAAATCTTATCTTCTCTCAAAGATCAGCTCAGCTGCCATCTCCTCCTCTGGGGAACTCTCCTGTATGCCCTAGATGAAAGAAGTCTCTCCTTGCTTATGTATTCCTTAGAAATTAAAAAGAAATGTCTTTATCTTATATTTTGCCCCCTCTCCCCAATAGAAGGTAAGTTTTTTTAAAATTTGTTTTCAGTATTCTTCAATCACTTCCATATAACTTAGACTTTTTTTTCCCCTCCTTCCCCCTCCTTTCCCCCTCCCTCCCTGGGATGGCATACAATTTTATATAGGTTCTACACACACATTCCTATTGAATACATTTTCACCTTAGTAATGTTGCAAAGAAGAATTAAAATGAATGGGAGAAATCATAAAACAAATCAAAACATAATGCAAAAGAAAATGATCTGCTACATTCTGCAATTGAATTCCATAGTTCTTTCTCTGGATATGGAAGGCATTTTGCCTTAAGAAACCATGGGAAATTTTTTAAGTCCTTACATTGCAATGAAGTACTAAGTCTACTAGAAAAAAATCCTCACACACTGTGGTTGTTGCTGTGTACAAAGTTCTCCTGATTCTGCTCCTTTCACTCAGTGTCAGTTCATATAAGGCTTTCCAGGCCTCTATGAAGTCTTCCTGTTCATCATTTCTTATAGCACAACAGCATTCCATTACATTAATATACCACAATTTATTCAGCCACTCCCCAATTGATGGGCATCCCCTTGATTTCCAGTTCTTGGACACTACAAAGAGAGCTGCTATAAATATTTTTGTACATGTGGGCCCCTTTCCCATTTTTATGATCTCTTGGAGATACAGTCCTAGAAGTGGTATTGCTGGTTCAAAGGGTATGCACATTTTTGTAGCCCTTTGGGCACAGCTCCAAATTGTTCAAAGGTAAACTTTTAGGGGGAAGAGATTCTCTCCCTTCCTTCCATTCTTTGTATTACAATATTTAACATGATGCCTTGCTAATAGTGAGTACTTAGTAACTATTTTAACACAATGGAATTGTGACAAGCCCAAGGCAAATAATAATAATATCAGAGCTGTGATTCCAACCTGCCACTGTTCTCATGTGATAGATTCTGCCTGGGCTAGACCCGATTATTTTAGTTTTGACCAAGGTGGACCTTGAGATTTTCATATGATGGTAAAGAGTGGTGGGGTGTAGGGATGTGGCTGGCAAGAATTGGAGTCACTTGGTGGGTATTTTACTCAGAATGATGAAACACAGAGCTAAGCAGAATTTCAGAGCAAAGGGTTAAGGGAGATATTGTTCAGTAATATAAGGAGCGGGGAGATATGTATGTAGTCAATGAGCTAGGTCAGAACTGATCATGTCAAGAGTGTGGCAAAAGAGAAGAGGTCAGAGAATGGTTGGACAAATTATAGTCAGGTTCCTTCTTGATAGGATGAGTTGTAACAACCAAGGTCATAGGATGAGTTGCAACAACCAAGGTCAATCTTGTAATGAGTAGCTCGGGACTTTCTGGAGAGACTCTGATAGACTCTAGACAGGAAAATTTTCCTTTAGTGTTAATGGGGTCTTGACACTTGAAAGGAATCTGGTTACATTTGGGTAAAATCTCCATCAACCTCAGCCCAGAAATCCATGAATAGAATGTAGGAGGTAATCCTATCATCACCTCAAGGCAAGTAAGGGACTCTGGCAGGACCAAAAGGGGTTTGATCAAATGGAATCAAGTGAGATAATTGTAAAACACCACATGCCTAATCAACTGAGATATTACTATCTGATTTCTTTCCCCCAGCAATAAAGTGAGGTCATTGATCTAGGGTCTTACCAGATACTTTCAACAGATATTTTATTAAACAAATATTTAAATGAACACCTATTATATGTTGGACGTTATATTTTAGGTGCTATGGGAGAGGAAAAGATGAATAAAAGAAATCAGTGCCCTCAAGGATTTTAGGATCTAATGGTGGTGGTAAGAATTTAAAAATAAATGTACATAAATCAGACAGAATGTGATGCTCTAAGAGAGGTAGGAAAAAAAGGCAATATGGATAAGGAAGAGATAATGAAGGAATCCTGAAAGGTGACTTTGCAATGGGTCTTGAAGGATAGATATTACTTAAACAGGTCTAACTGGTTCATTCTGGAGGGGAAGACATTTCAGGTTAATAGACCAGTACGAGTGAGGAAGGACCCAAGGGTTGTACACTCAAGGTCACAGCTCAAAGAGGAAATTTTGCCAAGCTTTGAGTGGCAACAACAGATGTGACCAGTGGTAAAATTAAAGAACTTACTGTCAGAGATGAGAAAGAGGACTGACATTTCATTTAAAAAAAATGCATTTATACATTTTGACTATCAAAGATCACAAAAAAGGGAATGTTAACATTCTCCTGTTACATCTTTGAAGCTCTTATTAAAAACAGTCAGTTCTTTGATCATAAGACCATAGATCTGGAGCTGAAAGGGACCATAGAAGACCATCTCTTTAGTCAAATCCCCTTATTCTCTAAAGAAAACTGAGGCTAATGGAGGGTAAATGACTTGAGCAAGATCACACAGGTATTAAGTTTTTGAACCTAGGTTCTCTGCTTGGAAAGCTTATCATCAGAAGGTTGCAGGTTAAGATAACAAAAAGTGATACTTAAATCATTTACCTGTGATTCCTCCAGAGCTCTTGAACATTTCCTACTTCTAGCCTCAAGAAATTTCAGTTTTATTCTGAAGGGGAAAAATGATTCTGCTTCTAGTCTAGGACTATACTGTGAGAGATCTGGAGGGAAGTTGAAATTTACATTTTTATCACTGCCTCTTGAAACTTGATTACTTAAACACTTTCCAGTATCCCCACTGCATTTCAGAACCAGCTTTAGCTACTTAAATTTCTAATCAAACTTTAATTTTTAAATGCTACTTTTTTTTTCTTTGGAATTCTGAAGCTTTTGGTTGGTGTGAAGTTTAGAGGAAAGATTTTATGTTTCCCACTAGATTTATTCTGCTTAGCTAAAGTCATTGAAGGCAACTTTAACTTTGGTGTTTTTATCAGGCCTCTTTCAAAGTGTGTTGGCACTCCTGATGGATGGTCTGGTTACTAGATTGAAGATTTATGGTTGGTAAAGTGCTGTATTTCTAAAAATACATAATTGAGAGATCCATGAATACAATTGTGCACACCTTCAAAGGAGTTCACAAGGCCACGAGTCCTCACATCTTTTACAAGTGTGTCCTTGCCTAGAGCCTTTTCCTTCTAATAAATGTGTTAACCCTCAGTTAACCATAGCATTCAATTAGCCACTGTAGCCCCAGCTGTCCAACTGTTTGGGTTTAGAAATGTATTGCTGATGTCACACACACATCTCTTCCTTTGAAAAGTCTATTATCTCTTGACTTTGGAACCCCTGGAAATTAAGTGATCAACAAGCATTTATTAACCACCCATTATATGCTAGGTACTATTAACAGAAAGACAAAAAAATGAGTTCTTGCCTTCAAAGAGGTTATTCTCTGTAATGTATTCATATAAGAATGTGTAAAGTATACACAGAAGTAATTACAAGATAGAGGCAACATGATTTATTCTACAGAGAGATGGGCTCAAGTGCCAACTCTGTCATAATTAAAAGTGAGTAACTTAATTCTCAGTTGTTCTAGGCAACGCTAAAAGACTATACTTTGCAAAGATAGTGCTGACATTCATTGGGATAGCATTTCCATATCAATAATGTCATAAAACTAGTCATTATCCCCAAATACAAGGGAAAGGGCTGGAATCACTACATTTGGGGGGATCATTATAAGCATCCTATAGAAGACGCCCCTTGAGCTGAGCTTTGAAGGAGTCTAGGGGCTCCTGGAAGACAAAGTACCTTCTTGGCATGGGGGACAACCTGAGCAAAAACACACAATCAGGAGATGTGGTGTCTTATGTGAGGAAAAGGAAGTCACTGTGGTTTATGGTACAAAGAAGTGGGTAGGCTCTCTGGGCTTCTGATGGCTGCTCCCATGACTCTCTTTATAGCATTCAGTGGCAGTTTCAATGGCTCAGCATTGAAAGAGCTCAAGAATTCACTTGTATGTGATTCCAATTACAGGTAGGCAATTCAGGTAATTGTTAAAACATTTAGGCAATTCTTACAACACCCTAAAAATGGAGCTTGTCGTTGGATTTTCCTGGATCCATTTCAGGGTTCCCAGGGGGCTGTCTTGATTTAGAGTCTTGAATGCTGAGCTCCCTATTTTTCTACAGATATTTATACTGTACATAAATCTACAACGATTCACCCAATATGCAGTTTTTCAAAGAGCAGAATAAAAATTCCGTTTTCCTTTCTTCTGGATTAAAGTCACCAACTGAGTTTTAAAGAGCTTAATCATTAGACTTAGATAGATGTAAAGTTGAATGTCAGTGGAATGGAAGCCCAATCCTGTTCCTCCACCTTCTTACCCACATAGCCACAACTCATTCTCAAAAGGGGATTCCTTCTTCATCCTTTAATTTCAGTTGCTCCAGCCAGTAAATTTTTATTTGACCCTTGTAGAAAACAGGTTTGGGGCAGAGGCTGCTCACAAACGTGTCTCTGAACTTCTTGTCTTAAAGGAACTGAGTTGAAACCCAAGTCAACCAGCATTAATGAAGCACCTACTCTATGACTGGGACTATGCCTAACACTGGGAATGTAAAGAAAGTCAAATAAGTTCCTACCCTCAAGGAGCTCACAAAATGATGTGAAAAATAACATGCAAACAGTGGCAGAGAAAGTGGAAACTGGAAAGCCTTGTTTGGGAGGTGGAACAGGGCTGGGGAAGAAGTTACCCAGGATGTGGCTGATGAGCACATCTTCTAGTTTCCTATTTTAACTAAATACTCCTGGTAAACGGTGATAATTTCAGTTTTTCTACTCCACTGAAGGAGGTTAAGTGCTACTGTGCCCTCAAAATTTGGAGAGTCTAGGATGTGTCAGTCAGCTCACCTGAGTGACATCTCCAGTCTAGAGGGGAAAACAACTCTGGAGGGTTTTTATCCATGTTGTTGTTTTTAACTAGACAGTTTTGAGTACTGGAAATCAAGAGTGCTGAATTTGGAATCAGGAGGCCTATGTATCCTGGCTACAACACTTATTCACTGTGTAACAACAGGCAAGTCATGGAAACTTTCTCGGTCTAAATTTATTTACTTGTAAAATAGGAATAATAACACATTAACTGCTCACAGGGTGTTATGAAATAAGTTCTTGGTACAATACTACAGAATTATTAGTTATAAGGATTTGTCCTCTTCCCAAGGGAAGGAAATTTTCAAAATTTCCCAGGCAGCAACCTAGAATCTTTAGTAATGCTTCTGATAAGGAAGTTCATTCTCTTCCATGGAAATAAATGCCCTGTCAATCTTCTTCCATCCCCAGTGAGCATGCAGTCTAGCTATTCCCCACTTTCTTTATAATTTAAGATCCTTGAAAGTACGGAGTTTATCACTTTTAGATGTATATCTCATGCCCCCAAATTGCTTGATAGTTTATAAGATTAATAAATGCTTTCATTCTTTGATAACCTTCCAGAAATATAAAAGTTATAATTGTCTTCCTGCCTCCTTCTTTTCTACAGTATAAATAAAGTTTGAAAGAGGTATATTTTAATGTATCACTCATCTAAGATTCAAATGATGTATTTTCTCCTTTGTTCCCAGTTCACAACCCAGCCATATTTCCTCTTTTTCTGTTATTCTAACATAGCTAAAAAGTATCTTACTTAATTTTACCAGCAGACAATCCTTATTCTGCTTAAGTAGTTATTCTTTTTTTCCCTTCTTGGCCTTCAGACCTGAAAAAGTAGAATATTAGAGCATGCAATGCTGGTCTGATATTCTTACCCATTCGACAACAGATCCAGTGCCTAAGGCCTCCAGAAAGCCCCTTTTGGAGGATGGTGAAATACGGTGACTGCAAATAATCTTGTTGCTGTTGAGTTGTTTCATTCATGTCTGATTCTTTATGACCCCATTTGGGGTTTTCTTGGCAAAGATACTGGAGTGGTTTGCCATTTCCTTCTCCAGTTCACTTTACATACAGATAAGGAAACTGAGGCAAATAGGGTAAAGTGACTTGCCCAGCATTATACAGCTAGTAAGTATCTCAAGTCACATTTGAACTCAGAAAAGTCTTCTTGATTCCAGGTCCAACATTCCATCCACTGCACCACCTTGCTGCCCTGAAAACAATTTTAGGTAGCCCCCAAATCACCAGATGGCTAACCAAAATACTTTACACATAATACAGTGTCACCTGCAATTTATTTTAATGGTGTCATTCTGTTGTGAGGAAAGTTCCCATGAACAGTAAAAGAAACTGGTTTCCTTGACAGCAGCAATGCACTTGCCCACAAGGAGCCACCTGAGGGTAGATTCCAGGGCAGACATGGGGATGGAGGGAAGGAAGCATATTAGTTCCACTGAAAGCTCAAATAGCTCCACAGAAGGCTCTAACCGCCTCTCCTCACACACACAAACTGGGTAAGGTCCTCTGAGAAGGGCTTTCTCATTGCACAGGAGGGGCTTGAGAAAATTCCTTGATGTTCTCAGAGTTGTGATTCTGACCCATCTTCCAGTAACCTGTTATATAAGCAGGTGGAATTTAAGTGCAACTTGGGAACTGAGGGTGAGTGAGCAAGATGTAAAGAGAATGCCATTTGCTCCCTCTAGAGATCTAATGGGGAATTCTTTCCTGAACAGTACACTAGATAACAGAAAGAGGAAGAAGCTATTGGGAAGGAAAGGGAGAAAAATCATTTGAAATGCAGAGTGATAAGCCCACTTACATTTCCTATATAAAATGTTTTTCTTCTCAGTGACTCAACGAGGTTGAGGTTGATAGCTTCTAACAAGACAGATCACAAATTTGCAGTCATCTTTTGTATTTGAGAAGTAATTAAACATTTGTAAAGTGACAGTTTTCAAATGGGATGTCTGACCAGAGTCTCCTTCAGAAATAATGATGTGATTTCTTTAGCTGCATCTAAAGACAAAGACTGTATCCTCCTCTCTCTCATTTCTTTACTCAGGAGCAGGAGCCATCAGGGGCAATTAATACAGCTGCTGCTATTACTGGTTTTATTCTGTCCCTGAAGCTCTTTTGTACTTAAGCGTCCCTTGGGAAGACTAGCTGAGAACACCCACCTTTTGCCATAGTTCCCACTGTGTTCTTTTAATAAGCATTCTTATTGATGGTGACATTAACAGTGAAAGGAGATTGGAATTGTCCAATGCTAGGGAAGCACTGGACTCGTCGAGAATTGGGATGTATTGGGGGAGTTAAAAACAACTGTCAGGGGATTTAAAATCAGATATCCATAGCACAAGAACTTGACACATTCTTCAGTGTATTTTGTGGAGATGCTAAAATGGCCTCAACTAAGCAATGAATAATCTTTCTTGTTTTGTGTACCTTTGCCTCTCCCAGAAATCACTACCTCAGATTTGGTATTTGGGGGTGGCTATAAATATGATTAAATCACATCATCATATATGACCTAGAAGAAACAGCGTTTCACAAGGATACGGACATTCTGAAGGAAAAACAAACTCAACTTCATGCAGTGGTATCATTACCTTTCTAACAATAGCTGAATCACCATTGACTTTTCTATATTTATTTAAGAAAATGAAATCTGAAAACCCTCACATGGGTTCTGAAAGTTGAGACAGAGGTAAAAGGGTAGGGCTCATGATTATTACTGTGCCTGGTAGATGGCAGTACAGAGAGGATGAATTATTTGAACCCTCCCCAAATATTTCTGTTTTTATATAAAGGGTTCATCTAGTGGTAAGCAAAAGAAGAAACCATGAATAAAGAGCTGACCCATTTAAAATAAATGAGCACCAACTAAATACTGGTAACTACTGAAGATGTCTAGGAGAGGCCTTTTTCTAAAACTACTCCCAGAAGTAATTTGTGAGTAATTTACTCACCATGGTACCTGATTTATAATATCATCAGCTAACATTTTCAATGCCATTTCTGCTTGCAGAGGGACACATATTCATCTTATTAATTTTCCCCAACAACAACATGCCAAGATCGACCTCAGTGTATCATCAGCCAGACTGGGACTAGAACCCAGGAGTCTAAGTTCACTTAGCTAACCTCTTCCCTATTACTTGGGCTTTGCTAATGCAAGTACAGTAAAGCCTCACTTAATTAAAATAATGAAAACAGGTTGCAGTGACAGTGTTTGAACAGCCTCCAGCAACGCAGAAAGAAATAAAAATATCAACCAGCAACCCTGGACAGGTAGACCTGGCGCTACTGTCTAAAGCCAAGTGCATACCCAGAGATAGAAAGGCCTGGACATAGATTTGTGCCAGTTATCCTGACCTAGCCTTACTGGGGGTGCAGAGAGGCTACAAATTAGAATTTCTCTTCATTATTATTACTACTGTGAAACTTAGAATCTGGGGGAAAAACCTCCAGAGGAGGGGGGCATGAGTCAAGTCATGATTCAACAATGCGAAAAGGAAAACAAGACAAAGAGCGAAGAAAAGGTATTCATTTTCACTGACCCAGGACACCTTCATCATCATCATCATCATCACTGATATCTGTACAGCACTTTAAGGTTTACAAAGTACTTTAAATAGATGATATTGTCTGACCCTCACAACAGCCCGGTGAAATAGGTGCTACTGTTATCTCCATTTTACAGAGGAGGAAACAGACTGAGAAAGGTTAAATGCACTGCCTGTGGTTATACAGCTCTAAGGACACACACTTCTTATCCCTGATCAAACAAGGAAGTAGGAATCCGAGAATTCTGAAAGTTAAGAAGAAAATGGAGAGAGGACCACTGGGTACTCTAGCTCAGTTAGGAAGAAAAGTGAAGTCTGAGGGAGGGCACAGGAATGCGTGGAGCAGCAAAGGGGATAGCAGGATTAGTTAGGGAATTAGGGCATCCTAGGTCAAGAGGTACTACGTTCACAAGGCTGTTGGAGAGGACTGATGTCATGCTTCAGTAATGGAGCAAAGATAAACTTCTGAAATAATGATAGTGCCAGGGGTGATAACTAGCCAGAAAACTTTCTCTAGGCAAACCAACCAAGACATAGAAGTCAAAGTCGAGAGCTTCCAAGTATGAAGTTATTTAATCTCCATGAAAATTTTTTTTTGTTTTTTTTGTTTTTTGTTTTTAATTTGTCATAGACACAAGTCAGTACAAGCAGGCAGAAAGCCCAATAGAAGAAATATTGACAGAAGACACTGGAAAGAGTTTCTCTTCTCTAGACTTAGCAAAAAGGAACATGACTTCCGCACATCCATGGGTGTATGGTTTGGGGTCTAGGATGGAGGAGTCAGAATTAAAAACCCTGTCATAGGTTCTAGACACCCACAGTTCAAATTCAGGGCTGGGGAATCCAGTTTAAAAAGGATTCAGATACATACCAACCTTGTCAAAATGAATCTATGTCAACTAAAAAGACAGGACTTCATCTGTCCTCTGGACTAACAACACTTGTCCAATGGACTCCGAGGACAAAGACAATAATAATATGGAGATAATAATAAAATGGAGATAACAATGACAGTTTTCTAAGGTATGCCAAGCACTTTACTCATCTCATCTGTTCCTTACAACACCCCTGTGAGGTTAGAGCTATTTGTAGCCTCATTTTACAAATACAAAAGTAGAGTGTCACACAACTAGTAAATGTCTGAGGCAGGAATAGAGACCAGATGTTCCTGATTCCTAGTTTGGTGTTGGTAGAAGGAAGAAGTAGGGAAAGGTAATGATGTATTTGAACAATAGATCAGTAAAAAGCAAAGAAGAGAGCGAAAGGAAATTCAGAAGGGCAGATCAACAACAAGGTAGAGCCGGAATTGCTATGTTAATTTTGAAATAAAGAATAATAATATCAGTCAGGCAAAAAATGTTCACTAAGCACTTAGTGCCAGGAGCTCTGCTAAATTCTGCAAATATAAAAAGAAACAAAAGGTAGTCCCTGCTCTTAAGGAGCTAGCTCACCATACAATGAGGGAAAATAAAATGTATAATAATATATAATATAATTATGACACTATAGTATATCATGTGTTTTTATTTTATTTATTTTATTCTGAACAAGAAATAAAACAAGCATTTTCATAATTTAGTAGAATAAAAAAAGATGATTAGATACAAAACTGCAAGTCTATTATGTACAACTTGTTATTCCTTTTAAATATATAATAAAGTTACCTTGTATCTTTTTTTTCTTCTCCTCCTCTCCTCCTGCCCTAGAGATGGCTATCAATAGACACAAATGTGTGTGTGTGTGTGTACAAACATTCTATACATGATTCTATTTATCAGTTCTTTCTTTGGATGCAGATAGCATCTTCCTTTATATATCCTTTGTAGTTAATTTGGGTATTTATAATAGTCAAAATAATGTTCTGGTGGTTCTGCTCACTTTCCTTTCATTATTTCATACAAGTCTATCCATATTTCTCTAAGATCATCCTTTCTTAGAGCACAGTAGTATTCCATCACAATCATATACCACAACTTGTTCAGTCATTTCCCAACTGATGGGCACCCCTGCAATTTCCAGTTCTTTGCTACCACTAAGAGATTTGCAATAAACATTTTAGAACATTTCAGTTCTTTTTCCTTTCTCCCTGGTCATCTTGGGAAAGAGACAAATAAGTCTTCTTGACTCCATCACTCTCTTCAGTGCCCACCTACTCTACTCACTTTGACATACCAACTTACAGGCTGTATTTAGTGAAAACTCATAGTTTCAGGTGCAGTCTTCTTTGTACATCCTTTATATAGGGAAATGTACATATTTGTTGATGTTGTCAACTTCATAATAATTAAAAGGAAATTTTTAAAAATGAAGGTACTACTGATTTTTTTTAAAGATGAGGAATTGGAATCAAAGAAACAGAAGTAGAACGACGATGAAACAAGCCTTCATTCTCTGTACATCTGCATATGGGACCAGGATTAACCAATACCATATTTACAAAGGAGGTATTCTTCTGACATTATTTTAACCTCCTCTGCATATTATTCCGTAGTATTTAGTAATAAAGTCTTTTGAAGAATACCTATGAAAGGTTTCTGTGCTTTTTCAAGAAATAGGGCAAAGGAGAAAGAGGAAAACCTGCTTCCTGTGCCCTAGGCAAAGCTGGAGTGGTAGGGGACCTGGATAGAAAGACAAGGTGTAAGCAGCTAGAAAACCCAAGGGTCAACCAAAGAGCCCAGGCCTGAGGCTGATTAATGAAAGAAAAAAGCTGGCTCACAGGACTGGGATGAAGTGCCACATGGCTAAAATAAGAAGTTTTTTAAGAGCTTTAAATATAGTAATATATGGCATTCATATTGCATTAATAAGGCAAACACTTTCTGTAAAAGTGCAACCAATAGCCATCTTAAAGTTTGTCACTGTCAATTGAATACCAATAGCTCTCATTTATATAATGTTTTAAGGTTTGCCAAGCATATTACCTATAATTTCATTTAATCCTCATAGTGACCCTATGGAGTAGATACTGTGGTCATCCCTATTTTATTGAGGAGGGAACATACTGTGAATGTTTGAGACAGGATTCGAACTCTGGTCTTCCTGACTCCCAAGTCCAGCATGCTCTCCATCAATCACCAGCTCCTGGGTTAGACAGATCATCGACCTGACACAGTGTGGAACAAAAGTATGTCCATGACAGTGCTAAGAGAGAAGGCTTCATGGAAAAAAAATACTCAGACTTTGGCACTGGGTGCTTTGAATAACATAATCTCTTTATAGCATTGGATTAGCTCAACAAAGCAGTCTGAGGAAATAACTGTCTTTACATAGAAAGATGGACTGAAAGACCTCCATGATCTCTGCCCGCTGAAGTTTCCATGCAGACTCTGAAGATGAATTTATTGATTTCACTGGTTCAGTACCTTCCTTTTTTCAAAAGATCCAGTTTGGATATCCCATCCACTGACACAGATCACACCAGTTCCACAAACTGATGTGGCCAAAAGACTCATCATTTGGTGTTGAACATTCAGCTGGTAAGCCTTGCCATACTATGTAATAGGGTCCCCAGAACACAAGTGTGTGTATTTTGTTTTCAGTCAATATTCAGTCTTTTTTTAAAATGCCAGAGTTTTCATTATACCGACATAGTTTCCCAAAACACAGGGTACCTCCATACCAACAGGAGGCATCAGAATAGGGCTTTAGTGTGAATTTAGTAAATTTTTAATTTAGTAAATTTAAAATCTGGGGTTACACCAGGTTGCACGATGGATAAAGCACCAGGCTTGGAGTTAGGAAAACCCAAGTTCAAATCCAGTATCAGACATTTACTAGCTATATGACTCTGTGCAAGTCACTTAACCCTGTTTACCTCAGTTTCCTCATCTGTAAAATGAGCTGGACAAGGAAATGGCAAGCCACTCCAGTACTTTACCAAGAAAACTCCCAAAGGGGTCATGAAGATTCAGCCATGACTGAAATAACTAAACACATGTTCCTTTGTGTCTCAGAATAATTTACAAAATACAGGTTGGAAATTAACATTTTAGGTCATCTGACCTTATGCATAATATAACCTTCATCATGACTTTCATAATTTTATAGGGAAAAAGCACAGATATAGGGAAGAGCTCTTTTTTGTTCAAGTGGTGCTAAGCTTCATGATGGAGGAGAAATCTGAGGAATGGAAACCCATCTAAGGAAATGATTTTCACTTCCCTTCTATCTAGGTTGATTTGACATTCTGATCCTAACCTAGCCCAAATTTCTCTCTGTATCTGTCTCTCTAGCTCTTTCTCTTTCTCACATACATACATATGTGTATATACATATCTAATATCTATATTTATGGCTATTTTATGTACATAAGTATATATATAATTGTATATGTATATATATTGTATATATTCTTAAGTTACTTGCAGATTTCAAAAGAGAAAAAAACCCTCCAGTTTTTAATGCATTTCTCCTCCTCTTACATCCTCTCCTGCCTTTGATGCCATGCACAATGCCTAATTAAGTGAACATTTACAATCTGGTTGGCAATGTCTCTAACAGATACAGATATCCAGAAATGTGGAGAAAGTAAGGGATGTTTTCGTGGATAATAGAGTGATGAAAATGGGGGCAGCTGTCTATAGCAACAGTCAAGCAAAATGGCTCTGTGGGACAGAACTTCTGGGGTAGGCTTGTGATGGTTCCAGGAAAAGGCCCTACCTCCCTACCTTTTCCTCCAAATTACAAAACAAAACTAACCATTCATTATCTAATGAAAGGAGATGCTCAGATTAATATAGAAGAAGACAGGCAGAGCGGGTCTTAAAAGAGATAGGGTAGAGGTCAGGAGAGCAGAGTCTGTCTGAGAGGTCTGGGACAGCTGCCATGATAACCAGAACAGGAAGAGTGTCTACCAACAGACAGTTTACAAGCTCAGATAATTATCCTTCTCTCCACTGTCCTCCCTCCTCCCTCTCCACTCCTCTCTCTCTCTCTCTCTCTCTCTCTCTCTCTCTCCCTCCCTTTTTCCTCTTCCTCATTCTTTCTCTTTCCATAACACAATGCACAAATGTTTTTGAACATATAAACATATATGTATATATACACACATTTTGGGTCATCCAACCAACATATTATATAATTTATTTATATAGCTTAGTCAATGGCAATAGAGTCAAGAGAGACAGAGAGAAAAGAGACAAAGAGAAAAACACAGAAAGGCCAAGAGAGATGGAGAATTAGTTGAAGATTGATATAGTGAAGCACAATAGATCCATAAATGTATATGAATAAATAAAGGCATTAACTTTTAATGTAAATAGGACTGTGGCATCCTTATTGCCTTATTTCTAGAAGACATAAAAGGAAATTCCATCTGCCAATTTGAACAGCTACCAAGTGTACTCTAGGGCATTTGGCAGGAAGAAGAAGAGTCTCCAAGCGATAGACAACATCAGTTTACAAGTGCTAAAGGTCACCTGGAAGTATCTGCACATCTGTATGAGAACTTTGTGGTCCAAATGACTTCTGTCCTAAAAGAGAAAGGATAGATGGATAGTTAGTACACTGTAGACTGTCACAAGCTAGGTCCCTCCAGGTATTTAGTCCTGAGTGCTTCTGTTAGAATTTTTGGAATGGTGGGACTCTTGACTGACAAAGCCAAAAATGACATTACCTGTAAAAATGAGGAATGAAACAAGGAAGGGATGGTAAAACAAAAACAAAAAACTAACCTTGTTTCAGACTCAGTCATACTATGACTGTGCTCTGAAACAGGTAAACTAGTTTCCAGACTAATCAAAAAAGATGCTTCCCCATTTATCATTATTTTCTTATGATAGTGCTTTAAAGCTTGCCAAGTCCTTTACAAATATCTCATTTTATTCTCACAACGACCCTAGGAGGCAGGTGTTATTACTATCCCCATTTTACAGACAAAGAGTATAAGGCAGAGAGAATTAAGTGACTTGCACATGGTGGCACAGCTCATATGAGTTTTTCTTGATCATAGGAGCAGAGCTCTATCCAGTTCACCACTAACTGCCTTGGGCATTGATGAATTAATACTTCTCAGTGATGGTATGACATTTTCAAGTAGCAGTGCCCCTACTGGTATCTGATCTGCCTTATAGTGACTTCATCATAAATACATAAGATATTGTCAAGAGCCCAGGAAGTCCTCAGTTAAATGAGGCTCACCTCCCAGGCATCCTAGGAGGTGGGCTTTGTGAAAGCTTTCTGGGAGCATAACTGCTTTGCCAGTCCTTCCCAGAATGTCCAGTGGAGCTACAGAAATAAGAATCACCCACAAGTCTTTTTTTTTCTTTTTTTCCCTTGAAACTCAACACAATTAGGCTGTTTAAATTTGGAAGAGCAGTAGTATATGGAGTTCCCACCTCTGGTCTGACAAAGAGCCCATTCCCCTGCTTCTCTCCTGACGTCTAGTGTGTGAGGTCCCCAATGATATCCTAAGGGTCTTTTTTATTTTTTTTTGTCCTCTTCTCCTTGAGCTCTCTGAAGTCATTGACACTTCTAGCTAGATATCAGAGATATCACACTGTCCTGGTCCTTGTACCTTTCTAACCACTCCCTCTGTTTGCTGCCTCCTCATCTTCTTCCTGATGTTTTAAATGGAAATGTTTCTAAGGCTCTACTTTCTAAAACTCATACATAGCAGTTTACTTTACACACGTGGCTTTAACTGCAACCTTTATGAAAATGGCTTCCAAATCTGTCTCTCATCCTGCCTCCTTTTCCTTTCCTGCATTTCCAATTTCCACCTGGAGACACCACCAACATTTTAAATAATTGAACATGTCCCTCCTCTTTCCCTATGAACCTTTCCCTCTTCTTTATATAATTTCCCCCCATATGCTGGATGGTCATAACCCTGGTGACAGTTGTCTCTTCCTTTTCCCTCACCTCTTAGTTAATAATTCTTGCCATGTCTGCCTCTGTAACAGCTCTTCTCTCATTTTTTCACACCATCACCACCCTAATTAAAGTCAACGTGTTATTTGACTACCCTTTTGCTATAAAGTCCTGAGATTCTCACCTTCACTCTCCCCAAATCCCAATACATCTTTAACTCTGAGATATCTTTAAGATCAAATTCTTATATAGACACTCTAATCCTTATTAACATTGCCAATAACCATCTTTATGCATGCAAATGGTCATGCCAGTCTTCTGTTCAGAAATCTTCAGTGGTTTCCTACTGCCTTCGTTTCACTGATTCACCTCCAAGGCCATGTATCACCCTACATTTTCAGCATCATCTCATGTTACTTCCTTCTATACACTCTATGCTTCAGACAAACTGAATTTTTTGCCTCACTGAATGAATCCCACGTATTCTTCCTCAAGACCATTTCTTGCAATATTACCTATCCTTGAAATGTTATTTCTTTCTCTGCATGTTGACTTCCTGTCTATCCTTTAAAGCCCAATTCAAATATCACCTCCTCATTGAAGCCTCCCCTGGTCCCCATAAATGGAAGTTACTTTCCCCATTGGATTTCACAAAGTATTTTGTTTTTAACTTTCTAATGCATTTATGGAATATTGTTTATTGTCACTATGTTTATCCCTTTTCCTTTTGCAAGATTATAAGTTATATGAAAACTAGGATTCTGCCTTATTTAAACATTTTATTTGCCTAACAAAGTACTCTGCATACATTAAGTACTTAATAATAACTCACTGAATGTAAGTTTTCAGAAAACCTTTTCACATATGATTTTGGCAGTCTTTTCTAAAGGAAAAAGATGGGTTAGATTTTTCTGTGCCTTTCAGTTTTGATTATATAATAATTTGCTCTTCAGACCTACTCATACATTATCACTTCTAAACTTCAGGCTAACAGCATAGTATCTTTAAATGAAGGGTTCTTAACCTGGAGTTTACAGATTCTCAAGTCCTTAGGTCCACGGATTGACTGCATATGGTCTATCAGCTTGGATGGGGTAACATTTTATACACACACACACGCACACACACACAAAGATGTGCACACATGTGTCTGTGGTTATGTGTGTATTTTCACTAACTTCTGAGTAAAACTGAGCATTTCCTCCAATTGTTTAAAAACATTATTCCAAGACAAATTCCATAGCTTTTGCTGGATTTCCAAAGGAGTCCATGGCACATAGAAAAGGTCATAAATCACTGCTGTAAAGGATTAGATAAGAAACCCCAAAGACAGACATCAGGCTAGATTAGGAGATGAGGTATTGTAACGCCAATGCAATACCCAAAGTAGCCGCTATGAATATGCATGCATATTTCCAGGGTAAATTTACAAAATATAATAAACTCTCTTCCTCAAAGGCAAAACCAAAATATTTATTTGGGACATCATTAGAATACAAGGAGGTAAGATTTAACAGAGTAGTCATCACTAATCCAAGGAGCGCCTACATCTTAAACCTTCTTTCTGTCAGGCCTCCCCACCTCAAAAAAAGTTCCCCTAGAAAAATTTCTCCCTCCACTCATTCACAGCTTGCTTCTCTTTCTCTACTCTGCCTGCTCTCACTCTCTATGCTCTCTCTCTCTCTATTCTCTCTCTCTCTCTCTCTCTCTCTTTTCTTTTCCTTGGGCAAGCTCCAAGCTCCTGCCAGTCTGAGCTCCATGTGACCCAGGCTCATGTGACCACAGGCTCCATGTGATCACAGGCTCCATGTGTTAGGCCTATTAATGGGCAAGGGAGATCTTTCTAGTCTCTTAACATTACAGGTTTCTGAATGCTTGCCAGTAATTTCTAGATCATTTACTAAAGAAGTACACAAATTATTTAGTCTTATGTGGGAGCCACATTAGACCATTTCCTAAGGAATGTAAAGACAAGTTAATATATAATTCATGCACTAAATTGATATCGCATCAAGGAATAAACAGACATGAATAATCAGGGAGGACATCATGGAGGAGGTAAATTTTGAGTAATATTTGGAAGAGGAGGAAACCCAGAGAATGAGAGTAGCTATAGCCTACAGAAAACTGAGAAGGAAAAAGGAAACTGTAACTTTAGTTTTAATTGAGGACCTGATCTTCCTAAGACATTTCATTTCTCAGTTCTGGGAAATTTCTCTTTAGCTGTCCCCCACACCTGGGATACTCACCCTCCTCAACTCTGCCTGCTCACTTCCCTGGATTTCTTTAAGTCCCAACTAGAGTTTTATAGGAAGCCTTTCTCAACCCTTCTTAATTCTAGTGCTTCTCTCTATTAATTATTTCCTTTTTATCCTGTATATGACTTGTTTGTACATATTTGTTTGACTGTTGTCTTCTCCATTAGATTGTGAGTCCCTCGAGGGCTAGAACTGTCTTTTGCCTCTTTTGGTAACCCTAACATTTAGCACAATGCCTGGAACATAGAAATGCTTAACAAATGTGTAATGATTAATGCCTATCTCACCCAGGCTAGATGTGCAAGGGTTACTCATGGACCAAATCCCACCAGTGATCAGCACAGGAACTTTGAGCCTCTCTGTTTCCAACCTGGACTGGTAAAATTATTGTAGATACCTGATCAGCCGAGTTCACTGCATCTGGGAGCTCCCAACCTCTAGATACCTACCTGGTGGCTGGGGTTAAAGGTTTGCCCCACTAGGCTCACCTATTTTTATCTTTGAGTTCGTTTTTATTGACATATTTTGTTTTTCTACAGTACCAGAATTTCTTCCACTACCCTTTCTTAGAGAGCCATCTGATATAAAAATATTTTAAAGGAAAAAAAGAAAAAGAGAAAAATGAAAAAAGATCAGCAAAAGCAATCAATACACAGAAAAAGGAGTTAAAGTATATTCAATGTTCTACATCTGTGAACTTCCCACCTTTGCAAAGTAGTGGGGCAGGGTTTTTTGAAAGAAGAGATTCCTAAAAAAGAAAAGAAAAAATAAAAGAGTCTTGCATTAAAATCTAAGAATGCAATCTAATCTTACCCTAGGATCTGATTCAACATAGGATCTATCTAACTTAAACTCACAGTTTGAAAAATTGCTAGGCCCTTAGTCTTATTATTCTGTGTCAAAATGATGCTTGGTGATAACAGAACAAAATGTATCATTTTCTTTTCTTTAAAATAGACAAATTTTTTAAAAATAGAGAAGAAATTTTCAAAACCCCTGTCAATTCATCCCATTGACGATGGGATGACATGGATAGGATTCTACCATACATATAACAAACATCAAATACAAAGAAGTAAACAATGTGGTCTTGACCTCAAGGAGCTTATAATCTAGTTTGGGAAATATGGTTTATAAACAACAACCATACAAAACAGTATGTATGCATTATTTCAAGGCTATTGACAATAAATGCTTTAGGCATTTAAAGTTCTCTGGGCTTCATCGTGTTCCCAGAGACCTCATCGTCAGGAACTTCATGATCCTGCAAGATAACATTAGACTTGGTGTGATTCACAACTAACCTCTGCCCCTTAGACCTTTATTGTAAAGTGGAAGGTAGAGTGAAGAGATACTCCCCAAACCTACATTTAAGGAAGTTATTTCCCAGTGGGCTTCACTTCCTTGTATTCCATCAAGCCCACCTGCCAAGCACATTCCTTCCTCCCACCTCTTTTCAGCTTCATTTTTTGGGTTGTCTTCCCATATTACATCATAAGTTCCTTGACAGCAGGAATTGCCTTTTTCATTTATTTTTATCTTTGTATCCCTAGCACTTAGCACAGTGCTTGACAAATAACAGTCACTTAATATGTACTAACTAGCTTTAAGGTAGTTAGACTCTAGATTCATCCTAGCAGTAGTTTTATTCACCCCAAATATATTATATGGAATATGTATATATATATCACACATATATACATACACAATGTACATATACATATATGTTATGAGACAGATAAATACAGCATACGGAATGGCTGCTAGCACAGGTTCACTCTTGATTTGGTCAGATAGGAAAGACACTAAGAAGGGGTGAATAATCTTACTTTATTCTAGTATAGTTTTCTCAGAAGAGAATTGATTATAATGGGAGCATAACTCCTACAGTAGTCCCTAATCACCCTTCTCACAGGGGCTGTTGAGAAGGGGGGACAACTACCCATATATCTCCATGAGGTCAACTGAGACAGGCACAACTTGCGTTTTCACTAAATCCCCTCAAGCCCCAATGGGGACCAGTTGAGGCAAACACAGAATCTCTCTAAGCCCTTATGGGGGATGATCAAGACACACACAGCATTCCAGCTTATTCATTTAACCCTAAGGTTCCCCATTTGCTGACTAGTGACCACCTCTTTATAGGGCATCAGACAAAGAAGGCATATTGCCAGCAATAGCCTCGCAAGTGACATCACCTTATCCCTGTATCTCACTGCACAGTCACAGTGGATGTTTATATTATTTACCATTATATAATGCTACACAAGCATGGTAGCGATGTTTTGCACCATAACTGTGGGAATAGTTATGGCTATGGATCCTGGAAAACTGAACTCTGAGAAATAATAACAAAAATTCATTTTACACACACTAAAATCCACCTTACACAAAAATTCACCTTACATACCTACTTACCTACATATGTAAATAGATACATGTGTGTATGTATATATATTTACATATATACATATATGGAGAAAGAGAGATGAGTAGAGGGGGAGAAGGCAGAGGGAGAAAAAATAATTAGCCTTTGTTTGTTCTTTATAACGTATCCCCCCCTTCAACCTTTCATGTCTTTCTACACCTCCCTGCCAAATCCCCGATACTCTTATCTAATGACACAGATCTTCTTAGTCAATAGTCAGTGAATATTTATTAAGGTCTACTATGTTTCAGATTGTATTAAGTGCTTGTACATGTACAAGCAAAAAAATCCAAGGCATTCCCTGTCCTCAAGGAGCTTACTTTTGTAATGGGGGAAGATGATACACAAAAGGGAGCTGAAAAATTGGGGTTGAGGGGAAGAAGGTACTTAGTGAGAGGGCATGATGCAAAAGTTCAAAGAAGTTCAAAAGCAGAGTAGCTGGGAGACATTGGAAGAAAACTACGCCCAGTCCCTTTTTAAAATAAAGGTACTATAGCCCATGGCTCTGCCCTTCAGTCAAAGAAACCAGTCAGAAGGGGAGAGGATACTGATGAGATGTGAGTACGAGGTGAATTCAATTCTGCAAAATAATGAGATTCTCCAAAGGTGAAATGGGGATGGGGGAAAGGGATGCAAAGTGAGGATAGAAGGCCTGATGACAACGTTCAATGAAGGTGCTTGTTATTCACTGAATGACATGCCATCTCCTGATTTCATGCATTTTCACGGGCTACTTCCCACGTCTAAAACTTCCTCCTCTGTTATCTCATCTCCTTCTTTTGGTTTCCCTTTCTTCCCAGCTAAAATTTCACCTCCTACAGGAAGCCTTACCTGAGTCCCCTTACTGCACGTATCTTTGTTCTGTTGATTATTTCCTTCTCTCTTCTCTCTGTGTCTCCATTAGTTTATATATGTATAAACATTCATGCATGTATGTATATATATATATATTTATGTTTATGTATTCATATATATTATTTTTAAATGGTTGCTTATATTTTGTCTCTTCTATTTTACTGTGAGAGAAGGGACTTTTTTTTTTGTTTGCTTTGCTTTCTTTATATCCCAGTGCTTAACACAGTGCTTGGCACATAGTACACACTTAATAAATGCTTATCGACCAGCAAGTTTCATAACATTTCCCAAACTGAATGTTAAAATCATCTTTATGAAAGGATAGACAATGTGGAAGTCAATGAAAGTTACATTTCACTCTCAATTTGTAAACTGAAGGCAGTATTGGCTTATTGAGAAAATGAAATAAATAACAGCAGTACTTGAGAAAGACAGTTACCATCTTCTAGTCAATGACCAACTGGGTGTTATGGCAGGAGAAATAAAAAAAAATCATGATGATGGACTACAAAGGGATGGTTCATGCTGTGCTAAAACACAAGGATGAGGCTCAAGAGGTGGTACATATTTTTACTGATTCAAGGATTACAGTCAGTAGTATAGCCAAATGATCTGAAACCTGGTGAATTGAAGAATGAAAGTTATGTGGGGCAGGATTCTTAGGAAAAATTTCAGCCTCACTGAATGGGGTTGCCATTTAGTGTCAATACCCGCCCAAAAAGAATAATTGATTTGGATGGTTAATACCATCAAAGAGGAAAATGATAACAAGGTTGACTGAAACACATAATTTATAACAGAAACTCATTTAGGAGGCTCTCTGGACTCCTTGGCCTTTGTATCATAGATCCACTGGCAATACAGTATGGAGACTGGGACAGAAGCTAAATACGGGCTACATATCATGGGATTCTTTTTTCCAAATCTGACTTCCCCAATATGTATTGAATTGCCTCATTGACCGGAACACTCGATTTACCCTGAACTCCATTTCCTGAGGAGGGCCAGTTGATGACATATTGATAACAGATTAACTATAAAGGATCCCCTCCATAAAATCATAAAGCTAGAAATAAAAGGGACTTGCAGGTCATTGAGTTTAGAGCTGAAGAAACTGAGCCATAAGGGAAGTGAAGTGACTCCTACTTATAGCACTTATAGTGATGAGATCTCAGTTTGAATACTCTCTGCCTCATATTATCTGTGTGACCTTGGGTAAACCATTTAATTAAGGGATCTTTCTACTACATCATGGAGGGTAAAAAGATTTACTCTAGTTGCTACTGACATATAAGGATTAGTTGTATAATTTAACCTAGAGAAAAGAAGCCTAAGAGGGTACATGATATTTATGTTCAAATACTTGAAGAATTGTTATGTGCAGAGGGATTAGACTTGTCCATTTGCCCCTATAAGACAGAAACAGGAGCAAGAGGAAGAAGTTACAAATAACTGAATTTAGATTTGATGTCAGAAAAAGACAATGAAGTGTTCAAAAGTGGAATGGATCACTTCAAAGGATGGTGACTTCCTCCTCTTTGCAAGTTTTCAAGCAAAGTCTAGAGACTACCTGTAGGGTGTGGTATAATGGGGATTCCTTTCCTGTAGAGGTTGGACAAGACAGTTCCTTCTGAAGTCCCTTGTGGTGTTTATTCAGCACGAATCAATGGCAGAAATAACCATCAGGGTTTAACAGAGTGCCTAAAATGCTAGCAATGAAATTCATCTGTACAGATTTATGAGGTCTAGCCATTCTCATACCATACAGCGGCTCTCTTAACTGCTGGACTCTCTCACACTATCTCTCTGTCATAAGTGACAGAGTGGGCTATTCATTAAATAGGTCTCATTCTTTCCTACTCAGAAAAACAACTGGAAGTATCCTTCATGGAGTGGTACCCAAAGACAGGTCAGACTGGAGCATACAACATATGTTTTTTGACCTGTGGGAGGGATGATTGTGAATTGAGACTGTTCATATAATTTTGTTTTAAATTTAACCAAGGTTTGGTCAACTAACTCATAAGTCTTAGGAATTAGTTATCCAAACTTAATCTTATAAAGCCCAATACTGATATAAAATGAATCTTTTTTCTCTGGATGAACTGTCTTTCCAGGTTCCTTGTCTTGATGAAAATTTGGAGACCTTAGAGAGTGGTAGACAACTGTTATCCAGAATTGGGACCAAGTATGAATATAAAGAGGGAAGGATAGACACAAACAAATTGGAGTACAGAGTTGCTGTGCAGGAATCCTGACTGACATCTATTAGTGAGATCATTGGCTTGGATGTGAAAATACCCACTTTACAATAATAGAGCAATAATCTTACTGCCCTGCAATGAGGATATCAGTTATCTGATCCCAATACCTTCACAACCTATCAAGGGGAACCCACAATCCATTTAAGTGAGCTGGAATTAGTGTCACTTCTAAATCACTACCTGTTATTGAGTCATTCAGTCATGTCCAACTCTTCATGACCCCATGGACCATAGAGAGTATGCCAATGCTGTCTGTGGGGTTTTCTTTTCTTTTTTTTTAATTCATTTATTTATTTAACTTTTTACATTCATTTTCACAAAATTTTGGGTTTCAAATTTTCTCCCCATTTGTCCCCTTCCCCCACCCCAATACACTGAGCATTCTAATTTCCCCTGTCACCAATCTGCCCTCTCTTCTATCATCCTTCCCTTCCCTTGTCCCCATCTTCTCTTTTGTCCTGTAGGGCCAGATAACTTTCTATTCCCCATTACCTGTATTTATAATTCCTAGTAGCAAGTACAATACTCAACAGTTGTTCCTAAAGCTTTGAGTTCCAAGTTCTCCCCATCCCTTCCTCCCTACCCATTCCCTTTGGGAAGGCAGACAATTTAATATAGGTCACATCTGTGTAGTTTTACAAATGACTTCCATAATAGTTGTGTTGTATAAGACTAACTATATTTCCCTCCGTCCTATCCTGCCCCCCATTGCTTCTATTCTCTTTTATGATCCTGTCCCTCCCCAAGAGTGTTGATTTCAAATTGCTCCCTCCTCCTACTGCCCTCCCTTCCATCATCCCCCCCACCCTGCTTATCCCCTTTTCCCCCCACTTTCCTGTATTGTAAGATAGGTTTTCATACCAAAATGAGTGTGCATTTTATTCCTTCCTTTAGTCGAATGTGATGAGAGTAAACTTCATGCTTTTCTCTCAGCTCCCTTCCTTTTCCCTCCACTAAAAAGTCTCCTACCTGCCTCTTCCATGAGAGATAATTTGCCCCATTCCATTTCTCCCTCTCTCCTCCCAATACATTTCTCTCTCACTGCTTAACTTCATTTTTTTAAAGATATGATCCCATCCTATTCAATTCACTCTGTGTTGTGTGTGTGTGTGTGTGTGTGTGTGTGTGTGTGTGTAATCCCACCAACTACCCAGATATTGAAAAGTTTCAAGAGTTACAAATATTGTCTTTCCATGTAGGAATGTAAACAGTTCAACTTTAGTAAGTCCCTTATGATTTCTCTTTGCTGTTTATCTTTTCATGCTTCTTTTCATTCTTGTGTTTGAAAGTCAAATTTTCTTTTCAGCTCTGCTCTTTTCATCAAGAATGCTTGGAAGTCCTCTATTTCATTGAAAGATCAGTTTTTCCCCTGAAGTATTACACTCAGTTTTGTTGGGCAGGTGATTCTTGGTTTTAGTCCTAGTTCCTTTGACTTCTGGAATATCCTATTCCATACCCTTCGATCCCTTAAAGTAGAAGCTGCTAGCTCTTCTGTTAACCTGATTGTATTTCCACAATCCTTGAATTGTTTCTTTCCAACTGCTTACAACATATTCTCCTTGACCAGGGAACTCTGGAATTTGGCTACAATGTTCCTAGGAGTTTCTCTTTTTGGATCTCTTTCAGGCAGTGATTGGTGGATTCCTTGAATACTTATTTTGCCCTCTGGTTCTAGAATATCAGGGCAGTTTTCCTTGATAATTTCATGAAAGATGATGTCTAGGCTCTTTTTTTGATCATGGCTTTCAGGTAGTCCCATAATTTTTAAGTTTTCTCTCCTGGATCTATTTTCCAGGTCAGTTGTTTTTCCAATGAGATATTTCACATTATCTGCCATTTTTCATTCTTTTGGTTTTGTTTTGTGATTTCTTGGTTTCTCACAAAGTCATTAGCCTCCATCTGTTCCATTCTAATTTTGAGAGAACTATTTTCTTCAGTGAGCTTTTGAACCTCTTTTTCCATTTGGCTAATTCTGCTTTTGAAAACATTCTTCTCCTCACTGACTTTTTGAACCTCTTCTGCCAACTGAGTTAGCCTATTTTTCAAGGTGTTATTTTCTTCAGTATTTTTTTGGGGTCTCCTTTAGCAAGGTGTTGACCTGCTTTTCATGCTTTTCTTTCATCTCTCTCATTTCTCTTCCCATTTTTTCCTCCACCTCTCTCACTTGATTTTCAAAATCCTTTTTGAGCTCTTCCATGGCCTGAGCCCATTGAATATTTATTTTGGATGTTTGGGGTACAGAAACCTTGACTTTTATGTCTTTCCCTGATGGTAAGCATTGTTCTTCTTCATCAGAAAGGAAAGGTGGTGATATCTGTTCACCAAGAAAGTAACCTTCCATAGTCTTATTTTTTTTCCTCTTTTCTGGGCATTTTCCCAGCCAGTTACTTGACTGCTGAGATTCCTCCCCATACCCACCTGGCCTCCAGATCTGAGATTCAAATTCTGCTTCCCAGCCTCAGGGCTATCAGAGAGGGCAGTGCTGCTATTCAGGGTTAGATTAAGTTCAGCTGCTCAGGTCGGGGCAAGGGGGCCAGCAAGGTCTCAGTTCCCTCAGGGGGTTTATGCAGAGTCCTTCAACAATGGATCTGGGCTCCTGTCTGCTTTGGGAGCCTCTGTCCACTGCTGCCTCTGCTGCCTCCCAAGGGGGCCTGAGTTATGAGGACACCCCGCTCCCCTCTTGGCCAACCACACCGGCTCTCTCACTAACCTTTGGCATCTGTGGGTGGATGGACCTGTGTGGCCACTGGAGGTTCCATCCCTGAAGCCTGGTTGGATCTGTTCCTCTCAGTGCCACACGGCCACAGGGCTGGGCTCTGGTCTGGGTCCGGTGTGCGACAGACCTTTGGTGCGGGTTTTTCAGGGCTCTCTGGAACAGAAATCTCCTCCACTCTGTTGTTGTTGTGTCTTCCGCTGCTCCAGAATTTGTTGGGAGTTCCTCTTTACAGGTATTTTATAGACTGTGGGTTCAGAGCAAGCATATGTGAATTTTTCTACTCTGCCATCTTGGCTCCTCTCCCATGAGGTTTTCTTAACAAAGATATTAGAGTGACTTACCATTTCCTTCTCCGGTGGATTAAGGAAAATAGTGATTAAGTGACTTGTTCAGGGTCACACAGCTAGTAAGTGTCTGAAGCCAAATTTGAGCTTAAGTCTTCCTGATTCCAGGCCTAGTGTTCTACCCACTGAGTCATTCAGCTACTTAAAACACCTAGTCTTATTCCTTGCCCGCACTGTACAGTAATAGCTGTAAAGAACCTCAAGTCCTGGTGAGGAGGGCAAAATGAAGCAAGAACTTTCCTTCTCTCACCAGTTCCTTTTTGGATCTTCAGTTGGCAGTGTTCTAGCTCTTTACATTTGCTCAATTGAGGGTACTGGTAAATGGAGATGGGTGTGGAGCCAGATGGCTGGGGGTTTCTGCTCCAGAAGTATAGTCATATCTCCCTCCTATATGATCTGTTGGCCTGCACTATTGGAACAGTTTTTGTGTCTCACCATAGATATGATCATGCCATTCTTTCACCAGCTCACCACTCCCTGGCCCTCTGGGCATGCACTCTGGTGAGCATACCAGCTGGGAATGGGTCAGAGGAATCTTAAGAGTGAGGTACATTCAACTCACCTATTTCCTCCAAGTTTCTCCATCTGTTCCCTTTCTAAGTCTTAAGACCAATATTCTCCCCAAGTAGTATCTTGAGAAATAGCTATAGACAAATTTTTCTGTAGAAAGTAGTTATCCCCATAAGTAGGGTCTATGCTGCTTTTTTTTTCTTTTCTTTTCTTTTTTTTTTGCTGCTACCTTGGCCTACTTTTGACACCCATCCCTGGATTACTTCAAAGTAAAATTTGGGCCCATACTTCTTACAACTTAGCTCAGTCCTATTCTCATTCACCCTTATAGTTTAAACAGAGACATTAACAGAAACTGATTTACTCTAAAATCCCTGAATGCTTACTTTCTAAAAGCATTTTTCAGTTTAATTCAATAAACATTTATTAAGGATCTTCTATGTTCCAGGTACTGTGTTAAAGTGCTGGGGATACAAAGAGACAAAAGATAGTTCCTGCCCTTAAGGAGTTTATGGGGGAGATGACAAGCAAACAAATATCTACAAAGCAAGCTATATACAAGATAAATAGGAAATAATGAAAAGAGTGGAAAGTACCAGAATTGAGAAAGCTTCATGCAGAAGCTGGGAGTTTAGTTGGGACTTATAAGGAAGTCAGGGAGGTCAGTGGTTGGAGTAGAGGAGGGAGAGCATTTCATATACGGGGAGTGGTGGAGGAGGTAGCCAGAGAAAATGTCCAGAGGCTAGAAAAAGACTGTCTTGTTTGTGAAATAGCCAGGAGGCCAGTGTGACTCGATCAAGGAGCGTGTTGGATAGTAAGGCATATGAAGACTGAAAAAGTAGGAGGGGGCTAGGTTATGGAAGGCTTTGGATGCCAAACAGAACATTTTGGATTTGCTCCTGGATGCAATTTGGGATGGTCAGTCTTGTGTTTTAGGAAAATCACTTTAGGGGCGGAGCCAAGATGGCGGAGTAGAAGGACGCACGTTTACGAGCTCCGAAACCAAAAGCCCATGGAATTAATGTAAAAAGAGTCCCCCATAACTTCTGGGTCAATACAAGGTGTGCAGAAGCAGAGTGGAAGAGATTTCCGTTCCGGCGAGCCCTGGAGACCCGTCCCCAGGGTCCGGCGCGCCCCGGAAAGTGGACCCCACCCCCGGCGATGCCCTGGCCGCGGCCCCAGAGAAGCTGATCCGAGCAGGCTTCAGAGACGGAAGCTCCGGCAGCCAGGAAAGTCCCTCCGCCCACAGAAGCTACAGGTCAGTGAGAAAGAAGGCCGGGCTGGAGGAGAGGGGAAGCAGGGCATCTCCGTGACTCGGGCCCCCTCGGGAGGAAGCTGCGGCGGCAGAGACGGGGGCAGGAAGTGGCGGAGGCAGAGGTGTGGGCGGCAGCTGAGGCGGCAGCGGACCGGGACTCAGGAATCCCCCAGCAGCAGGCAGGATCTTCATTACGGAAGATTCCTGCATAAAACCTGACGGAGCTGAGCCTGGGAGACGGCTCTGCCCCCACCCCGCTCTATTACTGAAGGCTTCTGCTCAAAGCCCCCAAGGGAACTGAGATTGGGAGGCGGGCCCCCCACCCTGCCCCCACCCGCTCCATTCCTGAAAGTCTCTGCATAAAGCCCCCCGAGGGATCAGAGTCTGGGAGGCAGCCCTGCCCCCACCCCAGCACCTGAACTAAAGCTCACTGATTGACAGCCGGCAGGAGGAAAGCCCATTTAAATCTCAGAGGCTAAGCACTAGCTGGGCGGATCCAGGCGGGGGTGGAAAGGAATCTCAGAAGTCAAGTAACTGGCTGGGAAAATGCCTAGAAAAGGGAAGAAAAATAAGACTACAGAGAGTTTTTTTCCAACAAATGCAAATGATCCCAACCTTCGGATCTGATGACGAAGACGTATTCTTGCCATCAGGGAAAGACGTGGCGGGCGGGGCCTCAGTACCCCAGACACCCTAGGGGGGTGGCAGGTGGGCTCAGGCCCTGGAACAGCTCAAAAAGGATTTTGAAAAGCAAGTTAGACAGGTGGAAGAAAAACTGGAAGAGAAATGAGAGAAATGCAAGAAAAGTATGAAAAATGGGTCAATACCTTGGTAAAGGAGACCCAAAAAAATGCTGAAGAAAATAACACCTTGAAAAATAGGCTCACTCAATTGGCAAAAGAGGTTCAAAAAGCCAATGAGGAGAAGAATGCTTTCAAAAGCAGAATGAGCCAAATGGAAAAAGAGGCTCAAAAGCTCACTGAAGAAAATAGTTCTCTCAAAATTAGAATGGAACAGATGGAGTCTAATGACTTTACGAGAAACCAAGAAATCACCAAACAAAACCAAAAGAACGAAAAAATGGAAGAGAATGTGAAATATCTCATGGGAAAAACAACTGACCTGGAAAATAGATCCAGGAGAGACAATTTAAAAACTATGGGACTACCTGAAAGTCATGATCAAAAAAAGAGCCTAGACATCATCTTCCATGAAATTATCAAGGAAAACTGCCCTGACATTCTAGAACCAGAGGGCAAAATAAGTATCGAAAGAATCCATCAATCACCACCTGAAAGAGATCCAAAAAGAGAAACTCCTAGGAACATTGTGGCCAAATTCCAGAACTCCCAGCTCAAGGAAAAAATCTTGCAAGCAGCTAGAAAGAAACAATTCCAGTACTGTGGAAATACAATCGGGATAACCCAAGATCTAGCAGCTTCTACATTAAGGGATTGAAGGGTGTGGAATAGGATATTCCAGAAGGCAAAGGAACTAGGACTCAAACCAAGAATCACCTACCCAGCAAAACTGAGTATAATACTTCAAGGGAAAATATGGTCTTTCAATGAAACAGAGGACTTTCAATCATTCTTAATGAAAAAACCAGAGCTGAAAAGAAAATTTGACTTTCAAACACAAGAATGAGAAAAAGCATGAAAAAGTAAAACAGCAAAGAGAAGTCTTAAGGGACTTACCAGAAGTGAACTGTTTACATTCATACAGGGAAAGACAATATTTCTAACTCTTAAAACTTTTCAGTATCTGGGTAGTTGGTGGGACCACACATACATATGTACACGCATGCACACACATACACACATGCACACACATATAGAGATAGAGAGCACAGATTGAACTGAATAGGATGGGACCATACCTTAAAAGAAACTAAGGTAAATGGTGAGAGAGAAATGTAGGGGGAGGAAAGAGAGGGAAAGGGAAGGGGGTAACTATATGTCATTTAGGAGGCAGGTAGGAGTTTTTCTTAGTGGAGGGAAAAAGAGGAGAGCTGAGAAAAAAAAAAAAAAAAACAAAAAGTTTACCCTCATCACATTTGACTAAACGAAGGAGTGAAATGCACACTCATTTTGGTATGAAAACCTATCTTACAGTATAAGAAAGTGGGGGAGAAGGAGATATTGCAAGGGAGGGGATGATGGAGGGGAGGGCAAAGGGAGGAGGGAGCAATTTGAAGTCAACACTTGGGGAGGGACAGGATCAAGAGACAGAAGAGAAACAATGAGAGGCAAGTTAGGAGGGATGGTAATCCAGTTAGTCTTACACAACAGGACTATCAGGGAAGTCATTTGTAAAACTACACAGATAGGGCCTAAATTGAATTGCCTGCCTTCCCAAAGGGAATGGGTGGGGAGGGAGGGATGAGGAGAATTTGGAACTCAAAGTTTTAGGAACAACTGTTTAGTATTGTTGTTACTACTAGGAAAAAAGACATACAGTTAATGAGGAATAGAAAGTCATCTGGCCCTACAGGAGAAAAGAGAAGATGGAGGACAAGAGAAGGGAGGGATGACAGAAGAGAGGGCAGATTGGAGATAGGGAAAATTAGATTGCTTGGGGTATTGGGGTGGGGGGGAGGGGATAAAAGGGGAGAAAATTGGGAACCCAAAAAAATTTGTGAAAATGAATGTAAAAAATTAAATAAATAAATAAATAAATAAAAAAGGAAAATCACTTTAGTAGATGAAGGGAGAATGGATTGGAGTGGGGAATGACTTAAGGCAGGCCGATCCACTAGCAGGCTATTACATCCAGGGTTGCAGTTATGACATCTATATGAGAGTGGTGGCAGGGACAGAGGAGAGACAGAGACTTTTTCAAGTCATATTGCAAAGGTGAAATCTGTAGATCTTGGCAATAGCTTAGGTATGGGGTGAGAGTTAATGAGGAATCCAAGATCTCCTAGATCAAAGCCTGAGGGATTGAAAGGATTTTGTTTTGTTTTGTTTTTCTTCAGCAGTAATAGGGAGGTAGGAGGAGTGGAGCGTTTAGTGAGGAAAGATAATTAGCTCTGTTTTGGACATACTGAATTTAAAATGTTTACTGGACACTCAGTTTGAGATGTCTGAAAGACAGTTGGAGATGCAAGATTGGAGGTAAGGGGAGAGACTGGTTCAGGTAAGGTATATCTGGGAAATCATCAGCATAAAGAAGGTTCTTAAATTCAGAGGAGATGATGAGATTGCCAAATGAAGTGCGTGTTTGTCATTCGTTGCCGAAGAAGACCATGCCATCAGAGAAATAATGCCACGACTTGCACTTGACTTTGTTTTGAGTGAGGGAGGACTATGCAGGTCACCAGCCTCACTTCTCCTCCAGAGCCATCTGAATCCAGTGACCAGATATTCCTCAGGATGACTGAAGATGACCCAGGATGAGGCAATTGGGGTTAAGTGATTTGCCCAAGGTCACACAGCTAGTGAGTGTCAAGTGTCTGAGGTGAGATTTGAACTCAGGTCCTCCTGACTCCTTCACTGGTGCTCTTATCTACTGCACCACACACCACCAAGCTGCCCTAACCAAATGAAGTAACAGAGAGGGAAAAGAGAAAAGGATTCAAGATTCAGTCCTGAGGAAGACCTATGGATAAAAGTCCTTCTGCCATGGGCCACCATTCATCCTATCCTCAACTCTTCAGACATCTCAATCCCACAAGATTAAAGGGGTGAGTCAGATGAAGTTCCATATACTAGACATCCTCTACCCTGGAACCAGGAGGCTAAAACATTACGTTTTGTCCACCTTAACCTTACATCACATCTCCAGTTATTTTCAGTTTGAGAAACCCTCTTCTGTTACTAATCTGTATCTTCAAATCTTATTTAGGTGTCCTATATTAAAAAATAAAAAGTGACATGACTGGCCTTTGAATCTCAGAAACATTTATCAGAAGCTCAAACAGCCATAGCAATGAAACAAGGATACTGCCCATCTACCATTAAAAAGTAATTGACCTCTCCAGTATCACAGGGTAGCAACAGCGCTGAGAAGTGATGCTTACTTGTTATTTTAAGGTAGGTGCTTTTGAATTGGAGCTGATGGTCCTGATGAACATTTTCAGTTGTGTCATGGAATCTCATTTGGAAAGTTTTCAAAAGTTATACAGTGTAATGTAAACTTGAAAAACAATTCCTGTTACAACATACCAAACAAGTGGCCACCCACTGCAAACTCTCCCGAGACTACAGAGAGAGAGAGGGAGAGGGAAGGGGGAGAGTGTGTGTGTGTGTGTGTGTGTGTGTGTGTGTGTGTGTGTGTATGTGTGTGGGGGGTTGGGGTGATAGCATCCTAGTATAATATAGAGCTGAAAGGGACCTCAGACCAGCCCCTTCATTTTACAAATGAAGAGAGCTGAGGACAAGAAGAGTTAAGTGACTCACCCAAGCCCAGGGAGGCAGTAAGTATGAGAGGCAGGATTTGAACCCAGATCTAATTTATGATCTTTGTTAGCCAGTATTCTTTCTACTGCACTCAATTCCTTTGAGAGCTTGGAAAGTTTCCTTGGTCTATAATTCTATATTATTCTTATAATTCTATATGCCAAGGTCTTTCTTTCAAACATTTTGCTTTATGCCTCTGTTGATACAGATTATTCCATGTTAGTGGAAGTCTCTTACTAGGGCAATCGGATGAGTGAGTCCCAGCAATCAAAGGTTAAAACATTTTGGGCAGTATATTCCCACTGACCAAAAGGATTATTTTAATGTTATAAGCATAGTAATAGCACAAATTAGATAAGTGTTCAGTATTAGAAATCATTGCAGTCTTCCAAGCCAAGAATGCAGGTAAGTAGGACTCTAATAAGCAAGGCTGGTAGGGGAAAAAATATTGTGTTTTCTGGTTTTTGAAAATCTCATAAGTAGGAATTTGTTTAATTACATGAGGGAAGTAGGAGGCATGTTAATGCATGTTTATATGGACCAATTTCTCTCAAGTGGAGAGTAGGAGAGCAGTATGACTTAACGATGAATTCAGTTGAACAAGAATTTATTAAGTCCTTCCTATTCCTAAAATATATGATACTCTGATAGGTGTGAAGTGGGTGTGGCAGGGGTTAGGGATTAAAGACAAACCCAATGAACAAATAAAGAGCAAAACAAGCTTACCCTCAAGGAGCTTGCACTCTAGTGGCATGGGATATGCCAGTAACTCAAGGACTTAACTATTTGTGTTATGGATCCCCTTGACTGTCTGATAAAGCCTATGGACCCTTCTCAGAATAATGATTTTAGTGAAACAAATAAAATACATGAAAATACAAAGGAAAGCAAAAGTTAGTAAAAATAAAGATGTATTTTTCCCATCCTAGTCTCTGGACCCCCTGAAACTGATATCTATGGACTATTGGTTAAGAATGCCTGTACTAATTTTTTCTTTATATTGTGAATTGTCTTGAATTTCTGGTTGAGGAGTCTGGCAGAGGGTGTCATTGATGTTTTTTGAGCAGGACAGTAACTGTGTTTGGAGAGATTTATGTGGAAGCATTGTGCAGGATGAATTAAAGGAGGAAAGATTGGTGACAAGGACATTCAGAAAGAGGCAGGGCCTGAACTTGGCTGGAGGCTTTGGGATTGGAAAGGATGGGAATGATACGAGAGACACTGTAAAGAAATAATAAACAGATCAGACACAAGAAGAAGTCAAAGATACCTCAGAGCTTTTGAATAAAGGCAAGTGGTGCTATTAATAGAAATAAGTATAAAAATATGAATATCAGATTTTATTAGAGGGTAATAATGCAACTATATTACTTTATATGTAGTGCTTTGCAGTTTACAAAGTATCTATGGCACATCATCTTTTATTGAGGTGCTGATGAGACATCTGGGAAAGGTGGGAAATGAAGATCTAGTGAGAAAAATATTAATGAAACCATCTCTAATGTTTATCACAAACCTACCTAAGAGACAAATATGACAAAAGATGAAAAAAGCCAGTGTTTGAGCAGTTTTGGAAAAAAGAGGCCCTCTTTTGCACTTTTGGTGGAGCCCTGTATTGGTCCAATCCTAGTGGAAAACATTTCGGAAATATATGCAAAACATATCACTAAATTGTATACAACCTTTGACTCTGCCATGCTACTACTAGACATGGATGCCAAAGAGTAAAAATACATAAAGGACTCATATGTACAAAAAACATTTATAAGAGTACTTTTGTGAATGCAAAGAACTGGACATAAAGTGGATATCTATCCACTGAAGAAGGTAAATGAATTGTTTATATTTCAATGTGTTGTGCTTTTTTGTGCTACAAGAAATGACAAAATGAGTAATTTACAGAGATTCAAGACTTTATGAATTGATGCAGAGTGAGATAACAGAAAAAGAAGAAGAATGTATACAATGATCACAATGATGAAAAGGAAAACAATTTTTAAGACCTGAGTATTCGATAAATGTGGTGACCAATAATCATGACTTCAGAAGACTGATTCAGAAACACATTTCTTGTCCCTTGATAGAGAAGTGATGGACTAGGGGTGTTCAATGAGACATATTCTGCAACATAGCCATTGATAAGTCTTGACCAATTATACTGATTTTTTATACAAGGGTATATTTGACTAAAAGCAAAGGAGTTAGTGGGAAGTATCAGAGAAGCAAAAGAAAAAAAGAAAGGAAGGAACAAGAACAAAATGTAAAAAAAAAAGAACAAAAAGTCATAAGGGGATGTAAATGGGGCCATTTTGTTTGTACTTTACTAAATTTGATATATGCTTTTTTCCTGCACAAATCACATAATGAAAGTTCACTTTTTCATATACAATCCTATTTGTTCTTTGTATGGTGGAATTGATGTGTTTATTGACTGTCAAATTCATAATAAACATAAAATTTTAGAATGAGAAAATAAAGGAAGATCTGGGATTACGGACAGTATCAGGATTAGAGGTTGAGGGTATTATCTGCCTAGAAGTGATCGCTGAAGCTGTGAAAATGGATGATGTGGTAAAACCTGAAGAGAAGTTGGAAGAGCAGCTTCAGCTATGGGGGAACAAAAAGAAGTAGTCATTTTTTTCAAGAACTAGCAGTTGCAAGAATTCTCTGAAGGGCAGCATAGAGAGAAATGCAAAGAGACAGAGGCACAGGTCTTGGGTAATACCCACAGGCCAAGCTCTGAAGGGAGTAGCACAGGAAAAAGCAAGAAGGAGGAAGAGGCCAGGAGAGAAACGATGCCTGGGGCCAAACGGACACTGCTCCATTCTCCCGTTCCTGGCTCTCTCTCTTCCACTGTGGGATATGAATGTGGGGCCCAAATCACCAGAACCTTTACTATATCAAGGAATTTCAATTTCATATCATGGACTTGCCTTGATCATTGGGCTCCAGTTAAGATCACAGTAGAGGAAGTCTCTTACTAGCAATATTCAGCAAATTGGCTCTAGATTCGGTTACTTTTAGGATGAACACAGGTGCTGTTTTTAACACAAAGACCTTCATTCTCTGACCCTTATAAATTCAAGTACCCAAGAACTGGTGATTAAAAACTTTTCAACTTCCTGAAAGGCCTGTTCTGTCACAGAACTTTGAGTTATAACAGGAAATGAAGGGGAGGCTTCTTCTTCATATGCATAAGTGTGATTATGTTCACCAATGTTACCTCAGTTTGTAGCTCTTCGGCTTTTTCCTTCTACCTGAATTATGGGATATCAGAAAAACTCCAGTGGGTTTTCTGGAATTCACTGTGAAGGATATTCCTCTCAGGTGGTATAAAAGCAACCCCTGAAGGGTTTGTGAATGCTGATCCTGGCATATCAAAATTCTTCACGGGCAATACTCACTTTGGTGGTAGCAGAAGGGAGTAGGAAAAGCTCCAAGAAAGAGAGGAGGGCACTCATTCCTTCTGGGAAGGAATAGGAATGCATCACAGAGGCTGCCTTAAGAGGAATTGTCCTCTATGGGTGATCAGGCAGATAAAATAATTATATTGTTAAGGAATTTGGGATAGCTCTGTGGTTTAAATGACACAGAAAATTCCCAGGTGACAAAACCCCTCTCTACCAATGCAAGTTAGAATGTTTTTTTCCTGAAATTTACAGGCTTAGAAATTTGTTTAGAGGACTAAGAAGCTAAGGGACTTGCCCAGACTCACCAGCATGTATCAGAGGCTGGACTTGGACACAGGTCTTCTTGTCTTTGAGGCTAGTTCTAACCACTGAAATGTACTGCCTTTCAATTCTATTGTGATATAAAAAAAATAGTGCCTTTTCTCTAAGACTATCTTCAATTTGTCCTACGTGTGTATACGCATATTTATCTACTATAGGCTGTTTTTTTTTAATGTTGTCATCCCCATGACACCGTGAATTCCTTGAGATCAGGGATGATTTTGCCTTTCTTTGTATCCCCAACACATAGCACAGTGCCTGGCACATCGTGGGCATTAAATAAATGCTTCCTGATTTGACTTAATGAATATATTAAACTGTTATATAAGAAAGTTTCCAGTAATTGGACTAGCACTTTATGGGAAGCAGAGCACAAAGAATATAGGTTCTAACTTTTAAATGTGTGTGTGTGTGTGTGTGTGTGTGTGTGTGTGTATGTGTATCTGCGGGCACACACCCACTTTCCTTTGCAAATGAAGTACATTTTGTAGGTAAAGATATATGGCATATATGGTAATTGCCTTTAGCTGGATCTCCAGTTCAAACCATCTCCTTTCCTCCTCCAATATTAATTATCAAGACTAAAAATAGACCATTGTGGTATCTGTGGGCTTCAGAGAGGCTTGTAAAGAAAGCTGACATCTGTGCAGAAGGCCCCAGTGAGAAGGGGGAGTGAGTCAACCTGTGTATTTTTATGGAACTGGGCTTCTGTTTTTGCATTCAGTAAATATTCGCATAGTAAATGCTGGAGTGCTGTGTCTCTCACAACAGGTATGAGTGACAGCCTGGGAGAATAGCATCTTTCTGAGCAGATATGACTCACAGTGCCTTGAGGGAATTCAGCATGCATGAAACATTTATGATTAGAAGCATTAATAACAATAGTACACATAACGATACAATAAATACCAAGATGTAACTATCATTTTCAAGGAAAACTCCCACATGCCCTTACAAATTCTCTTTGTCTGTAGATGCATAAACAAGTGAGCCCCACCTCGATCCTAGCTCTGTCATCCATCCAACTATCCAACAAAGACAGTTAACTATCTTTGCTAGCCTTATGTCTTCTGAAAATGTGTTTATCATTCTATCTGTGCTTTTGTTTCAAATCAATGATAAAAAATGGTTAATAGTACAGGGCTGCAGTCTGATCCCTAAGGAACTACTAGAGATTCCAATACAAATTGACATTGAATAAATAATAATTACCCTTTGGAATCAGTCATTCAACCAGTTTTCAGTGTATCTGTACCATCTTTTTTTTCTTACTTTATTCCTTCTTTCTTTTTGTATTATTTCATTTGTTTTCAGTGTTCTACAATTATGTCCATATAACTTAGATTTCCCCCCTTTTTCTAACCCCCTTTCCTCCCCCTCCCTCAAGACAGCATACAATTTTATATAGGTTATAGGTTCTACACATACATTCCTATTAAATACATTTTCACCTTAGTCGTGCTGCACAGAAGAATTAAGTTGAATGGGAGAAATCATAAAACAAACCAAAACATAATACAAAAGAAAATGATCTGCTACATTCTGTGATCAAATTCTATAGTTCTTTGTCTGGATGTGGAAAGCATTTTGCCTTAAGAGACCACTGGAAATTTTTTAAGTCCTTGCATTGCAATGAAGAACTAAGTCTACCAGAAAAAAATCCTTGCACACTGTGGTTGCTGCTGGTTATAAAGTTCTCCTGGTTCTGCTCCTTTCACTCAGCATCAATTCATAAAAGTCTTTCCAGGCCTCTATGAAGTCTTCCTGTTTATCATTTCTTACAGCACAATAGTATTCCATTACCACTAGTATTCCACATACCACAATTTATTCAGCCATTCCCCAATTGATGGGCATCCCCTTGACTTCCAGTTTTTGGCCACCACAAAGAGAGCTGCTATAAATATTTTTGTACATGTGGGACCCTTTCCCATTTTTATGATCTCTTTGGGGATACAGTCCTAGAAGCAGTATTGCTGGGTCAAAGGGTATACACATTTTTGTAGCCTTTTGGGCATAGTTTCAAATTGCTCTCCAGAATGGGTGTATCAGCTCACAGCTCCTCCAATAATGAATTAGTGTTCCAACTCTCCCACATCTTCTCCAGCATTTTTATCATCATCCTGTTTTGTCATGCTAGCCAATCTGATAGGTGTGATGTGGTATCTCAGAGTTGTTTTAATTTGCATCTCTCTAATCAAGTGATATAGAGCATTTTTTCATGACTATCGATAGTTTTGATTTCTTCCTCCATTTATCATATCAATTGGAGAATGACTTGTATTCTTGTACATTTGACTCAGTTCTCTATATATTTTAGAAATGAGACCTTTATCACAGACACTAGCTGAAAAAATTCTTTCCCAGTTTTCTGTTTCCCTCCTAATCTTGGTTGCATTGAGTTTATTTGCGCAAAAACTTTTCAATTTAAAGTAATCAAAATTATCCATTTTGCATTTCATAATGTTTTCTATCTCTTGTTTATTCAAAAATTCTTCCCTTTCTTCACAAATCTGATAAATACACTATTCCTTGCTCCACTAATTTGTTTATAGTGTCAGTCTTTATACCTAGATCATACACCCATTTGGATTTTATTCTTGTGTGCGGTGTCAGGGATTGATCTACGCCTAGTTTCTGCCATGCTGTTACCAGTTTTCCCAGAAATTTTGTCAAACACTGAGTTCTTATCCCAGAAACTGGGGTCCATGGGTTTATCAAACAGTAGATTTCTATATTCACTGACTACTGTGTCTTGGGTACCTCACATATTCCACTGATCTACCCCTCTGTTTCTTAGCCAGTACCAAGTAGTTTTGATGATTGCTGCTTTATGATACAATTTGAGATCTGGTAGAGCTAGGCCATCTTTGCTAGCATTTCTTTTCATTAGTTCCCTTGATATTCTGGACCTTTTGTTCTTCCACATGAATTTTGATATTGTTTTCTCTAGCTCTATAAAATAATTATGAGATAGTTTGATTGGTATGTCACTGAATAAGTAAATTAATTCAGGTAGAATTGTATTTTTACTATATTGGCTCAGCCCACCCATGAGCAACTGATGTTTTTCCACTTACTTAGATCTGACTTTATTTGTGTGAAAAGTGTTTTGTAACTGTGTTCATATAGTCCCTGAGTTTGTTCTGACAGGAAAACTCCCAAATATTTAATAGTGTCTACCATAGCTTTAAATGGGATTTCTCTTTCTAAATCTCTTGCTATTGGGCTTTGTTAGTAATACACAGAAATTCAAAAGATTTGTGTGGGTTTATTTTGTAATCTGCAACTTTGCCAAAGTTGTTTATTATTTCAAGTATTTTTTACTTGATTCTCTGGGATTCTCTAAATATATCATCATATCATCTGCAAAGAGTGATAGCTTAGTTTCTTCTTTGCCTATTCTAATTTCTTCAATTTCTTTTTCTTCTGTTATTGCTACAGCTAGCATTTCTAGTACCATACCGAATAACAGTGGTGATAATGGACATCCTTGTTTCACCCCTGATATTACTGGAAATGCATCTAGCCTATCCCCATTGCATATAATGCTTGCTGAAGGTTTTAGGTAGACACCGCTTATTATTATATGGAAAGTTCCATTTATTCCTATGTTATCTGTGCTATCTATCATGTTACATGTCTCTAATTTCCCCACAAGAAGATATGAGATGTTGTTGAATACTTGGCTAAGATCTAGGTGAACTCTAATTACAGCAGTGGTTTTAAACCAAAAAAGAAACAGTGGCCACTTAATCATGCATAAATCATCTCAACAGGCTGCATATTGACTTAGAAAACTACATGTTAACATTATCCATGTTCTATCATATTTTTGCTTATTTTGTTAAATATTTACAAATTACATTTTAATATGGTTTGGTAGTGTTGTGGCAACATGGGTATATTTGACACTTTAGATCTACAGAATTCTCTTGACCTACTGAAGAAAATGTGTTTAATCTTCATTTCTGAAGCAGGCCTAGCCTAGCATTGCTGCCTCCTTTTCTGAAGTCACTAACCATTCCCTTAACAATAAAGGTCTAGAATTTTGCCAGGAGCTAAAGTTAAATACATTGCTTATCATCTGTAGTCTTCACTCCTTTCACATTTCTGAATGTTGGAATATTTACCTTTCTCCAGCCCTCTAGCATCTCTCCCGTTCTACCAGATCTTTCAAAATTCCTTCATAGTGACTTGGTAATTACATCTTCTCATTTTTGAAAATTTTGTTTTGTTTTGTTTCTTAACTTCTGATACATGACTCATCTGTGTGTCCTGAACTCATCAAGAACAGCTAGGTTCTCTCTTACTAATCTTCCTCCTGATCATAGTTTTCAATTCCCTCTTAGGTATTTTTGTTCTGTCTTTTACTATCCAAAGATTATTCTCCTTGGCAGAGAAAACAGAAGCAATGTATGAATTGAACTACTTTCAACAATAGTCAATTATCATGTGTGTATGAATTGCTCAATTTTGTGAATTATCAACATCCACTTTTCTTATCCCAAACTGCTTACTGCCACCCAAGACCCATCAGGGCTACTTTCCCTTGTTAGGTGGTGCACATAAAGATAACTGAAACCTTTTAGTATCAACCTAAGGAAAATAATTAGAAAAGCAAGTCTGCTCTGTTTTTAAATACACATATTTTATATTATGGTAGTGTGGCATATTTTATGCCTGGATTATTTTCCGGAAAGCCTGGTTCTTGCCTTTGACTCACACTGTGTGTGTGACCACGCACAAGTCATTTGGCATCTCATTGTTACTCAGTCATTTATGTCATATTTGACTCTTTGTGAACCCAACTGGGAATTTTGTGGCAAAGATAATGGAGTGGTTTGTCATTTCTTTCTCCAGCTCATTTTATAGATGAGGAAAAAGAGACTTTACAGATGAGGCAAACAGAGATAAAAGGATTTACCCAGTGTCACACAGCTAATAAGTGTCTCAGGCCAGATTTGAACTCATGAAGATCAGTTTTCCTGATTCCAAGCCAGTGCTCTATCCACTGTGCCACCTAGTTGCCCTACTTGTATCTCTTAGTGCTTCAGTAAATTCTCTAAGACTGAGTTTCAGAGGATTAGTTAATTTGCATTAATATAGGAGTTCTTGTACTAGACATAATCTAATTTATTGAAATCACAGGTCTCATCTCAAAGGTAAATAATAAACCAAGGCAAGTCATTGGCCTTCGCCAATAGAGATGACATTGTTCTTGGTGAATTCTATATATGTAGAGTAAGAGTGCCTAAAAAACTAACATTTTAGTTGGGAGGATGCTAATTCTATAGAAACTCAAGTTCTTTATCAATTTGTGGAACCTTGATCACAGTGGAATGCTTCAAATCTGGAAGATGATTTAGATCTCTGAGAGAGATAGAGGTCATATGAAATGGAGATTGAGTAGTCTTAACTGTTTATGATCTCAGGTGTTAGTGCTTCGTGTTTTGTATTTTCTGTCAAGTGAAATAAAGCCTCTCTGATATTTGATATGTTATTTAATTTATACCTTACGCATGGAAACTAAGATGGGCCAATTTACCATTTTTGTAGAGGTTTCGACAAGAAATAAATTCTGATGTTCCAAACAGATTTTCTGAGACATTCCCAAGTTTGAACCTGATTTGTGAACCCTAGAAATGAGTTTCTGGGATGCAGTCTAATATAACTTGGGTCATTTGAAGCTGTCCCACCATGAAGGAAGGGTGAATAAAACTCCTAAGAGCAGAAATGAAGAACCGACTGAATCATGAAGCACTGACCAAGGGGTAGAATTCCTCTGGAGGCAAAGTACTGCAATGACTTGCTTTCGGCCGCTGTGCTCACAGCTGGTTGGTTGGTTGTCCTTCATTCACGAAGAGAACCAAAATTACATCACTATGTTAGTGTCAAGGTACAATGTGTCTGAATGGCTGATCAAACAAGACCAGCAGGCTTGCTGCCATAGGCCAGGCACAAATAGCCCATATGAACATTTGGAGTGGAAATATCTCTAAACTTGCAAATCTCATGTTTCTTTTAAGTGACTAAAATTCTGCTTTGGCTCAGTTTCAAAATCATGAAATAGCCCTCAACACAGTAATGTAAATAATGAGCCTTGAAGAGGGCTCCCTAAATAGTTTCAATGCAGAACCATGATATAGCTTAATAAAGCTACAACCCTCTTCTGTAGTCCTCAGTAGCAATAGCTACAAAAGTCTATGGGTTTATTTTCTTACCTAACACACTACGAGGCTCACTCATGCCAATGCCAGACTTACTTAAGGACATAATTTTAGTCCTTAGTTAATTCACTCAATAGGTAGTGAAGGTTTACCATGTTCAGAGCACTGTAATGAACAATTCATTTCAATGAATACACACATACATATACACCACCCCCACCAAATACATACCCCTTTGTTCACTTCCTAGTATGTGAAAAACTCTTCTAGGCTATGGGGATAGAAACTGGAAAACCACACAGTTTCTGCATTCAGTAAGTTTATAATCTGATAGAAAGGACATGTCAATTGATTGACCTATGGATCAATTCACCATCCATAGGACTTCCTAGACCAAAATTCCCTTCCCAGGCAACCATTCATCTATTTGCATTATTTCCCCTGAAAAGTAAGTTGTCTCAAGGCAGAAACTATCTCTTTTTGTATTTGCATCCTCTTCCTTTAGCACAGTATAAGCAAGTAGTAAAGTACTTAAGGAGGCAGCTAGATGGGGCCATTTCCAGTAGTCCTGCTCTATAGCTTGTCACTGGACTCAGAAGGAGGGGAGAGTGGGGCTGGAAACTCTGCACAGTCCTCTCTCATTTAAATCCAATTCACTTGCAAGTCATGGCAAAACGTCCTGATGGAACTGGTTCTCTTCAAGAATGAAGGACAAAACAACAATCTGGTTAGAAGGAAAAGGCAAATATGTCAATAGTCTGATATAAGACAGAATGTGATAAGAACGATGGATGGCTTTAAAATTAATGAGAGAGAGAGAGAGAGAGAGAGAGAGAGAG